>CM026065.1:770000-1412777 GCA_014839685.1 Anableps anableps
TCCACCACTCTGTGGGCCTTTGTGTCTCAGCCACTGACAACGTTCATCAAGTGTGGACATTAAGGGCAGCTGGAGTCTGTTCCACCAGACAAATATATTGTTGATATGCAGAGCATGAATGAATGAGCCTTGAAATATAGCATCCTACCTAAAATTGCATCCAAGCCGTCCTCTGAGACTGCAATATTGAAATGCTAGTTATGATTCGATATATTGTGCAGCTTTACTAAATACTAAATCAAACAGATTGTGGGTTGGAGGATGGATGGACGGACGGACGGATGGATCTTTTAGACAATGGGATAAGAAGTTCAGTCTAAAAATGCCAACAATTTTCCATCTTTCATGTTCTTTTTCCCATGTTTATTTAGTCCTGGAAAACCCTTGAACTCCATATTTTTTCCAGTTTTTTATTCTGCTTAGAAATCCTGTTTTAATGATGCTTTTAGAGCCAGTCCACCACAGCAAATACCAGAAACCAAACCTACGTGGAACTGATTACGCACCAATAATTCCTGTGAGGTAAAAGTTTCCTGTTTCAATCAATTCTCTCAGTTTTCCCCTCAAAATTCAGCTCCTGTACGCAAATGTTGAGTTCCACTGGAAAAGCTTCCAACTAATCCATGAAGGAAATGTGCTGAAATATCTCTGAAAGTTTCTAAGTCTAATGCAACAAAGCCAGGTCAGCTGTGTAACCGATGTCGGTGTGTTTGGGGTGAATTTTTAGAGAGCCAGGGGGGCTAAGAGGCGGCTCTTTCACCCAAAGGCCTTGTTCCTAAAGTGGTGATCTCACTGCATCGGCAGTTCAGTAGCCAAGGAGAGCCTTGGTGTGTGTATGCATGCAGAGGGTGTGTTTGTGTGCGGCATTGTTTTGTGTGTGTGTTTCAGAGTTAGACAGGACAGAGTAGAGGAGGAAAAAAAAAAAAAAAAAAAAAAAAAAAGAGGCCGTACAGGGCGGTTTGAGAGTATGTGGCTGTGTGTGAGAAAAGCTGAAACTGGACATCAACAGGGGGAATAAGAAGAGCGAGGAAAAAGCTTGTCGTGTTTCAGCGTGGTGAAAGCTAACGAGACAGAGAGAACGCAGGGTTTGTAAATCACCACCACCGAGTCGTTCCTCTTCCCTCCCCCTCCGGGTTCCCTCTCTCTGCCCGACAAAAGGGACCACAGATGGATACAAAGAGGAGTAATGATGTTTTTAGATAGCAATCGCTCTCAGGAAATGTGGACATTTTAATGTAGAACAAGTCTGTTTGTGAAATGGCCCCCAAACACAGCAGGAACAACAGCACCCTCTGAAATCTAAACCCCAATGGAAACCAAACAGAAGAGCGTAAAATACTCAAACTCCTCAGTGACAGTGCAGCGTTATTCCCAGACATCCAGTGTTCCAGGTTTCCCTGAAGGATTCTGAAGTCTGGGTTCCTCCAAGGTTCAAGCTGCCCATTCCAGTTATTTCTTAGCCCACAAAACAAGTGCTCAAGTTCTCTGATTAGAGGCAGTGCTTTTGAAGCCAACATAAAACTGAAAAAAATATCTGGTTTATTCACAATCATGCATCAAAGTATATGGATTTACACACCAAAAATAGGCAGCCTTTCTGGTTTTGATGCATTTAATAAAGAGGAAAAACGACCTGTTTTTCTCTCAGCGTCTGAGCTGCAGATCAGATCTAAGGATCATTATCTCTGGCTGATTGATTAGTGCATCTAAAAAGAGAGAACAAGTGAGCAAACATTTGCAGATAGAAACCTCTTCCTACTGTGTGAGAAAAGCCTCAAATAAACAAAGCTAAAAATGAAACAGAAATGATGAGCCACGTTTTTCAGATCACAGCACAGTTTATTGAATACTTAGCGGCTTGGATGCTGTGTCACCATTTAAATGAGCTCTAATACGTGGAAGCCAGCCAGCACGATACACGAAGCATCTTGGAGGAGATTCTACCTCACCCAGTCTGACACAGTGACCCATTATCTGGGCGTTTGGAGCCTGAGGCGACAAGCAGCAGCTCCAGCAGGCAGTGTGGCGCATGCATCACATGCACACATGTCCAGCAGTCCCTTTGGTCAGTGGAAGATAAGCAGTGCTGCAGAACATCTAATCATGATAACCCTGCACGCTGGCCTGCAGGGGCTAACAGGCTGTTTGGCAGCTTCTTCTTTCCAACAGTTATTACAAGTCCAATTTACTAAAGCGCAGCGAGAGCTTCAGTCTGCTATGTAGAAAATGTGGTGTGGAAATCCACCCAGGTGGTTCAGCAGAGGCAGGACAGAGCTGCTCTCCTGCATGAATCCAGGAAAATATGGAAATATTTCTCTGGAAATATTGCCATGTGAATTAGCCATTGTAATCATTTCTAAAACCCTCCTCAGATCCAGATGGGAGCCGAGGCTTTAATTCACCACAGCTGAAGTTAGAGAGAGGAGAAGAAGCCAGATCACAGCGATGACCGGTCCCCCCCCCCCCCTACGGTCACATTAAGGCCCAGGCAGTTAAAGAGCCGCCTCTGGAGGGGGGGTGGGGGGGTTCCGTCGTCACACCGCAGCTTATCCTCATCTCAAATCCAATACTCACTTTGTAGAAGATCATCTTTAAAGTGCCGTAGAACCCCATCCTTGGAGCCGGGTGTGCTCTCCTTTCCTCCTCCTCCTCAGTGACAGTGGGTGAAGTCCAAATGCGTGAGCTGGGGGGGGGGCGAGGGCAGCGGACTCTCAGGTAAATCCGCCTCTGATGCGAACATGCTCGGGCACGTCACCGGACTGGCTCGCCTGCTGCAGATCCCCACGGCGAGGACATCCAGAGCAAAAGGGAGGAGGGGGACAGAAAAGATCCGCCGTGTGGCTTCGACTTAACGCCGAGGATGGGGGTGTGTGGGGGGGGGGACCGACCGGCGAACAATGCGATGATCCCAGAGGCTGGCGCGCTGCGACCGAGCAGCTTCTCCGGCAAGGGGAGTGATCAGATGAGAGAGAGAGAGAGAGAGAGAGAGAGAGAGAGACGGCGGGGGGGTGTGGGGGACTGAGCAGAGCGTCAGAGCGCAAAGCAGAGCCTCTTCCTCTTCTTCCACTCTACAGGACGGGATTACAGCCTCCCCGGTGGAGACGCGGGAATGGTGCAGTCCTCCGTTCCAGCGGCAGCAGGAGCGCCGAGCGCGGCGCAGACCCTGCTGGTGGGGGGCGGAGGGGGGGCACTGGTCGCGTCCTACGCATCAAACCTGAACTCCACTTGTTGCAAACAGCATCGGGCCCTCATCTGCTCTGCTTCACCCAGTACAGCGACACTGGTGAGGAGGAGACGGACGGACGGACGGACGAAGGCGGGAAACATGCATGCGTTTTGGACATTACAGAGTAAAATGCTCAACATTTAAGCACTTTATAAAAACAATATCCAACCCTATCCTATTAACGACGACACCAATCAAGCACAGCATTATGACCGCTGGCAGATGAGATCATCTGTTGATTACGGCTCCGTTAGAGGGTGGGATACAGTCAGCAGTAAAATAATATCTTGTCTTGAGATAAACAGATTAGAAGCAGAGAAGTAGCGGCAGTTCAGAGATTTCCACAAGTTTCACCCGAACCAGATTGTCATGGCCAGACAGCTGGGTCAGAGCATCTGTAAAACCACAGCAGCTGCTGGGGGTGCTCCGGGCTGGTCAAATTGCTTTATATATATATATATATATATATATATATATATATATATATATATATATATATATATATATATAAATAAAATCCTGTCAATCTATTTTCCCATCAATTTTAATAATGATGATCATTTAAATAAAGACATTTAATTGCACTTCATTCTGTTTAATTAATATTCAACAAGCTGAACAGATAACCCACATCATGCAGTGATGAAGTTTTGAAATCACGAAACATTTCACCAACTGAAGTGATCAGAAGTCAGAAAGTCTCTCTGAAGGTTACCTGATCCCGCAAACACTCCCCTCAGCGGGAGTTCAGCTTCGTTAGAGGCGCTCCAAAGCCTCTTGTCCTCTTCAACGCTCCGCCGTCAGCTCTCAGATAGCGTCCAGATCAGAGATGATACTCTGATGGAAATCTGTAATCTGTCAGAATGTCGTTTTCCATCTCCAATTTAAGAGACCAGTCAAAGACGGAAAATGTTCAGAATATTTTTCGTCTTTGACAGGGTTTTTGAAACGTGACAAAGCAATCTGACGGCCATCTGTCATTCTGACAGATTACACACACCTGACCACTTGGTGCAGACACGCAGACAGTTTCAACTTTAGGCACAGAGAACATCACGGAGGTCACTAAAT
Organism: Anableps anableps; assembly: GCA_014839685.1. Classification (NCBI taxonomy): domain Eukaryota; kingdom Metazoa; phylum Chordata; class Actinopteri; order Cyprinodontiformes; family Anablepidae; genus Anableps; species Anableps anableps. The sequence continues at coordinate 774,298 of CM026065.1, forward strand.
CAATCAATAAAAGAAAACTTTCTGCCAGAGGATCACCTCTGATCTGGACATTGAACTAAATGCATCTTGCTCTCCAGGAGCTGACAGCCAGTAGGAGAGTTATTTATACTGCATGCGTCTCCGCCCTGCTGCGCTGGGCACTGAGCTGGCATAGTGAAGCTGTTCCTGGTGTATGGCTGCACTCCAGAAGTGCTCCGAGAAGCAAAAATGATAGAATATAATGGGAAATGATAGCTTACACGAAAAAGCCAGTGGTGAAAAGGATGAGTGATGTCATAAAATACTGTAGTTCTCAACTTCCAAAACTAATATTCCTCCCTCCTTTGCTCTCTCTTTGTCTGCCTTGACTGACGCTACTGTGTCTGAGAAGACAACTTTGGACATGATGCTTTGGAGCACATCTGATGAAGGAGCACATTCTGCAGGATTTCCTCCTGCTGGTGGTGGTTCAGTGCCTCTTTATTTCAATGAGTGGGTCCTGGTACAAAGTCCCACCCATAGCCACGCCCCTCATCAGTAACTAATACAGCAATGGTGGCTCTTGAAGTCCAAAAAGATGTGCGTTGCTTGTAGTTACTTCTCATTGAGGCCGGTCTGTATTCACACCAGAGCTGAACTACACCAGAGTTCGTTTGGAAGCGACTCGAGAACACTTCAACAAGTGGGTCTCTGTTCGGTTGGTCCGCAGCAGGACTTGCTTGAGTGTATTCACACCTCCAGAAAAGGTCCGGACCAATGGGGGAAACAAACTCTGGTATGTTTAAAGCGGTCCAGATCTGTCACGTGTGAATACACCCTAATAATCAATGTTAGTCCTCAAAACTCTGCTGGTGACAAGTTTAGGAAAATGTAGTCTTCCTCAAGACTCTCACACACCGGTCTATCCGCTTCGACTGAAACGTCGGTTCTGAATCACATTCAACATTTCCTTCTTTTGACATCACAAAGAATGGGAAGGACTTCATTCAGAGGTGGTGGAGCACTGAGTTCTCAAGCACCCCTTGCTGACACCTGTAACCACTGAGTGACCTCGAACTGGGGGGGTTGGAGGTTCACAACGAGCAGCAGTTAAACACGAAATGGGCCACTATTCAACAGAGTTTTGTTAGTAAAGTCCAACAATTCTTCCATTACTCTAGTGAAATGCTAATTTTCTACTAGAAGGTGAAGGAATGGATGTAGTTTGAGGGCCACAAAGGTTTAGTGGAACTTCAGGCGTGAAAAAGCTTTGAGAATCATAAGATGTTGAAGTGTATGAAACAGAGATTGGGGCTTTGTGTGTGTGTTTCAGGAGGCTCTCATGAGGAAGCCGCTCTTGATGCTCCATGTCGTTGCAACCTTTACACAGCACTCTGGAATGCTTGGCATGCAAGGGAGGTTGCACTGTGGCCTTTAGATCGGCCATCACTCTTCTACTAGTTAGTAAAGCATACTGTGTTCCTGTTGTATGGTATTGTATTCATGGTATTTTTGTGTGTTGTTTTGTTTTTAATGGGACTACAGGGTTTTATGGGACTACAGATGGAAACTAGCGTCTCGCTAAATCCAGTGTATTTATGGCAATATTGTACGTTCATTAATATGCGCTGTCCCATTCAAATAAATGAAATTAAAATGAACAAGCCTCCATTCCTCCATGGTTATCAAAAACTGAAATCCTGCTGGTGAGACATGAAGCAAAGCAAAGCAGGTGTATTGTGTGTAAAACTATATCATGGTTATATTAATCAAACACATCCAGGTTAACATTCTCATTAAACACTTGCTACTCTTGCTGCAGTATTTGAACAGCGGTGGATGTATAAATATACACTCATTACATTGCAGAGCGGTGCAGGGGATAGCTTGTGGGGAAATGCAAATGTCGTCTTGCTTGACTGAACACACAACGACAACATCAAAGTCAAGGTTTCTGCATTGTGACTTAGAAACGCTCAGAGCTTCTTTGGGAGAAAAATGCAAAAATGAAGATCATCTGTTGTCCTCCTTTTAGTGTATTTACAGTCAAATATTTGTAGTTTTCCACCCAAATCCATAACCCATCAGAATTTGATGAGACTTCCACCACTTTGTTGCAAAGAGATAAATGTGCAGCATGTGCAGATGTACATTAAAAACCTCAACAATATTAAAATGACTGAAGGATCTGAAGGATACATATAATGTGGATTATTTGATCAGTCCTGTCTTCACAAAGAGCACATAACTACATAGATACTTTGCATAATAAGCATAGTAACTGAAACACTAATGCCAAATTTTGCATGTGTTTAATCTACATATCTGCTCAAATCAAATTTATCAATATATGTATGTTAGGGATGCATGATACATCTGCATTAATATTAGTACTGGCTGAAGTTGGTCCAATGAGAAAAAACCTGGCTGATGTTAGCAACCAATTTTTATTTCCATCTTGTTACTGTTTTAGGAGGGGGTTGGTCATGTGACACTGTTGGACACATTTCCAAATGGATGCTGAAGTTTGTCACAATCTGATCCCAAGTTTTGGATTGAGATACAGATTAAGGCATATTTAAACAATCAGCATCTGAATCCCTCACTGAACTTATCTCCCAAATCATATTGTTGGTGTCCTGCCTGTAATGTGATGTCTGCCACACCGCCAGAGAGAAGTATAGCCATTATTTTTGCTGCCAATTTTTAAAACTTGCAGCTCCATTTTGCACAACTAAAGCTAGGGAGAAAAAAAAAAAAAAAGTTTCACCCTATGAACATCATCTTGTTAATGTGAATTTGGATTTTATCGTTTGCAGTGACATTCTCCATGAAGGAAAGACTGCACTGGCTGGTGCAACTTCATGCCTATTTGTGTCATCCTCAGATGTCTCCAGACAGCTCTCTCTGAGGGGGAGCTGAAACACCAGTCTAGGGGATAAACAAGTTCTTGTGGTATTAAAATGCCGCAATAATTCAAAACATAGTCTAGTGAAGTACTATCTAGGTACTGTGCAAGTCTAAGATTTAATGAAATTTAAGCTTGAAACACTGCATTCAGGTTTAAGACTTTTAGATTGTAAGGCTTGCATGAAGCAGTTCAAACTTCTTGCCAGGCTTACCATCAACGTTTAGTTGCATTGAAATTTATGATGCATACAACAAAACAGAAACCGTTGCAGTGTGACAGACAAGGTAGAAACAGATTGTAAGCACCTACCCGCTAATGATCCTAAGGTCGACATAGCTAGCTTCCCTGCTGGTGCTAAAGGACAAGTTCACTTAGTTTTAAGTCATCTGCACTGCGTTTGAGTTTTTATTGTTAAATGGAAAAAAAAAGACTTTTCAATAAAATCATGAAAACCGAACAAAGTAAAAATTAATACATCTGTTAAAATGAAATGTAATGTTTGTTTTTTTATTGTATTACTATGTGGGGATGTCTGAATATGACCAGGCAAAATGTTGACACTAATGTTCTGTGAAAGTCTTTATTCAGATGTCTGATGTAAAATGTGTGCAGTGGAGATATTTTAAGAGAAAAATAAGTAGGCAGACACAACTTTGTGTTGACATGTTTTACACCACAAGGCACCCACATGCTGTCATATGCTCTCGTCTCCTCACCTTCAGCTTAAAAGCATCACCCCAAAAAACACCCCAAATATAGTAAAAACAAACAAAGCAAGAATCCCGAGGGCTGAAGAACAAAGATTTTTTAAAATCAATATTGTTTGAGCTTTTTGACTGTTTTCAAAATTTTCTCCAACACAAAAGAGCAACAAAGAGCCAACAGTTGCATCTAATATTTATACAACAGATGTGTAATAACTATATGGCAGTCAACCGGAGCAGATGCCTGTCTTGTTAAGCAAACCTGAGGCACATAAAACCTGGAGCTCCTTATTTTTGCTTGAACAAGACATAAAACCCCACCATCCCAGTTGCACCCAGCAGCAGCGGACACCAGTCTTATTGGCAACATGTCCTTGTAGTCCTGCCAGGGGGAAAAGAATGAGTTGAGGAGGGGATTAAGATGGACACTGCCTCGTTAGTTTCCTAAATCTGGTCACTTTGCAGCAGCAGAAGTAATGAAGAACAAGAAATCAATGACTGGGTTTGAGTCGCTTTTCTGCTAAATGACGCCCTCAGTCATGATGCTGACCGGTCACAAGCATCACATTGAAACAGTAAGGACATCAAAAAGCCACTGACACACAGCAGTCCAGTGCAAATGGCTCGCCGAAAACTAAAAGATGCTTCAAAGAGAAGAGCGTGAGGGCAGTAAAAGCATTTCAGGACTGCTGGGCTCAGACCGGATCAGCAGAACATGGAAAAATCTAAATAGGCGAAAAGGAAAACGTTTATTGAAGACTGGAAAACTTTGAAATCCTTTCTCTCAAGGGTTGGTCAAATAAATATCCACCTTAAAAGGGTGTATACAAGCTGCTGAAGAAAATGTTGGCAGGACAGGTAAAATCTTTCTTCTCAGTTCTAATCCTTTTCTCTGTTGCAACCTTTAAGGTTTTGCATTGGGAGGGTTTGAGCCGTTTGATCTTATTTAGAAGAGAAGGTGATGGTAGAAATTTGTCTGATAAGCCAGACAAAACTCAGCCAGAGCTGGCTGAAACAAACAGACGTCTTTAATCATCCACAATGTACAACTCGGCATCCCAGGTGAGGCAAAGTGAGCCTATAGGTCACTGCAAGGTGTTCCCGTCATCTTCAGATCCCAAATCTGCTTTCAAGGAGCTCACCGTGTGATGGGACAGTCTGACAGAGTCACAGAGGTTGCTTGCCTCAACATCAACTCACAACCAATGTTTACTAGCCTTTCAATCCTGCAAGTGTTTTTCTATGTACAAGATAATCCATACTTAGACTTGTGCCCAACCCAGCTGCAATCTGTGGGTTTACCATTTAAGAAGAAAACGGCGTTTATCCGGATGGATCGAATATCAGAACAGGAAACTAAGCTGAACTAAGCCATCCTTCTTTTTGCACGTGCAATCATTTTTACAAGCCAGGCTAAATATTCCAGTTCAAATGATGGGAGAGAGGGGAGGGGGTTGGTCATGAGGTATTTGTTTGGTCATGTGACAGTGATAGAGATGCAGCGCAGGACTGTGGGGTGTTTGACTGAAGCAGAGAGGCCATGTCAGCAGTGTGGTCATTTTATCGTGGTATTAAAAGAGTAGGAACAACTTGGTGATATCAGTTTGCAAAAAGCGCGATAGCTGAAGCAAGGCAGGACATAAAGGAAATATTGGCTTAGCCAACTTATTTCTGCTGTGAACCATCTAGTTGGAGCCTCTTAATCCAGAAGGTTATATTAGGCATTGAAGTGATAAACATATCCATAGTGTGTCAAGTCCTGCTGTAATTAAGTTAATTTTAATTGTGAAACATCATAAGTAAATCTCAACTCCACAAACTCCATTAACTAAATATGGTTTATTTCTCAGCTAAATACTCACTAAAATCCTTGATGCACTTAATTTACTAATGCTGGTGATTCTTGACAGTCAACATGCACAACTGTGAACACCAGAACTATCAGAAAAAACTGTACTATAATGAACAGTGGGATACAAAGAGGAAGATGGAGAGGGGGAATGAGAAGGGTGGGAAAGCAGTTTTGTCCTAAGGTTCGGCCCCTGGAGCTGCTTTCTTTGGTGTCTGGAAACTCCACCTCTGGCCATGGAGCCTGACTGATGAGGTCATGCAGGTGGAACATCTTCCTGGTGAACCACCTACTGTGATTGTCAATCTTATTTTAGATAGCCCAGTTAAACAGGGAAGTGCCAGAAAAACAGCAATCAAAACAAAAGGGGGAAAAAACAGCTCTATAGGAGTGAAGTACGTGATTCCCATGTTGATCTATGCAACACAATTTCCTGAGAGTGAAGGGCAAATGTGATCTTGTTTAGATGTGAACACTGGGCCATGCTGTGAGAGCTGGCTCTCTTGTCTAAAGTGTCTGTTTGTGATGATTTCTATCTCTGATGGGCCACAAGCAGAGTCTGTGATCGCGACCTTTCTAGTAACCAATCAGAGCGCCATGAGTCACTGCAGCGAGTCAAATAATCGCTCCGAAGAAATTAAAACTTTCTGTTTTTTTACAATTAGATGTGTTGATGGAGATCAGTGATGCAACATAGAAGCAATTTGCGCACATGTTGATGGCCAGACTGTACTCCAGGGTCAGATGACTCAAAGGGACTGAGGGTTTGCCTGGAACCACCTATCTGCAAAAATTCAAAACTCTGTTTGTGGAAGAAGACCAATTTCTTCATAACTTGCTCTGCTGCAATCCATACGGCATAGCTGTATTACAACCTCTAAGCAATGTTTACTGCTGTAAGTGATAGGATGGTGGGAGGTGGCACCACTTCACACCTGAATGTTTAGGGCACGGAGCGACTAAGATGGCAAAGGTACCAAATGAAGAAAATGAAGTGAATGATCAGCACCCTGTGGGTCTAGGCTTGTTTAGTCAGAAGCATTTATAGAGCTACATCCCACTGAGGCAACATGTCAGCATTAGGGGCTTTAGCTAAAGAGCCAGCTTCATAGCTGGAGGGGCTGGAAGCGGACGCATTTCATGCTAGATGTATTAATTAGAAACAAAGTTTCAATAAAGTGGTACAAAAAGAGCACTGGAAGCAGTTTTGATTAAATGTATGCTTTGCTTCAATCCTTTCTGTCGCCAACTCGTTTCAGTTTGAACAAATTCCCAGAGTCCTCCTACACACTACTACTCCAAACACCCTCCTCCACTTCCCTGCTTCCTACCTCACAGTAGGACAGGGAGAACGCAACAGATTGTCTGGAATCCCCCCCCCCCAGAGGCTGGAGCGTTGTTTGTTTGCTGGTTCTGTTTGCTTATGTCTTGTGCTTTAAATAATGCAGTAAAATTGTCAATGTATTTCCCAAAAGACTGAAACATGTGGGACAGTCACTCACTCATACAACCAGCACTCTGTCTCTGCTGTGGGTTTATATTTATATGCCACTGAGTGACTGCTGAATTTTATTCAGAGCATCAATTAACTCTGCAGTTTTTAAAAAGCAGAATAAAATGCTGTTTAAATAGTTGACTCAATGCAAACCAGGCATGGTTATCACATCAGCGTATACGAAGGTTGAAAAAAGCTACGGGTTAAAGCCAAACTGTTTCTATGGTTTAAAATCCTTTATTTAAATACCAGAGAAAGAGTCAAAATCTTTAAGTCAATACTTTGATACTGAACTAGGAATGAAATGACCTGTGTTTCCCCTGGATGAGTGTGTGTGAAGGAGGGGAGGAACATCTTGGTTTCCATGCTGAACTTGGTAACACCATACCCCAACCTCATAAGACCATGAAGCTGGATGGATCAATGAATGGATAGCATGGACGGACAAGAGGACTGTGGAGATTTCATCTTTCCTAGCAGCTAAAATGTATTTTTAATGGACATTAAATATGATGAGGTACAGTGTTTTTGCACTGGACATTTTGGAATTTTCATCTGAGCTCATAATCTTCAGCAGACTTCAGGCTAAGGGCTGGCTTGAACCTTTGAGCTGTTCAGAACCTGAAATTCAGACATAAGTCAAGATCCTGTCAGAAACTTGTGCTTCTCCATGTTGGACTGCAGCAGTCTTCAAGATGTTCCCTTTGGTTGCAGTGGTCTGTTTCAAGTTAAAATGGTGGACATGTTGTCACAGTTAAACCACACTGAAATAGAGTGATCTGACCCAACTTTATGTCCGGTGATGGGTGACCTGAGTGATACTGGTCATCTAGGTTTCATCACCTTCACTTGACGCCTCTAAAAGTTGTCTTTGTTCAAATCAAAGGTTCATAAACCATGGAACAGTTCAATGACCTCTAGGAGTCTGTGTTTCACAATGCTGCTCTTTCAGGTTAGGGGGAATACAGAGTTCAGTGTTCTACTCAAGGACACCACCACGTGTAGCTGGGCTGACCTGGAACTGAACTGGCAACCTTCTGTGTGTGAAAGCACTGCACTTCATCTTTAACCAGAGCTGATGTGCTTAAACTGAACGGAGCTCCAGCTGCTGGTCAGAAAACCAGAAGTGTGATGTGCCTCCAAACATGCTGGTCAGGACTGCGTCCCATGGATTTAATCAAAAATAAACCATAACAAGTGTGGTATACTGTTTATTATTGCAACTAACAGTACATTTAGCCATAGCCAGATTTTGTATGTGATGATTAGTGAAGACAGGACTTCATCACACCGCTTCAACAAAAAGCTGTACTCTAAGCCCTTATTGTTCAATATTTCCCTGCAGTCATAAAGCTAATGTGGGCAAAACCATCACCAGCACAGATCATGGATGAGAGGCAGTGCTCTTCACAACCAATTCAGCCATGACCCCAACCAATGACCTTTGAATTTCACAATAGGCAATGCACAATAGGTGCCATGTGCCTGGTGATTTAATCTCCACAGCCCATCTGCTGCAGCTTCTGCCTGGGAGAGGAGAGGGAGTGTCCAGCCTCCCTCTGAAGCTCCTGGGTGTCTGCCTCTCTGCATCCTGTGGGACAGCTGTATGTTAATGTGCACAGAGGCTGGGGACAGCAGCAGTCGCTGGGATTGCCAGGCAGACGCAGAACAAGGAAGCCCTTCTCAGTGGGCAGCCAAAGGCATGAACTTGGCAGATTAGACATTCAGGAAACAAATAAGGCTCCATCAGAGGCGGGCACCCCAGATCAGCAGCAGCTACCGGATCCAGCCGTACTGCAGGGACAGCCCAAAGGGAAAAGGAACTAATAAATAGAAAACATCAAACATGTTGAGACTGAAGAAATATTTCCCTTTATTGCAGTCTTCAGGACAAACACGTCTGAGTGAATATATCTTCAAACTCCTCGATCCACATCAGTCTGGACAGAAGGATCTGATCTGGAGAAATGAGCTTTCCTCCCTCTACAGCTGCAGCAGACTTCATATCAGTGGCAGGTGATGTGAATATCTGAGACCGGACCAGCAGAGTGAAACACTGATGGCTGCAAGAAAATAATATATAAATAATTCAAGGCCAGGCAAGTTGCAGACCTAATCTTAATGTGACGATGACGAAGGGCAGGCAGGGCTGTGGGCAGCCTTGAAGGACCCCGCTAGACTCTGTAAACGGTTGCCAGGCAACAGGCTTCGTTCTGGCTGGCCTTCAGCCTGCAGTGAGCTGCTGCCTCTGGCCTCATCGAAGGAGAAGACTCCTGTTCACCATTAAAGTCCACAAACTCCATTTCATAGAAACAATGACCATAATATGAGGCTGGACACACCCGCAGTTTAACAGCCTCCTTCAGCCGCCTAACCTATGAACATCCTGATACAGGTGCAAGAAACTAAAACAATCTAGAGATTTCTTTTCTCCTACTTTACTGACATGACTGTTGCTTAAAGGAAAACCAGGGGAGGGAGGCCTGGAGCCCACAATAACTTCTAACAGCTTTCCAGGATTGTTCGAGGGAGAAGTGCAAGAGCAAAACATACATGGTTATATTTTATAACAGCATAAAGAGAACTGGTCATCCTTTGGGAATGATCATGAACTCTTGAATGTTTCTCAATCACAATGAGTGGGAACGTTTGTTTTCCTGTTAGAACTAGTTTTCCATTGTTGGTTCCATGAAGTAATCAATAGAAAGATGTATTTATGACTCAGTCAATCACTGTGAGCCGATCAGCAGTATAGTTGCACTGAACATATGGTGGTAGTGACACAGCCTGTTTAATAACAGCTAGGTTTTATTTTTAGAGCTGAGCACTATTTGTTTTTGTGAAGCTCTGACTGTACGCAGCGGCTGATTGTCAGCCAAACATGCTGAGACTTTCTGTCATCACACATACCCGACGCTCTCGTGACCCATACCCGACGCCGCGCTCCTCGACCAAACCTGATACGCACATGCACTAAGTTATCTAGGGTTTACAACACCTAATATGAAATCAGTTCTTAGCGTAGCCAATGAAAAAATTTTACTAAATATTTATGTTGGAGCGTAATTATTTTGTCCAATTAGTTCCCAAATAAAGATGAAAAACATTTCTTTCACAAAAACCAGACCTGGGTCATTTATCTATCATTATCATTTCAAATAAAACCTCCTTCATGTCCCACCTTCCACTTATCCAAGGTCGTAGCAATAAATGGCCAGCGAGGAAGTTTGTCTCTAAAGGGACGTTCCCAAGCTCATATTGAGAGAGCTGGTCATGTTCCCAGGCCAGAAGGGAACAAAGTCCCTCCTGCAAGCTCTGGATCTGTCCTGGGGTCTCCTCCAAGGGCTACGATCCATGAAACCCTGCAAAGTGTAGCACTTAGCAGGCATCCTGATCAGAGGTCAGAACCGTTGCGTCCCATGTGGGAGGGCGAGCATGTTTCCTGCTTTTGCAGCACTGCATAGCATCTTCCACCCAACAACATGAGGCAGCTTCCAGCATTCTGGTGAAAGATGGCTGCTGATGTTTGCTGTACATCCAGTGACTGATAAAGGCTGCCGTATCAGCAGCTGTGCTTTCTGTCAGTCAAACTGCACAAACGTAGGGTGAAGTGCAAGTTAACCAGCGACTGTCTTCACTGCCTTCGGCTTCACCCATCAAAGAAACTCTATATTCACCAAACAGGTCCACTTCTGTGGACATGGCAGCAGTTCTGAGGAGGAGAAAATGAAGCTGAAGCAGAAATCAGCTGAACTTTACTGGATGCTACAACTACCAGCAAAAACTAGAAAAAAAAGTGCATAAGGTACCATTTTTAATGAGTAGCATCAAATATGAACCTTAAGTGCTGGGTTTTAATATCTGGTTGGTGCTGTTTAGGTGGCTTCTATTGGAGCAGAACTATATGCTTGGGTAGCTGAAATCATTACGATGATTTTTTTGTGATTTTTTTTTTTTGTGAAAACGCTGAAGCAGTTTTGGAGAATTTATCTGCTGAATTATGCCTTCATCTTATGCCCCAAGTTCAAAAGCCCATTTGCATCTGAAGCAATAAAAGCCAAAAGATTAATAAGCTTTTCAGAGCCTGAGGTTCTGGACAGTTCTAAGCAGTTTGTTCAGATATGAGAGATATGACGGTAACAGAAATACAACATGTAACTGAGATTTTGATTCAGTGTTCAGAATGTTGCATTTGAAACAAACATATCATGGATTTGTGTATGAAAAGCTTGGAAGAAAGTGGAAGAAGGGAGAAGTTTGGAAAACCAAACATTTTTCCAAATAAATGTATCTATTTGTCATAATCACTGTGATTTTCCAAACTGGAAAACAGCAAAAGCAAATCTCATACTTTTCCAGATTTTTTTAAGATGATGACTCCACTGTTATTTTTAGCTGTGACAATCACTGGTTAACCGTGACTGGAGTGAGACCAGGCAGATGTGCTGCCTACAGAGAAAAACTGAATTTGACAGTACTTTAAGTAAAGCTGACATCTCCTGTGCCTCCAACAGCAATACACTCCACAGTCCAGGTCTAAGCTTGCAAAGCTGTAGCTGCTGCTGACTTGGCAGGTGCATCTCCAGCTGGCTGGGGGGGCGGAGCAGCAGTACAACCTGGCCATCAGGCCCCGGCGGCCCTGTGAGGGTCCTGCTCTCCCACGCTCATCACAAATTAAAGAGCCCAGTTGGACCACATCAGCACTTTGTCTCCTATCCACTGTACCATGCTGATGTTCTGAGGAGGTGTGTGTGTGTGTGTGTGTGTGTGTGTGTGTGTGTGTGTGTGTGTGTGTGTGTGTGTGTGTGTGTGTGTGAAAACCTGACCAGATCAGGAGTGATGAAGCATTAAGCACACGTGTGGCTTCTGGTGTCCTCAAGCAACTCAACCATACCCAGCTCCTTTGACTAGACCTGGTGTACATGAGAAAGTTTATGGCAAGGATGAAAAACTCAAAGCTGACTCTTCAGCGGTTTGTCAGAGCAGGAAGGCAGCTCCTACTGAGCCACACTGCCTTTCTCCAGATAGGACACTTGCTCTCTGGTGAGAAAGGATGCTTTAATGAGATAACAAGCCTGACCCTGCATGTGGTATCCTGGTCCGGAAACAAAGCTGGCAAATCTAATGTGGCCATGGACTCCCCTCCAGTGTCATCCATCATGGTAGCATAACTAAATGAAAACACACAGATGATCTGGATGGCCTGCGCAAATAAACTGATTTATCGTTCTACATCAATCCCAGAAAGGCACCTTATTTTTTTTAATCAAGGAGACAATATTCATGCCCCTCCCCCACTTGCTGCCACACACTGCTGGTCAGCTAGCTGCTGCAGTTGTTCAGATTTTTAGTTCAACACACTGAAACTGAAGGAATACTATTTGTCACTCCTATTAAGGTAATGCCATTTTGCCAAGCCTGTTAAGCAGCAGGCTGCAGGTTAGCTAGCCGAGCAAAAAGCCTGACTAACAGATCAGCTCATATCAGCTGTTCTACTTCCAGCGTTTCTCTATGAAGAGCAGAGCAGTAAAAACATTCTATGCTTGACACTAAGCTTGCTTGATAATTTATACTAAATTTATCAGGTGTTATAATACATTTGGGCTAAAGTCTATGTATCAAAACCATAACAATAACAAGGTAGACATGTACATATGCCACACAGAAATGATTGATCTGGTTAGTCATGTTGGACTGCTATCACTTTACTCCAAACCCATGTGCATGCAGTTGTTTTGGTTAGAAGTACTTCACAACATAATGCAGGGTTTATGACTTCACTGGATGGAGATGGTAGAGGCCACAAATTCAGCATGACTCTGAATCTGGATGCACTCGACTCATTTTAAGCAGCGACTCAAAACCTGAAAGCTTCCTGTCGCAGAAGACCTGCTAAACCACTGAAAGGTGCTGTTTAGAAGCAAACTCTAATGTCCAGAGGCGACGCAGGTAAAACTATATGTTCTAATGGCATCAAAGAAAATGTATATACAGACAGCAAATTTCTTATTTATCATTATCTGCTATATTTACAAGAAAATGCTCCCATTTAAGAACAACTGGCAAATGAAGTCAGGCAGAAAGAAAAAAAACAAAAAACATTGAAAGAGAGATTAAAATAACTGAACACCGTCTTGGAGAGAGACTTGTGCTTAATGCCATGTTTCTGCCCAATGGCTGAGCAATATGGAGCAGTGATAACACTCCAGAGAACACTGGAGGGTTTGAAGTACTGCTCCCCCACACACACACACCGTTCTAAATGGTACTCTGTGGTTATTATCCCTCAGCAGAAAAATAATTTCCCTTCACATTGAGATAAAGTGTGTACCTACTCTGAAACACTCATTCAGGCGGTTGGATGAATATATATATATATATATATATATATATATATATATATAAAATAATCAATATGAAAAGCTTTTATTTGGTTCTTATTCTTCTCTGCGTGGACATTATGTTGATTCATCTTCAGCTCAGCAGAAGGAACGCACAGAAGATCAGAGCTGTCAGAGAGGCTGCATTTTCTTCAAGTGGAAGCTCATTCACAGAGCAAAGTGTACAAGACATGCATCGGCTGACGGATGCATGATGTAAACATGACCTTAATGCTGGCGCTCATCACACTGACGAGAACCCCGTCACAAAACCATCAAGGATCAGAACAGAAAAGATCCACAACTGTGCTGTAGACTCTCAGTGTGATGGAGTTCCTGGGATGAGGCAGGTTGAGGGAAAAATACTGAACTTTAGTATAATGCAGAGCTTTATGGAGCAGTGCCATAAAAATCTACTGGAGACTCTAAAGCAAGACATTTCAGTTTTAGTGAGAACATAAGTGAAAAGCATCGTTCATTTTTTGGATAAAGCTATTGGTTCTGAACAACATGCCAGTTAGTTAGTTAGTTAGTGCTTGACAGACAGACAGACAGACAGACAGACAGACAGACAGACAGACAGACAGACAGACAGACAGACAGACAGACAGACAGATAGATAGATAGATAGATAGATAGATAGATACATACATACATACATACATCCAACTTTATTATTATGGTTTTGTTCTGGATTGCTTGCTGAAGCCAATTAATCTTTTACAAGAAAAAAACAAACAAACAGATATTACACTATAAATAAGACGCATGGAAAGGGGAACTGTTGCAAAGCAAAACAGTGGCTCCTCTTCCTGGAATCAAGATGTAAGAAATGATCATTTCATTTCATCTGAAACAGATTACAGAGTTTTGATAAATCTTCATGCTCTGCAGATGAATCTTTAAGAGAAATAAAGTGATATTTGGGGGCATCACTGTATTTTATTGAGAAAAAAAAATAAAATAATACTATAATTCTGGACATGAGGTCATCTGTGGTGCGTGTTGTTGTGGCTGCTGCAGAACAACCATCATGCATCATATCATGTGAATTCCAGCCAGAACAACACCTCCAAAGCAGAGGGGCTGCAGGTTCAGCCACAACTCAGCAGAAATGTGGCAAAATCCTATTTGCTTTATTTGTCAAAGAATATTTTGTTACCATAGAAATAAATACATCAAACTTGCTCTAAAAGCTGTCATATTTAGGAGAAACTATTGTTTCTTATTCACATTACACAACCGAATCTTTTAGGAAAACTTTGCCTTTAAAGAAGTTTCCAGAGTATTTTAATGTACATTTGATTCTTAGTTGTCTATTCTTCTGCTTTTAAGCCAAGTTATTACTTCAATATTTAACAAAAGCTATGAGTCTTTTAGCACTGGCCTTGTGCAAAAAGGTTCCCTATGGATGTTTTTTTGTTGCATAATTACCACTGCATTAATGTCATGGCGATGTGCTCCACTGTAAGAGTGGATCTGGTCCCCTAATATAGTGCTGAGTGCTACAATCACAGCCACAGCAGTCTGGATGTTTATTGAAGCTCTTAGCCAGGTCTGCTTGCTGGTGGGAAATGAATGAATGATGTGTGTCTGGAGACACGTGGACTGCTCTTCCATATTAGCTTTAGTAGAGACAGGATGGATGGATGTTGGGCCTTTTACAGGAGCAGGAGAAGAAACAGGCACACAATGCAACAAGAAGAGCAGCAGGAGGGAGCATCCCCAGCAAACTAAAGTCACTCAAGATAAACCAGACAAAGCCATGCACGAAAGGCTGAATGTATGGGCCCTGGTTATTTGACACAGGGAGGTTCAGTTTTTAGGTCATGCTGCCCCCTAGAGGTCACAGCAATGCTGTGAGCTGCTGCACCAGAGAACATGACCATGAGGAAGACCTGTGTTTTAACGCATACGGATCAGATTAAGGGATTAGAAAACCGCAGCATGAACATTTACAGTGCTACTTGGAGAAAAATATTGGTTCTTACCTTCATGTTCCCATCCAACCACAAGAAAGGTGACATAGAAGAAAAAAAGAAAAAGATTTCAGTTATTAAAAGGCACTTTTTTACAGTTCCACATGAAGCATAAGGTTCTCCTTTGAGATCCGGAAGAACAGGGTGTTTATGTCTACGATGCATATGCAGCTGGATTTTACAACAAGTTACCAGGAGTTGATTTCTAACAGGCCAGGTCTCTGAAGTAATATAAAAATATGTGGCATTGTCAAAACAACCTGTGGCAGAGAAGACAAGTGGACAACGAGCACTAATGGCAGCTTTCCTGTCTAACAACATGTCAACACGTGGACCTGCAGAGATCTGACCAAAGCAGCCAGAACGAGCTGCAGATCGTTCTGGACCAACAGATCTTCACTCACTGAAAACTGGCTGGATAACGAACTGAGCAGGAATGTGGGGCGATCAGCAGTCTCATGCTCAAAAAGTGCTTTTTGTGCCTGATGCAATGCTATGATTGCTCCACAGAAAGAGATTTATTTGACCAGTTTAGTCACAAAAATCCATAAAAATGCTCTGAGCAACTGGCTTTCAACACAACAATCTCTAAAGTGGAACAAGCAGATTTCATAACGTGGGCGTCTCAATAAGCGGAAGTTCATTAATTTCAGGAACTCAGTCCAGAAAGTGAAACTCAAAGATTCATTCCACACAGCTTGAGGTATTCCAAGAGTTTCTTTTTGGTTTATTTTGATCTTTTTGGCTTACAGCAAATGAAAGACCCAAACTGGAATGATCATAAACTGTGTATATTGTTTAAGATCAACAGAATGATTAATAGAGAAATGTTACTTTAAGGACATGGACACTCACTGGGAAGATTGCTGACATAACGGCTGTCCAGCAGACAGTCACTGACAACCTCCACTATGAGGATAACCTACAGGTAGTGGCTGGTGAAGAAACTGGCTGTTTACTCACTGATGTATAGAGGCATTTCAATGGAAAACTGAGTGGAAGGAAAAAGTGTGGTAGAGGACGTCCACAAAGAAAGGAGATAACTACAGCCTTGGGAGGGAGGAGAAGCAAAGCTCATTAGAGAGTTTGTGGGAGATTCCCCAGATGTGGCTGCGGTCCGAGCTTCGAGAGCCACCAGGCCCGGATGACAGCAGAACATGGGCTATAACTGGTGCGTTCACCAGCATAAACCACCCGTGAACTAGAGCAGGGTCAGAAGCATCTGGACGGGTCTGTTGCTCTCTGGTCCAGAGCGAAGTTTCCACAGTCAGTGATGATCTGGGTCGCCATGTCATCTGCTGGTTCTGGTCCACTGGGTTTTCTAAAGTCCACAGTGAGCCTCAACCGTCTACCAGGATCTGCTGACAAGCTGGCTGGAGAAGCTGATTTCATTCTCCACCACGGCTTGGTACCGACTCACACTGCCAGAGGTACCAGAAGCTGGTCCGATCACCATGGTGGTACTGGGCTTTATGGGTCAGTAAACAGGCCTGACGTTTAACCCCACAGAGACTATTGTCTGGAGGAAGAAGAAAGACACGAGGACCAACGATGAAGATGAGATGAAGGTTCTATCAGAGCAACCTGGGCTTCCAGAACCTCAGCAGAACCACAGGATGAGCTCCTCCATGCTGCGCTGCACTGATGCAGGAATTCATGCAAAAGGAGCCAGCCCAGGTACTGAACGCAGATACTCTACAGTAGGAGGACATCCTTCCCTGCAGGCTGACACTTCTGGGTTAAAGAGAGAGAATCTCATCATCTGAGAAGAACCACCAAGCGTTTTAACCAGCTGGAATTCAGAAGCATCGCAATAAACAGAAATTAAAGCTTGAAACACACGACTCTGTGTCCTGGATCATACAGGATCACAAATGTCACTATTCTAACTTACTGACAACCACCTAAATTTGTTCTGGCAAAGCAGAGACATCACATCACATAAAGGAAAAGGTTACTTGTCCCTTTTTCCACCAGTTTTCATGAATACTTTGCTTTTTACTCACGTAAATGTTCAGATTTGATATCAATGCATTAAGACCATTTCTAAACACCTGTTCAGCGCAACGTCTGCGCCTGTTATTGGGCTGACTCATCAAAACGAGTCAGTGGATGAGTCATGGTCCATTCAGAGTTGTGCCATTAGAGCAGATCAAGGCTACTCCTCCGTCTGCTCGATGACTCAGCCATGTTTTGTGAACAGCAACAATGACTGCTAGAAACTTTCCAAGAGCTGCAACATTCATGCACCTCTGCAGGAACCTGCAATGACACGGTCTCTGGCCTATCGGCTAACTCTTGACAAGTTCCCTCTCACCTGCATCTGCATGGAGACAGGAGGGCCACTGGTCCGGTCTGGTTCTGCGTCTGTGTTTTTTAATGTTTGCTCTGACATTGCTTTGCCTAAAATGTCCAGCCATCACAGTGATGCAGTCTGTACTGCACAGGCGCCATGTTGAATCCCAAGCATTAAAAAAGGCCCAGGGGCTACCTTTCTAAAGACTGCAGCAGATTATGCCCCAACACTGCTAGCTGTGTCTTTGGTTCTCTGTGAATGAAGAGAACATGTTTAGGCTTTCATTTCCAACCCATCCACTTCATTCTGCTTCTGTATTAACTCTGTATTATATTATTAACCTTATTCTGGCTCCTGCACCAGAGAAGCAGTTTGCAGTGAGGAGAGTCATCTTTCTCAGGGACAACAGATGACCTGACCAAACCCGACGATGCTGTTTGCTGTTAGACCTACAGTGCGAGTCCGTTTGTTGCACTTGTGATTAGACGTGCATGTAATACTGCCTGGGAAAGAACCTATTTAATTTTCCTTTGGGTCTAACGTGTAGAACTTGGACGTGTTTGTCTTCAGATGACAGTTGTTGTGAAGTGGTGCAACAGAACAAAACGGGACTAAACTGAATCAATCAGCTGAGAGACAAACAAAAAAGCAAGGAACATTTCTCAATATTATTATATGAAAGTACTAGATAGAGCATTCTCCCTAGTTATTGGCACCAAAAGGCCATAAAATGAATCTGTATCATTTCAGCAGAAGTCTTGCAGAAAAATTAGAAAAATGATGATTTGAATACATTCATTCAGTGAAGCAAAACAGCTGCATCAAAACACGTTTCCAGTTTAAAACTCCGGTTGAAGCTGAAGCCTGAATACTTCGTCTGACCCCAATTAGACTACGGATGAAACATCCTCTTCATCAGACTGTCATTGGAAAACAGAGTCTCTTCAGTCAGAGGCTTCTTCAGACTGGTTGTAAAACGGACCGCTACAGGAGCTCTTTCCTGCCCACAGCCATCACCATCTATAATAACTCCTTGACTAAATGAGTTACATCAACATTTAATTTCCCTTTGGGATCAATAAAGTATTTTTGAATTGAACTGAAAACATGCTGATGTCACAGGCTGGAGCTGCCAACAGCTGTAAACACACAGCATGTATGTGACAGAAAGCTGTACTTAGCAGCAGCTGGGAGGCTGGATATTTTCATTACAATTTGTCAAAAATGTTCATCGAACTAAATTTGAGTTGATAAAATAATGATTTGACAGTCTGGGCCATATTACAACTCCTAGAGACACTGTTTTAAAACCAAATGTTCTAATGTGGGTCCAGTGAGGTGGAGTGGGATTTCAGGCTGGGACATCCCTGCCTACATTTTACCCCCCCCCCCCCCCAAAAAAAAAAAAAAAAAAAAACCATACAGAAGAAAGACATGAGCAGCAAAGTTACAAAAGCAATATGAAATGTTGGCAGCGCCAAAAGAGTTGATTTTCCTTTGTGAACCAGCAGCTCAGTCTGCCAGCCAGGAAGCCATTGTCCTTCTGTTCTGAGCCAACAGGGAGCGAGCTACAGGGAGCCATACCTCCCGCACAAACGAAGCATTTCTTTAATAATAAATTGAAACATTTCTTTAGAACAAGAAACATTTCATCAGATTTAACTTTGAACTGATTGTCAGGAATGTCTTCAAAGAATACAGTGAAAACGACAGTAAACAGAAGTCAAATGACGAGAACATTGAGACAAAAAACAGGCCTGGCATCAGAGTTCAAGTCCTCCAGTGTAAAAGTCTGTTCATGAGAAACGAACCAGTGAAATCTGAGTGCTGTTCCTATCCAGCAACCGTGATCAAACGATGCCGCCCTGATAAACCCTTCCAGCCGGGATGTGATAAGCCTTCAGACACATTCTTCTTCTCGATGAATGTCTAGGAGCCATGGGGGCATAGTTGCGCTATGTTAGCGGGGGGTACCAAAGTGATGGTGGAAAAATTATTTCTAGTCGGCATTTTTTTCTGTATTTAACAGCTTTGTACATGCGTAAATGATGTGATCAATAACAGAAGCACGGCACTGGTTAGGCCCCCTTCGCTACTTCCCCCCAGACTAAAGGCTGAGTTATAGTCACGCTTTCAGGGGTTTGCATTGAGCCGAGCAAGCGGCGTAGCTTTTATACTTAAGGCATACGTTGGTGCGTACATCATTAAAATTAAAATTTCATGTTTTTTATATGTGGTTTGACCACTGTATTTTTAAACACACTTAACACAAAGCTGATGTCATTCAGCTGTGAGGATGGAGAGAAAGAAGACAAGAAGAGAGAGAAAGAATCAGGACAGACAGGGGAAGGCAACAGGTTGGTCTAGTATTAGGTGGAAGTGTTGAAACAGCCATTTAATCCCAAGTGATTCAATTTAAAATATTTATTTTTAAAAAGTGCATTAGTAAGATCTGTGATTTGTTTAAAGCTATTAAATAATTCTTGTTTGACCATCTGACTTAGCAGAGAACAATACAGGCTTGACCCAGTTAGCAGTGATCGCTGTTGAAACCAGTGTTGCACTTTGTGTCATTTGATGCCATTCTTGACAAGTGGGCGAGTGCAAAGGGACATGTCTCAATTTATTGTCAACATTCTTCCATAGAGTCCAGGCTGCCGTTCACGTCATCAATTCACAACTCCACAACAGGAAACGTATTGAGCTCTGGGTGCTGCTACGGTTCCATTTTATCATATTATTAGAGTATTTTTTTAAATTTTCAATAAAACTGATCATCTACAGTAACACACATAAATAATGTGTGCGGTCCACATACACCTCAGAAAGTACGTAGCTGCGCCCCTGCTTGGAGCGTATTATATTTCATTTGTACCGAGCTGACCCCTCATTTTTAACAGATGGAGATTTTTGGTCTAAATGCAGCCGCTGCCAGACATTGAGGCAGATCACACCACAGCCGAGGTCATCATGAAGATGAGAACATTACGGACATGGATGTCGTGCCTAAATGACCCCTCCCACCGTCCAAGCTGATAAACAGCCAGATGATGATGATAATAATAATAATAATCATCAGGTCAGATAGAGGGAATGTGGTCTGCTGAAAACAAGTTATAGTTTATCCCAGATTATTTTATCCTCACCTCCAGCACCTTTCTCATCTATGTCATATTAACATTTTATTTAAGGAGAAATGTACTAACTAATGCTGTCCCAGGAAATCGCATTTTTGAAATATTACAATGTTCTTCAAAGCAGCTTTTACAAACTATTGTTGATCAAGTCAGACTGATTAAATGAACAGTTTATTTTACAAAAAGGATTCTTTACTTTAATATGAAACGTGCTGCTTTACTGTAAAATACTAAAAGAAAACAGATTAAGTAAAAATACTTAATTTCAATAAATATGAGTTATGTTTCTATCAGTCCGTTGAAATCGTAAACGTGTTTACTTTCTAAAACATGGATTTTTGAAGAATAAAAGGATAAGCTGATAAAAAACAAAAAAACAAAACCATTTTATAGGTTGAAGCAGCTGGTTTCCCAGTTGAAGCACAGGAGGTGTGTTCTGCAGCTTAAAGCTGCTGTTTCAGTCCTGGCCCATACCCTCCCTCCTCTGTCCAACAGTGACCAGTGGGTCCAGCCCTGAACCAAGCCTCACATTCCTCACAGCTTCTCCTCAAGAGCAGCACAGATCTACATTTCTGTAATGTTGATCTTTTTTCCAAGGAACTGCCTCTACCTGGTGTTAAACTGCTAAAGAATGAAGAGGACACACTTTATTACTGCAGCATGTTATTTGATGCCTCATTGTTCGTTTTTATCTCTATAAAAAAAAATAAAAAAATCGATTATATTTATACATCTATGGCTAAATATGTCTATATCTACCTATCCATATCTACCCAACTAGCTAAATGTACGTATTATATTGCTGTCTATTTTGTTTAAAACATCTGAAAAACAAAAAGATTTTGAAGAAAAATAAAGAAAAATCCCTGAAGATCAGAGAAAAGAAATACTGAAACTCAGATGAATATAAAAATATATTAATAAATTTTTTTTAATAAAACTGAGCTATCACAAATCTCATAATCGTCATAATGTGACGTTTCAGAATGCGAACACTTCCATGAATACAACAAATAGCTTTGCTGACCTTGACAGATTCCTTTACAAACAAACAATATTTTAAACACTCTTCAGTCAGGTTTAGGAAGCAGCACAGCACTGGAACTGCTGCTCTAAAAGTTTTAAATGACGTGTTTGAGGCACTGGATGGACTCTGAAAGGGTTTGCCTTGCTCTGTTCATTGATTTATCCAAGGCATTTAATACTGTAGACCACAGCAGCTTGTTAAATATCCTTCTTAAAATAGTTGTCTCCAAAGAAGCATCTTGTTGGTTTGCAGATTATTTGGCAAATGGGACACAATGTGTACAGATAACTGGAGAAAGTTCCAATTCTTGTAGGGTAAAAAAAGGCGTACCTCAAGGCTCTGTTTTAGGGCCCATTTTATTTACAATTTACATGAATGCATTGTGTGAAAATCTGCAAAACGCCTCCTACCACTTTTATCCAGATGATAGTGTAATTTATTGTTATTCAAATTCAACTGCACTGGCATCTAAATTTCTACAAATAAATTTGAGGGGAGGGGGCAGTGGAAGGGGGGGGGCATCATTTTAGATTTATCAGCATGTAAAACCAATTTTAGTTCCACTGGAGAATAGCCTTCCTATAAGTACTGCCTAAGGTGAAGTTCTCGAGAGGGTCTCCAGTTACAAGTACCTGGGCTTAATTATTGATGAGGAGCTTTCTTTTAAAACTTCATGCAAAACATGTAATCTCCAAATTAAGGGAAGCTTGGGTTCTACCACAGAAACAAATCATGTTTCTCCCTCAAAGCTCGGAAGCATTTGATCACAGCTAATTTTTTGGCTGTACTTGATTATGGCGATGTCATCTATATGTGTGCTTCAAACAGTCCAGTGTATCACAGTGCATTGGGATCTATCACTGGTTGTAGCTACCTCACCCATCACTGTGAACTGTATTCCAAAGCTGGCATGTCTTCCCTGGATATCAGGCGATCACTGGATCACAGGCACTGGATGACTCTGGTGTACAAGTCTCTAATTGACCTGCTTCCTAATTATTTATGCACCGTCATTCGGAGAACAGACAGCAGTTTTGCCTTATGTTCTAAGGACAGTTTGCATCTCCATGTACCTCGTGTGTGAACAGAAAAGGGAAAGAAAGATTTCAGCTTCCCTGCCTCCTCTGCTTGGAACGCCTTGCAAGCTGAACTAAAACTGTCAGAACTTGCTTCACTGAACACTTTTTGCAAAATTTAAAAAGACAACGGATATCTTGTCACAGTCTTGTCTCTCATGATGTGTGCTGCTGCCTTTCTTGGCCAGGTCACCCTTGGGAAAAAGGTCTAGATTTCAATGGGGTTTTTATCTGGTTAAATCAAGGTTTAATAAAAAAATAAATAAATAAAAAAGAACAGCTGAGATTTTTAACCTAAAATTGGGTTTACTTATGGGAATTAAATCAGTGTTAGCGTAAAATTAATTTCAGCTTCAAACTGAAGGAAGAAACCATATTTATGGACGGTGGTCTTTATGGAGGCAGCTTCTTCCCCCCACTATGGGAGCTGTCAGTGCCTCCAGGCAGCCTGCAGCAGCTGGGGGCACACTGGCATCAGTATTAATCTATACTGTGCACCATCAGCTTTCACTCAAAACATATTTGAACCAGAGTTGAGTTCAACTATAAAGTGTCTGCTCTGTCATTATGGGCAGCTTGATGCTGAAACCTGAATAACGAGGACACGAAGAGGAAAATAATCTGCTGTTTTTATGAAGAAAAGCAGAATGATGTGAACACCAGAGCGGTTCCTCTAGCTGAGCCTGTGGTCCTGCTGGCAACCTGCAGGTTAAACAGAGCTGCTCGGGCGAACGCAGGTCTCGGCCGCGAGTCGACTGGATCCGTGTGCTCCCTGGAATGGGACAGCTTCTCAGAATAGCCAATGGCAGATGCCTCTGCTCTGTGTTATTTGCAGCAATGGAATCCACCGTCCTGCAGCGCACTGCGCTGTGGTTCCTGCTTCACAACACATGCTTCACTTGCAAAAAAAAAAAAAAAAAGCTTTAAAGTAGATCACTTCCACACAGTGCTAGCACAGTAAATGTGGAATGCTTTGGGAAAGCACTGAACCCTGAGAATTCCAGATCAGCCATTTTTGTTTCAGAATATTTCACCTCCGGAGAGAGATCTTTTCAATCTATCTACAAAGACAAGATGCTGAAGCTTAAAGTCAGATTAAACTTTCACTAACGATCAGCTTCATCTTGAAGGTCCACATTACTGCTTGCCTATTGTTTCTAATTATTATCTCCATCATGTATTATATGCATGTTTCAAAGGTATTTATATGAACTTCTTCAATCAAGCAGTTCAACAGCTGAAATAAACCTAAAGATCTTTTTTCAGCTTCAGCCAGACTTCCCTCCAGCATCTTACAATGTGTTGCATCAGATGTGGAAGTCGGGGATGAAAGAATAAAAACTTGGAAAGACTAATTAGCTTTTCACTGCGTCATGCTCATTATAATGCATCTGACTATCTGTAAACAAGACAGAAATAGTTAAAATGCCTGGTTGTTTGTGGAGCAGCAGGATGCCTGCAGGCCAGCTTGAGTTTCTTTACACCCCTGGTCTACAGAGAGCTGACGGTAAACGCAGCTGCTGCTCCACGCCACGAGGCTCATTAGACAGGTCTGCAGAATAAAAAAACCGAATCAGGCAGGGACAAAGCAGTAACTGAACACTTTCAGAAAGGCACCTATATAGAGAATTATAATAATCACTGCACGTTTCTGCTTTATACTTGTGTTTATTTTCTAATTCTGAACAAGAAGAAATCCCATCTTGATTATCAGTGGTGCTGCAATATTTACACATCTACAAGAGTAACATTTGGGAAATCAAGAAATACTGTAAATGGTGTCGCTAGAGGGACTCCTCTGCAACTCCTTAAAAACTCAATTTATTCCGTGTGAAGCTTAACTTGGGACAGAGCCATCCTGATCCCCCACCAGATCCTCTGATGTCCAGGTAGCTCATTGGATCCAGGTCTGACAGAGGAGTTACAGGTAGGGATGGGAATCTCAGTAGTTCAATTCCTTAGAATCGCTAACCTGCCTGCTTAACGATTCTGCTCATCAGTTCCAGCAACGTGTGGCGTATTTGCGTCACACTTTATGATTTAGAAAATGTCCAAGATGGCGTCGCGGCCGAAGCGCTCCAAAGTCTGGTTCCGTTTCACAAACAGACGATACTCGGGCCGGTCGCAACATGAGCAGAGCTTTACTCACAATAAACGGATGAAACACCTCCAGCATGATCAAGCAGCTGACCACACAGCAGGCGGCTGGTTGGCCTTGGAGCCAAGGTAAAGTGTTTGATACGTTGCTTAGCAACAGCGGTGACTCTCCACCACAGCATCTCCTGCCATGAGTGTCCCAGGTAACGTTAAACTCCTCCAGGTTCAGGTCACTGTATCAATGTTAGCGCCATGCTGGATGAATAACCTCCACCTCACATTAACATTCACAGTCATGTTCAATAAATTAGAAAATGGGTTCCGATGAGGCTCGTTGGGCAGATTTAAGATTTAAAGCACCTTTAGAAACAACCATTAGAAGAAGGCAAACATGCAGATTTGTCTGCACAAAACTGTTGATGTGCAAAAGGCTGTATTTCATGTTAAAATGTTCATTTGACAGAGAGATTCTTATGTTTAAGCCAGCTTTAATTTTGTTTGAATTGAATGCAACATAGTGCATATTTTGGATTAAAGAGTTTATTTTCCTAACTCAATGAGAATCGATAAAGAATCGATAAGGAATCGGATCGATAAGTGAGATCGATAATGGAATCAGTATCGAGAAATTCTTATCAATTCCCAGCCCTCGTTACAGGACAGTGGAGGACTGGAGTTGCTGAACCCTTGCATAAAGGTAACCAGACACTGAAAGGAAGCTGCTAAAGAAAGTTCCAACACACCCACAACACCTGCTCCCATAGCAGATGCACTCTGCTGATGACTCTTGATGCAGACATAGCTGCAGAGGGCACGTCCAGATTGCCTTACTCGACAGGCCTGCAGCTCAGGGCGTGGGGGGTGACAAAGTAGCAGCGCAGCTAAAACCTCCAGTCATTAAGGATCTATATCATGACAGCCATTTCCTTCAACAGCTGGAGCCACATTCCTGCTTCCGGATATTCAGACATGCCGGGAATTCTCTTTGTAGCTCTTTAACCTGAAGAGGACTTCTTTCTTTCTTTAACGGATGACTAGTTTGAATGATGATGCCCAAGTGTCTTAGATGAGACGTGTCCATTTAAAAGCCTCAACCTCAAGTTAGATCACTGGATCACAGATTTAGTTTAACTAAAATAAAGTTTAAAAGTAAAGACGATATATTTCCAAACCAAATAGGAGATAATAGGGAAAAACGTGGAAGAAGTTGTATGTTTATAAAAGCAAAAGTTGGAGATGTTTTAATAGGTTCTCTGTTCCTGGAGTAAATCTGTGGAATTCATTTGATGATGGATAGATTTCATAAGGTGTAGGAGCTAAACATTGATGTCGGTTTGTTTGTTTGTTTGATAGATTGGCTCAGTAAGATGCCGACTCTCTGGATAACAGGAAGCTAAGCTAAGCAGTGCTTTAAGCTGCACCTCTTTGGTCCCTCTGGGTT
This sequence comes from Anableps anableps, assembly GCA_014839685.1. Lineage (NCBI taxonomy): Eukaryota > Metazoa > Chordata > Actinopteri > Cyprinodontiformes > Anablepidae > Anableps > Anableps anableps. The sequence goes on from CM026065.1 coordinate 800,648, forward strand.
TGTGTTTCATGATTGAAATGGTTTATTCCTCCTTTTTGATGCCAAATGAGTAAAAAAGGAAAAGGAGCACTGGTAAAGCACATAGCAACTAATGAAGCACTGAAAGGAAAGGATGAAAACTAAAGATGTGCTTTGGTACCAGCCGTTTGTTCTGAAGGTTTGATTTCAGGCTAATTTAGTTGAATTATACCAGAGAGACCAGTGGAAATTCCCTGTGAAGCTATTTATTGACAGCTGCCACAGTGGATCAACAGGGCCAAGAACTCCATGAACCGGCCCGACTTAACGTGCACCAGGCAAGCAGACTGGGCTCTGCAGCAAACAACTATTACTTTGACTCAAGCCCTGGTAATATGGCTGGCGCTGGTTCCAGCCTGCATCCTGTCTGAGTCTGCATAGCTTCTGCTTTACTGACGTCCTCACAGGGAGAAGTTCTGCCAGCGTTCACAGAGGCTCACGAAAATGGAAAACTTTGAGCAGGAGTCATAACACAATATTTCATAAGGCTTAAGTGACCCGGTCTGAGATCAGAACCACAACTAATGGGTAAAATAGGGTGGCGTAGGAAAAAATAATCATCCGAATAAACTGAATTACATTTGAGATTTGTCTCCATAATTAATCAAACTGATGAACTACCAGGAGAAACAAACTGAGGTGTAAGGGTAGGTCAGACGTGCGTCAAACGCGTCGCTCACTGCTTCACGAAGGCTTGTTTACCAGAGGGAAATGGAAACGGGGCAGGAACGAAGGGAAACACGGCAGAGAAGACATGAGGGAATCCATGATTTATTCTCACTGATACAATCAAACAGATGGAAACAAAATGGGAACTTTTACTTTCTATTAAAATCTGTTGTGTTGGCTTAAAGTCATTTTGGTCCATGTGTGCTGACACTGCCCACCATCAGTTCATCAACAGTAGATCAGATTGATATCAGGGAAGCATGCAACTGTGGTACTTTTGCTGAATATTGACAGATTAATGGTGACTATGATCATATCAGTTTTTTCTGATTTTCATCACAATGTTCCTGCCATTTTTTTGAGCTTGAGCGTCACATCCACTACCAACATTCATGAAACGTAGAGCACTGAAGGCCCAACTAACAGGCCAGATGTACTACCGGCACCCAACATATGCATGCATGGCAATATTGCATCCAAACAGTTCTTTGCAATACTGTAGAAACTGATATTGTGATGACTGCTTTTAAATGATTTAGTGCAGTTTAATCCCTCTCCTTTCTAATTAGACTGTCCTTTTTCAACCTGATATTTTCCTCTGCTGTGTTCAAAGATGTGACAAATTAAAATGTCATATTGATTTCCGACATTTGACAGTTGTATGAGCTTGAAGAAGAAAGAATAGAACTGGGAATGCTGAACCTGCAGGGCAGAACTCCAACGTCCTGAGTTTCATATTTAAACCAACTTCACTAATGAGTCAGAGTGCAGCAGGTCAGGATGAGCTCATATTATTTCCTCAAATCTGTCCCCAATAAAACACACGGGTGGGAAAAACGTAGAGGCCCTCCAGCAGCAAGTCAACAAACTAGGATCTTAAAATGGAAACAGCAGCTCAGGTGTAATGTTGCAAGTCTTGATGTCTTCGACTTGCTCAGGACTCAACGTCTACTCCGTTTTTTAGTGTTGAGTGGAAACAGAGCAGAGGAAAAAAATAACGCCAACCATAGATCTGCCTGGAAACTGAGCCAACTTTAGCAAATATGAAGTCAAATGTTCTAAAATATGAAAAATGGCAGGATTAATATAGGCTTTTTATGTCAGTGTTACATTCAACATGTCAACGCATTATAACCAGTTTTTCCGTCTTGATCCATCTCCTGTAATACTCCTCTGAATCACCATGCATTAATCCAGATGAACATTGTGCTGTATGAATTCAGCAGGAATGTTAAAGAGGACTAAAATAGGCCGCCTGGTTGAGTCCTGAGTTCTGCTACATGTCCATCATCTGCTGGGGGCGGGGCTACGGAAAGCAAACCTTAAAAGGCAAACGGAAACAACGGACAAAAGGACAAATCTATATTCTACCATATAGTTTAATATCTCACCATATGAACAACATATTCCTGGGAAGTACGAACGCATATAAATGAAGCTGTTGTTCATATTTGCTTATGAGAAAAATAGTTATTAATCCGTGAGAGTGAAAAGGGGTGATTATATTTTACTAAGCTGTGGTCCCAAACAGAGAAAGTGTTGGGCAGATATGTTGAGTAAGAACGGTCGTATGTGAGTGAGCTCCAGCCTCTGCAGTGATCTCTGATATCTCAGGATCAGTGATTAACGTGAAACCAAACGCATCCCCCCCCCCACGGTGACAGACAGCACTCACCCGTCTGCGACAGAACGGTAAACCTTGGGCGATGATGTTGATGCTAAAGATCTTGAGTACTTTCTGGGGGGGCAGCGATTTGGTGGCGATGTCCTTGGGGTCTGCCAGGTCGGGGGCCCGGCTCTCCTGTGGGACACGTGCAGCCTTGTCTCTCCCAGAGGCAGCATTCGGCATCTTTGTCCGAGCACCCGGTGACGAGAAACGGGGAATAGGGCAATGCCGCAGCATTGCAAAACAAGAAGAAGCAGCCTTCTATTGGATCATGTCCCAGAAGGAGTTTGAAAAAGCTCTAGAACCTTCCCAGCACCTCCTGGGTATGGTGCAGATCTGTCGTTGAGCTTCAACCAAGTCAGAAACCTCCCCGCCCCCCATCTGACTGGCACCCTTTAAAGTATCTGCTGTCTGTGAGGTCAGAGCGGCAGCAGAACCAGGCGGAGCAGCTGATGTCAGAGTCTGAAAACAGGATGGACCCACTCAGGACAGGACAGGCGCTGTGGAATATGCTCCCATGACCCCTGGGTGCTGGAATGTGAGCCAGGACTCGTCTGACACAGCACACGTGTGAGTGCAGCGATTCCTCTGTCACCCACTCTGACCTCTCCAACTTGGTGACCTGAGTCAGTGAATATAGAGGGCTTCACTTCCTAAACACAGACGGCACACACCAGACCCTGGGCAGGATCCCACAGGTCAGCGGGAGCGCAGAAGTTAGGGTTTGTTATCAGCCAAGGATCCCAGTGGGAAGGTGTTGAGGAATGTTGGTCAGCGTCAGCGTCAAAGAGGTCTGGGATATTTCAGGAGAAGATCACAGTTGTCCAAGGTTACCATGAGCGACACGTGCTCCTAAACAAGAACGCTCTCATGTAAGCCTTCAGAAGAGCTTCACTCTAAAATACAAAGAAGCAGGACGTCTTCCTCACTCAGTTAATGGGAACGCACGAACTTTACCGGCAAAAGCATGAAATAATGAAGCTGTTGTTGTAATGTAGGTCCTGAATGCTTCACAGGTAACCAGAGACTGAACCTCACATCCACTACTGGCCAGAGTCCCAGCAGGCGGCGCTCAGACTTAGCAGACCTTTCTAAATGAAACCATAGTGGCACATTGGGGATTTTAGTGCTTGTACAGGTTTCTGGGAATTTTCTCTATGTTCAGGAGTCGAACTTTTGAAAGATCAAATGTTTTTGGCAGCAGTTGCAAAAACTGGAAACTACCAGGAAAATGATATCACATTACTGCAGACCCCAAAACATAAATAGGTTTTCTGGGAAGTTGTCAAAAGGCCGTGTTGTTTAGAGAAAAGACTGAAGTATGGTTGCTGCTGACTGGAATTAGAGTTTTACTGTGGAGTAAACTGGAACACTGAGCTGCTTGCTTCTGACTCTTTTCAGGTATTACAGAGGGAAGGTGAGCCTTTAGGCTCATCTTGACCATTTAGGCAAAGTAAAACTATATTCCTCTGCAATAACTTGAACAGCTGTTTAACCATTTCCTTCACATTTTAGCTCGGAGTTAGTTGGTACAAGAACCACAGAGATTATTTCAGTCTGCTGGTTTGGTCCTGGATTCACAGCAAGCTCAGCAAATATTCCTCTGATGGAAGATGGCCAGGTTTTAATCAGCTCCCACTGTGTTTCCAGTGTTGTGCCCTGGAGAGGAAGCTAGCAGTGTGTCCGATGAGAAAACAAAAATCAACATTTATTTTGGTTGTTTTTTCTGAAAATCAGGTAGAAATACTCAGCTTTGAGCCCAACAGGCCCTGATAAGAATACCTACTGACCGAACTGGCAGACGCATGACTGATTCAGTGAAACCAACACACTGTTCAACAGAGTTCAAGCATCTGATAGCAGAAATGGAAAGACATTACTTTGGGAAATCAGTTCAAGTTCATAGTCCTGCTTTAACGTTCCAGTTCGCAATTCCAGATAAGACCCGTCAGTGGTGCTGGAAGCAAGAGATCAGGGAGGACTGGCTTTACACGATAACTTCCCTCCTGGCCTGCAGAGTCACTGAGGTGATGGGTGTAACACAGAAACAAGTTCTGTGAAACAAACAAACTCTCTCCTATGTTCCATTTAGAGCTACAGAGTATGTGTGGAATCTCAGTTTTACACTTTCAAGAGGAAAATAAAGTTAAGCACACACCTGAGTTGTCCTCAAAGTCTGGAAATTCAATTCCTAACCTTACACTAAAACCGCACCATGCATTTTATTCGTAAAAACAGTCATATGGACCTGGCAGCAAAAATATATACATAAGTTAAATAATATTCACAAAATCTAACAGACAAGTGAATAACAGACCAATGTCACCCTCTGGTGTCCAATACTGGGATAACACCACCCAACCGCAGACAAAAAAAGATAAAGCCTCTAATGGGTCATCACATCACACTATCCCAATGTTTTATCTTTATTTGGACATATTTCTGTCAAACTAACAAATAAAAGTAACAAATGTGATGTGGAAAAACAAGTATCTTTGTGCCACACTCAGTTTACTTCCTGACCACAGAAAACCCATTTAGGAGGGTAAAAGTGTGATGGCAGCAGGGAGGACCCCAACACTGCAGCTTCATGAATCTAACCAGTCATTACTCATTTTAGAGCCCTGGATGGTTTCAGCTCAGCTGTGATCCAAAGCCTCCCCAGACATCATTTAGCCTAAAGAAGGGTTTTCAGTCCAAAGCCTGAGCATCAACGGGGATTCTTCTACACCAGGGGGGTACAAACTGCAGTCCGGGGGCCATCTGCAGCCTTGGAACTGGTTCTGTGTGGCCCCTGACCAAAATTTAGCAACAGTGCATATTTGGCCTGCCAGCATGTGGAGCTGACACAGATGGAGACGAGTTTTTCTGAAGAGCAAAACATTCATTGACAAATAGAAAACAGGACCGCAGATATCCAGGGACCTAGCAGCTCCCTGTTCTCCAATTAACTGATTCATTAAAGACGTCAAACCTTTTCAAAGAAAGTGACCCAAACCCTGTTGTTCTTGCTGAAAATAGAACAAAAAAATGAATTTACAAAAGTCAGTTGATCCCTGCCTTGAGCGCCCCCTGCTGGACCCCCAGCAGTTTGCTTACCAGGCAAACAGGTGGGCAGACGATGAAGCAACCTGGGACGACTCTTCATCCTGCACCACCTCCACCACCCAGAGACCGGCGCTACAACCCCATGAACCCAGACTGTCTCCATCAGAAGCTCACCCAGCTCAGGGTGCCCACCTGTCGGGGAAGGTCTTTAACACATCCCCCGTGTGTCTCAACAGAACTTCTGTTTTAGTCCTTTCATACAGACACATTTCATATAGCGTGGTTCCTGATAATGCTTGCAGAGCTGCTGCTGCTGCTGCCTGGAGCGAAGGCGGAATGAGGCCACCAGGTGGCGCTGCTGCCCATGTCTCAGCAGAGAACACAGCGACGCAGGACCAGTCTGAACACACTGATCACAGACAGCAGGGGGGGGGGGGGGGGGGGGGGGGGCACCTTCCCTTCCAGAGCGAGTGAAGCAGCAGAGCTTACCTTCTTGCTGGAAGAGCTTTGGTGTGGACATCCCGAGTCCGGATTATTACTGGGGGCAGACACACTGGTCCTGAGGGAGGGCGAGCGCAACCCTTCTTCACCTTCTCCTCCTCCTCCCTCCTCCTCCTCTTCCTCCTCCCTCCCACTCTCTGCTGAATGTTCAAACTCATCACTGTCCTGGTCCATCTCCTCGTCATCCTCCTCCTCCTCCTCTTCCTCCTCCTCACCTTCCTCACCCTCCTCTCTTCCCTGTTCCTCCCCTCCCTCTGTCCTCCCCTCAGGCTCCTCCTCCTCTGGGTGACTGCTGCTGTTGTTGTTCTCCTCCTCCTCGTCCTCCTCGTCCTCCTCTTCGAGGGGGGGCTGTCCTGGGAGCGGCCTCTGCTCCGTCCCCCACTGCCACCGGGTCCCTTTGCCGTCACCGCTAACTTCGTTTAGCGGCCTTCCTCGGCCTTCCTCCCCCTCTTCCTGTCCCTGAGGACCGTTGCTGGCTCCGGACTCGGCGGGTGCCCACGGTTGCTCCTGTTCCCCCTCAGCCTGTGATGCCTCCTGCTGCTCAGACCCACAGAAGAAGAAAAACAGACAATATTCTCATGAGCAAAATCGAGTTCTTATCCGTCTAAAGATGCGTCTGCTGAGGCCTCACCCCCTGCTGCAGCTCCTCTTCCTCAACCACTCGGTTAACGTGCTCGTCCTCATCGTCCTCGGCCGCCTGCTGCGGTGCCCGGGTCGTGGAGGAGGCGTTACCTCGCACGGCCTGACCCCCGAGCCCTCGACTGCGCCTGCTGCTGCTGCCCCCCGACAGCAGATCCTGGTTCATTTCCAAAAGCCAGCTTGCTACCTCCTGGACCTTCGCTAGGCTGTCTGAGGAGGGGAAGGGCTTGGCATTCTGCAAAAACACACAGAAAAGGTTTTTTTTTATTTTTTTTATGGGGATTTCTGAAAATATATTAGCCCTTTAGAGTTGCACTTAAATAGAGAAATAACCAGTTTTTGTTCAGTTCCAGTTCAAAGCCATATTTCACATTCCATGCTGAACATTCAGCTTTTATATTTTTTGTACATGCGTAATAAGGGCTTCATTTTATTTATTTTTTTTCATGCTGGAATTTGCATTGCACGTATGTATTTCCAAATTTCATGCGTCTTAAGACTGTATTTGAATTTTATTTTGTGGCGTGTAATAAATGCCAAATTTAGCTCTGGAATTGCTCTCGAACTTTCCAAAAAACCTGGACGGTTAGATCAACCAGAAAATGAGCCAATGGGTCAATGATTCAGTGTCGGCTTTACTCAGTAGAGGACAACATCTAGAGGCTGGGAAGACGTTTTGGTTCAATGCAGATTAATAAAAATCACATTCCCAAGAACATCTTTAACTGCAGGAACCATCTATAAACATGTATCAGAAACGTCACCTAAAATGAGGAGTTTTACCAATTGAAAAGCATAAGGAGTGAAAACACACGGATACATTCTGAATGATTAGGGATCCACCGATATGAGCATCTGAGCAGATATCAATATGTAATAACATTTGTACTATGGCCGATAAGCGATATGTACTGCTAATATATATACACATATTTTCCTACTTTTTCTGTACCATGAAAAAACAACCACACCACTGACCTCTCCGCTTCAGTTCAACAGCCCACAATGCTGCACTGCATCACGATCAACGTCACATGACCAACCTCCCTCCATTATGGGAACCAGTGTGTTACAACAGAAAGCCAACCAGCCAGTGCAGATGTTTGTGCCAATACGCTGTGCATCCCTAATTATGACATTCAATACAATGGATGGATGGATGGGATATGACGACGACGACAATTTTAACTAATTTACCAACATTTTTCCCCACTATTTCTTTGCCCTGATCTTAACCACAGAGGTGTGCATCTGGTGTGGGTGTAGGAGACAGGAAGTTCATCCACCTGGTGAAATGCATCACTAGGAAACAGAAATATTATAACCTACCAACTATCGCATCCAGTCAGTTCTTTGTGATTATATTACAGATGCTGCAACTGCAATCCGGACACTCGCTATGTTGACGTGCACAAAATTCCTTGATTGGATTGAATGCATCTGGATTTAAAGGGAGACAATAATCCAAATGTATTGTTTATATGGGCACAAAATTAATTAACGCGATCATGACGTGTGTTTACATGCAGCAGGTGTTATTCAGAAGCTGTACTTCTATCTGTCCTGAACATAAAAACCAGCAGAGACTAAAACAAGCAAAGCCAGTAGTGTGTTGGTTCTGTGTCCTCCTCTGAGCGGCCAGAATGGACCAGTGCCAGCTTCTGCTAACGGCTGAGATGTCACTGCTCTGCCTAATTAAGCTACAGGTTCAGAAACACATGCTTACAGGATGAGAGAGCAGGAGGAAACAAACATCCTTCACAGTTCTGATGACAGCAGCAGACCAGTTTTAGAGCAGTCTGGCTTCCCTGGCGTAGCGTCGAGCCCCTGAAGGTGGACATGCATACGGCACGCTGATACAGGACATACATGAGCAGTCAGGGCAGTTTGCCACAATCAGAATGACATGACCAGAACAAGTTTTCACAGTATTGCTGTTCAGATTATCAATTGGCATAACCCCCCCCCACTTAGATTAAGATTTTATTCCGATCGAGCTCAATCTGATCAGAATATTCTGACGGGCGTTTCCATGACACGTTTTTATTCTGTGATTATTTACGTCCATCTAAACATACCTAATGAGACGATATTATCACAGCAGACAAAGAAGTGCATAGGAATGAATTCATGTTGTGAATGGGCATGGATGGGTTTATCTCCATCTCCCGAGCAACAAGGTTAACCGTCAGACTCATTTCTAAAACAGCACTAAGTGAACAAGCTGCTGCTCTACGGCTCATATTTCTAAGACCAAACAAACACTAAGTCAAGTTTATTTGTATAGCACATGTCAGCAGCAAGGCAGTTCAAAATGCTTCACATCATAAAAAACATCAATCAAGTGTACAGCAAAATCATCAAAATCGTCAGGAAAATATCAACTAATCAAAGGCAGCTCTAAACAGGTGGGTTTTCACCCTTGATTTAAAGGAACTCAGTGTGTCGGCTGTTTTGCAGTTTTCAGGGAGCTTGTTCCAGATTTGTGGGGCATTAAAACTGAAAGCTGCTTCTTCATGTTTGGTTCTGGGGTTGCAGAGCAAACGAAAGGTTGATACAATGACAACAGGTCTTTAATGTATTTTGGTGCGAAGCCATTCAGTGATTTATAAACTAGCAGAAGTATTTTAAAGTCTATTCTCTGAGCTCCAGGGAGCCAGTGGAAGAACTTTAGAACTGGGGTGATGTGCTCTATCTTCCTGGTCTTAGTGAGAACACCAGCAGCAACGTTCTGGATCAGCTGCAGCTGTCTGGTTGACTTTTTAGGCAGACCTGTGAAGACACTGTTGAAGTAATCAATGTGACTAAAGATAAATGCCTGGATGAGTTCCTCTAGATCTTGTTGAGACATTAGTCCTTTGATCCTGGAAATGTTCTTCAGGTGATAGAAGGCTGACTTTGTAACTGTCTTTATGTGTCTCTGAAGGTTCAGGTCTGAGTCCATCACGACACCCAGATTTCGGGCCTGATCACTAGTTTCTAGCTGTAATAACTAAAGCTGCGCGCTGACTCTAGATCGTTCCTCTTTAGGTCCAAAGACAGCAACTTCAGTTTTGTTTCTGTTCAGCTGGAGAATGTTTTGGCACTTCCACGCATTGATTTGTTCTAAACATCTGTTCAGTGCTTGGATGGGTTCGGAGTCACCTGGTGACATCATAATGTAGAGCTGTGTATGATCTGCATAGTTGTAGTAGCTAATCTTATTACTTGTTATAATCTGAGCTAGTGGGAGCATGTAGATATTAAATTGGAGGGGTCCCAGGACTGAACATTGGGGTACTCCACATGTGACTTCTGCCTACTGACACAAAGAAATCCTACTATCCTACCACTACTATCCTAAAATGCTGTAGTTCTGTAATAAGAGCAGGCATAAGACCAGATGATGTCCTTCATACAAAGTGTCATGAGTTTTGCCCCCATTTTACCCACAAAATTAACAGAAATATGAAGTATGATCTACCTGCTACTAATTTATTCGTTACTGTGGAGCAGATTATACTCTTTCTCTACAACTAGCTAACTTCTCTATGGCCCATATAGCTGCAGATGATACACCGCTCCCTGTGACTGTTTCAACTACAGGAACAGTCAAGCATAACCTTAGCATTTGGGATTTGGAAACCCTCGTTTTTAGATCGGAGTATTCTGATACCGATAAAAGGCCCACTCTGAATGTCTACCCCAGAGGTCCTCAAGGGTCAGTGTCCTTTAACATCTGGATGTGTCCCTGGTCCAACACACCTGAATCACCTCCTCAGTGTCCAGTCAGGTTCTCCAGAGTCCTGCTGAAGTCCTGCTTATTTGACTCAGGTGTGTTGAAGCAGAGACACATCTAAAAGTGGCAGGACACCGGCCCCCAGTCTACCCTGAAACACCAACCAGACTCATTAGATTCGTTAGCTGAAGAACTACATTCTCACTCTGGTCAAAACTGTGGATAAATGTTACTTTTTAAACACATTTTTAACACCAGCTTCTACAAATCACACAATTACAACAACTTTTCTGCTGAACTGCTGAAAACTAAACAATTATGTTTTTTTCAAATGGCAGATTAGTGACGAAAAAATGAGGTAAATATATCCAGACTAGATGCACGTCTAGCAAAACCAGGTTTTCCTTTTGTGATGTAGTTGGGTTTTCTTTTTTATAAAAGTGGCTATGAGGGTTTAAAGAGCCATTTCCAACACTAACAACCCACTTGACAAGAAAATGGAGGAGTGTTAGAAGGATGCTCACATCCGTTATCGTCTCCAGTTCACACTAAGAGCCTCGACCTTGAGGGGAAACTGGCTTTGAAAGGCCTCTCTGCCTGTCTGGCCTGTAGTCCCAGTGCTGCTGTGGTGGGAAGCATTAGACCTAGCTCAGGTTGCACGGCCCCCTCTCTGGGGACCGCCAGGCCATAGCAGTGAGCCTGGAAAAAGGAAGGCTATGAATAGCTGAAATTTCTCTACAGAATCATCCTGGTCGTTCTGGTAAAAGGCAATCAGTCCCTAACACAGCTGGAAATGTGCTTCTTGTTGTTGTTGAAACAGATGAAGATGCTGTGAAACAGGCGAACAGAACACAAGTCTGACATTGAGCAAACTCATGAGACATGTTGCTCAGCTCGGGTCTTTTATTAGAGCAGATTCAAGAGTTGGGGTTCAAAAATCAACCAGTCAATATCAGCATCTAGAAAAATGACCCAAATTGCTCTTTTATTAAATCTTAGAAAGTGTTTTAAATCATGTTTTGGTGCAGCAGACATAGGAAGATTAAATGCTCGCTGCACCCCAACCATGGATACACAACTTCCATTCATCAGTCTCTATTTGTAGTCCAGCAGGAGCTGTGAAGTGGCCAGAAATAGGTCTGTAGGAACGTGGGGGGGAAGTGGGGGGGAGCAGGTGTGAAAGCATGTCTTTTGCAAAAGCAAACTTCTGCAACATGAAGAGCTGCTTTGATCCCAACAGAGAGAGGACTGTAGCGCGACAGTCAGACGTGAAGCCTGGCTCAGCATTGGGACAATTAGTGACACACCAGGTCCAGTCTTTACAGGAATTAACCCCACCCCCACATCTAATGCACAATACACTGATTCACTCATCATAAAAATGAATGCTGATGATGAATATTTGATGAAAAATGATGACGCCATCGAGAATCTTCAAGACATGTCATTAACTAACCTTTTTCATTATTCAGAGAGGAAATAATAGCAATATTTCAACATCAGGGTTTGAAATGAATGAAAAATTTTGGAGTAAATTGAGACTATATATGGAAAATATTGTAAACAAAGAAGGATTTGACTCAACAAAGACAACAGTGAGAAGAAGGAACAGGAGACAGAAAGTTGTGGAATCCATAACCAATAATTATACGATAGATATTTACAACCACAGCAGAACATCTGTCAACATGTGACTTTCTTCCTCAGAGGTTAGCTCATAAAAAGATAAACAGACGTGGACTAGTTTGTTTTGGTGATGACTTTGGAACGCCTCTGCAACGAACCAATGCAATGAGATGCTGAGGAGCCCAAACACTGGGGGGAGGGGGGGAATCGAAATCAAACTGCTCTCTGTGAAGCTGAAACCTTCAGTTTTCTGGTCCAGCTGGAGAGAAGAGGAATGAATTGTTGCTGCAGAAAAAAGAAAGGAGCTAAATTCTAAACGTTTTTCAAAGCTCCACAGACGACAACCCATTTCTGCCATTGAAACAGCTGACTTATATGTAACTAAGTGATTTATGAACTATATACCTTTGCAGCAATGTTCTTTAAAATCAGCATGGAAATCTAGAGGACTGAGTTGAAAGCCAGCAGGAATGCAATCAATGTAATCAATGTGACCTTAGCAGAACAGTTGCAAAGAGCAGAGAAAGCTGTATGTTCTCCAAGTGGCACAGCGGCTAGCAGCTGATGCATACACCCTCCACTTCACTTCCACAGTCTCAACAGTGGGAGACTATTGAATGCTGAACAAACCAATCCTGGTGACTAAAAGCTCAGGGACATGTTCTGCCTCCGCCCCGTTTCCAACAAGTGTCACAGAAGGCCGAGAGCTGTAACGCTTCACTTTTACATTAAACGTTCTTGGAGCACGATGTTAAATAGCAGCGATGGACGCCCTGGGTTTGTTTCAAAAGGATGGAAACCAAGAACTGATGTGTGTCCTAAGACACGCAGATGAAACTTTGAACTGATGGCTCTTCTCTGAGCTGGCGCTCTGTTCTTCTGGGGAATAAAGTCAAACTAGAATCCATTCTTTTGCAGTAATCAGTTGACATAATTTTTTATTTTTTCTAAACCTGTTGACAAAAGTCTGAACTATTTTCCTCTAAGTGGTTGAGGAGGAGACCATGGCTGCACTCCGTAGCTGTACTTGTGTGGATGCGTCATGTGGCTCGTTTGTTGGTTAGCTTCATATTAACTACAGTTTCAAAAGAAAAATGTCGGCTGAAGAGTCTGCTTCAGTCTCAAACGAGCCAAGTTAAAAGGCCCTTTTCAAAGATTTCCAAAGCCTGAGAGGTTTAAATTATAGGAGCACTTCAAGGTAGGGGAAGAAAAAGGTGCTCTGCTAGGTTTCCTTAGCAATCACAGCAAGACCAACAGGATGCTAGACGAGCAGCACAAACTTATCAGCTGACAGCAAAACAGTCACTGACATTTTTCTTAGAACTGCTGAAGGAGCGGTTATTGTGGAGACTGATGCAGGCCTTCTCACTGAGTCATGTAGATGTTCATAGCATCAGGGAGAGGAATACAGCAATCACTAGTGAGTGCTCGAACACAAGATTTAATGGGATGTCACATTTCAAGAATGGCATTCTCTCTGTGCATCTTGATATATCTGGCCTGTTGATATATAATCAAGCCCGTCTGATCGACATGTTGAGAGGAACAGATACTGAAGCTCCAGCGTGGTGGAGACGTCATGAAAGAGCCAGGAAAATGTGGGCTAATCAGAGAACATATCAAAAAACAAGATTTTTTTCCTCCACTATGTTGCCCATTGCTTTCAGCATCTCACTGACCATTATCCAAGGGGGGGCGCCCCGCCCCACCCTGACAAGATCAGGGCATGTAGTAAATGGAACGTCATTAATTTTATGAGCCTATCTGAATGACGCCAGGTCACCTCATGAGCTATTCCTGTCCTTCCGTGGTCCGTCCTCCACTTCCAGCTCTCTCTCAAGCTATGTTTATAGTTGACGCATTGAACTGGGTGCGCCTCAGATATACATGGCAGTCTCACGTGCAGTCAGGGCGCCTGGGCGTGCACAAATTAACTTTTGCAGCTCAGCGCAGATCGCACGCGCCACCTTTGACTCAAACTGGACGATTTGGAGCTGGCTCGCCTGTACCAGCATCTATAGGATCCCTCTATGAGGGCTTGTTTTCGGAGAATACTGCACCAGCGTGCGTGTGAAATATAAAAGCCACACCACTTACTCGGCTCGCCCACGCTTAACGTGAACTGTGAAAAGTGCGACTATAACTCAGCCTTTACTCTCCTCCTACTCCTGGTACACACGGCCAAGGTCCAAGTATACAAAATACTTGGAGTGCTTCATGCCCTGCCCCTCACATGCAGCTAAAGTCCAGTCATCACCCAGTACAACCTTTCTGACCTGGCTGGGCTGTCTGAGGGGGAATACCTCCCCAACTGTCCTGAGTTTGGTAAGGGAATACATACATGATAGTTAGAGAGAAAGATACTGTAGATGAAGTCTGAAAGATGGAGGGAGACAGATGAGAAAGACATATAGAAATGAAGATAAATAAATATAGCATACAGAGGATGAGTAAAGAACATCAAGTTCTTTTTCCTTAGGAATGTTCTGTCAAATGTGTAGACGTATTCAAGATATGTTCAAGTACCTCTTCAGCATCTGTTAAATGCATTTTGCTTGTGTTAATGGTCATTACATCGATTCCAGCGATCAACTGTTCTACAGAGTGATTGCTGTAATTAAAAGAACGCAGAGGTGCACTGATTGCAGTCGTCTGGACAATCACTGATCTTTAAAAAGCCTGACCTGCTGATATAAAGTACGTTTCTTTTAAGTATATTTTGGGGGATGCCCATGTCATTTCATGTCAGAAACAAACTTCTTACTTCTTCCTTGAACTGCATTTAATTTTCCAAAAGGTCAACTCTTCGTTTTTTAGTTTTGTTGTAGGCAATACTTGAAGTTAATTTTTTAAGCAAAATTGTTTGAAGAAAATGGTTCATTTAGACTGATCAAAATGTCATTGATAAATAAATAAATAAACAAATAAATAAATAAATAGTCATTAGTGACAGCCCAATGGCTCAACAGAGGAACATATTGGTTTTCATTTACTAAACAAAACAGCAAAGTATTTCTTAGCAACCTAAAGTGACACTCATGTCTATAAACAGCGCTTCTCTAGAACTGTCACTCATCCATTTCCTTTAAGTTGTTGCCATGCAACAGCTCATCAGCATCCTTTGTGGATGTGTCTCATTACTCATGAGAGCACAGATCGTGGAAACCAGAGAAGCGGCCTTCCTTCTGGCGTAACACAGACTGTAGGACAGAACTACCATCTCCTTCGCTGTTTGCCTCTTTCTGAATGGAGACGTGAACAACCTGCTGTGGAGAAGAGGAGGAACCCTTGGAAAGCACCGCCAGGATCAGGACCAAGTCCAACTCTCATCACAAACTACGACTCAGACACATG
Source organism: Anableps anableps (assembly GCA_014839685.1). Taxonomy (NCBI): domain Eukaryota; kingdom Metazoa; phylum Chordata; class Actinopteri; order Cyprinodontiformes; family Anablepidae; genus Anableps; species Anableps anableps. The sequence continues at coordinate 815,887 of CM026065.1, forward strand.
CATTATGTTGCTCATCTGCTCCATTAGAAAAAGCTTTTTCTTCAGCTGGGGGGGGGGGCAGCAATCATGGCCAACCACAAGCAGACGGAAGGCATCCATTTAAATAGATGGGCAAACTGAAAGCAGGTCCACTGTTGTCAAGGCAGCCAGGCTGCTATTGAATCACCTGGTTCCATTAAAGAATCAATTACAGCGCTTCCCTCCAGGGTCAAAATCGTTTCAGGCAAAACCAAACAGGAGAGAAAAGGATGCTGCACTTTTCAACTGGTGCTTTCTGCACTAAGCTGCCATGCCCTCCTGCACTGCACATAAACTGCAATGACTCCTACTTGGTCGACTGCTACTTGACGGGCGAGGCGCTGATGCGCGCGCTTCAGTTACCTTTGGTCGAGGCGGACAGCCGGCAGCCAGGCGCTGCAGCTGTTCTGAAGTATGGCTGCAGGAGAGGAGATCTGAGCAGCAAGCTGTGCGGCCCAGTCTCTTCATCAGGGAGGAGATGATGCTGCAGCCACAACCACACATCGACTTGCTCATTAGTAGCCGGCCTGCGCTGACGTTTGAAGGTGTGTGGAGAAAAGAGACGAGCTGCAAGACGCAGCTACTTCCTGCTTCCTACTGCCAGCAGATGCCCTGGAAGCTGACTTCTCCTCTGGAATGTATTCCAGGTGGTGCTGAGCCACAGGTCCTCCCACAGAGATGCTCATAGCCCAGATGCTGGTCAGTGCTGGTGCAGTAAAGGCACTTGAGTTGAGAACTATACTTTTGGTCCAATTTCCTCGTGATCCTGCTTCTCAGCACTACTTCTGCTGGACTACGGTCTCTGAGCAGCACATGTCTCCTGCTGTAGCCCCCCCCCTCCGGTTACAAACTCACTTCCATCCACAACACGCTCCCTCTCTTTAATTGCTCCAACTATCCAGGTTGAAGTGTCTGCTGCCGTTCCCTGCAGCCTCCCGATCATTCCATCCGTTGCTTTCCGCTCCCTCTGCTGCCTTCCGCTGCTGTGCAATGAGGGATGCTATCCCTGTGAGTGCTGCTGTCAACACTACCCCCCCCACCAGCAGCGGTAAACCACTCAGACTGAACTCCTCCAACTTGCTGATAAAAAGTGCTTTTCTCCATGTGAAATCTGAGCTGCTGGCTCCTCCGTTAATTGAGGAAGCCGAGGACAGGATATTACAGGAGATCCAAGCCGCTCTGCGTTGACTGGGGGGACCGATAGGCAGGGAGGGTACCACGGGGGAGGGGTCCTGGGTGAGCATTTAGCAGACAGCATTATTATAGTAATAATCTGACAGTGTTGTATGAATGCACTGCTGATCAGTGTAGAAAACTTAACGGAATAGATGTTTAGAGGGCTGAAAATCCTAATAATGCAACAATGTCTCTCACTGACAAAGACCGAGCGACTGGAAAATAAATCCTCTGAAAAATGCAATCAAGTTTCATCCAAGTCATTAAGCATTTAATGGAGCAACTATTCTGATCCTGACAGCATATCGCATATCTAAATGCATTTTCAATAGATGCCAGTTAAAAATGAGTAATAATAAATGCATACTTTTTAATGCCAACATTACTCTCAGGGGTCAAATTAACTGTTTAGTGTGTTGGGGGGGGCAATAATGGAACAAAAGGCTCCCCTGTTAGAGGACTAGCAACAGCTGGCTATTAATAGCACATTAATAACAACGTTAAATGACTTGAATCCCAAATCAAAGGACGTCGTCGTCACCTCACATACAAGGAGACAGAATGACAACGACTCCATCCGCTGCTCTCATCCTCACCAGTTATTAATAAGTCATTACCGGGGTTCCTACAGATTTTACTGATCTGATTTCCACACTGTACAACACACAAGTTAGGAAAATAATAGTTTTTACTTCATTTTAACAGTCAAGACACAAACACATAAATTTATGGCACATATTTCTATTAAAGTCAGTGTTTAAATGCAAAACCTGCAAAGAACCAAACCAAAGGAGGCAGGGTTGGACTGATGGATGGATGGATACAACAGTCAGACAACGGGACATGGAATATACTCTGATACTCATCATTTTCCATATTTATCCAGACCCAGAGGATGTATGACGCCAACTAATGGTGGAGGAAACTAGATGTCCTGAAATAACCTCAGCACTTGGGTGTAAAGGAGGGAGGCATCAGTGTCATCGGACTGAAGGACCAAGGAAGCTGCATACGACCCCACAAACCCTGGACAAACCTGGGAGCAGGAGAGAAGGGCCAGACCCAGGCTGGGTGGTGGTGGGAAAAATAAAACTTGACCTTAAATATAAGGTCAAGGGTCAACTTCAAAGATAAGATGATAGGATCAAAGTACAGTCAGAGAGGCAAAACACTGAAAGGCCTGCGTGTGCTTAAACTGATCTAGGGAGCTTAGTTATGTGAGAAACATTTGGGCTTTGTTCTTTAGAGGTTTCAATCCAGACAAAACACTGGCGTTAAATAAGAACAGTAGGGAAAAAAGGATCACAAAGTGTGACAAATTTATGTATTTAGCCATTACATGCAGCGATTTCTGAATTTTATAAAAATATACAGTGGTTTGCTACATGTGTATTGTCTCAAAGTCTTTCCACTCAACACCTGCAGAGAGCAACAATAAACATAACTGATCTTTTCTTCAACTCAAACTCCAGGAATGATGCAAATTTAGTTGGAGCAATTTTATTCAAAACAATCTTTAAACTTGTCCAACAAAATACCATAAAAACATCCTCATTTCAAGATGGCTGATTTTTGTTTTTATTCTGCTGCAGGTCAGACAGATGTCGAGACGTTTTGGTCCACCCCGACTGTGGGTCAGAGCACTGTTCTCATCCGATGTTATCAACTCTCTTGGCTCTTTTAGCAGAAGTTTAGACGAAACCTGTCTAAACTAACATTCTAGACATCCATCTAAACTTCCACCTAGTATGGAAGCGCTTCAGAGGGAAAACCCAACCAGGTCTCACTGAAACTCTGAGTCACTTCTTATTTAACTAAGGCAATGTTCAAACTGAAACTAGTTGTTGCTCCTTAAAAACTCAACTTGAAATGGGACCACATCTACAATGTCAGATCTTTATGGTGATACTAAAGATCCTCACATTTGTTTACATTCACCATATGAAATACTGTCTTAAAGCACCATTAATCTTCTGCCAGGTGGATAATAGAAAAGTTACAGTTCATTATTTTGCTATAAAATCAATGCTTTGTGCATCTGGAACCAGGAGAAGGTTGCATCATAATCTGGCTTCATCTAATCTTCATGCGATTATAAAAATTGATAGAAGACACGATACAGGCAACGATTTCCTGGAAACTACTTATTATCTCACTGCTACTTGCTCTCCTCCTGATCTACAGAAATAATCTATAAGAAGCACATTTTCATAAATCACTTCATCACTTGGCTGACAGCTAAATGTGCATCTGTCATCAGAATACAACCAAGGCTAAATCTTCAGTTTTCTTCTTTTCTTGCTCAGGACTTAAAGACAGAGCCGGGTGAAAGGGGGCCTCATTAATTATTTATGAATATTGCTTTTCACTGTGTCAGCTCACTGCTTCAGTATTGATCCGTAAACAGGAGGCTCAATGCACCACAGCACTGGGTCTCTCTGGAACACCCAACAGCACATGTCATATGCTGCAGCTAGAGGGAGCAACACCAGCAGCTTTCAGCAAGCCAGCTACACCAGCACATCCAACACCAGGTGCATTAAGTTAAGTTTATTTGTATAGAACTTTTCTGCAGCAAGGCAGTTCAAAGTGCTTCACACCATAAAAACATCAATCAAGTATACAGCAAAATCATCAGGAAAATATCAATGCTTCAAAATTTCAAAATCATAGGGATCATCAAGCAAATATCTTCAAGCAGATATAGTTCAAAGCTATTGATCAATGATCCACTTTATTTCACTGATTTACACTCAGACTTCCCAAATGAAGGCACATTCAACACAATCATCTCCACCTTTTTCTCTCATTGTTTTATATATTGAGGAGTGTGGAGGAGGAGGCCCCCCCGAGGCCTCTGACGTTCCAGAACCCATTTTACCTACAGAGGCACGTCTGCCTGCTGGCTTTCTCCTTTGAAAAAGGTGTAGAAATCGCTAAAACCACCCGCAGAACCCTCACTTTGTTCCGCTAATTAGCGAAATACATGAGTTAAATTAATACATGTAAACAACTGCACGGCGTCAGAGTGTTTAAATATGTCCTGCACTGTACTTTAATAATGAAAACCTTGTTACACTGTGATGATTCCGGTAGTGAAAGAACTTTGGAAAAGGCAACAAGAAGGGGCTGACATGGTCCACTGAACACGTATCTGAACAGCTGCTGCTAAAAACATGCTTTTATGTCTGTTCTCACTTTATTCACTAGTTTTACTTGTTCTCTTAATGTGCAGCACTTTTTGTCAAACATTTGTTGTTTTTAAATCTGCTTCATAAATAACTTACTGACTTCTGTGTGATCTTCTCATCTGGACTAAAAAAACATCAGCTTTGCAATTTGCTAACAGGTATAGAAAAGATATATATAGATAGAGGGAGGTGGAAGGTAACTGTCTGGTCCTGAGCTTTGAAATGAATATTTGTGTGTCTGAGGTTTTATTACTGATCAGTAACTAAGGATCAATACGGAGGAGGGGAGAAACGACCCTGTACTGGGCCTGGGCAGGCGTGCAGCGCCCAGATATATGAAGGGTGAAAAGGTTATTATTTTAACACTGTTCTGATTTTGCAGTGAACCAGTGAAACAGTATAAAGTCCTTTAAAGGAGATGCCAAAGAACTGGAGCCATGTTTTTAGATCATGAAGCTGTTATGAAATCAGCCCTGATATAAAAGAAAGACATAATCAATGTGTCTGCTGGTGGGCTTTCATGAGGCTTCCTTCCTGCTGGAGCTTCTTCAGACCAAACAAGAATACTGAAACACTATCACAAGCACTGCTGACTCGCAGCAAGAAGGTTCTGGGTTCAAATCCCGGCCTGGGGTCTTTCTGCGTTGAGGTTGCATGTTCTCCCTGTGCATGCTGAAGATGGGGATGGATGGATCCTCTAGGACCACCTTTAACACAACAGATGTTGATGATTGTCTTCACCAGTTAAGGGAAAGCTTGTGTACCACCCTGATCCAACCCTGACATCATACTTTAACCCACAAGTCACACTGACAAAAACTGCTTGGAAAGAACTTGTTTTTGACTAAAAAGGACTCAGTTAGCTACACAATAGTCATGTTTTTAGGGGTTCGCATTGAGCGCACTGTGAAAATGCGAGTGCATATATCTTTCAGAACAAAGTGTGTGTGCGTTTACATCGCACACTTGCTCAATACATGTTCTAGCAGCACTTGGTTCTGTGTCTGCGCTGCAGCTCGATAAGGTGTATGTAAATGAACCACACCACCATTCAATCACACAGATTCGAGTGGATAAACGACAACCAATCACAACCAGCAAATCAACATACTGCACCGAGCAGCAGACGTTACTGAACAAAGGAAACTTAATACAAGAAATATTTTAATTATGTAGCCCAAGTATATTTAGTCAAGCATACAAATATTTATCATTGTCCATTTTAGGTAAATTTTTCTTTTAATTTATTTTACTTTTTGAATATGAGCAGGGCTGTCCCAAGGTTGAACAGGGTCTTACGCTTAATTCAGGGGCCCCTCTTCCCCTTAAGAACATCTGCACCACTAACAGGGCTTCAGAACAGATTTGGTGGAATCTGGGAGAGGGGGCCAAGTTTAACTGGCTGAGCTTAAAAGCAATCAGTGATAACTGGTTATCATTTGCTGAAATGTATTTGTGAAGAAACGTAGCTCAAACATAAAAATTAAACTCATAGCATCAGGTTGTAGCTATGGTAACACAACAATCAAACTATGAAGATTATTCTTTGCACTTTACAAAGTAAACTTTACCAACTCCTTAAATCTAAATGATTTTAAACTATTTAAAATCTTTTCATTTATATCTGCCGGAACCATTAAATCAGATTTAATAGCATTGTCAACAAACACACGTTAAAATTCTAGATCTATGGTCTGTGTTAAAATTCAAGCATTTATGGGGGCCCTTGAAAGTCTGGGGGGCCCTAAGCAGCTGCTTAGTCCACTAATGCTCTGGGTCGGCTCTGAACGTGACCAGCATTACGTAGCCGGTGTCAAGACCAAACCAACAGCTGACTGCTTAATTAGGATTTACCTGAAGTGCAAAACAATTGATGTTATTTATTTTAAATGTATTTTTTTTGTGTTTGCCTTTTTTTAGGGCTCCATAGCTGTGTGTTTAAGTATTGTCAACAATGTCTTCCAATAACATCATTACCTTGTCATATTATTACATCTGCGGCCATCGTTTAACATTTAACAGTCCATTTAACCGGACTGCCCTAGCGCCTCTATCATCTATACCATCAGGCTTAGCAAGTTTTCTGGGGGAAACTCTGTAGGAACATTTCAACTTTTAACAATGAAGACATCCATGACATCCATGTTGTCCTAAAGCAGACCAGCGTCTGTAGCTACCGCACCGCAACAGCCTGCTGCCACGCCTCACTGAAGGAGATCATCAGCAACTCAAGTTTCAGAACATGAGTTTAAGTCATGAGTCTTTAGAGCACAAGGCTGAGTAGAGTGTGTTTCTGCTTGGTGACCTCAGAATAACTCGAGGCCAAGTCACCAACTCAAGTCACCCTTTCTGCCAATTAGAGATCAGCCATGACAGAAAGGCTGTTCAAGGCTCCGTTAGAGTCCCAATAGATTAATGAACGAAATGATCAAACACATAACAGTACATTACAGTGTTTACAGCTTAAATGGCAAGCTGGACATAGTTACTCTTTCTGAAATGATCTGGTTGAAACAGTCAATAGATTTCTTTTCCTGTCATTGTCAGAACCAAAGAAAGAAAAAGTTGGTTCTCTGTAATCTCTCTGTACAGGAGGAAGGAGACATGCTACTGTTCTGTATAGCTGGCTTGTCGTTCTAGATACCAGAGTCACATAACCTGGAGGACTTTACTGCGTGTGCAACCTGTCAGTTGCAATTTATCCAGAAAGTAAAACTAGCATTGTTAGCCATTATTGTTGTATTATTAACGTCATTGTATTTGGGGCGACGGTGATAGGAGTTCGTCCTGTAACCAGTGGGTTGCTGGTTCGAGCCCCGCTCCATCTGTCTCCGTCAGTGGGCAAGACACTGACGGAGACAGCGGCCAGAGGGTCGGTGGCCCCAGCGCATGGCAGCCTGGCTTCTGTTGGACTAGCCCAGGGCAGCTGGGGCTACTATCCAGTAGCTCACCACCATTAGCGTGTGAATGAATGAGTGAATGTAGCGTGAAGCGCTTTGGGGTCCTCTGGACTTGATAAAGTGCTATACAAGTACAGGACATTTACCATTTACACCAAAAGAAAAACTAGAATTAGGGTAGGACAATATTAGGTATACATATTTGGTATATGATATTAAGTTGTGATATTGCTGGTAAATGTCAGGGTCATCAGATGACTTGAGATAAATAAATACCTCGAAAACAACATTAATGGGAGTAATTTATCCAGCTGCTGGAAATATATGAATTGTATCATTTCCATGAGGACATGGTTTCATTAAAAATTTGAATGGTATTAGCTAATACTTTCACAATCCAAGTACTTCGGTATTGATACTGAGTACAGTGATATTAAAAAACAAAAGATTTGCAATATATTACGCAGCCCTAAAATTAGCAGGTTTTTATAAAATTCACATAAATGTCTGATTCATGCATTTCTACTAAAATATGATATATCTAAAAAGACAAAAACCCATCTAGCTCTAATCAAGACAGTTATCGTTAATGTCCTCAAACCAGTTATGCTTAAAACATTCAAGATGGATTTTATATTATTTCCCAACTAAAAAGATCCAAATCAAACATTCTGGTTAAGTTTGATTTGCCATATATGCTGAATATTCCCTCTCCAGCTGTGAATATACATTTAGTGAAGGTCAAATAACACCAAAGACATGATAGTGTGTGCAATGATGTTAAACATGATGACTATGCTGCACTCTAGTGGACAAAAACCTCCAGTAAACAATCTCATCTGTTCAGACTGTTTATGATTGTCACACTGTAAGAAGGTTCAAATAAAAGACAAATCTGGAACAAAATGACTCTGAGAACATGAACAGATCATGATCAAAACTCTGCTTGAAAGAAAAATGATCCATTTCCCAAACATGAGGACTAAGCTTGGAATATCCTAAAGCACCAATAACCCACACATTCCTGAAGATCATAATCACTAAAAAGTAAGTTCCTCCGTCACACGCAGTTTAAAGTTTACACACACAGAGCGTGGCTTATGTTTGAAAACGTATTCATTTGGGGAAAGTCACTGTTATTTATGAACTATAGAAAATGTTTCCTCCTGGAAATGCTCTTAAGTAATGCCTTGTTAGACCAGAAACTAGAAGGACAATTCATAACATTTATGTTCCATCTACTGTAGTATGGCAAGTCTTTTCTTTATCCCATTCTCCTAAAGACTGTGGAAGCTGATTTTAAACCATGAAGGTCCAACATGTGCAGCAGCAGCAGCAGCTTCTACCGTCCTGGTTCACCGCCAGATCTGTGTGAGGCTCTGTGAAGCAGGGAAAATGCTGAATTATTTAGAGAGAATGAGTGGGTGAGAGGTGTGGGACTGATTAGGGAATGACACAGAGGATAACTAAATCTCAGTCGCTTCCAACACCAGCCGCAGGACTCTCTCAGAAAACAACAGCAGAGACTTCTTCCTACATTGGTGCAACGCAATAATATGACAACATCACCCCATGTGTGCAAGACAGTTTTCTCTAGAGACAGCAACACTCTTACATAACCACAAACAACAGGGACCAGGGAAAAAACTAACAAAAAATAAACTGAGGCTGATTTTATTCTGTAGTTTTATATTTACTGAACTATCTTCCATCATTTATCGCAAAGTGAGATTACAGCAGCTGCTCAAACATTTGTAGAAAGAAAAAAAAAACAAAAGCTTTGTGAAATAAACCAGGCAGCAGAGTAAATATCGTCTTATAATATCTGGACTAAAACTGCAGAGAAAAACAGGGAAGCAGCAACAGCTAAATGAAAATGAAGTCCCAAAATGTCATTCTGAATTATTAAAGCCTTGTATCTAATGTCCCCTTTTCTGGACCCCAGGAGCAGCCGGGCAGATTTAAGGAGAAGACAGGGTCAACATTTTGACATCGGAGTGCCAGTTCACACTTTAAAAATGCAGCAGCAACCCAAAGAAGACAACACAGAGTGCTATCACTTTACCTTTAAATGACCACTGTGTGCCTGGAATTAATTATTCAGGACCTGCGCCACAAGCTTGGGCTTTAAGGAATACCTCCCCCCACACACAGAGTACAGCCTGAGAGCTTCCAGTCCCCTTATCAATCATTTCTAATGACCAGACATTTACATTCTGATTGCTATCAAAGCAAACTGAATCTAAATCCTAATATTTGGTCCAACCTGGACTGATTTTCACACCTTTTTAAAATAACCCAATAAAAGCAGGATGCCTCAGATTTCACTCTGAAAGTCTGTTCCTAATATCTCCAATAACTTCCACTTTGTCTGGTTTAGAAGTGTGAAAGGCCTGCATCCTGCCTGGGAAGCCAACAATGAAGCACAGGGTGGGCTCTTCCGTACATGGAGCAGAGGAATCATGTTCTCGTCTCCCTCAGAGACCCTAAAGCTCAGTGTCTCTTCCCCAGTCCATCAAGTCAAACTCTGTCTCACCTACTGTATGAGCTGCATGGCATTGGTCTTCTATTCTTTATTTTGTCCAAACCTCTAATGTCAGAGGTGTGTGGTCAGGGAGGAAGAACATCACAAGGAGGATCAGACAGATGGAAGTCTGGACAGAGCAAATGAGCTGAACACGTTCTTCAACAGGTTCAGTTCAGGAACAAGCTCACCATCCTCCCCTCCTGCCCCCAGCCAAACAGACATTCCACCCTCCTTTGACCCACAGCTCTCCTGTCACACCTCAGATGTTTTATCCTCTACCTCAGTCATGGACTCTTCTGCTTCCACTAGTTTGCCTTCAACCAAATCAAGAGATGCTGCTGCTCCCTCTGAATAATAGGAGTTACAGCTAAGGGAGGGCGATATGGACTTCAAGTTTCATCAGGATATTTTGTGGTACTACTGTGATAACGATAAAAGTGACGATAAGAACCATTTATTACTTATTTGTTAGGTAACTGTGTGGCTGTGACTGCAGGGCACAGCAATCATAACCCCACAAACACAAATCCTGCTCTTGAAACATACACCCATTTATAAACACACTTCTGTCATAAAGAAGTCTGATTGTATCACTAAACTGCACACAGTAACTGCGTTTAATCACATTTCCAAATTTACTGATATTCATTGATGCTTTCATTAACAAACAGTGGAGAAAATAGTAAGACTGACAATCCTGACAATGCGGACAGTTTTAGGGGGGTTTAAACATTAACTGGAATTTATCTTGAAAATGATAAATCAAAATTCTTATAAGAAATTCATCACAATGAATGATAAGATACATGCCCCCCCCCTCCAGTTACAACAACATTTTATTTCCCTCTGGGATCAATAAAAGTATCTTTGAGTTGAATTTTAATTGCACTGAAGTCCCTAAAACAAACTGTGGGTATAGGGGGGTGTTACAAGACAAGTAGCACATTCCTTTGGACTGGAGTACACTATTCTTTTATAACTACATGGTATTTATGGTCAATTTTGCCCTTAGTGTACAGTATTTTATTCTTTATTCTGTTTATATACGTTTTATATTCCATCTTTGTTTGTCTACTTGCTGTGATTGCCTGTCACTTTCCTGCTGTTGGACAGAAATATTCCCATTGTGGGGCAATAAAGGAAATTTCTATTCTACTGGAAATATTTTGGGGAAAACTATTTTCTACAATAGAGAAAAAGTTACACAAAGAGTGTTTTAAAGAATTTCTATTCAGTGCAAAATACTTCAACTGGGTTTTGTAGATACCTCCTGTCACCTACAGAAATACTCACAAGACTGCAGCCAGCTTTGTGGCCTGGTGTGGAAGCAATCATCTCATCTTGAATGTGAACAAAACAAAGGAGATGATTGTAGATTTCAGGAGAAACAGGATCAGATCAAACCCTGTTTCCATCATGGGAGAAGAAGTGGAGGTGGTTGAGGAACATAAATACCTCGGTGTTCATCTGGACAACAGACTGGACTGGAGACTCAACAGTGAAGCATCTCCAAGAAAGGACAGAGCAGACTGGACTTCTGGAGGAAGCTAAGATCCTTCAAGGTTTGCAGCAAAATGTTGCAGATCTTCTATCAGTCTGTTGTTGAGAGCATCATCTCCTCTGCCATCATCTGTTGGGGCAGCAGCATCAGAGCCAGAGACCTAAAAAGGCTCAACAACCTGATAAAGAAGGCTGGTTCTGTTCTGGGGACGACTGTGGAACCTCTGGAGATGATTATGGAAAGAACGCAAGACAACTCTGAGCATCCTCTTCATGAGACTGTCATTGGAAAACAGAGTCTCTTCAGCCAGAGGCTTCTTCAGTTTGGTTGTAAAACGGACCGCTACAGGAGAGCTTTCCTGCCCACAGCCATCACCATCTATAATAACTCCTTGACTAAATGAGTTACATCAGCATTTAATTTCCCTTTGGGATAAATAAAATATTTTTGAATTGAATTGAATTACTCAATATACTGTGGCTTTAAAAGCTTGTTTTATCCTAAGTTGGCCGTAATACAAATAGGAAAAAGCACTAAAATGCTTTTTGGTATGTGATTTTTTTAAAGTGGCATGAAGGTTTCATAAATTTCAAAGAATCTCTGTTCAGTTACTTGTTTGAGATTATTACCTAGAACTAAAACAAAGGCAGTCAGTCCATGTTCCTTAAAGACTAGTCAAACCTGGAGGGAATTATTCTGCACTAAATGCATATTTTTTTTAAAAAAAACACTGAAGGTGGTCTACATGACATGTACATTTTTTACAAAAAGAAAAAAAGGCTCCAAAAAGAGTCTGGGATCAGGGAAGAATAATCTAGTTAGATTTTGAATCAGAGTTGATCAAATAACAGGGAAAGGTTTTTCTTTATTCAGGTTTAATGAGGCATTTTAATTTACTGTGGGAAATGTTAAGGTAATGTAGACACATCAGGGTGGAGCTGTAGCGATATGATCAGCCTGATGATAAATCAGCCAGAATTTGCCCTTTTTCAAAGTATCTGCAATCAGACTGGGTGGCGCAGCTTTTCCATTTTAAAACAGGCATATTTTTGGGCATCACTGGGCTTTGTTAACATTTGGCCACTAATTTGAAATCACAAGGGATAGTGGATGGAATATTTGTTTATTAAAACAAAACTCTAGGGAACCAATCCATCATCGATTCTGGTTTTCCCTAAATGAGCAGACAGGAAGTGATGCAACAGGTTTCCAGTTCTACTCTAACTGGTTATTAGAGTAGGCTGTTAGCATGGCAATAATAAATAATCTACTAATTATAATCTACTAATCTCATCAAAAATAATTCCCATACTTCATACAGCACAATATCATTATACAAGACATCATACAGTTAAGCCGTAAATTATTAATACTCTTGGGAAACTTAGATGTTCGCCGATCAGTGCTTTTTTGTTGCCGATCAAAAAACCTGATCACGTGTACCTCCTACTTTGCAGCCTGCAGAGGCGCTGTGCGCAGTGATTCCTTCACACTGGGCACGCGCACGGCAGCAGATCCTAAGCAAACATTTCTGTCGCATCTGTGAGAGTGATGTAAAGTTTGTGTCCTGCAACACATGCAATGAAAAAATACCACAGGGGGTAAGCATGTCAAAACGCAGCATGCATGTCAATTATGACATTTAAAGAACAAGCACTTGACAGAGTACAAGTTATTGAGGCTCACTGCTGAGAATTTAAAAAGACACCTGGAGCAGTAAGCCAGCAGTTAAAGCAGCCCACAACACTCCCCCGTCTGAGCAAGTTACCTGGAAAATCGTTTAATTCATCGGGCTAGGTGACCAGCCTCTCTCAGGGGTAGAAGGCTCTGGGTTCCACCGACTGCTCTCGCTGTTGGACCCCCGCTACGCGCCACTGGGACGGAATATTTCCAGATCCACCAGACAGTGTTCTCTAGTACTCTCACATCAAACGTCCTCCTAAAGCTGCAGTACTTTTATAAAATGGCGTTTTTACATATAACTGTCACTATAACATGAGGCTGATGCTCATTAAGAGCCGATCCATGTGATCGGCACTCATGGTGATCGGCAGCATAAAACCTGATCGGAGCGTCCCTAATTACAGCAATCAAACCCTTCTATAACTGCTGAGCAGCTTTTTGCCCGTTTCCACAGGGATTTTTCCTATTTATCATTGGCGATGAGCCCTATGTGTTTAAGGCTGGAAGGCCTCCTTACCATCACCCTCATCTTAAGCCACAAATTGAATTCCCAACAAAAAACTGGGCCAACCCTTTTCACCTTTGGCATGAAAGCAGAACGTGCAGGAGCGCATGGTGAAGTGGGACTGACTCATCTGGAGTGTGTTAGTGAGCTGTCAGGCCAGCAATTGTTGCCAGAACTGATTTTACCAGTAAGAGTCCTTCACACAAAACCCTTCAGGCCCAGAGGTGTTCACAGAGCTTAGCAGCTTTAACTCACAGTTCGCTCTGTCCTTCTTTGTTCAGGCCACAATTGCACTTCTTCAATCCAGGTCCTACTCCAGAGGTTAAGTCTTTCGGCAGACAAAAAGAGACCAATCAGGATGAAAAGAGCAGGTCCCATCAATGACTTGACAAGCCAGACACGTGTGTAGAAGTGGAGAAGAAAGCAGGGGAGTCAGAGCAGCAGGACGAGGATCATGGGGCTCCCTGCCCCAGACAGCAGAGAGAACGCCGTTACTTCTTCTTTTGAATGGAAGAACGCGGATCACCATACAACACCTGCGCCAGCATGTAGCAGTGAGTCACCGTCACACATGTCAGATCTTCCTCTGCGTCACGGATGGGAAGTGAACAATGGGCAACGGCTGGCAGCCAAGAAACATACCCACTCTTTTCAACTTCAAACTCACACTGACAATCATTTATCCAGCTAAAAACCATAACGGTTGCTTTAATGAAGCATCTTTATTCCTTCCTATAAATTCATAACCCTTTTTTAGATCCATGTATATAAAAATCAGCTGAACATTGATCAGAACTTAGAGCAAACTTTCTCAATTACTTCCTCAGAGACAGTAGAGCAGCAGAGGCTGAAGCAGGAAGTAAGGAAAAGCTCACCTGCTGTTTAGACAAATCAGTCCACATTTAGCTACATCCTAACTCAGATCAGTTACCCACAGCATCATTTACTTCTGGAAATGATGCATGAAAACTCAAATACTGACTCAATATTACATAAAAACAACAAAAACGATTTCTAACCCAGAAATGCGGGCCTATTGACAAGCATGTTGACATGCTGTCCAGGATATCCACTGAAAACTTGGCCTGAGCACCTTTTGCATGACTGACAGCACCAATGCAGGCCTCTGGTTCTGGAAGTCCAGGTTGCTTTCATGGCAGCCTTCAGCACAACCATGTTGTTGCTCTGGTGGATCACATCTTCCTTTCAGGCAATGACACACAGATGTGATGTTTCCATCAGGTCAGCTTGCTGGCCAATAAAGTGATGCCAGGGTCATTAAAGTAGGACTCAATAAGCCGTCTCCAAGTCTCATTAGAAAAGGAAGTGAGCATGAAGCTTGTCGGCAGAGGAAAGATTAGGACCACCAAGATTTTCTGGTCAACCGCAGCACTGACTTCAGATCAACACCCACAGAGGAAATGGCTCTCAAATCATTACTGAGGACCTCAACCAAATTAAATTCCGTGCCCCTCCACTACGCTGCATGTTTTCCTTCCACTTAACCTTTCATTAATATGCTTGGACACAGCACCTTGAACAGGGTGCTTCTTTAGCAAAGATGCTCCTTGTGGGGCATCTATAGGACAACTGTCAAATCCCCCCATCTTTCCTTGGACTGCATAGATCATAACATTGTGGTAGTAAAAATCTGTTTTTATTGGTCTGAAGTGATATTGAAAGCTTTTCAGAAACTATATGTTTGGGTTTTCATTAGCTGCGTTACAACCCCTGTCTTTGGAAGAAGTGGAGCGGCCTTTCCTCATGCAGATTGGGCAAGGCAACACAAACACACACACACACACACAGATGATTGGCTGCCGGGGAACCCCTGGAGAGCCTGTTGGGCCAGCTGATGAGACATACCTGAAACCTTTAAAAGCTCTGAGGAACATTCAGCCACTGGGCAGCTTGGAACTGAATGCGCAGCTGGACCCTTGCTGCTTCTGTCTTGGCTTTTTTTCCACTCTGGTGGCCTTTATTGGATAGAACATAGGAAACAGGGAGGAGAGAAAAAAGGAAGACATGCAGCAAACAGCCCAAAACAGGGAATCAAACCCCAGACAGCGGTGTAGAGGACTTCAGCCTCTGCACATGGTGCGCACACTCCACCAACTGAGCCACCCAGTCTTTGCTGTTTGAAGCTTGTTTAGACTTTGAGAGTTTGTGAATGTGAGTTGTGCTGAAGCTTAAACATCCTGCGAGCTTGCTAGACATTTCTACGGTTTGAACCAGCAGTGAGTGCGAGCTGGGTGGTGCTTCTCCCCTATGTTTTCTGATGTGGTAGTCAGACTTGATGGTCATTTTCAGTAGTTAGACTTTCCTAAGAAAGCTTTGTTCGGTTTAATTGGTATTGCTTTGAGCTGCACCTCCGCTCATGATTTCTTCTTTTTTATTTCTGGTTTCTTGTAAGACAAAAAAAAAAAAAAAAAACAAACCTTTTTAACTCCTATTTTACCAGCTTAACCTTAAGCTATAATCAAAGTTAACTAGAATAAAAGTTTGTAACATAGCAATTGATGTTTTACTGTTTACACTGAATTATTCAGAGTGTTTATTAGATCTTTACTGAGACTCACCTGTAGACTACAATCAATTCAGTTTGGTGTGTAAAGCAGAAATACTCTCTCTCTCCAGCTATTAATGTCTAACTTTTCTCCAACATAGAAAGTACCCCTGGATCAGTTCATCTGTTTCTTCTTGTGTCTCTGCTCTGTGTTCTCCAACCCCCAGTCGGTCGTGGCAGATGGTCACTGGTACTGATCCAGGTTCTGGCTCTGCTGGAAGTTTCTTCCTGTTAAAGGGGAGTTTTTCCTCTCCACTGTCACCACATGCATGCTCGGTGTGAGGGACTGCTGTAATTCAATGACTCGATGCTCTGCTGGGTTTCCTTAGATCAAACTTTGACCAGTTAGAACAATCATCTGAACTTGATGCACTGTTCGATCATTTGGACTGAATGGACGTATTCTTGGATTGATCTGACTTATTGTAAAATGCCTTGAGATGGTGTGATGTGAACTGGTGCTATATGAACAGACTGAATTAAATGAGTAACCTTCACGTTCATTCTAGATGGTAGTGATGTTAATCATGGTGACGAGTTCTGATACAGCTACTGTAGAGATGAATAGAAGCAGGTCCAGTCTGGTCCAGTCTGGCCTTGCTGAACCCAGACTGAACACATGAATCCTTCCAAACTTTCTTATTCTTTTGTTTCAATTCTTGGCTCATTACAGAAGGCTTGTTCAGGAAATTTCTTTGCTGGCTGAAAACTGCAAATGATGCATTATGGGGACAATGCACAACTTTGAAGATGCATTTTAAAGCAAAAGTACACAACCTCCAGTAATGGGGTGTGGTACCCTAATCAAACAAAACAATGAAGATTTTTCTCAGCTACTGTGATGGCTTAGGGTTAGGCTGTTGTGTAAGCAATGTGCATCATATAATGGTTTAAGATCAGGCTATCTGAACTGGAATACCACCCCCCCTTTAAAAACTCCCTGGATACACCTCTGCTCAACAGTCTTAAGGAGGTATTTAATATAAACATTAATATTCAAGCAATAACACCTTTAAATATTCTGAATATGACAGGCTACATTAAAACTCAAAGGTTAAATACAGTGGGTCTGAGGCACAGTGAGAAATAATACTATTAATTTAAACTCTCTCAGACGAGTCTCTGTTTCTTTCTGATTCTCTCACTTTTGTTCTGCTGGTGCAAAATCTCTCCATAGCTGAAGTCCACGAACCTGCTACTCTGCACGTACATCATTGAGTGTACTAATGTGATCAGGATCGGTTTGCTTTTCCCCTTAGTGGCACCAGGACCTGCTGCACAGAGCTCTGAAAATATTTGCTTGTATTTCATTATGTGCGCTGCAGCAGTGGCTTCTTCTGCTTCACTTTCACCACTGCACCACAATCATCTCAGCTTGGATGCAGCACAAAGTGTGCCATGATGTGAAGCAGATAGAAACACAGGGACCTATTGAGGAAAACTGTAACACAGAAACTGATTTAAATCGCTCTAAGGCTGACAATACTACTGCAGACTTTTGTCAGACATGTGCGACGTCAGACCAATAACTAGTCACATTTTTTTTTTTTTTTTTTTAATCACAAATGTGACATATTTGTCACACTGTACAGCACTGCGGTTTTCAAGATTTTTTAATTTGCAATATATTTGTAAGGTTAGAGGAGAAGCACGTCGGTCAACATGTCCAACGATTTTAAGTGTTTCGTCGCACAATATCAAAGTAATTCGGTACGACGTGTTTTCGCAAACATTGTGCTGGTAATAAGAATGTCAAGCCACACCAATAAGGGTGATAATAATGCCACATCAGCAAGTTAAGTAAGAGTTTTTGGACTTTTGCTGTAATAAAAACAAGAGACCAGAGCGATGTGCTTGAAAAACTACAGTACGGTTTTTATTTTATACACTGAATTTCACATTCCACAACAATGAGAAAATGATTGAAATCCTATTAAAAAAATGATTCTTTTTGATAAAACATGCACATTGTGACTTAAAACTACATTTTTGCAGTAAATTTACAGAAGATCTCACTACAAGTTGCATACTGTTTGACCTAAATGTAAAGCTCAAGGTAGCCATTAAAAGGTTTGTATATATCCATCTAGGGATGCACCAAGTGAGCTTTCTGGCCAATCACCAATTTTTAAAAAGCCTGACCAGCCGATTCCAATTTTTTGGTCGATATCGATTTTGCTGTCTGAAAAGTTACTAAACATAGTGATAAGGTCACTAAGCTGGCAACAGTGGCGTGCCCGCATTGGTGCAGACGTGATCTGGTGGGCGGGTCTTTCGGTCAGTGATCTCTCACCGCAGAGCAAAATGTGACAGTGGCTGATTTCCAGAGCTTTGTGGAGGTAGAAGAGATCAGCGGATGAGATCAGCTTCACACGGAAGTAGCAATTTCCAATCTCCCAAATTTAAGGAAATCAGGGCTGATTTATTGGCTGGTAGATTTATCGGTGCACCACTATTCCCATCTATATCAAAGTCAATTTAAATATTTCCTCACTGTGGAACAATAAAGGATAGTTCTATTATATTCGGGAAATACTGCAATATTGTTAAAAAACTACAACTCCTGTACAACCAGTCATAGACCAGCAATGCATTTCAAAATCATGTACAGTGATTATATTGCCAATACTTGATGACTAACATTGGCCGATAGCGCTGCTAATGCACATCGTGCATATTAAGGTAACGTATATTAAGGTAAGGTAATGTATTGGTTCCAAGCCTCCACACAAGCACAGTGCCCTGGCTGGACCAGTACAGAGAACAGTAATACCAGCACCAAGAAGAATCTTGAGTATGCATACCATAGCATGAATATCCTTTCAGAGATACTTCAATACTTTCACTAATAAATGCAACGTGTTGCCAGAATTACAGGCATGAATGAACATTTTACTTGAATACATACAGTGACAGACTTCCAAGATATTATTAAAATACAACTTTTTCACTTCCGATACGATATTGATGCTTCAAGTATTGGCCGATACTAGGGCTGGGCGACATGGCTAAAAAACATATCGCGATATAAGCATTTCATATCAGTCCATATCGATAATTATTGATTAAGGTTTTTTTTTTTGGTTTTTTTTTTTAAATCCAATATACTGCCAAACTGCTGGACATGACTTTTCCTCTTTTATTCACTATGTCTTCTTGAGCTGTTGCCCTTGTTTTATCCTCTCTTTCCACCCTATTCTTTTTTATTTTTAAGCAGTTATGAGGTACGGTGGCAAATATGAAACTGCTCCCATATACTCAGGCGTACTGTGTGTCAGAGGTTACGCTAGACTTTCTCGATGTCCGTCATTTTGACTGAAAAAAATCCTGTCAATCTATTTTTTCCATCAGATTGTATGTAATAATCATGACAAATTCAATTGCATTTAAGTTTAATTCGGTTTAATTAATATTCAAAAAGCTGAATGGAAAATCCACATCGTGCCATTACACATCAAGCAGATAAATACATGAAACTTTTTCTCCACAGTGACAAAACCCACTGACTGTGGAACCAGTAACTACATATACTATCACACTTATTTATGAACATGGACATGAATTGCGCACCGGATTGTGCGTAATCAAATGTCTCAGGGTTCTGATGTTGATCTGCAGGCTGAATCCGAGCTCTGCTGCCGCACTATAAACTGGAATTACAAGCGCCACTTCAGCCAAAGTTTTGACATCAGGGAATCTTTTCTCCATTTCAAGCAATCAGAAGTCGGCATAACTCTCTAAACGAGGGACAGCAGGAGGAAATCCCCCAGAATGCGCTGTTGCATCAGTTGTGCTCCAAAGCCTCCTGTCCATAACTCTTCAATGTGCTGTCAGCTCCCAGATTGCAAGATTGAAGGATTTTTATTGACCTTCCAGTTCACATTTGCATGTTTATGGTACAAAATTTGGACTCAAGTCCCAGTTCAAGAAGCCTAATAAAGAAATAAATATAAATAAATAAAGTTTAAAAAGTGAGATGAAGCTGTGTTTAGTGCACTAAATGCGGGAGATGCATTTAGTTCAATGTCCAGACCAGAGACAATAATAATCAGATGGCATTTCTTCTTTTATTATCGTTTGATTCAGTTACCTCCGCGATGTTTTCTGTGCATAAAGTTGCGTCTGCATCAAGTGGTCCTGTGTGAACTGTAATCCGTCACGGATGGCCTTCAGATTTTTCGTCACCGTTTAAATAAACTAGTCAAAGACAGAACACACAGCAAGGGTCACGCTAACGGAATATTTTCTGAGAACCACGCAGACTCCGCGCACACTGCCTGTGGACGGTTGAGATTTCATCTTCAAGCGAACCAAATGCCTACATTTCTTGTGCCAAACATCTTCATTTCCCACAAACCGAATGGATCCTAGCAAGTTTGGTGAGCCAGTTGGACCCTAGCCCTGTTTCTACTCCACCAGGGCAGCCTCCGCAGACCTGTCACTGCAGCACAGAGAGCGCCAGTCACGCTGCACGTTCTTATTGCGACAGGTTGCGCTGACTCTCAACATGATCTCGGTGTCGCATATAAACAGTTCGATGTGAACACTGTTTCGTGCAACGGTCGTAAAAATGTACCTTTGTACAGACGTGTCCAGTGAACATCAACTTTGACTCCGCGTTGTTCTGCCTCGAGAACGTGCAGACATCCGAGTGACGCAGGCCGGAGTATGTTGGGGGCAACACGAAGCTGCTGTTGCGCATGTTACGCAACACGTCGTTAGGTAACCATAAAACGAGTTAGTTCACTCTAGTAACAACAACAACAAAAAATAAATAATAAAAAAAATAAAAAAACCACATACCTAATCAGTTAACTAAATTGATGGCAACCTTCCCTACTGCTTCATCTCCACTTCCAACAGTCCAAGCATGATGTGGAGATTCTTTTTTTTTAAGAAGATAAGCATTTTGGCATGCTGAGCTGTTAGCCTGCTCCTGTGCTGTGCTCAAGAGCCTCTTGCTCTCCACATTCGTTCAGGGGGCACAGAGAAACTTAGCTGTGTTGCTGCCAAGGTGGGGAGTCTAGCTTGGTTGGCTCTCCAGTAATGTAAATGACTGTTCTTACGTTCAATAGGAGGAGCTGGTTATTTGAAGGAGCCAGAGGTTTGTTTCTTCGCCTCCGTGGTCTTGAAAAAAAATCCTCATGCTGTTTTTTGTGACGCTGCTTCAAATGTGCAATGAGGTTGGTCCTATTAAACTTCCCGGGTCTGTACCAACACGGGACACATGTGCATGACAAGTTGTGCATGCAGCTGTAACGTCTTTTTTGGACTTTAACGAAAAAGTACTGCCATACTGCAAACATCGTGTCTACTCCTGTAGCGTAGCGTCTGCTACTCTGTTAGCAGACAGTGTCGTAATCACATGGTGGTTCTGTGTGCGGGATACAAGCGCTGCTGGATAAAAATGCTGGAGTGGAATATTTGCTGGTACGAAATGCTATGGCGAAGCGCTTCTATCGGCGTGCTTATATCAGAGATTTTAGACGCAGGCCGATAAAATCCGATAGTCGTTTTTTTGGCTGATATCGGACCGATTTCCGATATCAATATTGGATCTACTGAAGAAGATCTAACATTTTTTTTGTCTGAACCTAAATTACGAAGTTGCGTCACAAAGGCATACCACACATACCAAAACTACTAATATAGTGTGGATATTATTCATCGGAGTAACACTCTATGAAAATATGCCAGTGGTAAAAGACAAACCCCACACAATTATGATCTGAAGACTCCCACAGTTTTTGTGTTGCACTGACGTCTGTACCAAACTGTTCAGATGATGTATTTTTCAGGAAATAAACAACGATGAACATTTCAGTTCATGTTAGATCTTAGTGTGTGTTTGGCACAGGTTGGGTGGCAGTATCAAAACATAGCCAGGTTTTTAAAACCTCTACAATTTTACAGTATAGTTGTTGTTATGGTTTGGTGTAGTTATATTTACTTAAGTCTTTCTGACAAGATTGAAAAAGTGAGTAAGTTTTCTGCCCCTCCCCCACTTGTTGCTGCACACTACCAGTCAGCTGGCTACTTCTCTTTTCAGTCTCTTGTAAAACAGATAAATCTGGCAGTTTAGCACTTTCACAGTTGCAACATACGAAACTAAAGGAGCTCCACCCAGCACCCATCAGGGTGTTATAGTTCTGAATCTACAGCGAGTGAGCTATGAGCAGCAGGTCTGTTAAGCAGCTGACTGCTAGTGCCAGTCTTTAAATCAGCTGCTTTCAGCTTGTTGTACTTCCACTGTTGCTCTGAAGAGCAGAATGACAAAAAGATCAAATATTCTGGGCAACAAGCACATTTACCTGAAAACTACTGCTGACTTTCAGGGGTGCTTAAACCATTTTAGTGCATGTAACAAAATCTAAATCAAATGTTGATACATGTTAATAACCTTATTTAAACCATTACAAACTGATGTTATATTATTGTCCTGCTAGTAGATTTTTTAAAAATTGGCAATGTCTTACAGTGTTGTTTAAAATGTTTTCTTCCATATGGTAAAACTGTAGCAAAGGTGAAAGTATAGGAGGTGCTTGGACATCAAATTGAAATTAAATTAGGGGGAAAATGTAACCCATCTTGTTGATGAGAGAGGGCTATGCCTGTCAGTCAACAGACAGGAAAGATGGCCTCCAACTTATCCAGAGAGGAACAACGACAAAACCACTGAAGTATCCCTACAACATGTTCGCAAGTATTGAAAAAGCAGAGTGATAAAGAATGAGTGTGGCACTAATAAAATGTGATAATAACTGAGGGTTCATTTTCTTTGGTATTCATGAGGGCGTTCATGTTTTCTGTTTGGGAAGTAACAAAAAGGGTAAAATCCTGAAGCGGCATGTATTTTTCAGGAATGGACAGGACCCAACTGTATAGTGGGACAAGTGAAATCAAGGACTGTTTACCTGCTCTGTCTGCTCTCTGAAACTCACTGAAAGGATTATCCTCCTTAATAGACTTAAAAGGTACTTTAATTGGCTGCCGGCTGCCTGCAGAGAGCCATGCAGGTCAAGTCTGAGGATATCCTGCCATGACAAACCCAACACATTCCCCATGTTGTTCGACACCAACATAAATAATTCAACTTCTAGCTCCTCTTATTTCCCCCATCAGAGTTTAAATAAATGGACAGTATGAAGTATTTGAAATAAAACTAAAACATTCACATCACACACAAACATTTAGAAAGCTCAAATTTAAATGTACATTTAGCTACCAGCTGAGAAGTTTCTCAACCTTTTCCACACGATGAAAAGGTTTTTCGATTAAATGTGTCAATGTGTGATGAAAGCATACATGATGTATTTTAGACCAGAGATGACTTACAGCAAGCCTTCTTGAATTCAGAGAAACGGTTAATAATTCATCAATGTGGAAGGAAATTTGGGCCACAGAACTAATCTACATAACTTTGAATTGTACATTTTAAGACTGTATCTCACAGAACATGGTGGAAAGAAACAGAAGCAGAGAAAATGTACTGAAACCTCCAATAGTCAGTTCAAAGGTTTAAAACTTTTTTTTTTTCTACAAATTGGACAGAAACATACAGACACTGCATGTTTCTAAACTCCCTGACTACCACTGAGTCTACATATTTGATTAGAATTTACTTTTTTTTCACTTTACATTTCCATGCCTTTAATGGGGCTTATAGCAATAGTAAACACAGGAGAGAGAAAATGTCATGATGATGTAAAGATGATAAACAGATATAAAAATTTGGGCTGATATTGATATCCAATATTAATACTGCTGCTATGGCAGAATTTACCAATATTTTATTTTATCAAACTTTTTATTTGATTACTTGATTAATCATCAGAATAATCGATCGATCACTAAAATAATCATTTACAACAGCCCTACATCTAATCATAATGTCATGTATATGTTTATGATTGGACCGTTTTGAGTCAGTTGAGCTTTCTGAGTTATCAAAAATTAGCTTCTTCCAAAACTTCATCTTGCATGTTGGACCCCATCCCAACCAAATTATTTAAAGAGGTGTTCCCTTTGATTACTGCCTCCATTTTAGATATGACTAATCTATCCTTAATAAATGGACATCTTCCACAGGCTTCTAGGGTAGCTGTAACTAAACCTTTACTCAAGAAACCTCCCAGTAAAGATGATTTAATAAATTGCAGACCTATATCTAATCTTCCTGTCTTATCTAAAATCCTTCAGAAAATAGTTGCTAATTAAGTGTGTGAGCATCTAAACAGTAATGACCTGTTTGAAGAGTTTCAGTCAGGTTCCAGAGCTCATCATGGCACTGAAACAGATCTGCTGAAAGTTACAAGCGATATTCTCTTGGTCTCAGATAATGGACTTGTGTCTGTTCTGGTTTTGCTTGATCTCAGTGCTGCTTTTGATACAGTGGACCACAATATTCGCTTAGAAAGGCTTGAACATGATGTAGGTATCAAAGGACCAGCACTAGGCCAGTTTAAATCTGGTCTGTCAGACAGACTCCAGTTTGTTCATGTCAATCTTCTTCTCACTCTCTGGTTACTGGTGGAGTACCACAGGGCTGGGTGATAAATCAATAACAATATATACATTGAGATAGACACGTGATCAGTATAAACAGAAAATACCTCCGATACAATGTTGATAATTTTACTGAGCTCCAATCCAGAACTGCACGGCATTCTGGGGAATGTAGGCATAGGAAAGGCTTTAGCTGCTCAAACTCTCACTTCCAGCTAAGAAAGGTGGGTGGCATCAACTAACTCACTCTTTGGTTACATAGCAACAACCTGTTGCTAGGTAACTGGTCATCACATCAGAACAAAGGTACATTTTTACGACCGCCGATGCGTACTCTGTGACGTACTGACTCGCACAGGAAATAGTGTTCACATCAAACTGAATGAGACACTGAGCTGATCATGTTGAGAGTCTGCACAGCCAGTCGCAACAAGGACGTGCAGCATGACTGCCGCTCTCTGTGCTGCACTGACAGGTGTGCAGTGGCTGCTCTGATGGAGTAGAAACAGGGCTAGGCGCCAAGCTAGCTCATCAAACTTGCCAGGATCCATTCGGCTTGTGGGAATGACGGAATTTGTCACAAGTAATGTAGGCAATCAGTACGCTTGACTATGAAACCTCAACCAGCTGCAGACAGAGCTCAGTCCACAGAATACACACAGTATGCCTGAGTACGTGGGAGCAGTTTGACGTTTCGCCACCGTGCCACATAACTGCTTAAAAATTAAAAACGTCAGGGTGGAATGAAACGAGAAAATGAGAACAGCTGGAGAGGAAATTGTGGATAAAAGAGGAAAGGTCACATCACCAGTTTGGCAGTAGTTCAGATATTTAAAACAAAAAAAAAAAAAATTATCAATATCAACTGATAAGAAATGCTTATATCGTGATGTTTTTCTAACATATATATATCCTAAGTACCACAGGGTTCTGTGCTTGGACCAATTCTATCTATCTATCTATCTATCTATATCTATATATATATATATATATATATATATATATATATATATATATATATATATATATATATATACATATATACACACACACACACACACACACTTCCAACTGGAAAAATCATCACACAGCATGGGATAAATTTCCACTGTTATGCTGATGATACTCAGCTATATCTATCCATAAATCCTGATGAATCCAATCCGTTAGGAAGATTACAGGCATGCCTTGAGGACATTAAAACCTGGATGACACTAAATTTTCTTCTTTTAAATTCTGACAAGACAGAAGTTATTGTTTTTTGGACCAGAACCACTGACTAAGCAGTTTCTTTTTTAGTCACTTGATCTGGATGGCATTAAACTGACCACTAGTAACAAAGTAAAGAACCTTGGTGTTATTTTTATTTATTTATTTTTAACCAGGATGTCATTTAAATCCCAAATTAAAAAGATTTCTGGGATTTCCTTCTTTCATCTCTGGAATATTGCCAGAACTAGAAATATTCTGTCCAGGAGTGAAGCTGAAAAACTAGTCCATGCATTTGTTCTTCAAGGCTGGACTCCTGTAATTCTTTACCGTCAGGAAGTCCACAGAATGTAGTTAAAAGCCTTCAGCTGATCCAAAATGCTGCAGCAAGAGTTCTGATGAAAATGAAAGAGATCATATTTCTCCTATTTTAGCTTCCCTTCACTGGCTCCCTGTTAAATCCAGAACAGAACCTCAGATTCTCCTTCTTGCATATAAAGCCCTTAATAATCGGCTCCATTATCCATCAGAGATCTGATTGGTCCAGATGTTCCTACCAGAGCACTTCGCTCTCAGACTGCAGGTTCATTTGCTGGTTCCTAGAGTTTCTAAAAGTAGAATGGGAGGCAGATCCTTTAGTTATCAGGCAGACACCATGTCTACTTTCTAGACTAGGCTTAAAACTTTCCTCTCTGATAAAGCTTATAGTTAGACTGGCTTAGGTTATCCTGAGCCATTTCTGTAGCTATGCTGCCATAGACTTAGGCTACCGGAGGACAAACTGACCACTTTTTCTCACGTTCTTCTTCTGCTACTCTCCAATTTGCATTACTTGCTGTTATTTCAAGTGTTAACTTTTGGCTTTCTTTCAGTTCTTTTTCTCTCCATAGAAGCTACACCTGGTCTGGTGTTCTGTTTGGCTGTGGTGCCTTCCTGGAGGAGGGCTTCAGCTGAGATAATGCTGCCATCAACTAATTGTTCCCACCCCTCTTGCTATTAACTTTTTACTTTTATGAACATTGATAATAATCCTACATCAGTTCATCTGTTGTTCTTGTGCATTCTGCTGTCTTCTCAAACCTCCAGTCACAGCAGATGGCCACTGGTACTGAGCCTGGTTCTGGTTCTGTTGGAGGTTTCTTCCTGTTAAAGGGGAGTTTTTCCTCTCCACTGTGACCCCCTGCTGCTCCAGGAGGAGTGGATGCTGTAAGTCCATGACTCGATGCTCTGCTGGGTTTCCGTAGATTGAAAACTTTTTAACCAATAAGAACACGGAACTGAATTTGACTGCGTTGTTTGATAAATAGGATCTACTGAAATGTATGGATGATTGTACTAAAAATCTTTTTTTTGTAAAGTGCCTCGAGACGACATTTTATGAATTGGCGCAACATAAATAAACTGAATGAAATTGAAAAAAACTCATATGTAGGATTCAAAGAAAGTTAGAAATGATTGATTCCCAACGCAATGTGCTCGCTTCTCTAATCAACTGTTTAAATTTTACACATATCTCTTACATAGACAATTTTTAGGTGTATAGAATGTGTCTACTTTTAAAACATGGACTTCATAACCACAACAGAAAAAAGCTGCAGTTTAAAAAAAAAAAACAATAACGACTTTTAGCTTGAAGGAAAACAAGATTTCATAATAATATGTTTGTGTGCGCCCTGCAATGGACTGGTAACCTGACCAGGGTGTACCCGTCTGTCGCCCGATGACCGCTGGAGATGGGCACCAGCCCCCCTCATGACCCTGCAAGGATAAGCGTGCGAGATAACAGATGTTTGTGAGCTAAACATGTAGCGATTTCTGTCAGAGCAACTGCACTTTATACACTTTTTGTGGTACACCTTGTGAGACGAGGATGACTAACACAGGAAGAGAGCAACATGCACCTCTGTTCATTCCTTCATATTTAAACACCAGTTTGCACCAAACAACAAAGTGTGAGGAAATAATTCTCTACATTGCAGTTTTTGACTTGCTTTGTGCCCGACTGTCAGCATCCCATCATCTTTGCACAGTCACCCCATGTTTACAACACAGCCCACATCAAAGCCGAGGAGATTCCTCTCTGTTGGCAAAACAGCCTAAAGATCCATGCACAGCACTGAATTATTAACATCTTTCATGCGCCTCACAGATCCACAGCAGAGGGTCATTAACAACTGCCCAGCTTACCAAGATCCTGCTGCTCAACCATCCGGGTCATTTTAAACGGGTAAGAAGACAACAGAGAAGAAGCACATGATCAGGAGGGGATTTAAGAGGCAGATGCAGTTAGAGGAATGGCAAGAAAAAAGTCAAGTAAACTGGTTCAGATCAAGATGTTACAGAGTCCAAAATCTGGTAACAATAACAACAAATATATATAGCAGCATTACCTACAGCTTAGTTCAGTACTTCTTTCTGTTTCCTTCCTCGGTGGTGTTTCTATTTACTGTTGCAAGTCATTAACTAAGAAGCTTGATCCCAACCAATTCCAGCAGGAAGAGCTAGCAGGGATGAAAGATTTCTGTATAATGCAGTTCTCAAAGTGTGAACTAACTGTAGCCTGACCTTTATTACAGCAATGCTCTGCTGTCCTAAATGTTGTCTTTTGTTGCCTCAAAGTCCAGCTTGATGATTCTGATCAATTACACTCTCTAAGGGAGTTTCTGGAGACGGGAGATCCCTGCTGGAGCTCCTCAAAGAAAGGCCCTTTCATTTGGTTTTTCCTTGATCTCCCTCCCTCCCTCTGAACCACCACTGCTTGCATACAATACTTATGCCAAGCTAGTTAAATCCCAACACTGTCTCTTTCTTTAAAGGTTATCAGAGCAGGTCTATTGCCTCCACAGTTCCCGGTTAAATTACACCACTAACCAGACATGACTTTACTTCTGCTGTTTGGGACTAGTTTCCACCACACACTCTTTTACATTTTAAGCATAAAATGTCCTCTGACCAGAAAACAAACCACAACCAATCCTTCCTTTCTTTCATTCATTTTGAAACTGCTGAGCTTGCATGTGGTGTCAACACCTTAGTTATTACTAAGCAACAAGCATCTCAAAGCATTTACAGCAAACAGGAGATTTTAACCATGTCCTTTTGTTTGCTGCACCTGGTAGCTGGAGATATTATCCTCATTGTCCAAAATAGTTTTCAATTAATCTCTTTTTGTCTCAATAATTCAAGAAACATTTACATTAAAAAAAACAAACTGACATATCTGGTTTCACAACCAATCAACTCTGAGATCAACTGGATTACAAACAGTTGCCTAAATTTCGACAACATCTGCACAAAATATAGATCAACAGTTTTCATCACAGTACTAGTGTGTTCCACGCCATGCAGCAGTCCACTTGACCAGAGCATGATGAATTCACACTCTGCACAATAGCAAAATATGTGACCAGCTGGACCGACCCTCACCCTCGATCACGACGACTGACATGCATCATAACGGTGGAGATGCTACAGCTCATAGGGAGCAGTGGGAATATCAGGATGGTAAACACAGGAGGAAGAAAACAGACCTTAATGGCAACGGATGTGGTCATTGCTACATACACCAATACCAACAGCTGCATGTTTTCCTACTAGATACAACCTTAGTTAACGGCAAACATACAACAGTTCAAATAAACTGAAACGTTGATCTTTTCTAGTTCCTATACAGACACAGAAGAGCATAAAGGAATAAAACTAAACAAGAAAGCTCACTGATGATTGAATGTTCTTGCACTGCAGAGTTCCACAAACTGCTTGACGGCACCACAGACCTTAAGAAAAATGGCAGAAAAATAACTGAACTTGAGACTAATTTGCACCAGTAAAGTGAGATTTTTCCAAGTTTTTGACATCCCAAAAGCAGTGGTTTTTAGTTTCCTTGACAACCCAAGTTGGATTCCAGTCTAGAACATGAGACACATACTTCTCTGTCTCCATTACAAACAGTTAATCAAAGGAAAACATTGGCAACAAATAAACATGTAAACAAGGGACAGCAGCCCAAAGCCTGCAGAACTCCAACTGTGTCCAACTTACTGTCAGTCTAAATACAAGTGAACTAGGCTTCAGAAGCTGCTTGTTAGAGAACACCAGCTACCAGCTGGCAAACAGAGCCAAGAGCTTCAATCTGAGAAACAGCCAATGCCTCTAGGGGAGCTGCTGAGATCCATGCTTCAGGTGGGAGAATCTGCTGACAGGACAACCATTAGTCATCACACACCCCACAAATCTGGCCTTTATGGAAGACATGAATGAAAGAAGCTGAAAGACATCCTGGTTCATGTAGGGGACACTGCAGACATAGAAGACTGTGTTCTGGTCTTATCAGACCAAATATGAACTTTTTGGCCAGGAAACTAACACTGCACATCACCATGAACACAAAATTCCCACCCTGAAGCATGGTGTTGGCAGTAATATGCTGTGGGAATGAGTCTGAGAAAGGACAGGGACGCAGGACTGAGCTAAATGTAAAGTTGTCCAGGAAGACAAGACACCAGAAGAACTGAGACAGGGGCAGGACGACCACCCTAACCATGGACACAGAGCTACACTGTGTTGGGTTTTCTGAAAACCATATTCAGAGTGTGTATGTGTGTTGAAGTAGCCCAGTGGGAGTCAAGACTGAAATACAACTCAGGATCTGAGGCAGAAACACACCATCTGACTGGACTCAGCTTTGGTCGTTTGCTAAGAAAAGAGGGAGAAAACAACAACAACCACCACAGAACAAAGCTAGCTGGTAAATTAAAAGCATGCGTCACTTTCCCTCCACTTCACAACCACCTGGTGCTCATCTATCACGCAAATACCTGACGAAATACACTGATGGTTGTCATGGTAACAATGATACATGAGAAAAGGTTTAAATACTTTCGCAAAACATTGTACTTGTCAGCAAAAACCTGATAAATTTGCAGACTAAATCTATGGATGATTACATAGTAATAAGTAAACATTCAGCGTAATGAGGGACAATGTTGTTGCCGTTAGGAACTGTCAACTGTTCTCGAATCATTTTTAATTATAAAGCTCTGATGTAGGGACCAGTCTGGCTCATTCGAATAAATGGCACATGAGCGCTGCCAGCTGACGTCATGAATTGTCAACACAGTCGTCAAACGACAGGAAACTCACTGTCCACATGAGAAAGGAGTTAGGAAAGCCCTGGGGTGGGTAACACAGCAGAAGTCAGGAGTGTGGGAATGGAAGGCTTTGTGCAAACAAACTCCTGAGATAGCCTTCGTCTCTCACTTCTCAAGGCCTCACAACAGCTATCAGCCAGGAAATCTTGTTTCATCATCCTGATACCCATGTGAACTGAAAACATGCCCTTCTTTTCCTGACACCATTGTCCTATCTTTGCATTTACATTTTTAAATCATCACCAAGCCACATTGCCACAAACCAGGATGGGGAGGAAAACATGAAGATAGCTTTTCAGGAAACGTTTCACATTTCGACTGAAGAGTTCTGCAACTCCTCGTGGTGAAAGTACTTTCACAGGAATAAGTCAAGGATATTGTGGTGGTGAGTTATTCTTGTGGACATAAACACATGATATTATTATTGCTGGCTTGTCTATTTCTTAACACCTGATTATCCTAACAGTATCACAAAACAACTACAGTTTCCCAGTGGGTAACATGAGAGCACCAAACCCAAATGCTTTTTATCTTTCCATTCCATGCATGTTTGTCACACCATGGCTTTGGAAAAAAAAAAAAAAAAAAAAAAAAAACCACTGCATTGATTTGGAAAAAAAGAAAAGCAAATATTAAATCTGTAGCCATCATTCCTAAATCACAAAAAACATTTGTTGCAAAACATTCATCATACCAGGATAGAAATCAATGATTAATGGGGGTGTTAGTGTCAGGAGTCAAAGAATGATGAAAATACCGCGTTAGTTCAAGCTAATAAACTGTAATGATATTTTTTCCAGTATTTGTTCAGACGATCAGAGACAATCGGGGGGGGGGGTGGGGGGGGGGGAATCGGCCAATTCCCATCTCTGGACAATAGGTAAGGGCATCTCCGGTACTAACTGTCTGAACTGCTACCATCACAGTTCTCTGGATGGGACGTTGTGTCACAGACAATAATCTAAACGCTTCTACCGTTCATATCACGATAAACATCAATTCATATCTTTGTCAACAAAACAGATGGATTACAATTCCTGAAAACACTGACATACAATCTGATAGAAAATCCTTCAGTTACTTACAGCTTCATCACTTTAAGGTTTTACTGCTTTCATTTTATGAGTCAGGAAGAGAGTGAATGCACAGGGTTCAAAACTTTCTACTTTTCCAGAACTCCTAATCATATTTCATCTAGCACAAATGAATGATACTTCTTCTGTGTTGTTTTCTACAGTCATACGTTAACAGCTTTTCATTCATATTATAAGAAGTCTAGCCATGGATCCATTTTCACTTGAATATTTCAGCACTTTGTTTCACACAGTCTGCCAAAGAGACAAAATATATTCCTAGTCATTCAAAAATATCAAACACTGCAGATCAAAAATAGTATGTAGCACCCAACAACTCGATTCTTAAAGAGCAAATAACTGTTGTTTCACTGCTGGATATTGAGTGTCACCGCTGTAAATGGCAAAAATATCATTTTCAACAGTTAAGAACATGATCATTTGGCTAAACAAGGCTTACTACAACACAGTTAAGCACCAGAAAAGCAGAATATTCAAAGACACTTTGTTGCACAATCCAAGCCAATACCAAACAAATGATTTGAAATACAGCTATTTTCAGTGCATGGAATATCTTAACTTTTCCACAGGTTTTAGTATAAACTAAGGGGCATAAATTAACTAGCATTCTGCTTAATTTTTAACCAGTACTAATGTAAATTATATGACGTTCAAGGTCATTTAATGCTCTTCCAGAAAGAATTGATTGTTTTGAAAATTTTGTTGACATCTTTATTCAGACAGCCCCACTCAGCTACTTATGTCAAAACATTTAGCAAATAATTTAGCAAAGATTGATCACATCAATCTCACCTGAAACACAGTAATGAATTAAATATGTAAATATGTAAGTTTTATCATATTTCAGTGTCCCAAACTGTATTATTTCTGTCCTGGAAAAGTCTTGGTGGGTGAGTATCAGACACCTTTAAATTAAAACTTACTACTTTTTCTACTAACTTCTGAAAACAAATCTCCCATATAACATCATATGTAAACATGATACTTTTATTATCAATTTCATAGTTTGTCACTTAAAAATAAAGCTATACATCAAGAGGTGTTTAAAACAGCTCTAACACTGCCTAGTTAAACACTTTATAACTTTATTATTTGTGACATCTACATGTAGGCATCAGGAAAGCGGGTTTTCTCTTCACTACAGAAATATCAGTAATTTATATACTGATCATCGTTTAAAAGGATCTTTGTATTGCAAGCTACTGTGAACACACATGGAGTGCAGTCCAGCCTTAGCTACCAGTGTTAAACACATGCAGCTTGTCCAGCATGTTTGTCTGCTCAATGCCTCCACTGTTTCACCTTTTAAGGGTTTAAAACGCCTTTTGCCGACATAAAACTGTTCGACTCGAGCGTTGTGAATGGTGTGCAGAAGAAGAAATGAATTTAGTTGTATAAAGATGAGCTGAACTCCACAGATATCCAGTTCATGCGCTCTGTGATGAACCCACCGCATTTAGCATGCTTAGGATTTTGGTTCGGTTTGTCCAGGAAAACTCAAGTCAGACCAAGTGAATTTAACCAAAACAACACTTCTAATGTTCTTTCAGAACGCTTTAACACCACTTTTTAAAGACTGCGTTAAGTTAGCGATGCTAACAGATAGCCATCGAGCTAATGCTAGTTGATGCTAGGCCCCTCTGTTCACTGCTGAACGGATCAGTTGTGATCTTGCACTGAACTGTTTTTACCTGGTAGATGTGAAGAAGGAGAGAGCAGAAGCCTCCGCTAATTCCGCTTGACCGGGTAAATCCAGGGCGATGTATCCATGGAAGCTCGACACTGGAAGCCAAAGCTTGATCCCCCCTCCAACAGCAGCAGCAGCAGTCGGCTTGCACCTGACTATCCTAGGCTAACACGTTAGCACAACCGGTTAGAGGAGCCGAAAACACCGCTAACGTTAGCTGCTCGCTTATACTAAGTGGTCTGCCCGAACCCTTGGCTCGGTTCTTGTAAATTTCAGCTTATGGTGGTCTCGGATAATTAAGAGGGGGAAAGCACACCTGCTGAGACCAAATTGCGTGTCAGTTGTTGGTGTTTTTCAGCCGTTTACAGGCTCCTCAACAAGCGCCTGGTTTGCTCGTCTCTACCGACAGGAAAGAGTGGAGGTCGCGAAGTGATGATGCGACGGTTTTTGTTTGCTCCACTGCGCCGGAATGTGACGTATATATTTATAAAATAAAATAAAGTATTATTTTACATTTAACGCATACTTATACAGATACAGCAAAACCTAGAATAAATACTGTTTTAAAAAAGTAATAGAAATAATATCCAAACGATTAAATGGATGTTAATTAACAAAAATAATGACAACAATGATAATGATAATAACACAAGTACATACAGATGTATGAAAAAAAGTAGCTAAATACAAAAAATAATTCCTAAATGAATATGTTCTATGTTATTTTATACATAAATATGATTAGTAAACCTTGGTCACATTTAGCAGCATGGCTGGATAGTTGACATTTAGATTTTCTACATAACCTTGGAAAGTATTAAAGTGTGAATTCAATCTTTTGATGTTTTCAAGCTTGAGTAAGCATGTAAAACAGAAATTGAAGTAAAAGTAAAAAGGCAAATATATTTTAAAAACAAATACATTGTATAACAAAGCAATGTACTGTACTTTACTACACACAAGACATGGATTTTATCAGAGTTTCAGTTCCTCCTGTTGTCTTTGCTTATTCAAGGTCATGAGGGTGAAGGTCCAAGAAGAAAATCCAGACATCCTCCTACCCTACCAAAACTCTCTAGGCCTTCATGAGGGATTACAGGGTGTTCCCTGACGAGAAGAGTTATAGTCCCTCCAGTGAATTCTGGCTCTGCTCCCAGGTGTCCTTCCACTTGGTCGAGCTGGTAGACCTTTAAAGGGACATGTCCTGTATGGATCCGAATCAGAAGCTCAAACCCCAACAGCAAACTTCTTTCAGTGCAGTTCAACAGCAGCTCTAATTCAAGCTTCACTCAGATGATGGAGGTCCTCAGCTCACCTCCCTTCAGAGGAGGTTCAATTTAGGGTCAGAACTTAGATAGAACAGAGAATCCTTATCTTCATCTTTTGGATCAGAAACTTACTTCTTCACCATGATGTCTCTTAATTACTGCAGATAAAAACCAAAGAAGTCAATCAGTCTCATTCCCACTCAAAATCAAGACACCGCACTAAAGTAATTTAAATAACAGTAACACACCTCAAATTGAGTTTATTAGAGTGTGGGGAAGTGTATGCCATTTACAATGTTAAGCCAGTAGTTGTGTGTGGCCCTAAAGCATTTGCTGTTTTTTAGACTTCACTTTGACTTAGAACATAGTTTTTTAGTACAAACCTTTGGACTGAGCAATATTTACTCCGGGGATTAAGACCATTACTTCATCTTTTGTGAGCAGCTTTTTAGATTCTCACAGTAAATTGTTGTATTTTTGATGTCAAAAAGAAGAAACTGAAATAATCCACTGATAAAGCTTGAAAAGTGAGTTTGGAATTTAAATCCTGAAAATTATGTGGAAGAGGCTTCAAATCAGTGTTCCTGCTCTGACGATGGAACTACTTAGCTTCTGGGCTGATGGATGTGATAGTTTAGGGTGAAGAGTTCATGTATAGAGAGGGTGGAGTGACACCCAGCTTCTACACCTGCTGGCAAAAACTGTTCTCAGAGGAAGGGAGTCGCCTGTTGGTTATTTTCTGAGCAGATTTTACAACATGTTGCAGCACCTTCCTGTCAGCTGCAGAGACAGTCTTCGGACCAAGCAGCATTGGAGGAAGGTCTCATCCAGAACTCCACAGAAATCTCTTTCGGTCTCCACCATATTGATGCAGAGACTGTTTGCTCTGATCCACTTGTCCTTTACCCTCCTGGCTTGATACAGTTAAAGATCAACTTGAAGAGCTGGAATGGAAGACAACTAAAAAGGCAAATAGAAAGCATATGATAGCTTAAAAGGAGAGGTAAAAATCGTTTAAGAAACAAAAAAAGAAGTCCAAATGGCCAAAGAGTTCCACTTTAAGTTTCATCAGACCACAGGACATGTCTCCAGAAATGAAGGTCTTTGACCCTGTGTGGACTTGCAAACAGCAAGCTGGCTTTTTATTTCTTTTTGGAGTAAATACTTCTTCTTCACTGAGTGGCCTTTCAGCTCATGTCGGTACAGAACATGTTTCACTGTGGATAATGACTCTGTCTTATGGCAGAGTTACTTAACAGAGCAGAGAAGTGCTATAAATTAAGGGAGCAGGTTTCTCCTGCACAGGTACATCCAAGAACAGAGACACGTTGTAGCTGCAGATGGTGAGGCGGCAGAGGCAGGGGATCTTGGAGGGTCCAAATTAGGAGAAGTGGAAGGAGCAGGAAGGTGGAGGAGGCAATGATGTAACTTCTTGTTCGTTCAAAGTAAACTCACCACCAATGGGATGAGCTACATAGAAGATGCTTAAAGTCACTAAACACTTGCCATCATCCATCTTGGAATCCAGACAGGCAACTCTCCCTCCTTTTGCTCACTGATCAGTGCCTGTAAATGGCTCCCAGTTGACCAAAGCATCTTCCAGGTTTTTTTTTCCAGTTTGAACCATTCCGGCTGTGGTGATCCTTGATGGTCCAGTAGTCACTTTACAGGGTTTTTATCTTTTCACAGCACTACTTTGGAGATCACTGGTACCCATAACCAGTCATCAATGGAGCTGCTTTAGTGTTGCAACCACTGACACCAGCCTCTGGCCAATCAGTGACTGAGAGTCTTCTGACATCAGATTTTCAGCTTGACTCTCAGTTCACTTGGAACTCCAGCTGAGTAGGTACCAAAAAAGGGTGCTCGTACCAAGTAACTGTTACCAACGAAACCCCTAAGAACCGAGTAGAACCGAGTCGAGTTTACTCATTTTAGATTGTTATTTTTCTTTATTGTATTTTAGGACCACACACATAGACACATACAAAACCACCATAAAGAGAGATATAAGCCAACCTGAACGGAACCGTGATTGTGAGATCATCATTCTTCAACAAAGAAGATGTTTCTAAGCTTCAGTTCTGTGTCCTCACTGACCCTCAGAGTCAAACTGTACACCAGCTTAGTTTTATTTTAGTTCCTCCATTAAATGGATGGATGGATCCTGAATTTCTTGAATGCTGTTATGATTAATTGCAGCTTCCAACATCACTTAACTTTGCATGATATTTCCAAACTCATGGATGTTGAAAGAGGCTTAACTCCTTTCAGTATTTCAAGCCTCCTTTATTTATATTTCCTCTTTTTTAGTTGTGGATTAGTGTACAGTTTAAGTTAACCCTACAGTGCCAGTACTGGTTAGTTTTGGCTTGCAGTAATTTTTATGCCCAGCCTGTGGATCCTCTGGGGAGAGTCTGAAACACTGAGATATCATGAACACTGAGCATGCGATCCTGGGAAGTGTGCAACCGCAGCCAGCATGCAGTCAGAGAAATGAAAAGCACACCCTGGAAACAAAGAACGACTGCTGATGTCCTCACTTTGTTGTTAAATGCACTTAAACCAGGTATTTTGGGGGGCTCATTTAGCTCTGTTTGCCAAGTAATCTTTTCAGTTATACTCATAATATTAGGGTGAATATTGGAGGCATGCTCTAAACATGCAAAGATTTACAAAGCGGGAAGAACCTATTGCTAAAAAAAAAAAAAAAAAAAAAAAAAAAAAAAAAAAAATCTAAAGGAGAAAGTTCCCCATTTCTTGTGTTTACATTTTACACAAAGTCTCAACTTTCCATGAAACTGATGTCATTCTTATTCTCCTCCTTGCTCATGGTTTTCATACAAATGCAGGACACGACATCTATGTCCCCGGTGGTGGTTAAAGCACACACAAATATGTCTGATGTTGTCCAAACCCTGTGGGAAATAATCTCTCTAAAGCCACAGAAAGACTCAAGACGGGGTTCCGGTGACGTCGCCTTCTGATATGGCAGCTTAAACTGGTTGCTCCTCTGAAAAATCTTAATTTGACCCCCATAACTTGCCCTTGCCAAATATAACAAAATATGAGTAAAATGGAGGTTGTTGTTCTCGAATGGGGAAAAGGGACGGAAATAAGAAAACCACGAACGAAGAACTCGCACAAGAAAGAAAGACGGCAAGTGGCTCACCAACCCAGCAGCACCATGACGAAGCTAATGCTAATGCTAATCCGCTTTCCAGTGGCGCGGCCGTCCGGGCTAGTGCAAATTCTGGGGGAAATACGAGACTTCCAAAAACACTCGAAACAGAGCCAAATGACATTCAGGCCATGTTTACACGACAACAATCCCTTGAATACGGCATTCCCCCCATAATTAACAATCAAAAGATCTGAAGAATTGGATAAAATATTGGGAGATTTAGAACAAAAGCACAAACAAAACTGTGCACCACATATACTGGAAAAAAAAAAAAAAAAAACCAACAAAAAAAAAACAAAAAAAAAAAACAACCCAGAAATTAAATGACATGACGACACAGGAAACCATGAAAAACCTCATGTTTCTCACAGAGACATTTATGAGGGTGTTTGCATGGAAACTACAAAAGAAAACAGCAGAAAATACAATCCATAGAATCAGAAATGCAAAAACAAAAGTCTTAAAGAATAAAATGAATGAAATCCAGGAAGCATTTGAAATATTCTACAAAACCTTGTATTCATAAATCTCTAGAGGAACAACTGCTCAAACTGATGAATATCTGAACTCACTAGAACTACCTTCTATGAATGAAGAACAGAACAGAAAATGATATTAGACATCACGGAAAAAGAATGAAAAAAAAATACAACAGGGTAGATTAAAACCATGTAAATCGCAAGGGTCAGATGGTTAGACAGCAGAATTTTACAAGGAATTTCAGCGAGAGTTGATTCCAATCCTCCTCCCTGCATTTAACTGGATCTTTAAAAAAAATGCTTAAACACCACTAAGTCGGAAGGAGGCAATGATCTCAGTAATATTTAAAGAAGGCAAAGATCAACTGGATTGTGGATCATATCGACCGATATCTGTTTTCAATATTGACTATCGACTTTTTACTTATGGCCAGATGAATGGAACAATACCTTCCTTCCCTAATAGACAATGATCAAACATACAAAGGACATTACATGTTAGACATCACATACAAAAGAATAAATTAAAAGCCATTATCATCAGTATAGATGCTGCAAAAGTATTAGATTCAGTTGATTGGAATTTTCTCTACAGGGTTTTACATAAATTTGGACTACATGATATAATAAAACAATGCAGACATTGTACAATAATTCAACAGCGAGAATAAAAGTTAATGGACATCTAAATTGTCACAAATTGCTACCACTGACATAATTCATCTCCCTCTAGATAAATGATGATATGATGAAATCTCCACTGTATAACGGCGCATCTGTTACCCTTGGACAAACCATCCTAACCCTAATGACCTTTGTTGCCACTGTGGGATTGACAAGATAGTCTGCAGACACTTCTCCAAATTTTGATTAATTCTGACACGAGACTGCCAGCCACCTTTTCATAAAGCTGTTCAACAATGGAACATATGATTGTCATGTATGTTGCCCAAACTGCTTAGGAAATTTGGAAAATTATGCCTGTACAACTTGCAGTTGTTAAACAACAATGGCAGTTTCTTTTATACCTTGTCCCTTAGATCAATTGAAATGTGTCCTGAAGACATTGAATTTGGGAGTGTCTACTGTATATTTAATAATTTGTTCATGTAAAAGTGTTTGCCTCATTGCAAAATATCCAGCAGTTCAATGGGAACTTTGGCCTTAATTAGTGTTTACATACAGGACTTAGATTTAAGAAAAGGTTGTGTTCGTATTTCTACCTATCAAGAAGACAAAACAGAATGTTGTCACCAAAGTATGATGGAAGAGATAACATGGCTACTGAAAACTTAGGTGTGAAAGGGTTCAACACCTTTGATGTCAAGAGTTCTGATGAAAATTAAAAAGAAAGATCATATTTCTCCTAATTTAGCTTCCCTTCATTGGCTCCCTGTTAAAGACAGATCAAATTCTCCTTCTCACCTGCACTGCTCAAAAAAATATAAAGGAAACACCTAAACAAAACAATGTCACTCCAAATCAGTCACACCTTTGTGGAATCAATGTCACCAGTTAGGTAGTAACACTTATTGTGAATCAGTTTCACCCGCTGCTGTGCAAATGGAAGATACAACAGGTGGAAATGAGAGGCAATTAGCAAGACAACCCCTATAAAAGAGTGATCCTGCAGGTGGTGACCACAGATCATTTCTCTGTTCTCGTCCTTTCTGGTTGAACTTTTAGTCACTTTTTCATTTTGTCAGTGCTGTCATGCATAGAGGCATCATGAGGCGTTTTTTTTTTTTTTTGCAGCCCACTGAAGTTGCTCAAGTAGTGCAGCTAATCCAAGATGCAACATCAATGCGAGTGGTGGTAAGAAGACTTGCTGTGTTTCTCAGCACAGTGTCCAGAGCATGGAACAGGTACCAGGAGATAGGCCAGTACACCAGGAGAGATGGAGGGGGTCATAGGAGGGCTACAACCCAGCAGCAGGACCACTACCTCATCCTTTGTGCTATAGGAGGAACAGGAGGTCCACTGCCAGGGCCCTACAAAATGACCTCCAGTAGGCCACTAATGTGCATGTTTCTACTCAAACTGTCAGAAACAGACTCCATGAGGGTGGTATGAGGGCCCGACATCCACATATAGGGCCTGTGCTTACAGCCTAACACCGTGCAGGACGACTGGCGTTTGCTAGGGAACACCAAAATGGGCAGATTCACCATTGGTGCCCTGTGCTCTTCACGGATGAAAGCAGGTTCACACTGAGCACATGTGACAGACGTGACAGAGTCTGGAGACACCGTGGAGAACGTTATGCTGCCTGCAACATCCTCCAGCATGACCGGTTTGGTGGTGGGTCAGTCATGGTGTGGGGAGGCATTTCTTTGGATGGCTACACAGCCCTCCATGTGCTAACCAGAGGTGCCCTGACTGCCTTAAGGTACCGGGATGAGATCCTCAGACCCACTGTGAGACCATATGCTGGCGCAGTGGGCCCTGGTTTCCTTCTTATGCAGGACAGTGCTCAGCCTCATGTGGCTGAAGTGTGTCAGCAGTTCCTGCATGATGAGGGCATTGATGTTATGGACTGGCCTGCCCGTTCCCCAGACCTGAATCCAATTGAGCACATCTGGGACATCATGTTTCGGTCAGTCCACCAACGCCACGTCGCACCACAGACTGTTCAGGAGCTAACTGATGCTCTAATCCAGGTCTGGGAAGAGATCCCTCAGGAGAACATCGGCCGTCTCTTCAGGAGCATGCCCAGGCGTTGGCAGGAGGTTATACAGGCTCGTGGAGGCCACACACACTGCTGAGCCTCATTCAGACTTGTCTTGAGGAAGATTCACTGATGCTGGAATCAGCCTGTCATGTTATTTTCCACTTTCATATTGAGTATGAATCCAAATCTCCATGGTGTCAATTTTAATTTACATTGATAATTTTTGGGTTATTTTCTTTTCTTCTCATTCAATTCTACTGTGTTAATAAAGTTTTTCAATGAGAATATTTAACTGAGATCTAGGATGTTATTTTAGTGTTCCCTTCAATTTTGTGAACAGTGTAAAAAGCCCTTAATAATCAGCTCCATCAGAGATCTGATTGGTCCAGATGTTCCTACCAGAGCTCTTCGCTCTCAGACTGCAGCTTCACTGCTGGTTCCTAGAGTTTCTAAAAGTAGACTGGGAGGCAGATCCTTTAGTTATCAGGCTCCTCTCCTGTGGGACCAGCTCCCAGTTTTAGTCCGTGAGACAGACACCCTGTTTACTTTCTAGACTAGGCTTAAAACTTTCCTTTATGATAAAGCTTATTGTTAGACTGGTTTAGGTTATCCTGAGCTATTTCTGTACTTCAGCTGCCATAGGCTTAGGCTACTGAAGGACAAACTTTTTCTCACTTTCTTCTCCTACTACTCTCCGATTTGCATTACTTGCTGTTATTTCAAGTGTTAACTTTTGGTTTTCTCTCAGTTCTTTTTCTCTCCATAGAAGCTACACCTGGTCTGGTGTTCTGTTTGGCTGTGGTGCCTTCCTGGAGGAGGGCTTCAGCTGAGATAATGCTGCCATCAACTAATCGTTCTCCTTCTCCTGCTATTAACTTTTTGCTTTCATGAACATCAAAAATAATCATCCATCAGTTCATCCATTTCTTCTTGTGTCTCTGCTCTGTCTTCTCCAGCCTCCAGTCGGTCGTGGCAGATGGCCGCTGGTGCTGAGCCTGGTTCTGGTTCTGCTGGAGGTTTCTTCCTGTTAAAGGGGAGCTTTTCCTCTCCACTGTCGCCACATGCATGCTCGGTATGAGGGAGTGGAAAGTCAACGACTCAACGCAAGTGATTTTCTGCTGTCGCCCCCTGCTGGTCCAGGAGCAGTGAACGCTGCAAGTCAACGACTCGATGCTCGGCTGGGTTTACTTAGAAACTTTTAAACTACTTTGAATAATTAATTGAGCTTTGATTGATATCTTGGATCAATTGGAATGTATATGTGACTGAAAGGATTTTTTTTTTGTAAAGTGCCTTGAGACAACATTTTTGTGAATTGGCACTATAGATACAAACTGAACTGAATTCAAATTGAATCGGATGTTGCTTCCCTTTTCTGACGTAGTTTCTGGATTTGTTGTTGACTCTATGTCTTGTATTGATTTGGGTGTGATGAGACAGTTGTCTGCTCTTTGGTTTGACAGTCTTATCACAGAGAGCCGTGGTATATCAGAACCAGAGTAAGAGAGATAGATGCAAAAATTAAAAAGTTGTAACTTCTGTCCAACATCACAAGACTGTCTTGATCTCTCATCACCAGACCATACTGGAAAGCCTCAGAATAGTGGGTCTTTCTCTTGTTTCATACTGCTGTAGTTCTCATATCCATTCTCCCTGGTAGATTTCTAGCACACTTCCTCCTGTTATGCCAATCTGCAAACAGCCTTGCTCTGAACACCAAAGGAGATGATCCTGGAGTTCAGGAAGCACAGGGCAGATCTGTCTCCCCCTCTTCACCAGAGGCGGCTCAGTGGAGAGTCTGCACCTTTACTTTCTTGGGCACCAGAGTCTCTGCTGACCTGTCCTGGTCTCCTAACACCACAGCTGTCATCAAGTAGGCACAGAAGCATTTGCACCTCCTGAGATTGCTCAGGAAGAACAACCAGAACCTTCTAGTGATCCTCCAGAGAGAACATCTTAACCTACTGTAGCTGAGTGTGGTTCTCCCACTATGCCGAGGCAGACCTCAAAATGCTCCAGAGAGTGATCTAGACAGTGCAGAAGACTGTGGGCTGCCTTCTCCCCTATCAGAAAGACATTTACACTTTTGGCTGCCTCAGCAGAGCGAAGCTAGCTGAAGTTGGTCAGACAGTATCATTAATCACAGTGAAACATATCCTGTACCGACACAGTCTGAAGGGCCACTCAGTGGAGAGGAAGTCATTACTCCATAAGAAACATAAAAAGCCAGATTGCAATCTGCTAATGACCACAGGGACAAAGACCTTCCTTTTTGGAGACATGTCCTGTGGTCTGATGAAACTACAGTGGAACTGTTTGGCCAGAATGACAATCATTACATTTGGAGGAAAAAACAAGGATGCTTGTACCATCCTAGCTATGAAGTATGGGGTTGGCAGCACAATGCTGTGGGCTGTTTTGTTGCAGAAGGAACTAGTGCACTTCATAAAATGGATGATGGGATCATGAGCACTCATGCCACTTACCACCTTTTTGACCTTCTGCCCTCTGGCAGGCGCCATAGTTCCACTAGAACCAGGACAAACAAGGAGAGGAGAGTATAATGAGAATGATCGGGAGATGGAATTACAGAATGGCGCTTACTGTGAAGATGAAGGGAATCCATCAGGGAGAGGAGAGTAGGATCTGGGAGAAGGTGGCGAGTTGATGACTTGTTCCAGGTGGAATCCAGTGAGAGATGAGCGGCATCAGTGATCCTGGTGGCAAGGTGTGGCTGAGATCCAAGGAGCACGGTGAAGGGTGGACAGTGAGGAAGAGGAGCCCAGGTCTGCCAGCTGTGGGTGGAGAGACCCAGAATAATCACTGGAGGTTTGCAGGGTAACTTCAGGCAGCCAAGGAGTGAGCTGGACCAGAATCTAGAGCTTCATGAAGTAGTAACCTCACAGGGCGGTCCTCAAAAAGGCAAGGAATGCAGAAGGCTTGGAGTTACCTCTGTTGGTCAACCCTCAGAAGGGTCCTTTTAAGCTCCACTGATGAGGCTTGATGGATTACAGGTGTGCAGTAGCACACCTGCTGGAACCTACCTGGCCAACCGTGCTCCATGACATTCTCTGGTAGAAAACTGACAAGACTGTCAAAACTGAAACGATGGGTGAAACCCAGATCCCAACACTTATAGTATGTTTTATTACATTAGATATATTTTTATGCCAGTATCGTTTGTTAAAATTGTCATCTGTACTGTATTGATAGTTTGTTGAGCTGTTTGGTGTCTTGTTAAAAGGTGCTAAATAAATACATTTATTTATTTATCATGTGGAAATATT
Organism: Anableps anableps; assembly: GCA_014839685.1. NCBI lineage: Eukaryota > Metazoa > Chordata > Actinopteri > Cyprinodontiformes > Anablepidae > Anableps > Anableps anableps. The sequence continues at coordinate 860,488 of CM026065.1, forward strand.
GTTGTATATGTTTACATATCTTATTATTAGCAAACTGATGGATCAAAAAGTGCTCCATCATCTAAGGTCATCCAAGACTTTAAGAACTTTTTTACTGTTTTCACAGCATGAATAAAGCAGAACGCACCTTTAACCATGTATTAACCTGAGTAGGTGAAAAATGCAAAACCAGGTTTGATCTGATTAATCCATTTCATAAAGTCCAGATCCTATGACTCATAAGGTTTAGACATTCTGCAGAGTTATATACTGGTTAAAAGGCCTCTGCAACAATCAATGTTTTCAGGAAAAACAATGATGCCGTATAATAAAAAAACATTCAAAACAATCGTAATTTTTCGGGTTATTAAAAACTTGTGAATAAAACATTATTTGATAGGTTTCTCCAATAAATACTGAATAAAATGTGAAAATATTAAAGCAGATCTAAAACATGTCTAGAAACAGTGATTTAGTGTTCCTTTGTGTCTCAGAAAACAGTCAGCAGTAAGTCAGGCCTGATGCAGTCTGTGCAGGACGGCCGTTTGCAGCCAGAACCTCAGTTCTCATTTGTATTCATTGCTTTGGATTGTCTGTTCCCGCTCCCTCAGACCTTCCTCAGCTATGAATGTAACCGGCTCTCCACAAGCGGGCATCAGACATTCAGACTCAGTGAGGAGAGCAGCCAGGCTCAGCAGTGGATCTGTAACACTGGACCAGACCACACTCTGAAGCTGAAGATTTAGAAACAGCTGGATCCTCTTTACAGTTATCCTGAAAAGGACATAGCATAGATGCTGTATTCAGTATTTAGTGATGAATAATGAAGAAAATAACACTAATGGCTGTTACATTCACCTGTCGTCCATCAGGAGGGAAGCTCCAATGTCCTATTCACGGTAGCACTCTCCAGCTCCTCCTGGTAGAGCCCAAGGTGTGTATGAAGCCAAAGAAGTTTGTTTCACGTGCTTCTATCTGGTTCTTTCTGTCGTGGTCCGTATCTCATAGCCAGAGGTGAGTGTTGGAATATAGATGGAACCAATGAATCCCTTCAATATGAAGTCTTTAGGCTCAGCTCCTACTGCATAAACAGCACACATCAGAGCATGAAGCCCTGATCCATCTCTCCATCACTCATGAGCAAGAGTCCCAGACACTTGAGCTCCTCGTCTCAAGGAAGAGACTCAAAGCCAGCCCTGAAGGAGCCACTCAGCCTTGTTCCGGCTAAACTTTGACCTGATGTCACAGAGTAGAAAATAAAGAATAATAAAACAGATCCCAGGTCATCTTGTGAGTGGAATTAAATATTCATGGCACAAAGGGGAAGCTCATTGTGGAGCCGGAGGAAACTATCCAACGTGGGATCATTGGAAGGTTTTGTTTCGGAGCAACAAACCCTCTCAGTTTCAGGTGGAGCAAACTGAAGCTCATCTTGAGAAGGCAAAGGACCTTGGCTAAATGCACGAGCCAAAAGATCTGGAACCAATGCCAGACTCAGGCTTGTGTGGCTGATGAATCTCTAAACCAGTGAAGATACATCCAACTCATAGTCTGAACAAAAGACAGCACATCATCTTTCATGAGGACATTTTAATTATCAAGCTTCACAAGCAAAACAACACTTATCTGTTATATATTTACAAGAAGTGACAATAATATACTTTGGTGTTGAAATATTTACAGTGCAAGTTCATGTCCAATACTGCCTGAATCTGAAAGAACTCACATCTATATCAGTGTTTTTAGTCGTTCACATCCAACAATCTGAGAAGGAAAACTGGGGAAGAGAAGCTGTGAAAAGCATCAGGAGATAGGAAAAATTTAGTCAGATCTTCATCCGTTATCTATTCTTATCAGCAGCAGCTTTTAGAGGACTGCTTCAGCAAAGAGGGCAATAATTTATCAAAAGCCTTGGAAGCTGGATTCTCATCGCTTCAGTGACTCAGACATTTCAAATAAAAATGCTCTCTGTATAAATCCTGAGCTGTTCTGTAAAAGATAATAAACAGATGTTCTCTGTCATGCATGCCTACAATCATTACAACCTGCAGCTGGAGGGAGTCATGTAACATTTGAGCAAGAGGAAAAGCCACCGGGGGAGCTGTGAGCAGTCATCTGTAAGGGCTGGGGGAGCTTATTTTCCCATTACACGCCAAGCTGAACACACACTGTTTAACTGTATGAATTTAGAGAAACTAAGGACACATTTGGTAGTGAGAAGGTTGAGTTTTGTGAGCCTTATATGTAAAAGATCAAATAAAATGTGTATTAAAACACTGCGCACGGATCTAAATGAAATATACTACACAAACTGTAAATAATATCATCATTTATGCAGTAGCAGTTTATTTCCACTGCGGACAACCAGGACGTGTTGCTCATGCGAGCTCTGAGATGCCGTTTTATTGCTCTTTGATGTAAAAATGAGACCAATGCTTCACTGCGTCGTGTCCACTGTAACACTGTTGTCTCCTGACAGTAAATAAGCTCCTCTGGTTTGAAACATTGTCAGAAAGGGGTTGGAAAAGGTCAAAACGTCAAAGCTGGAAGCAAAGCATCGTTTAGGATGTCTCCTGCGCTGACCAGAGCGTCCTCTAACCTGTAATGGAGAAATCAAAGGAGCAAAATTCAGATCTGTACTTAGCTAAAAGCTTAAAAACACATATTTTTAGGGTGAAACAAAAAAAACAAAAACAAAACACCAGCATCCATAAAAATGTCTGGTAGTTCACATTAAAGGTGCATTGGTCATTAAATATCTGGGACCAGTCAAAGTACAGGTCCCTGTAATTTGAATATCTGGTGGGATTCTTTCATTTTTGACAAGTACAACTTTCCTCTGACTACAGATCATTCCAATGCTTTGGCTTGAGGGAATTTCAGGAACACTTTTGATACAATTTTGGGAGGATAGTGGATAAAGTCAGGACTTTGATCCTAAACAAACTTTACTTCTCTGACATTGTTTCATGGAAAGACGTGTAAGCAGTTATCTTGTTTGATGAACAACTTTCTGTTGGGTTCGAGGAAAGATAAGTTAAAGTAAGCTGCTCTGGCCCCTGTGCATTAAACCGAGCCCCAACCACGACTCCGCCGCCGTCAACATGTTTTATACATCAGATGAAATTCTCACATGCTGGAGTAGTGATCCTCGTCACACACACACACACACACACACACATATATATATATATATATATATATATATATATATATATATATATATATATATATATATATATATATATATATATATATATATATATATATATGTATGTGACGAGGATTGTTTGAAGGAGCAAACAATCAAAGTTCACAAGTTTATTTGATTTTATTTTAATTTTTCTAAAATGTGTAAAGCCTAGCTTATCTATTGCAGGAAATGAGGATCAAAAAAGTAAACATTAAGCTGTCAAGCTGTATTATGAGTTTTTGTGACCTCTTGATTTATTGCTTTCGGTTTGCAGTGAACAAATTCTGTGTTTTCTTCCTGCTGAACAGCATTTTAGCTTCAGCTTCTATCAAGTGGGGAGAACAAGTTGAAACAAGACCAACAGTTGAATGGAGATGGTTCCCTCAGCAGCTTTTTAGGGTTGTCTCATAATAAGCTTGGTGTTGGATGGAAGTGTCTCTTATTTTGTTGTTCAATTTGCTTGGAGAAAAAAATCATGGCCTCGCATTGTGCAACAGCAGCAGCAGCAACATCAACATCACGTTTACTTCTGTTTTGAGATTGCTTACATAACTCAGTGTGTGTACAAAGAACAAGCTAACCTTTAGTCAGCTTTGGAAATAACAGCCTGGGAAAAAGCAGCCTGTATACGAGGTTGGTCAACAGTCAGCGGAGTGGACCTTGACCTGGCCTTCCCGGTGCTTCCAGTAAACGAGCACCGTTCCAGGGTTAGGTTGCACCACACTTCCAAATGTGCATGCCTGTCATAATCACTAGCAGATGGTATGAGAGTTTGTGCTCCCAGACATATGAGATGACAAAAGTGTCCAGAGTTCATCAGTCTCAGCTACGCTGAAACCAGCTGGTGCATCACAACAGCATTTCAAAGTGATGGTCTGGATTTGTTGGGCAAGAACCTGGATGTTATTAATTCACCGCAATACATGGAACGCTATCAATAGTCAGTATTTAGGACTTCAGGGGCTCCAGCTTGTCACTTTATTGATCATTTTTCACTGTGTAGTTGTTTCAGATAAACAGCTTTTCCATGAAGAAAAAAGTCATTTAAAAACATGTATAACTGAATTTTTGTCATATTTATCCATACTGAAGACACGTGAAACAAATTATTATTTGAATCACAAAATACATTATGAGGCTTAAAGTCTTAAGCTGTTCCTCATTTGTTTAGCTCTGTCCTCTGAGAAGTCAGATTGTCTTCTGATCTCTCAGTGATGAACAGTTTTTCAGGCTTTCTGAAGGTCTTTCAGTGTTTTTCTGTGAACTTTTGCTGCTTTTTAAAATCATTTTCAGAAGAATGTTTCTCTTCTTTTATTTGTCAAGCCTCCTGTCTCTGACCTAATAGTCATTCAGAGATCATTTTAATCGAGATTTATCTCTTCCAAAAATAGAACACTTAAGTGAATTAAATTTGTTTGTTCTCACAAAAATAAATCTCATCTTGGATTAGATTTTTAAATCTGCTTTTGCTTAAATTTGTTTTGTGTATTTGTTCTTTTGTTTGTTGAAGAACTTTGTGATTTTTATCTTGAAAAGTGCTATATGAATAAGTTTTACTTACTAAAATCCCCCACAGGCGTATCACATTAGGTTAATATAAAGAGGACCTCATTACCTGTTGTTTTAAAGGATAAGTTTAAACCTCACACATTTAGTTTGGTGTTCCTGACTGTTGTCTGAGGCATTCAGAATGAAATCTGTAGCAAGTTATGAGCCATTGCACTGGATGAAAAATAGTTTTCAAACCCAGGTCTGGCTGTACAAGCCAGTTCACCCTGAATGTCAAAACGAAGCTCCAAAAACAAAGAAGTGTGACGTCGAGCTTGAAATTTGCCAGAGAGAACACAGACAAAGACCAGAACTGCTGCAAATAATGTTGTTAGGACAGATGAGTTGAAAATCCATTTATTTAACCACCAGAACGGACACTGTCCTCAGCCAAATGCAGCATGGCACCTGACCCCTGCAGGTCGTCTTGCTAGAGGCCTGCTGTCACACCTGGAACCACTTCGTCCTCACCAGTGGACTGCAAGAAGCCCCAGTGATCCAATGCTGCACCCCTTTCCCCTGGGCATTTTTGAGATGCGGTCGACTCTGGTCTTAACTCTGTGTACTCAGCTTTCAAAAAAGAGTTTTGGAAACTCTGTTTTGATCTTTTTGACATTTGGTGAACTTTTCTAGGTTAGAAAGCTTGTTTAGATGGGAAGTTTGGGAGGAGTTCTCCGTCATTTTCTTTTCCCTAATTTTTTCCTGTTTTGTGGCCAGCCAGGGAGTTCAGGAATTGTAATTTTTGTTTTTTATTAAGATAAGAGTTGATTTTGTTTTCCAGCCAGAAAGGATGTATTTTTGCTTGTGGTTTTGGCCTTGGAACCCTTGAAGTTTTTGCTTCTCTTCTGGCCCTGGGCCAGTGGAAAATAATAAATAATTGAGATGCTAAGTCAAGTTTGCTTTTTTTGTTGTTATTAGCTTCACATTTGATTTACAATTTGTATTACAGCCTGAGCCTCCATAGACTCAATCTAAGAGTTGTACACAGCGTTCTAGGAGAAGCTCCTCACACCAGCTGGGGAGCACGGAGGTGGAAGTGTCATGGTCTGGGGATGCTTTGCTGCAGCAGAACCTGTCCAGATCCCTGTCATAGAATCCACAGTGACCTCTGCTGTGTATCAGAGGGAGCCTGAGGAAGAAGTCCTACCATCTGTGAAAAGATTAAAGCTGAACCAGAACCAGGACAGAACCTGACGACATGACAATGACCCAAAACACACCAGCTGAGAATTAAGAAATGGAAAGAATGTGGCCTAATTGAGATTCTGTGAGATGACTTAAAATGGTCTGAAACTCCTCAAACATCTCATAGCATGAAGTGAGGAGGGTCAGATGTTCCTCAGACTGGTGGCGGCGACAAGAAGCATCTCAGTGCAGTTATTCAGACAAAGGGGGGAAGACTGGCGACTGGGGGGAAGGGTGTCCTAACTCTTTTCTCGACTTGAAAACAAATTGTTCACATCTTTTATTTAGTCAAGTCAAGTTCATTTTTATAGCACATTTCAGCAGCAAGGCAGTTCAAAGTACTTTACATCGTGAAAACCAAGTAACTTTTTGTTGTTTACCTGCAATGTAATCACTTCCTTATGGATTAAAAAGAGGACTTGACATTGATATGTAAACACTTATTTAAAAAGAACTAAATTTTTAATGGTGTTTCCCAGTTTTTTAATATGACTGCAGTTTTTATAGAAGGTGAAGCTGAATATACCAAATGTCTCAGAAAGCTACCATCAGTTTTTACAGAGCAACACTGACCTCTGCTGGAGACACTATTTCATCACACAGAGAAACCCAGAATGCTGCAGCTATGTATTTTAAAAACAGTAAAATATTTCCACAATAAACATTACCTTCATAAAGTCGAGGTTTATATAAAAAATAGGCAGGATGAGTAAATGTGTATGATGTTTTAGTTTGAGAGGAAACCACTGTTTTCTTTTTTTAAAAACAACTTCTTGTTTATGACTCTACTCACTGTAAAAAAATATATACAAAAAAACAGATGAAACCTACTGTCTTTCTTCATCCACTGGTCCAGTTCCTCCATTTCCAGCTCCAGCACAGATGGCACATCTTCTTCAAACATAGGCCTGAAACACACACATGCACACACAGATTGTCTTCAGAAAACCTCAGAAGATTGTTCTAAATATTTCAGATGCTTATTCTGACCACAAGGTTCAAGTAGCACGCCAGATAGGTTGCATTAACAGGAAATTACAGAAGCAGGGTAAAGTTTTTGCAAAGCTGTGGACAGAAAAGATTTTTTTGCATGATAGCCGACAGTTCTTCACATCAATAGATTGTTAAAAACTTACATTGGCACCTTCTCTGTGCTGAATCCGTCTAAATGTGGGTCTTCTTTACTCAGCTCTGGAAGAGAAACCCAAAAGTTAAGGTAATTTTAACAGAACAAAAACTGAAATTAGTTAGATAAATCTAGTAAAAGGTAAAAATGGTTGATTTTTGTGCTCTTCTTTTGATTGATACCTTTGTTGGATCATTTTGATCATCTGTAACCTCTGGTTAAACTTTGGGTTAAGCTACAGGACTAAAATGAGCAAATATAAGGAAAATCCTACATGAGGTGCTGAACGTTATTTTCAAAAGGACTGTGGGAATTCTGGAAGAGCTCTACAGCTCAGCTGGGAGAAGCTGCTGACAGCACAGCTATTAGTTGTGTTCTGCACAAATCTGACCTCTATGGGAGAGTGGGTAGAAGAAGGTGCTCTGGTCAGATGAGACCAAAGTGTGACTCTTTGTGTGGCAGGAAGCTAACAATGCATGAACAGGGTGAAGAGAACATGAGATTGGTGTTTAATAGAAGCAGAGGGGGGTTGTTTTTTCATGATGTCCAAAGGGTATGGAAACATATGCAGTATATACATGCAATATCGGTTATCAGTCCTAACACCAATATTAGTTTTTCTCAGTGGCTTTGGTGCAGTTCTCGAACCTTCCTCAGCATTTGCAGAACAGTCAGTGCATTTCTCAAAAGAATTTGTACAAACAGCAAAACACCATGGATTACCTACAAAATCCAGTCTCTTTCTGGAAATCCTCAGTTCATCTCAAATGTAAATATCTGTGTCAATGAACATGTCAGAGCCTCAGAATGACCAGTCCTTGTTCCAGGGTGTTCAGATCAGACAGGCAACTTGCTGAGTCACGTTGTCACTATAACAGTGACTCTGGAGGGATGCTATCATGTAAACTATGGCTAAAGTTTTAATGACAAGTATCGTAAAGTGTAACTGTGGGAGATCAATGGCAAGAGACTGGACAAGATTCATGTTTCTGCTTCTACTGTAATTTGACAGACGATGTCATTATGATACAGAAAGGAAAAGACAGCACTGGAGCGCACAAAGAAAGAACTGGAAACAGAAGATCATCTCCTTAAGGAAACTGTCCATGCAGTGCTGTAGGAAGTACAGTTCAGTCTGTTGTGCACACGTTGTGTTCCAGCTACGTTCGCTATATTCTGGCCAGCTGATTGTTCATGGCACCTTTGAGCTATTTCAGAAAACTGGTTGATCCTCGGTTGATCTGGGAACAATTTACTAATTCAGGACTGATTCAGAAAAAAGTCTCATGGAAACATCGAGAAATATGCTGACATATTACGACAACTTGTTCAAACATATTATATGTAAAGACTTACACGATGAACTTATGCTTAAATGTTGTTGAGGCTGAGACGATTCAACAGAGACCCATATCATTCATTTTGATCAACATGACAGAAGCAATTGAAGGCGTAGGAAAAGCAGAGAATTGTACATAATCCATGGATGCACAAAAGCATTTGCACCTTGTTCACAGAAATGAGGAACTGCTTCTTTGATGAGCACAAGTGACACAATAATTTAGAGATTGAACAAGTAGTTTTGAGAATTTCGATTCTGTTCTGAGACCTGCACCACAGCCACTGAGAAAAACTAATACTGGAAATCAACATCGGCCCAAATGTTCATGTCGGTGCATCCCTGGTTGTAAGGTGGCAAGATGTGAAAAAGTTCAAGGGGTATGAATACTTTAGCAAGTTGCAGTAAATGACTAAAAACTTTTGTGACTAAAACTGTTTAAAATGCTGTTCTTTCTAATAAATGTTCCCAACATGGCAGCTTTCTCTATGCAGAGACTGAAACTGTCTCAGTGGTTTTTGAATGTGTGGCTCTGATTCCAAGAGGTTCTGCTGAACTATGTCTGGTTTAACTGACAGGAGATCTGATGTTCCAGTCATTTAACAACCACGTCACCAAAAAACAAAGCTTAACGTGTTTCTGCTTAAAAAAGAAAAAAATCAGATAAGGTTTTACAGATTTAGTTGTTTCCTTTTTTACAGCACAAAATATTTTGAGCCATTTATGTGTTTTGTTTTTTCTTTTCATTTTTTTCTTGTGCTATCAAATTCAAAAGGGGAATATTGAAGTTTCTCTGGCTAATAGCTTGGATTTGTAGTGAAATTACTTAAACATCCTTTGCTTTGCTGGAAATAAAAGGCAGCTGATGTGTCAGGAGCAGAGATGTTCTGTTTGAGTCCAGACTCAACTCTGTAATGATTGAGATAAACATTTTGTCATCAAATCCACAACATCCAGGTCACCTCTAACCCTGCTTCGCTGGAGGCTAGGAACCCAAACCTGTTCTGTTTGTCCTTCAGCCTAAACCAGCACATGAAAATTTAATAATGACTTCTTAGTCACATGGAAAATGTATCAAACGAAACATTTACTCTATCAGAATTATAAATAGGCATTTATGCTTAAGATTATGGTTGAAGGAGCATTTAGATTGTCTCAGATTGTATAAATGAGTGAAATTTTGAATAAGTGAACGAATCGACTGATCGTTCATTCTTTATTTATAAAGTGCCTTATGCAAAACGAGGGTGACACATTAGATAAATCAGGACGTAATGGAAAACAAACAGCAGCACCAACAAAACAAATGAACAAAAAAGAGACAGAGAGCTAACCAAGAGCAAGCATGTAGAAATGTACAGAAATGTGTATTTAATGGAGATGATGTTGGTCTGAAGGACTAAAAAACAGGTAGTTGTGTTAATAATGACTCAGCTGGGATGTTCAATGATAAAGTTCAGGACAGGACAAAAAGACTGAACAAGTGCGGTTTGTTTGTCAGAGTTGCCAGGTTCCTCTAAAAGCTGAATATGGCAGCAGAACTTTTGCAAAGTTGCATTTGAGGGAACCAGATTTCAGAAATAATGTCCTGGAGACAGATATTTGGTCATCAGGCATAGCACCATGTTTGGTGAAATCCAAACACCTCTTACCAACTTCAAAGCACGGTGATGGAGGTGTGATGATTTGGGCTTGTTTGGCAGTCAGATTGCTGGGAAAATTGCACTGAGCTGACCACATACTCCTCTGTATACCTAGGTACTCTAAACTGGCAGCTGAACCTTGGACTAAACAGGGTCCCAACGAGCGTAAAAAAAAAAAGCTGCTTCAGTGGCATAATTAAATCACAGGCAGCAACCCGACTGAAAAGTTGTGGTATGAACTGAGCCATACAAAAACAAATGTCTGCAAGCCTCAGAGAGCTGAACCAATCATAAATGGAAGAGTGAGGAAAACTTCCTCCCCACTGGCTGATAAAGTCAGGCAGAAAATGTCAGAGAGGCGTTGCTGCAGCGAAAGGAAGTCCGACGTGTTGTTGGATCATCGGCTTTTTCTGCTATTTGACTTCATTATTGTTGAATAACTAACAGCAGGGTGGAATCTGTTCGTTTTCAATCTTTTTTGAACCCGGTACTCCTCAGATCATTTTAGTTATGTCCTCATACATAAAACCTTCAGAGTGAGAGAGGGTATTATGACTGCATATATAAGGTTTAGATCATTTTTAAGGTATGGCTTTGTGATTTTTGCAGCAGCAGTAGCTTTATTCTCTCTCCATATGAATGTCTATGAGGCTGGCATAATTAAAAGATGGAAGCCGACAGTGATGAAAAAAATCTGGTTGCAAATGCAGGTACATACTGTTCCTTTTAACCTTTAACCTGTGATATCCTCTAAAGTTTATATATTTGCATTTAATGTCAGAACGGTTGAAACTTCCTTGTTTTTGCACACATTGTTGGTCAAAAAAATTCTGATTCTGATGTTGCAGATGTTTTAAGGATTCAAAAACATTAAAATTCATTTGGACCCTGGACTGAATGGACAAAATGTTTAATCGCTTTGTTCTGTGAGGACATGATAACAGGTTTCCCATCGCAGCAGACTCACCTTGGTTCCCCGCTTTTTTACTGCGCCAAATGACAATGCCGCAAACGATGACACCGATGATTATGATCACCAGAGCCACAGGAATCAGCACGAAAAGGAGATCACTGCCTTCTTCTTCTGGTAGATCTGTCAAATTTGAGTCACTTACTGGTAAAGTTTCTGCAGAAACATGTCAGAGAAAAGATTGCAGAACCAGACTTGATCTAGAAATGAGGCATTTTAGCATTTTGACTTTGATGTGAGTCATATGAATGCAGCTAACTAGAACCACAGACATAATGCAAAACAACTACCTTGACTTACCAGGTTCACCTGAACCAGATCCTCCAGGATCTTCAGCTGTAACTAAATAAAACTGAGATAATCAAAAGAAGTGGAGCCGTAAACAATCATCTAACACAACAGAGAAGGACCTGTGGATTTACCTCCTCCTGATGTTGTCAGGTGTGTGCTGAAAGCATCTGTGGGGGTAGTGTTCTCTGAAATGGGCAGAATCAACAGAAATGTGTTTTTATCAGTTTGTGTCACACAGCAAAACAGAGAAAAATTTTAAAAGACGACACAAATATGCAGAAATTTCAACATGAGACCTTCCAAAACGGTGATGATGAAGAAACATCAAGTTCAAAAGTCAAGTTAACCAAAAGCAACCTTCAACCATAGTGTATGTGCACCGTGGACGATGTGGCCCAGAAATATCAACAGACCACAGTGGACATAGTGGAGTTTTGGGAGGACTTGAAATCCCTTCCTTCTAGTTAAAAAGCCGGCAGGTTGTGTTGGGTTCCCTGTATTGTTCTGATTATTTTAATTTTCCTTTCATATAAAAGGATCAAGTTTGAACTTTAAAAAATAAAGGATGACAACCTTAGGAGACTGCACAAATTTGATTTTTTAAATATTTTCAACTAAAAAGTTGCATTTTTTTTAATCATTATATTCTTGTTGTGGTAGGAAAATTGCTGAGATCGACTGATTAAACTGACACGTTATTGTCTAACAAGACAACTGCTTCTTACCTCCTCAAAGGAGGACTGAAAATAAAAGATCCTGCAAGTAATCCTTGCAGGGTTCCTGTCCAAATAAACTAAATGTAGGTTCATTTTGATTTGTTTTGCATCATTTTTCAGAACAAATCTATCACAGATGCAACGTGTTTTTAGATCAGGCCAACTCAGCCTCTCTGAGTCTTTTTGCTCATTAAGATGGCTGCATCCTGTCCAGTTCTATAAAATCAATTATGCAACTAGAGGAATTGATTTTCCCGCTTTTGTAGAGCAAGTCTTCCCTGACCCTGCACAGCAACCAGACCCACCATGCTGTTTGCACAGCCTGCCAGAATGATTCATAAATACACAAGAAAAGTGAAACTGGCACAAAATAAAGAAGGAAATGCCTTCCGTGAGTTGTAGTGCTCACACCCATTGAGTCGATGCTTTGAGCCCTTTTCTATGCTAATTACTGCTGTGGATTAGCTGCGTCTGTGTATTTTAAGGAAGGAGAACTCCAGTTCTTTCTAGCCAGATCAGTCCTGGTGGTTTTACAGCAATCTTAATTCATTGTCTAGACTTTTACTCAGCCATTCCAAGACTTTTTGATCCATTTTTCTTAAACTTCTTGCTTTAGTGGTATGTACTTGGCATCAATTAAGTGAGACAAATATGGACTTTATATAACTGAATCTGTCTATATTACTGGTATGAAGTGGATTATCTTGATCATATTTTTATATACAATTATGCTTGAATTTCTTTCAGTACAGTAAAGTGCCTTGAGAATTCATTTATAATAAATCTGTATCTAAATAATCTGAAGTGAAAAATAAAATTGACCTGAGGATATTATTAAGAAGACCATGGACAATGGATTATCAGACCATACCTTCCTAAAACTGAGGACATCATGTCTACAGACCCGCTCTGGACAGTCACTGTCCCCCTTCCCTCAGGCAGAGAATGAATGACTGACCGACCGACAGACCGATAGACAATTAGATAGACAGATAGATAGATAGATTGGTCCGTCCGTCCATCCATCTTTATACACAAATATACAAAATATATAAACAAAAATATATACAAAACTGAAGTTATTATCTTTGGACCTAAAGAGGTACGATCTAGAGTCAGCACGCAGCTTCAGTTATTCCAGCTAGAAACTAGTGATCAGGCCCGAAATCTGGGTGGAGTGATGGACTCAGACCTGAACCTTCAGAGACACATAAAGACAGTTACAAAGTCAGCCTTCTATCACCTGAAGAACATTTCCAGGATCAAAGGACTGATGTCTCAACAAGATCTAGAGAAACTCATCCATGCGTTTATCTTTAGTTACATTGGTTACTGCAACAGTATCTTCACAGGTCTGCCTAAAAAAAATCAACCAGACAGCTGCAGCTGCTCGTGTTTTCACCGAGATCAGGAAGATAGAGCACATCACCCCAGTTCTACAGTCCTTCCACTGGCTCCCTGGAGCTCAGAGAATAGACTTTAAAATACTTCTGTTAGTTTATAAATCACTAAATGGCATCAAAATACATTAAAGACCTGTTGTCATTGTATCAACCTTCCAGACCACTCAGGTCTTCTGGTTTTGGTCTGCTCTGCATCCCCAGAACCAGAAGCAAACATGAAGAAGCAGCTTTCAGTTTTTATGATGATGAAACACCGTGTTCCTTTAAATCAAGGTTAAAAACCCACCTGTGTAGAGTTGTTTTTGATTAAAAACTGGAACATTGATCAATATTTTTCATTAATGTTTTCTTGATGATTTTGATGAAGGCATTTGAGAAAATGTAATGTTTATTTCTTTGTTTTACAGCTGGTTATTGTATTATGCTTTTATGGTGTAAAGCACTTTGAACTGCCTTGTTGCTGAAATGTGATATACAAATAAACTTAAACTGGAACTTTATCAAACAGTACAGTAAGGTCTGTTTATTATTAAAATTTGTTTAAAAAGTTGTCTGTCTAAGGAAACCCAGTAGGGTATCGAGTCATCGACTTGCAGCATTACTCCTCCTGGACCAGCAGGGGGTGACAGCAGACACATCGCTTGTGTTGAGTTGTTGACTTTACAGCAATCCCTCATACCAAGCAGGCATGTAGCGACAGTGGACAGGAAAAACTCCCCACTAATTCAATTCTGACCAACTTTCCAGGCTGTTCCATGAAAAATACCATGCAGAAATATAATATTAATGAGTTAATTTGGAAATATTCAATAGGATGAAACTGAATATGGCAATTTGAGGTATATTCTTTGATGGTTATAAGGTTCAGTTTTAGTCTTATCATAGAAATGTCATATAGTCATAGTCTGATCTGTATTCTACATTTATGCTGGATCTCTTAGCCTTTATCAACTTTAAATAATATGGTTTGAGGGTATAAATGGGGATAAATGTTCTTTCCAAAGCTCTGGATTCTCAGTACTGTAAACTTTCCTGAACAAAAATCTCTAAAATCATCACTTAGAAATAATTCACAAAGCAGCCGCCGCAGTAAGAGTAACTGAATAAAATATGTCTGGCTGCATTCAATCAGCATTATTGCTTGGATTTGATTTTTCTTGTCTTACCTTGGACCAGAAAATTGCTTTTATCACTAACTGTTACATCCAACTCACCTGCTTGTGAACCGTCTACTGCAGAGGATGTGTCATCTTCTTGACAAAATGCTGCAATAAAATATCTCACTTTACTTTAAGCACACTTATACAAACACAAAAAGACAATAACTCTTAAAAACCAACACCTGGAAGCCTCCTACATATTTTTACTGCACACTAATTTAATCAAAACAAAAGAAATCTGATTTATGGCATTGTCCTAAATTGTTCTACTCAAAACAGAACATTCTCTGTACATATTGTAAACTATTCATCAGAATGTTACAGTCTAAACTACGGTGTTCCTCAAGAATCAATTTAAGGTCTCACACTTTTTAAAATCTTTAGATGCTACAGTTGGAGACAGGACATTCACCCCAGACCCACTGAGGGAATTTTAACTGTATTTTAAATATTCTAGTTTTTCTCAGTGGCTGTGGTGCAGGTCTCAGAACAGAACTGAAATTCTCAAAACTACTTGCTGAATCTCTAAATTATTGCGTCACTTGTGCTAATCAAAAAAAGCAGTTTCTCATTTCTGTGAACAAGTTACAAATGCTTTTGTTCATTCATACAAGTGATTATGTACAATTCCCTGCTTTTTCCTACGTCTTCAATTGCTTCTGTCATGTTGATCAAAATGTATTACATGGGTAAAAAAAACAGCCTATACTTACACAGCACTTTATCAAGACCAGAGGACCCCAAAGCTCTTCACAATTACAGTAGAAGCAGAAACATGAATCTTGTCCAGTCTCTTGCCATTGATCTCCCACAGTTACACTTTACGATACTTGTCATTAAAACTTTAGCCATAGTTTACATGATAGCATCCCTCCAGAGTCACTGTTATAGTGACAACGTGACTCAGCAAGTTGCCTGTCTGATCTGAACACCCTGGAACAAGGACTGGTCACTCTGAGGCTCTGACATGTTCATTGACACAGATATTTACATTTGAGATGAACTGAGGATTTCCAGAAAGAGACTGGATTTTGTAGGTAATCCATGGTGTTTTGCTGTTTGTACAAATTCTTTTGAGAAATGCACTGACTGTTCTGCAAATGCTGAGGAAGGTTCGAGAACTGCACCAAAGCCACTGAGAAAAACTGTGAGTTAGTTTTATCCTTTTAGCTCAATAAGGACAAAACAGACATCCAAATCAATTCAAAAAACATTGCTAACATATTTGATCTAAAGGTACAAACCATCATCATCTGAAGGAAGTCGGCAGCGTGTGACTGTTTCTGTCTTGGTCCAAAGCAGAGACTTTATTGCACCCTTTTTATAGAATAGGTTATTGTAATGCTCTGCTTTCTGGTCTTACTAAAACAACTGGAGAGCCACTACAGTGAGCCGTTGCTGGCTCAGTTTACCCAGCATACATCAGTGGGTCAGTTGTTTGGTGATTTATGCTTTGGATTAACAAGGTGTTGGGGGCTGCACAGTGGCACTGCTGCCATGCAGCAAGAACATCCTGGGTTTGAGTCCCAGCCTGGGGTATTTCTGCATGAAATTTGCATGTTCTCCCCATGACTGTTAGATTCATCTAAAGTGTCCATAGAGTGTGTGCATGGTTGCTTGTCCTCTGTGTCTTTGAGATGGACGGGCAGTCTCCAGTTGGACCCTGCTTCTTACCCAATCACTGCTGGAGGTAAACACCAGCGCCCCCCTATCGCCCACCCCCTGCAAGAATAAGTAGGTATAGACTAAGGATGCATGGATTAACAGAGTTTTGTAAGTTGTCATAAAAGTGACAAAGATGATCCTTACTTTTTGGGTTTGGGGGTAGAATAGGTCTGCTATGAAGAAGTAAGCGTTTCATAAATGTATTCACAGACTGTATTACTGTATTATTGTACAAACAACTTGAAGGTGTTACTATAGATTGGATTCACGCATGTTAGCTTCTGAAAAGAAAAACTGTAATGTGCTTTAAAAACACACACAGCATCAAAACTGAGTCACACAGGAACTCTGGACTTCCGTTGAACAAAGAGTTGCAACAAAAATCCAAAGTGTTACCAAGTTCACCAATTAGACAGAACTGAGAAGGTGGAGACGTCCAAATATCTGTTCCCAAACAGAAGCTGTTCCCAAAGATTTCCACTTTCTTTATTTGATCTGATCAACTGACTATCTGAGAGGTTAATGAGTTGTGAAACTTGGGAAAGATGAGTCAGGCTGAGTTTATCTCAGAATCATGAAACTGAGATTCCAAAGAAATAAGTTCCTGACATGAAGAAGATTAACTGAAAAGAAGATGAACGTGGAAGGAACATGTTGTGCTTTTTGATGGAAGACTGCTCAAATCTGACTTTACAGCTAAACTGGGTTTCTGTTAAGAGGAAATCATGTGTTGATAAAGTCATAGAGGACCAGAGAGAAAATAGGGAGTGGAGACAGAAATGACAGAGTTGTTTTCTGTACCTTTAGAGAGAAGAGAAGCAGTAATTTTCCGGCCTACCTGTCCCAGTCAGACTGCTGAGCAATAGCAGCAGAAACAGCAGAGGGGTCTTCAGCCGGGGGCCTCTCATGTTATCAAGCAGAGACATACAGTGCCATTCTGAGCCCGCTTCCTCCTCTTGTGTCACAGCATCACACTTCCTGATCTGACTTAACGTTTTTTGAAACAAAGCCACACAGACACACCCACAGACTCACTCCGATGGCTCTCAGATGTGATGCAACACGCAGTGTGTGCTTGTAGCTACAGGTCTGACGACTCCTCAGCTGCAGAGCGATCACATTCCTGTTAGTCAGGTAGGCAACGGCGTTGAGGCAGGGGGAGCTAACTATGAGGAGGGAAGAAGTTTTCCAAAGATCTCCCGGTGAATGCCAGCAGGTCAGGTGTCTCCTGTCAACCACACAAGCCACAGTGAGGCTCTGAATTCACAGCGTGTGCTTCCTGCAGGATCCTCGGCCACGCTGTGCGGTGGATTAGCAATCACATATCTGAGGGTCATGCTGCTGTGATTATCTCTGGGTTGATGGCCTACTTTCAATAAAACAAGGCTCCAGATCATTTTCAAGGCAGGACAGAGACAGGACAGAGGGGCGTGTTTCAACATGACTGCTGCAGCCCGTCTTATCAAACAGGCCTCATTTTGCACAACAAAAGTGGCATTGAAAAGCAAATACTGGAGAATTTCCTCTGAAGGCTGGTACCACAAGAGTTGGGCAACGTCGAATGACTCCTTCATGGTCCAAAAACGAACTAAAAATATCACATCTGTCCTTGAACAGTATATGAAACTAATACCTTTAAGAAACAGGAAGAAATGCAGCACAGAACCTGACAGCTGCATCAGTCTCTAGTCCATCAACTACAGATGGACTCTAAATAAGATAGATGATCATGGGAAAGTTCATTTAGTTCAGTGATTTCATTAAAAAACTTAAAGTCATGTTAGAAAGATCCTTTGCAAACAGGGTGAGTCATTTCAAGCATTTAATTCTGTTCATTTGGATCAATATGGCTTTTAACTAATTAAAATACATCATTACGTAAGATAAATAAAAATGATTTTTGACTGATTTTTATTGTTATGGCTATGCTATAACCAACACAGTCAAGGGGAAGACCGCTGGCTTAACAGTTGTGCAGCAGCACTCATTCACATCTTCTCCAGGGAGTGAGACACAAGAGCTGACTGTTCACTAAAGCTGGAACCAAGCCTCACAGTGGAAAGTTAAGTGAAAGGAAAAAGAGATGAATAAGCCACAAGTGCAACAAGTTTTGGGTACAAAAAAAGAAGAAAACATCAAAGGTGTAAAGTAGTGAATGGGAACTGTGGTAAACACCTGACTGCAGCCCGACTAATCAACCATCTAATCTATGCTTGTTGAACTTGTGTTACCTCGTCAAGAGGAGAATGGAAAAAGGTCCCATATTCTGTGCAGTAGGCATGTTTCTTTGAAACACACAGCTATTTTAAGAATTCATTCAACAATTTGGCTCGTGTCCACACATAAAAACCAAAACAACAATGAATATCTGTTATGTTATAGTTGTAAAATTCAGTATTTTCTATCTTTTAAGCAGCAGTAAGAATTATTGTTTCTTTTCTGTGTCGTTTTTAATGTTTGGGCTATTACTGTAATACTGGGAAATTTTAAACTCACAGTTATTGTAACTGAATAATCTCATGGGCCCTGAGTGTGTGTGCGTGAGTGTATGTGTGTGGGTGTGGTTTTTGACAGACAGCAATATCCTACAAAGATTATACTATATGCAGCGGAAATGCACGATGCGCCCCCAGACCTCATGCAAACCCTTGTTGCGACTTTATCAAATGCTGGCTGATAAAGTTGAAGACATCTGAACAAACTTGGTGTTTGTGACAGACTGCTGGTAGCAAAGATCCAAAGCAAAGTTGTTTTTATGCTAGTTTTCTGTTAGATGTCAACACAACATTGGTTCATTGCTTGAGTTAAAACCTTTTTACACCAGAATAATTGATATAATCAGAGTTGAGTGATTTAACAAACTCTTACCTCCATGAATGAACAGGTGGTGGATGGAAAATGATCAAAATGGAAGCAAAACTTATCAAATCAGAAATAACAGGACATAGCTGAATGGCTGGCGGTGAACAACATACAAAGAATGTTATGAACACCCCAAAAAGCAAAAAATGCAGTTCTCAGAATCAGAGTTTTCATCAACACCACCCCTGATGTCATCCTGAGCCGGAGACGGGGATCCATCTCCGGCAGTCCCCGTCCCCGTCTCACTGCCGGAGACGGGGATCCATCTCCGGCAGTGTTCCGCCGAGCGTTCCCCACAGCTGGTATCTATCAAATCAAGGAGGGACATGTGGACATATGGCTGATTATGTGAGACCGTTCACCTGGATACATTTTTACTTCAGTGCTTTGTGTTTCTCCAGGTCCCACTCCTCTCCCCCCTGTACCTGCTCCTCTCCTCTTCCAGAAATTATGTTTCTCTTCCTGTCTTACTTTCTAGACCAAACATCAGCCTCAAAACTCCTACCTTCCTGTGATTCAGACTCTAAGCACCAGCTTCTGTGCTGAATTCAGACAGGAATCAGCTTCCTGAACATGGAACGTACCCCTGGAGCAGAGCTTCTGTGTTTTTGTCCTCTCAGACCAGCAGCTGACTGATCCTACAGAGGCAGGTTCTGCTGGAGGTTTGGTTCCTTTCCACTCAACACATTGTTGCTCAGGAGAAATTGTGGAAAAATCAATCATTCAATGTAACCAACTGGACTTCCAGACACAACAACTTTTTATCAATCATCATTATGAAGTGAATATGACTACATTTGATCTGACGGGAATGTATGTAACTGAATGGGAATATGTCAATATAATTGCAGTGATTGGTTTCAATATATGTTTTTGGATATGAACTGAATCTGTTTATCTTCTTCCATACCTTGATGTGATATTTGTTGTGAACTGACAAAACGTAAATAAGCTAAATTCATAGTTTTGTTTGAGATCTTCTACAACCTTAAAAGACTCCAAACTGATGAAAAACATCTGATTATGTTTTAAAAGGCACAGAAAAAATGTGATTTTCCTCTTTCCCCTCTTCAATAGACACCTCATGATCTGTAAGATTCAATTTGCTACACTTTGAGAGTTGAATGAGATCCGCTGATGAACAACCTTTAGTAATTTCAGCAAATCAAAGGCTTTATAGATCTACTTCTTACAGAGAAAGTAGCTGTTAGTTCCTTTTTCCAGACGAATGTTCAAGTACTGATAACGGCCTTAACTGAACTGAAACAAAGTTTAACTTGTTGACTTTCTCAGCCTGCAGTGCCTTGCAGTGACTGTTAAACTGGGACTAAAGATTTTGCAGCAAACTGCTTAATTCCAGATTTGTTTTGAGAACTCTGACGCAGTTTTCCTTGCCTCAGTCTTTTTATCATCAAGTGAAGCAAGCGTGCAGGAGGAGCCTGACTTGTATAAACTGGTCTCTGGAAACAAGCTGGAGCTGGACTGAAGCACATCTATATTCAAAGCAATATGTGGGCAAAATGCTTGTTTTTAATTACGTTTTTTTTTTTGTTTGTTTGTTTTACAAATTTGAACGCATTTCACAGTGTGATCTTGGGGTGAATTTGCTGGGATCTTCACTCTTGAAAATGTATAATTACACATGCTATATTGTCATGAAACAAAGTAAAGAACCAGTTATCGCAGCTTCACAAAAGGGTCCCAGACCTCTGCCTTGACAGAGGAAAGGCGTACGATTTCGTAACTTTGGGTTGACTGTTTTTCTATTTTGTTGGTCTAAACAATGTTTTTTGTTTATTCTTGGCAACAAATACAATAACTTTCTTGAAAAAACTTTAACTATTTAGCCCCAGGTTAGTGAATAGCTGTGCCATATCTGTTTTTGGTTCAAAACTTGTTGGATGTTTTTGAAGATGAAGCAAAACATTCATTTTAAAAAAATAATAAAATAATAAAATCAATTCAAGATGATCTTAAATTGTCATTGAAAATAATCTAATCCCAACAAATGACCCAAAAAGAGTCGATCTGCTATTGAGCCATTAGCCGGAGGGCCAAATCCATATTTGTGGACTTCTTGAACTCCAGTGTTGAACTGTTGGTGTAACCCTTCATGACTGATGGACACCAACATTTGGATCTCTAAGGTCATTACTCATGTCTCTCCAGCCTGGCGTTGTGTTAATACTCCTTCTGTATTCTCCAGACCGTCAAACTTTAATAGAGACTAGAAAAATTGCTGTTCCTTGCAAAACAGCCATGAGAATGCTAATCTACTGAATGAACGCACCAGAAGATGCTGAAGAGAGACCTGAAGACAGAAAGACCAAAAGATAGCTGAAGACAAAAAGAACAAAAGACATATGAAGACATAAAGAAGAATAGAATAGAATAGAAATGTCCTTTATTGTCCCACCAGGGGAAAATTTCGGAGCAACAGCAGCAAAGTGGCAGCGATAGGCAGTAACAGAAAACAGACTCACACAAAGAATAGAAAATAAGTATAAAAATAGAATACAGAATAAAAAAAATACTGTACATTAAGGTGAAATTTCAACATGAATACTGTGTAGTTGTGAAAAGTACTCTAGTCCAGAGGAATGTGCAACTGAGTTGGTTCATTAAAAATGTATAAGATGTGCAAAATGTCTCTGAGCATTAAAAATACAAGCTATTTACAGTTAGTGACAATAGAAAATGGTAGAGTTGTATAGATACCAGCATGGATGTAAACACTTATTGATCTTGTTGGGAGCAGTTCTGCAAAAAGCATCAGTTCAAAAACAACAGTAAAACAACTAAAATAAATTTGATTTCTTTATGCCTCATTAGTTCACATCAAATATCACCTCAAGGTACTTGAGACAGTCAGTTCAGTTCACTTCAGTTTATTTCTATAGCACCAGTTCACAACACACGTCATCTCAAGGTTCTCAATTCATTCCAATCATACAGACATTCCATTGTTGTAGTCAAACAGTGCAGTCAGGTTCACTTTATTATTCATATGGGGTAAAAAAAAATTAAAAAAAAATTATATTAATTAAAAGTAAGAAGTCAATGGTAGTAGTAGTTCCTTTCGTGGCTTCATCGAGGAGCAAAACATGTCCTGACTGATAAGGTCTATCAATGCCAACTTATTTATATAGCATGTTTAAAAAACAGTTGACCAAAGTGCTTTACTTTAGCTGACATTCAAATGAGTGTATGGTCTGAGCAGTGCTTTGAGCCGGTTTCCAAGTCTGTAAGATGAAAGAGACCACATACGTACATTAAGTCACTGTAACAGGTCAGCCAGTGGCTTTATCCAGTAGAGAGACATGGTAAAACACTGGAACACAGGGCCAAGTGCTTCATCCATAGAAGAAGAATATTTAGTTGTTGGCAGCATTATCTCAGCCAATGCCCTCATCTAGGAAGGTGTCACGGCTAAACAGAACACCAAACCAGATGTAGCTTCTATGAAGAGTAAGAAACTGAGAGAACATGAAGATAAAAGCTGAAATAACAGCAAATAATGCTAAATCTCCCTGGAGAAAGAATGTGGTGAGTGGGAAGGAGCTACTGCCTTTTAGATGAAAGGAAGAAACGCTCCGGCAGAGCTCCACGGATGTTGCTTGGTAAAGAAAAAGAGCAGAGGCCTGAGAAGAGGACCAGGTATAGTAGGAATAGGAGTGAACCAGGAAGAGGAAAAAGGAGCGGTTCAGGAATGTGTGGAAACAGAAAGCCTGTGTGACCACATGTCCATCCTTGATGGACACAAGCTGTAGGAACATCTCAGCCGAAAACTGCCAGAGATGGAGCCGACTCTCCAAGCAGTTTTATTCCCGGTGTTTTGCTTTAGATGACATCAGGAGATATGTGGTTAAATCTTGAACAGTGCAGTGGTCTGTATGGGTTTTTTTCTTTTTTTGTCTCTTTCTTCTGTGATTTTTTTTTTTTTTTTTTTTTTTTTTTTTTTTTTTTTTTTTTTTTTTTTGCTGTTTTTATGTAATGCTGCCATAGGCTTAGGTTGCTAAAAAAAAAAAAAAAAAAAAAAAATCTGACCTCTTTTCCTCACTCTGCTACTTTCTTCGTGTACTCCAAATTTCAACTATTATTTCAACTCTTAACTCTTAAGTTATTTTTCTCTCCATAGAAGCTACACCTGGTCTAGCATTCTGTTTGGCTGTGACAGCTTCCAGGAGGAGGGCTTCAGCTGAGATAATGCTGCCATCAACTAAATATTCTTCTTCTCTTGCTATTAACTTTTTACTTTTCTCGAATAAAGAAAGTACTCCTGGATCAGTTCTTCTGTTTCTTTTTTGTGTATCTGCTCTGTCTTTTCAAACCTCCAATCGGTCGTGGCAGATGTTACTGGGCCAGGTTCTGGTTCTGCTGGAGGTTTCTTCCTGTTAACAGGGAGTTTTCTGTTGCAACATGCTCCAGGAGGAGTGAGTGCTGCAAGTCGATGACTCAATACAATCTGCTGGGTTTCCTTGAATAGAAAACATTTTAACCAATTTGAATAATAAACTGACCTTAATGCATTGTTAAACCATGATCAGCTTGGATGTCAGTGTGATTGAATTAAATTGACTTTTCTGTAAAGTGCCTTGATGTTGCGTGTTATGAATTAGCTCTATAGAAATAAACTGAATTGTTTTTGTGGTTATTTTGGTCATCCTTTTATAATTTATCCAGTAATATAATAATATACAGTATCTCCTACTAAATACAAGAAAGAGAAAACAGATGTTCTTACCGTAATACAGATACTAGCATAAAATTCCTAAAATAATAAATCAATAAATAAACGTTTGGTACTGAAACTGAATTATACAAACAGGGGGAACATTTTATCCACCCTGCTGTAAAATCCAAATAAAAATATGTATTTTGTGTTAATGTTCACAGGTGTTTTTGAGTCAGATTTCATGTGTCTAAGAGTTAGTGTTTGATTATAAAAATATGTTTTTAAGAAGAAAATGAACAGGTGTGTGTGTGTGTGTGTGTGTGTGTGTGTGTGTGTGTGTGTGTGTGTGTGTGTGTGTGTGTGTGTTGTAGCTGTGTTGTAGCTGTGTTGTAGGTGTGCTGCTGTGCTGAGAGATTTTCGTAGCCGAAAGAGTCGGTTCTTTTAGATGAGACGAGCCAAGTGATCCGGAACTCATAAACAAAAACATAGCACACGAATTTTCTCCAGGACCGGTTTCAATGACGGACTATTTCCGTTTCCGGTTTAGTTGTCAACACAATCTCCGCGCGTGTTCTTTTTCCGGGGACGAGATGGTAAGGCTGCGTATTAAAGCCCTGGATTTTGAATCACTAGTAGGAAGGTTTAAGATTAACAAACTCAAAGATTGTTTAATCCATGTGCTTTCATATACTCAGATCTGTTTTTAAAGAATTAGGAGGAATTGATTTTGTACTAAAATGTGACTTTGAGATGAGAAAAAAAAATCCTCTGAAATTAGCTGGTTTCCACAAGCAGGTTCTTTCCTTCTGGAACATGATATTTATCCATAACTTTTCTCACCATATGTCGACCTTATGGAACAATAGAGTGATAACAGTTAACAGAAAGTCAATATTTATTAGAAATGGTTTTGAGTGTGACATTCTGTTTGTATCTGAATTGCCAAACTCAGATGGGAATTTACTAGATTTTATGTCCTTTCTAAAGAAATATAATTTAGATACAAAACGAATACCAGCCGGTCTATAAGGCTTTTCCATTGGCTTTAACGCAGTTAATATTCAGCACTATGCTAGTTTCAGCGGTCAAACCAGCACTGCCTGAATTAAAAATAGAAAATTATAATTTATTAGATAGTAAGTTTGATAATAAGGTCATTAATACTGAATTTAAATCTATTTTTCATGATTTTAATTCAGGAATGCATTTAAAAGCTTTTGATAAGGATCAATCTTACATGGAAAGGGCTTTTTCCAAATTTGTAAAGAGGCCTGTTTCCCCCCAAATCGAAGAAACATTTCAAAATCATTGGTGGCAGAATTTCTAAGGAGGAGATTTAAATTTGAAGTAGTACATTTGTGAAATTTATTTAGCCCCCCGCCTCTCCTTGTATAACATTTTGTGGGGTTTTTTGGTGGCTGATACGTATCCTCTACGAGAGGTTTGTATTTTGTCAGTTGTTAATAAAGTTAAAAAAGAGGAGAGATGGTAAGGCTGCATGAGTCCGCTGTGTTGAGAACAGCAGCAGTTAGAAGGACGGAGAACTGCAAGCTCTGTTGTTTCTGTGTTTCTCAGCCGAAGACCCAGAGGAGTAAAGCTGCGGACAAAGTTGTCCATCCGTTCAGCAGGAAAGCTGCTTACCTGAACCGGGAGGAGGTCCGACTGAAGAGGAAGGAGAGGTTCGTTCATGAGGACCAGAGCCAGCGCTGCTTCTGGCTGTTTGGACCGCTTTAGGTTAACTGGCTTTTCTTTAACGTTACAGGATGAAGAGCGAAAAAGCAACACGTCTGAGCAACATGGGTCAGTCTGTGGGTCCATTTATTGTTTTTATTATTATTATGAAGTTAGAAGCTTGTAAGCTCATTGTTGTGGGTATTAAATCACAGGTGAGAAGCTGCTGTGGTTTCAGACTCAGCTGGATCCAAACAAGACGAATTACACTAAGAAAGATGCCTGTGAGATTGTAGAAAGGTACCGGACCCGGTTCTACTCGCTCTTCCTTCTTCTTACTGTGAGGTTTTCCTTTATGTATTTACATATAAAGTGCTGTAAGTCAACAGGGTGGTAAAAGTCTTAGGTTTTGATTTCAACCTTCTAAAAAACTTTCAGATGATTTCGATTATTTATATATATATATATATATATATATATATATATATATATATATATATATATATATATATATATATATATATATATATATATATATTTCTAGGATCTCCTCCACCTTTAGACTGCTAACAGCCGTTGAGTTTAAAGCCTGGAACCCTAAACGACCTGCAGCAGGACCAGAGCTGGCAGCGCTGTCTGAACCTTTTATTTCTGACTGTATCAGTTCTGGTTTCCTCTCGTCCATCAGCCGTATTAATGTGACTGATTATGTGTTCTTATGGAATGATCAGGTACCTCCACAGATTCGATTCAGAACTGGAGCAGATCGAGTTGGTGAACGGGATCAAAGGCCGCCAGGGTCGTCTCCATGGCGCCAGAGAAGCGGCCATCCAACAGACCGTAGAGCGAGAGCGGGCGCAGTTTGAGGGCGTTGGGTTAGGTGAGTCATCCCCAGACATGCAGCTGTGCTCGTTCATATTTCCAGTCCCATTCCATGGTTCCCTGTTGGTTTTGTTTTTCAGAGATCCCAGACATCATCAACACGAAGCATCTGAAAACGTTCAGGTCAGAGTTTGAACCACGCTTCAGAGATGGATTACAACTCCTCCCCCAGTAGCTGGCACCCCCAGAAAACAGAAGGGCTAAAAAGCATTAAAACATATTCTTCTTTGGCCAACTTTATCCATTTCAAGTCCCGTTTTGATTTGTGGGGTCATAGTGGAACAGGCAATCCTTGTTCTTAGATTCAACCCATCTCTCCCAAACTCTTTCAGTCTAATAAGGAGACAGTTCAGGAACAGTCCAGGGAGCTACCATCGACTATCCACAGTGAAACAAGTTCAACATCAGCATGGACCAAGAAGGTGCCAACCACTAAAACAATCCCTGTTCCAAAGTAGACACCTTCAGGCTGAAACCTGCAGCTGCCCACATGGGCAGCCAAATACCTGCTGGTGAGAAGTTTAACAGTCAGGTGGTGAAAATGTCAGCCTTTTGGCCTCAAAGACAAGATGAAAGTCAGCACTGTATCAGCTGTCAGGCATGGAGGTGGCTGCATCATGCTGTGGGCCTGTTATTGTAGCTGGTGCTTTCAACAAGCAAAGCAGTTAGAGATTATTTTAAACTGGGTGTTCCAGCTGGGCAATTAAACTGGATTTAGTTTGGCTAAAGCAGGTTCACCTGAAGCTTCTGGAACCTTCTGCCAACCTCAGACCCATAGGAGAATAGTGGCACGAAGGCCAACTCTGCCAAGAAGGCTGGTCGAACCTACAGCCAGAAATAGACCCGAAGCTTGTTGATGGCTACATAAAGTATGTGATAGAGATGAGAGTCAATAAGGGACATTTCATGAATCATTAGTTCTAATGTAAGTATGTATTCAAGCCTATATGTATAAGTTTGGATAATCCACACAGATCCCAGAAAATCCACAGCACACAGTCCTTGTTCCTACAAACAGCACACTTAAAATACATCTGTGTTAAAAACATGTTCAAAACACAGATTTGATTTTGTTGAAGTTAAATATTTAAAAATGTTTATTTTTGGCAGAGATTGGAC
This sequence comes from Anableps anableps, assembly GCA_014839685.1. Taxonomy (NCBI): domain Eukaryota; kingdom Metazoa; phylum Chordata; class Actinopteri; order Cyprinodontiformes; family Anablepidae; genus Anableps; species Anableps anableps. The sequence goes on from CM026065.1 coordinate 887,915, forward strand.
TGGAGATCTGAAGAAACTTCCAAACATAAAAATGCGAAAAGTTTCAAGCAAAGTTTTGGACACAAAGGCAGAGACGGAGGAACAAGAGGAGGCGGAGCAGGATGGTGGAGGACATGAAGAAAATGAAGATGATTCTTTGGACGAGGATCTGGACGGCAACGTGGAGATGTCAGAGGTCCACTAACACCGGCCTCAGCCTGACTGGATCATGCTGCGAGACCACAGCTGTCCACAAGGTGGTGCTAGACCACAGCAAGCGTCCCTGCTTCATGGTTCAATAAGTTGACAGCAGCTTCTTGGAGGTTCTACGTTCATCGTTTATTGCACAGACAATAAAAGGTTTTGCATGTAACCCACAGCGTCTCCAATCAGAGCTCTGGAAGGACTTACGCACTATGGTGTGAAATTAAGACATAAAGTACGCTCTGTGACTGAACTGTGACACCGGAAATCACGTGTAGAAAACTGGACAAAATAAACAACAGTCCCTGTTTACGGTTAAGACAAACACGTCTGTAAGCTAACATAGAACATCAGATGGCAGCTGTCAACCCTCTAATTATATTCACATTTATATGAGTGACCTGCGGAGTGAGAACCACAAACAAAACAAAACCAGAACTGCCCTAATACATTCTCAGAGGTCACATGTTTAGATCCAGACTGGAATAAAGAAGAAAAGCTTTAATAACTACAAGTCTTTGGTGTTTGACGTCCTGATTGTCCTGGAGAGTTTTAAGGCCTCAGCATGCTTCGAGTCCCACGCTCTGGACAGCGTCTCACATGGACCTGTCTCTGCGGGGATGCCCCCCCCCCTGCCATGCTCGCATTTCACAGCTTCAAACCAGCATTTATTCAACCGCCTGGTCAAAGTCTGTGGAAAATACTAGGAAACGAAAGCAATAAAGTTGCAACATGAGCAAAGGGTCGTTGGTATTCTAATGTAATTATGAAAACATAAAACAGCAAAGGACAGCACTGAGCAAAAGCATTCAGAAACACAGCTTTTCCACATTTTGCCTCGTCACACCTGCAAACTTCAAATCAGTCTGAGTTTAATTTTATGAGATGAGCTGAAGAGTGTGGCGTGCCTTTCTGTTCATGCATCAACACGCTGAGCCTCGTCTCCTCCGGCTCGGTGCGCCGTGACAGCAGCATTTTCACGCGTTCTCAGCGGGCTGACCGGAAACGGTCCGGAAACATGGATTCTCAGTCTCGCCTCAGACGGCTCGTTTCATCGAGCTGGATTCTGTCTTCCACTGTGTTTAGTGTCCCTCTGGAAGGTGGACCTTCGCCTCCGTCTTGTTAACAGGTCTTCTACCGGGATTGCCATGGATGTGGGGGGGCACCGTCTACAGGGCTTACAGTAAAGCTGGATTGGTATTGAGAGTAAACCGCACAAACATGAGCTCTGCTGATTCTATAACTTTACGGAGCAACAGTTTGCGCTGGATTTTAGTTTAGGGGTGTCGGGTAAAGGGGGCTAAACTTTGTGTTTGTATAAGACAAACACAAGACATTTTCCCATATAAGCCAAAATGTCTTGTTCCACTGGCAGATTATTTCACTTATAATTAGAACTTTTTATCAATATTAAGGAGTTACTGACCTAAAACCAGATCCTATATCTGCTGGAAAGTTACTTGGAAGTTAGTTTTGTCTTATTTCAAGTGTTTGCTCTGGAAACTGGAGCAGAAATACTTGGTGAGATTCTGTTTTTGCAGTGAGCTACTACATGGTAGCCATGGCTACCCGGGGTCAGTCTGACAGAAGGGACTTTCGGGGGTATGAATACTTTTGCAAAGCACAGTCGATCGCTCCAGTTAACGGGTCTGATCAGAGACGTTTTGAGGCTCGAACAGTGAAGGCTGGTCAGAGAGGAGTTGAACTAAGTGCAGTTACATCATCATCTGCAGGGGAGCCTGATGGTTCCATGATGTTTACTGGTCTGAGTCGGCAGAGCTGTCTGGGATCAGTGGGACGTGTGAAGCTTAGGTCTGAGTTTGTCAGGCGTATTTGAAGCACGCTGAGACCTTTGCGTGAACCCGTCCTCAGGAGTTTTCTACGACATCAGTCCTACCAGTGCAGGGTTAGAAAGTGCATACTACAACATGGCATCAACACACCAGCAAACCACGTCTTTATCTTCAGTCTCCCTGTTATTGCCTCGCCTGCTCTTTTCCCTGGACCTGGGCATGATGACAGCCGCCCTGCGTCGGATCACTGCAGGACGGGATCGTTCTTCGCTTCATCTGCTGCAGCGATGGAGTAGAAACTTCTGCCTGAGTGAACCCCGCCATGCTCTCACCTGGCTGCCCCTGTGAACTGAGCAGAGCGTGATTCAGCTGCAGGAGGAGCAGTCAGACGGGGTTTTGATCCGGCGCAACCGCCGCCTCCACGGACATGTCGGAGTCCATCTCCTGAGCCGCAGCAACCGGCACCTCCACGGCTTCGTGCTTCCCGTTGGACAGGCCGCCGGGCCGGGCCCGAGGGTGGTGCGGGTTCTTCTCCGGGCAGTTCTGCACCGTGATGATGCGGTTGAAGGCCTTGAGGCGGCGCCACAGCTGCAGGTAGACTTTGCACTGGATGTACATGAAGATGAGGCCGCCCGTGAAGCCGATGGCCACCACGATCAGCTTGGTCCAGAAGGGCCACTCCAGCACGCCTGCGGACACAGAGAACCCCCAGCCGCAGTCAGCTGGGCTGCAGGGTGAGCCCTGGGGAGGGGGGCATGATGGGGGTGTGTGCAGAGCTGTGCTTACCCTGAGCTGAATAGTACTTGAGAAGAGAAACTCTCCGTAACTCGTCTGCAATCAAGAGTGGGAGTAATGTCTCTGATTGTCTGAAGCTATGGTTGAAAGTTGACTCTACGTATATAAGCTGTGTTTAATATACTGCATCTATGTTTTATGCATCTAAAATATGGTGACAGCACACAACACTTCAACACAACAAGCACGGAGATGATCTTGTTTTTGTTTTCAAAGTGAAAAACAAGATGAAGTCAAACAGGCTACACTTCTGTGGTGTTGCAGACATCAAGCTGCTAAAGAAAAGCCAAATTCAGAAAATGCTCCAACATCTCCGAGAGGATCTAAAACTTACTCAACGTTTCTACAAATTATTCATCTTTTCTCAAAACAAAACCATTTCAACTACATGTCACTTCCTGTCTGCATCTTTACAACATTTACTTTAGCTCAAAGTCAGGACCTGATCTGCTCTGATCCAAAACATGTCCGATCATTGTTCTTGAAAGGTTCTGTGAAAAAGTTGTAGTTCCCTTCCACAAACGCCAGGTGGTGCTGCGTCGTATTTCTGGGAAGGTTTTCCTTTCTGCAGATGTTTGGACCGGTTCGGACGTTTCTTTCATCTTAGACCAACTCAGTCCTCAGCTCCTTCTGAGCAGATCTTTGTGCTACAGTTGGTTGCACAGGTGTGACTTTACTGCATGTTTTCTCTAATCTGCAAATGGTCAAAATTATATCCACAGCTCAAATATATACATACAGCCATCCAAATCTTTTAACAGATGGTGCCAAAGGTTCTGTAATAAAACCTGACCAGGTCCCGGCTTATTGACATCTGGCCGGTGATCATGATTGTGTGCAGCTAGTATTTAGCAAATAAAATGATTCAATTGATGATGTTCGTTAGATTGACCAATTAATCTGAGTCTGGCTCCCCTTTGCCCCGGCCCAGAAGAAGGCCTGAACGGCCACCGTCAAGGCCCAACCCTGCCATGGACTAGAAAGAACAGTGTCCCTGGCTACAGTGAGGCCACCTTTATATCACTAAGAGGTTGCAGAACTGGAAAGAAAAGCTCAAATTTACAGCTGTTCATATGACCAAACCAAATGCCTTGTGGAGAAAAGTTTAATGGTCAGACAAGATAAAGATCGAGCTGTTCAGTCACAGTGACGAGACGAATGTCTGAAGGAGTCGAGGTGCTTTCAAACACAAGAACAATTTACCAACCTCCAAACATGGTGGTGGCATCATCATGCTGTGGGGCTGTTTCACTGCGAGCAGTGAGGTCAGTCACCTATTCCTACTGAAGAAAGCCAAGAGCTTGCTGTTCGCTACAGAATCTGTGGTTGAGGTGTAAAGCTGAGAAGGAAGAGTTACCCAAAGATAAATGCAGCTGGATGTATTAATCTGTGTGGATTCATAAAAATACACAGCAAAATTCAATTCTTTCCTGGAACAAAAGAATCTCAAATAAAAGTCCAGAACTCTTCATCCATCCATCCCCGTTACAGGCGTATGGAAACATCTAGAAGCCTAAAGAGCACCGACATGTTTGTGCTTAAATCCTCAGCTCTGCTAACTCTCCTGTTCATCTAAGTGTTTCTGTCTTTAAATGGAAGAATGTAAGGAAACCAGCACAGGGTACCACTGAGGTGTTGGGGTTTCATATTTCAGCCTGCAGGCCTCTGCTGTGTGAGGATGGGAGCTGGGAACGTACTGACCGTTCTTCCCGAGTCGGATCTCATCAGTGGTTCTCTTGACCAGAATGTAGACAGACCACAACATACACACTATTGCTATCAGGTGAAACAAAACTGAACAGAAGATCTTTCTCCTCTCGCTCTTCGACATGTGCAGCTTCTCCCACTGGAAGACAGACGGAAACATGGTGAGAGAGCAGATTTTAAAATGCGTTGAGAACGGGACTGAAGGGCCTGAGTTGAAGCTGACATGTGAGGAGGCTTTATGAGTGCGCTGTGCACCTTGCTCAGAGGTTTGAGCTTTGTTTCCATGATGAAGTCGAACTTGCAGAGCTCACAGCAGCGCGTGTCGGAGGATTTGATCCACTGGTTGAGACAGCCCTGGTGAACAAAACTCAGGCTCCCCGTGCAGCGACACGGAGTGATCAGCGGGCAGTCGTCGTCCCCCTCGCAGTGGCAGATCCTACACAGAAACACACATTATGCAGTGCAGGTCATCAAAACGAACCACAATCTCTTTCAAAAGTATTCATACCTCTGAACGTTTTCACATTTTGTCAAGTTACAACAAGAGAGCAATGAAGTATTTGATGAATAAAGTATTTCACGGGTATTTTAAAGGACAGGCCAACACAAAGCAGCGTATAGTGGTGAAATGAAAGGGAAGTGATGCATTCTTCTTATCATTTTCAACAAATAACGGAAAACTGGGGGTGCATTTATATTTTCCTTCCCTGAGTCGACACGTTTGCTCCAGCTACAGCTATGAGTCTTTTTTTAGGGGGGTGGGGGGTCTCTAACAGCTGTGTCCATCAGAAGGCTGTTTTTCTCTCCAGCTCAGTCAGTCAGATTACATGGAGAGCAACTTTTAAAAGGCAGCTTTCAAATCTGGCCACAGACTCCCACTTGAATTCAGCTCTGAACTTTGACTAGGTCATTCTAACATGCTACTGTCGCTGTGCCTCAGTGTAGAGGCACTGGAGGTTGAACCTCGGCCCCAGTCTCAAGTCTTTTGCAGGTTTTTGACCAGAAGTGCCCTATATTAAGCTCCGCCCATCATCCCATTAACTCTGACCTGCTTTTCTGTTTCTGCTGAAAAAAAACCACTCCCACAGTTTGATGCTGCCACCACCTTTTTTCACTGGGGTTATGGTCTGTTCAGGGGGAAGCACAGCCTTGTTTTTCCTTTCAGTGAAGGTCAGATTGGAATACTAGCAGTTTTACTAGCTGTGGATCCCTGCAGCTCCTCCAGAGTCACCGTGGTCCTCCAGGCTGCTGCTCTGAGTAACGCTCTCCTTGTCACACCTGTCGGTCCAGGTCTGCAGCTGGTCCGTCCTCTCTGCATCTCCAGATGATGGACCGATCAGAGCTCTGGGAGATGATCCGAGCTTATTGCTGTAGAACCTGAACCTCCTCCCTGACCTGCTGCTGGGTTCCTTGGTCTCCATGATGCTGGATGTTCTCTACAGAACCCCTGAGGCCAGAACCAGAACAGCTGCAGTCAGACACACAGCTGGACTCTGTTAATCAGGTGACTTCAGAGGGCAACTGGCTGCGCTGGATTTTACGCCGGGTATCGGTGTAAAGGGAGCAAAATGCAGCTGCATGTCTTCTTCACAGGTCACAGTGAAGCACGACTTTGTGTTTGTTTGTTCCATAAAATCCCAGTAAAATCAACCAGTTTTATGGGTATAACATGACAAAATGCGAATAATGCTGGGAGGCATGAATACTTCTGTAAAGCGCCCCTGAGGAACCTCTGATGTTTTCTGCATTCTGTGCCGCATGTGTCAGTCTGCCCCTAACGTCTCTCCGTATGTATGTGCAGTTCACACACTAACCTGCAGACCTCCAGCTCAGAGTCATCGGAACAAGGTCCCGCTGTGCCCCTGTTAGCCCCCCCACAGTGGCTCTGTGGGGTGGGCACTGACATGTCCCCGTCTCCTGACCCCCTCTCCTGGTATCTCTTGGTGATCAGCTCCTCGCCATTCTCCGCCAGCGAGGAGCTGTCTCTGGAGCTCCGGGACCTGCAGCTCTTCTTCTCCTTCTCTCTGCTGCGGGACCTCTCGTTCTGTGAACCGGGACTCTTCACAGAGCCCCTGACGTTGTGTCGCTGCTTGAGACCACCGCTGTCCTCCACCAGAGGCTGGTTCTCCTTCCCTTCATCTGAATCTACTGACTGCAGCTCCATCTTCTCCCCTTTGTCTTCCTCTCCTTTGCGGCCGTTTGTTGCACCCCTGTCCCGGCTGCTCACGCTGCGGCGGCGCGCTCGTCGAGCCTTCTCTTTGCTCCAGCTGCGGGTTTCACGCCCAGCCTCGTCTTCAGAGGAGGAGTCAGACTGAGGAGCGCCTGAGCACCGAAGGCGAGGAGGAAGCTCCTTGCGGCTTCTGAAGGAGCGCTCCCTCTTCTCGCTCAGCTCGCTTCGGTCAGAGCTGAGACTGCGGTCGCTTTGCTCCTGTTTGCCGTTGAGATCTACGCAGTCGAAGGTGGAGCAGCTGCTCCTCTTGCGGCGGTGCCGTCTCTTCTTCTTCTGGGCCTGAGCCGACGAGCTCAGGGCTGTGCTGGTGACTGTCATGGCAGAGGGATTTGGTTTGTGCTTGTTGGGCTTGTGTGACTCAGAAATATCATCTAAGCGGGTCAGCTGGCCATAACTATGCACACAAACACACAGACACAGATGAAGATGGATATGAACAAACATAAAACAGCAGATGAAACAGAATGGAAAAAGCTTGAATGGTATTCAGTAAATGTACAAAAATCTGATGGAATGTGCCGAAGAAAGCAAGAAGCAATAGAAATAAATATTCAGCAGATCTTCATTTCTCCGTATTTGAGAGTAAAACAGTGGAGGTAATACGATGTTTCTAGTGAACAATGAAGAGGAAGGTCTTGAAGCTAAGTGTTAGCATCTCCTCCAGCCTGGTGATGTTTGAGCGTCACTTGAAGAAGGATTTCTCCTTGAATTGTTCTCATTTGTCAAACTGAGGCCACAAACCTCAGTGCACTTTAATGGGATTTTATGTGACAAACAAACACAAGGTGTTACTTCCTTATAGAGTGAAAGGAAAATGATACAGGGTTATTCCATATGTTTCTGAAGAAATAGCTGTGATGTGCATTTGAATTCAGTGGTCTGCTCTGATCGAACCCACCTCTGAAGCTCTGGCTGTGTTTAAGGTCTTTGTCCTGCTGGGGGGTGACCTTCTGCTACGCTGTTTCTGACAACTGCAGACGTTTTGATCTGGTCATTTGGTCCTCACTGCGCAGCATATTATCCTTGAGTTGTTTTTAAAATATATTTTAATGGTTTTATCTGCGTGTGAACCGACATGGCTCCATGTCCCGTCACTTTGCTGCTGGTACACCTGCGTTTCCCCACTGAGGGACAATAAAGGAGATTTCTACTCTATTCTATTTTTCTCCATACGTCTTAGAATCAACTCTGATCAGCTTCTCTGCACCTGCTGAAGAAAAGCATCCCCACAGCATGGTGCTGCCACCGCTATGATTTACTCTGGTGATGCCTGCAGGTCTAGTTGGAGCCTTGGGTTCTGAACTGGGATGAGCCTGATTTTCACTCATGTTCTCTAACAAACCTCTGGGGTCGCAGACAGCATAGCTGGATTTATACCCAGTTGGATGCTGGTTAGTAATTATGGGACCACTGAAGGCATTGGTATCACTGAATTTCATTTAGGGTTATCAGAGTAAAAGGGGCAAAACATAAATGCAAGCACACTTTTCAGCTTTCAGGTTTGTTGTCAAATGTATTTTTTTCCTTCCATTTCACAGCTATACACCACTTTGTGCTGCTCCGTCACATAAAATCCCCCAAAATTATACAAAAAGTGCAAGGAAGACAAATAAAAAGTACCTAGGTTGTATAATCACCGTGGGACAACAGATATGTCACTAATTCATTTATTGTTTCTGGTTTTAAGCTTGAAAACAAGGAAAGCATCATGATTAGGTGAGCAACTGGAAATCCTGATTTGAGGAGATCGTGTCAAAACCTCATATTAGTTTTGGCACAAACCACAAAGCGATACAGACCGCTGAAGCACTGAACCAGAACAATCCAGGCTTCTGATAGCAATGTTTCAATTATTTCAAGAAAATGTAAAAATGTTTGAACTGTTGCAAATAACCCCGTTTTCCTGCTGAAATGTTTCTGACTGTGGTTGTGATGCCTGTTGACATGCCATCCTAGTCCTGTACTTTTTAAAATACAGCTGATGTTCTGAGCTGACACTGAGGGAGACACTGGAGGGAGGGACACGTATTCCTTCACTGTACGTGTCAAACAGTAAAACATGCATGCTAAAAACCAGAAAGTGAGTCTCATATGGGCAATGAGTCATTATGAAGTGAGGAGAGGATGGTACATAACAGTAAAGGTTCAGACACACACACACATGCACATTATTTGCTGTTTTACACACAGTCCTTTTAGCTGTGAGGACACATCACTGAGTCTCAGTGTGACGACCAGTCACCACACACTGTTACCTTAACAAGCTCTCAGTTTCCTTTTCCTCGTTCCACACTGTTCCTGACTTTATGTCATAGAATATTTCCCTCCTTGTCCAGATGCATTTAAGTGCCTTCCTCTGCAGTAACAGGAAGCAGAGAGCTGTTCGTCTCACCTGCATATGTCCTGAGCAGACGGGGTTGTTAATGCCCTGGAAGCTGTGTTGCTGACCTGGAATAGATCAAAAATAAAAAAATAAAAAACACTAGTTTTATACTATATATTTATTTTCTTTTTCAACAACAGTCTGTCAGGTATCATCATTCCAAATTTAGGATGTTAATGCACCAAAAATGTTGTTGTTTATAGCTTTATGAATTTACCATGTTTTCTGTAGGGATGCTGCAGAATCATTTAGAGATTCAGGATGTGTTTGTGGTCGACGACTCTTCTCATCTGAACTGGTAAAACTTATCTAAACTGGTTGGTTTCCAGGCACAGACCCAACTCTTAAGCATAGCTTAGCATTCATGCCATACATTGTCACTTATCAAGCATGGTGGTGGTAGCATCATGCTGAGGGTCTGGTTCTTTGACACTGGTGCATCAAAAACAGGGAATGAAGTAATGAAAAAGTAAAATTGCCTTCACATTAAAACACACCAAAGCTGGTTGTAAAACGATCAAGGCAGGAAGCAGTAGCGTTCTGAAAGTCCACACTGGGAATCCAAGCAGCTGAACCCATTCTGACAGGAAGAGCGGTCAGATGTACATCCGGAACTATGCCAGGACGCTGCTGTTGGCTACAAAAAGCATGTGGTCGAGGTTATTAATGCAGTTATTAATGTATGTGAGCCTGTGTCCATAATTTTGACCCAGGGAGAATTAACAGAACCTGATGGCAAATTAGAACTTGCACAATCAACCACATGCATGACTGTGTGGCTACGGTGAGAGCAAGGGAGCCATTCCAGTGTCGGTGTATTCCACCACTACCCCCTCCATGTTTCTGGAACTATCTCTATAAGCTTTGTTGTGGCCTTTTACAGCAGACCTGATAAATGGTTCTGCAGGCTTTCTCAACAGATTCCACATTCGTTCTTTGGCCACTCTTTTGCACATTTCGTTCCAGTCTTTGTACCACAACATGACCGCATATTTTGCCGCCTGTGTGCAAAAGAAGTTAGCATGACAAAAAAAGAAGCACAAGACCTAAAAACCATTTTTTCCAGTGGTTGAACATGTGTCCTGAAAGACTCATTATTGCCAAGGTCAGCAGAAAGTCTGACTCACTGGAAGAACAACACAAACACATGGGGTGACCCAAGGTTCTTGAGCAGCAATGTATGTGATTTTATGTAACACCTTTGGATTTGTGTCCTTGTATTTGACAGTTTTCCACAGACGCTGGTCACTCAAATATATTTCTGTCAGATTTGATATAAAATATTTTATCACAGAACACAAAGCGTCTCCTCAGACAATCTTTCAGCATAGCAGTTTGCTAGAATATTAGCCAAGGTCAGGTGGGCCTTGAAACAGGAAGACCTCATGATATGTTTGCTGAACTGATCAGGCTTTATTATTGCACATTACCTTGGAAATGTTGCTGGACCGACTGCCGGAGCGCTCAGCAGCTCTCCTCCCCTGCAAAGAAGGCAAAGGTGATGCGTGGGGTTTCAAACAATTCAGCGAGAATGCTGAGTCACTAAACAAGATAAACCCATATTTTCCTGCAACGTTGTTAGTCTAGATGGGGCTTAAACCTCTCAGAACCAACAAAATAATTACCATAAATTCTAAAATATCAAGACAATCAGTGATGTTTTCTCAAGTCAAACCAGAAGACCAACATTTGTTGCTTTAACTCCGCCTGATTGCCTGACCACAACAACCTGAAAACTTTAAAACCAGCTTGATCAGAAAAATGAAATCAGTCTGTGAACCATTGATATTAATTTACAAACAAGATCATTTTAATGATAATTACTAATTAATTGAATTAATTGTGATTAATCAGTTATTGAAATAATCATCAGCTAATTTAGTAATCGATTAGTCGTTAACTGGAGAATACAGACTCTTAAAAAAGGCCTTTTGCTGAAAAAAATAAAACACCCAGAGCAGTGATTAAGCCAAAACTGTACAATATATATATACGTTTTGCATTTATCATTAAAAAAAAACCTTTGTCTCTAAATATGTTCCACCCAAAACTCCTCAACTGGCAGTTTTAGCTTCACCTGGTTCACATTCTCTAAAGGAAAGCTATGTTATTGCATTTTAGGCAATAAAATGTTTATTTTCCTATTTAAAAAAGGAATTTTTAATTATTTTTTTATTTGCTTCTTTTAATGTATTTCTAATGTTATATATGAAAAGCCTAAAGGTTAAATGAAAGATCTGCAGAATGTGACCTTTTTTTTTTTTTTTTTTTTATCCCATTATTATTCAGAATAATCGATTACTAAAATAATTGTTAGTAGCGGCCCTACACCCAAACATATCTCCAGCACAAGGAGATAAAATCAGACCAAAAGCAATGATGGTGTTTAATCCAGCCGCCTTTTCACACCTCCTGTTTCTGCAGTATTGGTGTCGCCTGATCCTGCTGTATTTACAGTGTTAAAATCCAACGTCAGAGGTCACATGTCCTCACAATTTCACTGTGATCCGGCCTAAAGCCAGCAATCCTATTAGCCGTTTGTCCAGCTCCAGGGGCACCACGCTGTTCACCGGGGTGTTGCTATTTAAAGGCAACTTAAGGAACTTTATCTAGAACAGCCATCGTCTCAGCGCAACGTTCAGAGCTTGAACTCGACCACCGCCTGATCAGCCGTGGCCTCAGCTCCTCGCTGCAGGAGTTAAAGCTTCAGGATTTAGATGATTACTTTAACAGACCTGGTCTGCTCCATGTTGGAGCATTAGAAAGTATTTATAGCATACAGCCATGGTAAAAAGTTAGTACACCCTCTGTCAATTGTTTGGTTTTACCAGGTTCAAAAAGATGCTGAAATCTAACCTCATGTGTACAAACCTTCAGATTCCACCCTAATATCACTTATTAATCTGAAGCCGAAGGAGAAAAGTCTAAGTCTTAGTGAAAACCTAAGTAAACCCACCGAACCTGAGATATAACTCAGCTTGTTTTGTTTTGATTCAGTCATTTTTCTGACCCGCCAACAGCAAAACACTTTAAAACCCAGTCTGCAGAATATAATGCATAAATACAACAAACATACCTCCACTTATCAGCCAGCCACTCATGGGTTTAGGTTTGTTTATACGGAACAAAAATAAACCTGTTTTAGATCAGTTAGATTAATAAACCATGAAGCCATAACCTGTGGTTCTTTCTAATACCTGAAGGGATTCGGGGCTCTATATTCTACTGGTTTAATGGCATCTAAGTCCCTCCTCACTATCTCTGAGTGCAGATTAGCTGAAACAAAATCACAGAGTTTATGTCGACTATTTGTAGCGTTGCTGTGAACAGCCAATCAGAGAGCAGGTGATGGTTCGGTGTCTGGGAAAACACCAAAGGAATCGAAAAGTCAGAAGGAATGTCACAATATCGAAATGTTTCGGAAATAAAGTTGTCAACATTTTCTAATCATCAAAACGTTCAATAAAAACTATCTCCTACCACTTTCTACAGTGCCTTGAAAGAATATCTGTCCTCTTGTCAAATTTCTTCTGGTGTTGCTTTTTGTCACAACTCAGTGTCCTAGATCATAGAAGAGTTAAATGTTTTATTTACTGAAGGAAAAAAAGATCCAAACTAATCTAGGCATATATGAAAATATAAGTGTCCTCCTTGTTAAGTCATGATTTAACTATGATCAACCATATTTCTTGGTTCTGATTATTGTCAGACCTTTAGAATCAAGAAATCACTTAAACAGAACCTGTGTGACAACAGGACGCAGGTAAAAGATTGTTATTTATCAGTACTAAAACTCTGGGACTGCAGAGAACCACAGAGAGAGAGTTTATCCACAGATGAAGAAGAACATGGATCAGTGGGGAACCTTCCCAACCAAAATTCCCATCTCATATTTGCCAAAAAAAAAACTCCCTGGATGATCCCCAAGACTTCCAGGAAAACGTTCTGTAGACTGACAAGACAAAAGTGGAACGTTGTGGGAGGTCTGCGTTTCATTTGAGAAAAGAACTGCTGTCAAACATGGTGGTGGTAGTGTGGTAATCCTGCTGAGATGCTGCGGCATGACCTGAAGCAAACTGTTCTGGCTTGAAAACCCTCCAGTGTGGCTGAATTAAAACAACTCTGCATAGAAGAGTGTCTAAAATTCCTCCACAGTGACGTAAAAGACTCGTTCTGAGTTGTCACAAACGCCTGATGGCAGCTGGTGCTGCCAAAAGTAGCTCAGCCAGGTTTAGGGGGAATGACTGTTCACTTGAGGTCAGGTTGGTTTGGATAGCTGCGATATCTCCGTCAGTGAAATCATTCCAAAAACAAAAGAAACTCTAACTTCCACCCGATTGTTCTGGAACAGAAAAAGGTCAACTTGTTCAGCTGGAACTCATTGTAGTGGAAACTGGACAGCCAGTCAGATCTGCTGGTCTCTCAGGGGTGAAGAACTTAAATCTGCAATCATATCCACAATCCAAGCATCCGCATCCACTTCACTCGTCCATGTCATCGGCCCTCTAGAACCAGAGAGAGCTCATCAGAACCCGGCCATGCTTCAACAGGTAGAACCAGACTGGATAATCACGGATCAGTATTGACAGATGGTTGCAATGCAGAATAAGTCAGCTTGAGAGGTTTTATTCCTGCATGGAGTTTTCAGAACGTGCCTTTAACCTTCCTAATCATCCAGCTGAATAAAAACTTAGCAAATTTATAAAGAAGAAGATTTTGTTGGACGTTCTTGTTGAGCTTTTTGTGGCAGAAAGAAGTTATAGTTAAATCTCTGAGGAGAACAGAAAACAAAAGAGAAACACCCAGATTGCTTTGATAATGAGAATAAAACTGTACGTTAATGTTCCAGCTGCTTACTTGCAGAACATCCATCTGTTTTTCTATTTATACATTTATTTTTAGAAAACAAATGTATCTAAGATCTATGATCATTTGTGGGAACTTGAGAATCAGAGGAAAACCAAATCCAGACGAGCTTTTTGAAAGCGTCCTGCGGGCAGCTCCAGCAACGTGTCTGTAAATCAGCCCACATCGAGCCACAGTGCCGGGAAAATCATCAAAATAAACAAGAGACTCTGTCAACATGTTCTAAGCTGATCAAGGGATTTTCTGATAAACCAGTAGTCCTGCTTGAATTCAGAGCGAGCGCGACTGTTAACCAACACCTCCATGTGTCAGAGGTTTGCACTAATGTGGGTCTAAGTGCATCAGGAACAGATCGGTTACCCCCGATGATTCATAAAATGATTTATCTGCCTCTCCACTCAGCAGGGACTCCTGAAACTTTTACTTTTCAACTTTAATTTCCAGTTCATTTGCATGTTGGTGGAAACATTTCACAGCTCTTAAAGACACCTGCTCTGACATCTAAACACACACACAGCCATTAAATATTACCGTCACACACACAGCTGCTTTACATGATTAAACCCGACCGTAGAAAAGCAGCCAGCGCCTGTCTCAGATACACATGCACGGTCTCAAAGCAGATTTAATTCAACCTCCAAAGCGCTAATGTGTAACTTTTGAGAAGACTTCATTTTATTTTTGGAGATTTAAATGGTGATTCATTTCTGTGCTCCAGTACAAAACAGGAAGCATTAAGAAACAAAAGATTTCTATTTAGGTCAGCTCACCGCCTACATCTCCATTTGGACTGTGTTTAAACAGAAGGCAGCAAGAGTCGTTGCTGTGGTTTACTTTCATCTGACAGAGGTAAGGCAGAAGCTTCCCTCTGCACAACCAACCTACTAATAAAAACACACGAGCTCTATCTATGTTATACCAATTACAAATCATTTGCATTTAAGGTGTTACAAAATGGATCAAAGCTGTGCTTATCATCCAGTAGAAAAGCTGTAATCAAATACTGACACTAGAACTTTCAAAAAACAAAAGAAATATAAAATGTGAAACCCCTCACTCATTGCAAGAGAGGCGAAGCGTTGTTATTCACCGCATTCCTGCAGATTTCCTTTTCAAAACCTACTTCGATTCTTGTTGCAGTTCTAATGTATTTTGGACATGTAAATATTGCTTGCTCATTAGTCAGACTTAACATCTGCAAGTCAAAAAAAAACCTGAAACAAGATGAGACCAGAGCTGCTTCTGACTGAGAGCTGTGATGAAGGTCTGCTTCACAGGGTTGGGTTTATGGAATCAGGACTGACTGGTTTCAACATCTGCAACAAATGGGCCAGTTATTCTCCACTACATACAGATTCTTTCAAGTAAAGTTCGAGATCTTACGTGCTTGTAAAAATAACAAATAAAATCAGCAGTTTTGCTTCGTTTGACATCTAAAGCAGAACTAGCTTCAGAAACAACAGTCTGGTTTCAAACCTTGGCTTAAAGTTGTTAGATGCCAGAAAAGGTGTGAAATGGCCGTGTGTGGTTTTCTGAACAGTTGTACATTTACATATTTCAGCCATTAACTCAAAAACCAAAATACCGAGGGCTAATGTTAAGCTCAATGTGCGCTGTGACAAATCAGGACACAGGAATCCTTTAACCATAAATCGGAGTGAAAGGCATCTTGTTTTGTTTAATGTTTATGTTTTATTCCCAAGAAAATAAAGAATAAAATCTGGGAACTAAAACTATTTCTCATACTTGTTTTTATCTTTTTTTCATTTCATATTCCACATCAACACCTGGAAAACAGGAATGCTGGAGACGCAGCTCACTCACACAACAGACCACAGAGTGAAGTAGTCGCCTTTAAACACACGCTGGACACATCCCAGCTGTGTGTCAGCCTCAGATGGGTGTGGCCAGCGCACACACACCTTCAGTTGCACACAAATAACTCCTAAAAGTTGAAAAAACATGTTTTAGTTCTAAACTTTTCATTAACATAATGAGTGGGATAACTAATTTTTAAGCTCTCATCTTACTTCAAAAAGGAGGTAAATGTGGTATC
This sequence comes from Anableps anableps, assembly GCA_014839685.1. NCBI lineage: Eukaryota > Metazoa > Chordata > Actinopteri > Cyprinodontiformes > Anablepidae > Anableps > Anableps anableps. Next base: position 903,928 of record CM026065.1, read on the forward strand.
ATCATGCAGGCTACTGAGAACTAGCCATGCTTTAAAGTCCTTGGACTGAGATGCCAGAAGCACTGGAGCGACTGGAGGCTCCCCAGCTACATAGAATAATATCAGAACCACTGCCCCTTCCCCATCTGTTGCTGGGGACTGCCTATCAGCTGGCTCAAAGAAGCCAACTGCACCTTTTTGCTCAGAAGAAATACAAGTTCAGCTGTTTGGAGACATTTCCACCTGCCATGGTGAGAGCGCAACCCATCGCTCTTGTTAAGAGCGGCGGTCTCTCGAGAGATTGTATATCTCAGTGGGATTCGTTCTCCACATAAAATAAAAAATGTTTCAAATATTTAACATATGAGCTGCTGGCTGGCGAGCTGAGTGGACAGCCCAGATAACTGCCTGGATACGCTATGAAAAACACAACATCAAAATGTTCGAATAGGTTGTGCGATATTCACCTGGAAACAACTACATTTAGTGGGAGTGGGCTTTTTCAACTGGTTTGTTTATGTTTAAAATAAAGAAAAACATTTTAAAAGATGTTATATCATCCATTACTCTAACCATAGTGGGAATAGCTCTTGTTTTCAGGTTTAAATAAAAAGCAGTAATCCCATAATAATTTTCCTGTTGGTACTGGGACCCTGAGAGCCTGATGCCGCTGGGTAACTGGGACACAACTGGGAAGATGTCAGCAACATCAAGCAGGTTCATTTCCACCAACACAGGCTGCAGGTAGGGTCAGTCTGGCAACTTCGCCACTGTGCTGTCATCGCTTCCTGCTTGTCTGCTGTTTTATTCTCCTTCTAATCACGTCAAGCATTTTGAATTCCCTTGTTGCTGAAAATGTGGGATACAAATAAAACTGCCTTGTGCTGAAGGCCTGGGTGGGAGGGACTCTTTTTTTTTTACACTTCATTTCTGTAGTTTTCCAAAGTTTCTTGGTAACAACCTTCCTATAGATCAATAAATAATCCAAGAAGTTCTATGAAGATGAATATGCACATTTTCTTGTATAAAAGCCATTAAAACCTTCTGCTGGCTTACTCTACACATGGGACATTTCTGGTTACCTCTGCAGGCAACAAACACCTAAAGAGCTCATGGCTTTCAGCATCATAGATGCAAACTGCAAACAGACACCAGGAGGTGACCACTACAGAACAATTCAAGAAGAACGTGAATGTCACAAATTGACAGTAAAAGACCCAGCTCGTCTTTAAAACACAGACTGCAGAGTGTGAGAAAGAAGAATAAAAGTTTCAGAGTAAATGTGTTCCTCTTACCTGAGTCTCTGCTCCTCTGAACGCCTGAGTCTGAGGCAGGGGGAAGACTTTCCAGAGTCTGTGTGTGGACATGTGCAGGCTGGTGCTGAGGGGGATTAGGCGCAGTGGCGTGGACTGACGGATATATTCTGGTTCCACCTCCAGCCGCATTTAGACCAGCACTCAAGAAGCTGTGACAGCACCGTTCTATTTGTCCGGCATATGTTTTAAACAGGACTGATGCATGTTTGGAAAAAGAAACTCTGTCATCTGCTGCCTTTTTAACAGCTGCGTGTCTTTGCAGTTTAAGCAGGCTTTAGTAGACAGAAGTCCCAAAAACACAAATATCAATACAGTTGCTTCAAGGCGTTATCACAGCAACTGCAGATATGCTTTGCAAAAATAATATCCCACAAGCTGAGGCTTTTCCAGTGGTCAGCACTCTGTGCACCTGGCACATGAACACACTCCCAACACGGAAGTCACGACATGCATGGGCGAAACCAGACCCTTAACTTTTCTAGTTTCCCAGCAAACTTTGTAGATTCTGATGAGACAATCAGAATATGCAATCAGCTGAAATATGAACAAGGCTTGACGTACTACAAGATGATCCGATTTGTATTTAACCCAAGACGATGTGAAAATGCCACAGTGTCCACAGAGTGTTATTGGGGCCTGAACTGTGCTCCAAACTCTAAATATCAGCTGTCATTTCATTTATGATCTCAGGGAGATCATTAAGTCAAGGAAGTTGTTTAAGAATGGACTGTGGAGAATGGTGGATCATTTTTATATTTATAACTCTGAATACTGCACAAGTCCATGCATATGTTACTTCTAGGCTGGATGACAGTAGTTCTTCATAACCAGGATTCACTAAAATGTCAGCAAACAGCCTTCAGTGGCTCCTAAACGGAACAGAGAGTGCGACGCTGAAAGATCAGACTGCTCCAGCGTCAGCTTGTCTCTAGAATTCATCTTCAAACATCCAAAGATTGAAATGAGCAGGCTTCGTTGTAAGTAAAAAAAAAAAACAAAACAAAACAAAAAACTCAAGGATCCTTTTTTCTCAGGATTACCTGGCTTTCCTAAAGTTTCCAAAATAAATGAGAGGCAGGAAGCTCATTTATCAGGCACCTCTCCGGGGAACCAGCTCCCAGTTCTTCCTCTGTCGGGCAGAGCTCTTTCCACTTTTCCAGCAGCGTTGAAAAGGTTCCGTTTATGCTTTAGAGTTATCCTTCACACTTAGACAGGCTGCTAACGGACATTTCCTCACACTGCCACCACCAGTCCTGTCTTTGTTTCCTTGCTATAGAAAGTACACCTGGCTTTGTTTGTGTCTCTATGTTCCATCTGATGCTGCCCAACCTGAGCGTGGTTCTGCTGGAGATTTCTTCCTGCTAACAGGAGCTTGTTTCTCTCCACTGTCGCTCTGTGCTTGCTCAGGATGAGGGGTTGGAGTGAAGCAAAGAACAAATCCAATCTTCCACTTTCCTTAAACAGATCCTGTACGAGTCGCCTTTGTTTAATGAACCAAATCTGAGTCCCGATGAATCATCTGAACTTAGATTTCATTAGATTTCATTCTGAATCTGACCATATTTCATCAAAAATTATTCGCCTATAATAGTATTTCACTTAAACCTGCTTGTTTCAGTTTTGTTGTGAATTTGACTGCCATAAATACAATGGATCTGTTTAATAAAATTATGAAATCAACTAACTTTTAACCCAAAGATACCAGAAATATCTAAAATATTCTTATAAAAGAAATACATAGTAATTACCCAAACTAATCAGCAACTCCCAGGCAACCTCGCTCCACAAACCTTCAGCTATAACTGGACTAGAAGAGTGACTTACATTAAAGCTGAACTGGGCTGAAGGATTAGTTGCTGACTGGTTAACCTGGGTCTCTATGGAGGTGGACTAGGTTGTAATGAGGGCCCCACATTTGCTCACACAGAGGGTTCGGGTAAAGGAGATAAAATGATTAAATGCGACCTGGATAAGGATCATAACCTAAACGTTTTGACTCAGACACCAAATACACTGAAAATATGTCAAGAAAAGGTGGCTGTTGTCATAGAGAATACACATTTTTATTTTGTTTTCTACTTTCTATTGCCTTCTTAAAAAATGGAGCTAAATATTGCTCAAATGTGGCAGCAATGAGCCAAGAATAACTTTACTTTATCTCATGCTAGGCTATGCAGACGCTCTGTCTGCACTGAGTGGTTTACCTCAGCGTGCTGAGTGCTTGAAGCGGCTGCCGTGGGAGGGAGAGCCAACTCACTTTCTGTGTAATTCTCCAGCCGCCAAGGGGCTCTCATACACTGAGTGCTGGGAATTGAACCTTCAGCTCTAAATAGTTGGATGACCCAGGATGCAACAGGACTGATGTTTTCACAGAATGCATTTCATTTCTTCACATTGATTCTCTTATAAAATGTATTTTTCCTTAAACATATGAGGCAAAACAAGAAATTATATGGCAGAAGCTTAAGCAAAATGGACAAACTTAAATAAAAACTCAGTTGCTGAAGTTTTTGGTCCATATTTTCTAACCCGAGACAATGAATAGGATCAGCGACTGCTGGAGGGAAGGCAAGAGCTGAAACCTGGGAACCAGGACAGAAGGTTATTTTTAGTCTGATGTTGTCTGTGAATTGTCTTAGCCTGTTTAAAAATACATTTTAATCTCTGACTAGTTGACCTGCTTGAACACAGAAATACTCGGCAGGATTTGTATTAAGAGTTATGAAAGCCCTAAATATTTTTTAGCAGTTATGTTATGCAGCTGTGCAACATTGCTGACTTCTGTGATGTAATAGCTGAAATCAGCAGCATTTGGAGCCTGAAGCCATCGAGCAAACACTCAGCAAACAACCTTCTGCCTGCGCTGTGATCGAGGTCTCCAGTAACGTGGGGAGTGAATATTCCAGGAACTCAGCTGCCTGCTCTGGACTCAGCGACCTCAGGCTTCCTCTTCCTCTCGCTGCCTGCGCTCAGTCTTCTCTCCAGCCAGACAGAAGCACTTTGCAGCTTCATGCATGGTTAATGCAGAGCTGGATGCTATGAGGTTACACAACGTCCCTGACACTGGGAGCTGTGGGAGGAGGCGGCCACTGCTGCTGTCTTAGATCGTGTTTCCATGTGAGACACATGGAAGCTGCCAGGCAGTGACATCAAAGCAGGTCCCTGCTGTCTGAGCAGCAGGAGTCAAGAGTCAGAAGCAGTCAGCTGATACCGAAGGATGACAAATACATACTGAATGTATTTCCATTCCACCACCAAGAAACACAGATGACTAAACCAAGATTAAAATCTGACCGGAGACGAATCATTTCTGAGACCAAAACATCTGTTCTGCTGGTGTTTGGGAGCCGAGCTCTGGAGGTCAGGATCTCACCTCGTTCTTGTCTTTGGAGCGACGAGCGCTCTTTCCATTGCTGGCCGTCTCTCTCGCCGGGACCACAGTGATCTGCTGTACTGGCATGCTGCTGTTTCCAAGCAACGCTCCGGTGCTACTCCCGCAGCATTCCCATCACGCCGGCCGCCCCCCGGACCCCCGGACCCGCCGGACCCCCCGGTCCTGCTCGGAAGAAACGAGATTGCTCTCCCTAATCGGCCCAATCCGGATCATCGGAAGCGATGGAGACAAAACGGGATCGGGTCACCGAGGCAACAGGAAGACAGCGCTGGGGATGGTGGGGTCGTCATGGCGACTGGGAAACCACTCAGTGCGCGCCGTCGGCTGCCTTTCCTCCCCCTCCTGCTGGTCGATGGACAAGAGAGGAAGAGTTGAGAGTACAGGGAAGACGTGTGTTGCTGTGACACGCGTGTGTGTGGAGTCTGTGACTGTCCTGAGGAGGCGGGAGCAGGAGTGTGTCGTGCTCCCTGGATAACAGGCATAAGGTCCACGAGGATTAGGGCTTAGACTAACCCCAATCTCCTCCTCTGACCAGTGGTGGACCTAATAAGCTTACACAACGTGTTCACATGGACAGCAGTCTCACACACACACACATACGCACACACTCACACACACACACACACACACACACACACACACACACACACACACACACACACACACACTGCTGGACTGGTTGCAGGCTCCCTGTGGTGAAGCAATATGCTGACAGACATTAAACACCTTCTCCCTCCTCCAGGCTAAAACCAGGAATAAAGGACCATTAGTCCAACTGGACACAAAGTGAAAACAACGTGGGCGGGTGAAGTGTGTGAGGATGAAGAGTGGATCCTGTTTTACAACTGGATTATGGCTGATATAACAGGAAACTGGGAGAGATAAAGGGACGACACAAACAGCAGTGGTACTGGGGTTAGGAGGCACCCACTCTCCCACAAAAACAGGTCCAAACTGTTTATGAGACACATTTTTACAGATTGCCTTTTCCAAATATTACTGGTCCTTGTGTAAACCTGGGTTCTCAAACTTCATTTTCAAACATCTGCTCTGGATATGGAGATAAATGTCCAGAACAACTAGTGATGAGCAAATCCTTCTATGATTTTGTTACAGCCTACAGGTAAAATGAATCGAAGCTGAATGGTTTTAATTGAAGACATTACAGTTCAGCCTTGATCAGCTGAATCACTTTTCATTCATTTGCTGTAAATTTAGAGCATAAAACAACAACAACCCTCGACTCACTTTGTGCCTCTGATTTCCTGAAAATACAACTAAACCTAAACCAAGTATGTATGTGCATCATACTTCCAATGAGTCAGGCCTTATTGTTGTATCTTGAAGAGGTTTTAATCGTCAGAACTTCATACTTTATTCAAGTCTTTCAGAGTTATTGTTTGGTTTGTGGCTGCTTTATGTCTCAGTTTTTGTTCATCATCTTAAGGCCTACAACAGCATCTGAAAGTGCCGTCTTTAAGACACAGGGGGAAAAAATCAAGTTTACAGCTTTTTGGAAATCACCTTGTTGGTGCTGAGACGTTGTTTTCCCAGTCAGTCTGCTCTGTGTGTGTAGACCCAACACTGGTGGATCTCTGAAGTTTTGCAGACGTTTTATGTCTTAATGATTTATGGGTTGCACACCCACAAACTCTCAAATGCATGCATACAGACAGACGTAGACGTGCAGGGAGAAGCAAAATTACAGAACCCAGGAAGAAAAAAGAAGAAGTCGGCGTGTTGTTCTGTGGTTTAATGCTAAAAAAGCAAGTCCCTCAACATTTGTGGAGACCGAAAACACAAACGTTCTTCTGTGCAAACCCGCTCAGAACGTCAGCAGGAGTTTCTGGAACAACAGGACAGCTACCCTCACAACACAGAGGAAAATCAGAACCAAAGTAAGAAAGCTGGTTTTACTTTTGCCTCCGGGTCCTCAAAGCCCAGCGCTCAGGGAGAGCTCGGCTCTGCGTTTCACCTGCGGTGCCTCTGCTCAGCACATCCTCATACCGAGCCAAGGGCCCTATAAATAATTATGATAAATATGATCTCACTTGAACTGGAGACCTAATGTGTAAGTCAACTCTTCACAGCTTTTGCAACAGCGTGAAAGAGAGAAAGAAAGAGCGAGGAGCACAAGGCAGAGAGTGCGGCATGAAGCGCCGCTGCGCCTGAGCGCTCCACGGGCAGCAGGTGAGTGCTGGGCTCTGATTTTGTTTGGCCCTGTGTGACCAGCCCGCTGATTCTGGTGATGTTACTGTCAGCACAGCTGAGCAGGCGAGTCTGGGCCGATGGCCTCTCTGCTGACCGAACTGGAGGTGTGGACCATCATGTTTTCCATTCTGGTTTTCGCCCTCTTCACCCTCACTGGGATGATCAGTGAGGACTGTCCGTACGTGACAGGTGAGGCTGCAGGAAGAACACACACACACACACACACACACACACACACACACACACACACACACACACACACACACACACACACACACACACACGAGTATGTTTGTTCCACATGATGCTACAGATAAGCCCACAATTATTCATACCCTGGCAGATCTAAATTTGAATTTATTTTCATTCAACTAAGAATTTAGGTTTTTGATGCTAAATGACTCCAGCATGTTTCAAAAGATGAAACTATGTAGTCGCAATTTTGAACAGATGAAATATTTTAATTTATCATTGCAAAATCATTTATAATCTTGTAACTTATCAATGGAAAGCCCTGTCTTAGCGTCAAAGCAACCAAACCCTTCTCAGAACCGCTATCACCATCTATTTGAATGTTTCCACAGGAATTTTGTTGATTTATCTTTGGTGATGAAGTCCAGGTCATTTTATTCAATTGAAATTACTTAAAGTCTGAAGATGTTTACATGTTAGTAAAAAGAAAAGGTTACTTTACACCTAAAACATGATCAGGGTTATGAATATTAATTTCGGGCGTAACTGTATCTAGGATTTAAAGTACCGTACAGGATAATCAGTTTTGTAGAAAGCTACAACACTGAATAAAATCAGCATATTAGGTGAAAGCAGCAAGTCATGCGTGAATGTTTTTTTGCATATGTTTTGTTCTTAACTTGAAGTTTATATTTCTATCAGCGTCAGGCCTGAATAAACCGTGACAGAAGTTCGTGTGAGCCAGTCAGTTCCAGCCCTGAATCCACAGGCGCTATATTCAAAATACGGTTTGGCTCTGAGTTGGTAAGAGAAGAGCGACTTTCCTGTCCAGATAAGGCTCTCCGATAACAAATCCTTTATCCTGGCCGAGTCCGCATTAAAGAGCTCAGACCAAGAGAAGGAAAACTTCTCCAGAGAGCATCGCGCCGGTCCGCTGGTGGACCAGAGCAAAGAACCGCACCAGAACCGGGAACAGCCGCCCAGCACTGTGAGCAGCATGTTTGAAACTCCACACTTTCATTTAGGTTTTGAGCTACCAACAAAACCAGTAAAAACACAGCGCTTCAGAGCTGATCAAATGTAATTTTAACTCCAGAATAACACAAGCTTTTCTCATATCTTCCACTTGCTGCTTTTTAAGTCACCCTGCACACAGTGTAAGTAGATCAGTGCGTCACTTTGGGCTGCAGCCAAAGCTGATTCTTCTCCAGGAACTTCAAGAAGGTTATTTGTGGCTCAGATCTCAGCTCTTTATATCTCCTAGTGGTGTTAATAAATCTAGCTCTCAGAGTTGTGTTGAACGCATGCAGCGCTGCTGGCGCTCAGGAGACATCAGCTGATTATGATTGCGACGCGTTCACGGGCACCGCTTGTTAGAAGAGTATTAGTGGTTTTACAATTTTTCCATATCCTTATTTGATATGGAAAAATATGCTTTTTTAAACACAAATACAGATGCACACTTGTCCTACTCAGTTGCACATTTCTTTGAATCTAAGGATTTTTTTCAAATGACTGCACAGTATTTTTTATGTTTTAAATTTGCCCTTACTCTGCCATCTCTCATAATCTTATTTTTGTTATATTTGTCTGCAGGGACACCTGATTTCCCTCACTGTGGGAAAATAAAGGACACTTCTATTCTAGTAAATTAAAGAGGTGATATTAGAGCAGAGGTACTGAGATAAATCTGCGCACTGGGTCGCTGGTGGCTCAGTGGGTCGAGGCCGCACCCAGTGCAGAGCCCCCAGTCCTCAGCGCGCTAGTTCTGGGTTTGAGTCCCAGTCTCGGGCCCTTTGCTGCATGTCTGTCTCTTCTTCATTTCCTGTCCAAATACTGTTAAATAAAGGCCGCTGGAGTCTAAAAAAACGAACATTGAAAAAAACCCTGTGCATATATATATATATATGTTGTTGCGCAACAGTGGGTTTGTTTGGCCATAAATAACTAATGTATGCTAAGGGCACTTATTAACAACATTAGTAATTTAGATCAAAACTACCAAGTCACCACCTGATTATCCGGATACAACAGGAAGCAGTAAGCAGGTACCACTGCAGGCGACTCAGCCTGGATGACTACGACGAGGCCGTGTCAAGCGGTCTGTTTTCCTTCCACACATCCTTTCATGGTCGTTTTCTGATATCTGTACCACAGCTGGGCTCGTCAGAGTAGTTCAGTTTCTTGTGGAGATGATATCATCACAGTTTTCTTCTGTTACAGAGAAGTTGTCAGATGTTTTTGGTCAGACTGGCTGCTGTTCGGTGAGAAGGGGAAACATCTCGTTAAAAAGAAAGGAGCGATGTAATGTCTTGATGCGATGCGTAGACATTTTTACAGACTGTCAGTGAATGCACCAGGGTAGGACACGACATTAGACAGTCAGCGTGCGCGTGAGATGAGGCGAGTGGTAGGATAGCAACGCTGCGTGTCTCTGAAAATCCCAGTCAGTAAACGAGCATCTCCTCCAGTCCGGTGTGCTCAGACGTCCCGGTCACAACGCTCCTGCTGCTGCTGTGAGGACAGCCACTGAAGGCAACAGTGAGCCAGATTTAGTTCACAGGTTTTTCTCCACCTCTGTCTGGTTTAAAGGCGCAGTGTGCAATAACTGACAGGAATTAGTTACAGCATAAGAGCAGCATTAACCGTTTAACTGCATTTTCTGTTTCCTGAATGTTGCTTGTGATGTGCACCATGCATGGCACCCTGTCACACCGAGCCCAGCTGCCCAACAGAAGCTCGTTTCAACCGTTTCAGTCTGGGATTCATTCTTTGCATTGTGATGCATATCTCATCCCCTCCATTCTACGGTCACTCATGGACCAGACGCCATCCTGCATCCCAGGCCCTGGAGGCTGGATTTATGATGACAGCTCCTCACCTTTACCTGAGCTGTACTTGTTGCCCTCTGGAACCATGCTGGGTTTAAACATGTTTGATTAAGTTGCTGAAAGTTCACAAGCGGTAGAACTGTGAATATGAACGTTTCCATGATTTAGTAGAAACGTAAATCCAAAATGAAATTTTGTCAATAAACCATTTTAAAACCCTAGAAATTAAGTTTTTGCTTTCAGATCCTTATTTTTACTGATATAAAATGTGCTTGCTTTTTAAATTCATTTTACAGTCATGATTATTTTTAAAGGATGAGATCAAATTTGGGTAAAACAACCAAAGTGAATGTTTTTTCTTCTTTCTGCAGGAACTGCTGAAAAAGCCCAAAGCCAGGAGATGTTGGTGTGACTCAGAACTCCTTCCTGCTAACAAGCAGCTTGTGAGAAGAAGTCAGCTGCAGCCTGGTGTGTGGCCGTGAATCTTTATCAGTTCATAAAACAAAGTCTGCAGGCTGACCTCTGAACACATGTTTGTGCGTGCTTTGTTTGAGGTCCTAGTGTAACTTGCTTCCAGGATGAGGCACAAAGGAGTGGCCTACATTGTGCAACTAAAAAAAGCAATAAGGAGACACCTGCTCCAGCAAAGTGGCACACGACAGCATCGCCTCCCTGCTCGTCCTTCAGGATGTCAAGAGACAACACGAGGAGCTTCCTTTGTGAACTTTCAGCCTGTGTACTTCTTCTGTCAGTAAGTCCCACAACAGCAAGCTAACAATTCTTATTTATTTGTGAGAAACGTGCTCAAAGTGCTCATGTTCTCTGTTCAAAGAGGTTATAAAACAAATTTGGGTCAGAAGTAAAAGGTGTGCTGGTCAGACCAGTTTGCTGTGAAACTGTTGTGGAGGTGTGACTCATTCATGCTGGATGTTGAAGAGCCGAACCTGTTTGCAAACAGGCTTAACATATAAAACCTAATTATACTTATTGATAGTTTTATTCTATCAGGTAAAATCAGTTAAAGGATCGAATATTTATTCAGCAGGTACAGTTCCTGTGGCCTCCTTTTACATAAAGTTGACTTTGGTTTTTATTCGAATGTTTGTGGCGAAGCAGCAGAAATACTTCTTGGTCAATATTAATAACCTGTTTAATTATGACTGGGAAGCTGAGGCGTTGTGGTTTAACATATAGACTGTCGAATAGCTCCGACCTTAAAATGTGTCATTTGGTGAAGTAAAGTCTGCTGAAAGTTGCATCAACTTGTGTGTCTTCATTTCCTTCAGTTCTGGCTCGCTTCTCACACCACGACATTATCCCATTTCTGAACTTTGTCTAACTTTACTAAAATAAGTGATGCTGCTGAAGTAATGAAGTTTAAATATGTAGTTAAAATGTTTATGGACGGAGGAAGGTTTTCATGAGCAAAAGACATTTGAAAATCTTGTTTTTCACAACAGGAACTATTATTTCTGAAGTGCAAACACTGTATGTCATACAGGTTTCTGAAAGTAGACCTCAGGCAAACTACAGAGAATTCTTTCAGGCCCTCTGGTGGAGAAAAGTAGGTAGTGCACTTTCTAAAAAGCACCACGACATGTCACGAAGTTTTAGCACAGCTTCAATTTCTGATCACTCATACAGTTTATAGGAATTAATGTGAAAAATCATCTTTTTAAAAAGTTTTAAAAACTTGCTTCATTACAAAATATAATTTTCAAGTTGAGTTTATAATTAGTGTAACACATTTTAGCAACAAGGCAGTTGAAAGTGCTTTACATGATAAAACATAACTCAAGGATTAACTGTCACCGTCACCTCGTTTTAACTTATGTCATATCATAAGTACAGCTGGAGCTCTATGAGAGTCCAGCTAAAATGACTCCATCATTCTGATTTAAAACCCGTCGGCTATAGAGGAGGCACACATGTGGTTGTCCTTTTGTGTTGGCTCCAAAGTGTTACCTCCAAACAGAATCATGCAGCCCACAATTCACCGCAGGACACTTGTAGAGCAGAAGCGACGGTGAGCTGCAGAGAAGAGAGCTTCAAGGCATCCAGGAGTGTCCCTCAAGGACTAGGACTATCGCTTCCTCAGGAGACTGCTACACTGTCAAGTTGCCACCAGGGCAGAGCTTGGTCAACATGAGTAGCAGGTGGCTGGGAACACATCTCCACACAGTGGAGCAGGGACCTACAGGACAACAGCCTTGGGACAAGACTGGCAGCAAAGAAACCACTTCTGGCCAAGACACATCGAGGACAGCCGGAAATTCTGCAGGACATACAAGGATCACAGCAGAGAACGGGTACAGCATCAATCCTGACTGTTTTGGAAATCTGGAGAAGAAAGGCTGAGAACTACCGTGAGTCTGGTGTGGTGATGCATCCAGATCCACTCCATGTTTGTGGTAGGTTCTCTTCCAAGGGAGTGGGCTTCCTCACAGCTCTGCCCAACAACCCTGCCATTAAAAAACGAGTGGGACCAAAACGTCCTCCAAAAGCAAATTCTTCCAGCTGTCCAAAAACGATTTGGAGATGAAACTGTTCTCAGCCTGATGGAGCACAAGTCAGAAAAAGTTTCACAGAGATCTTGACATTTGGACCTGGACTCCAGAAACTCCCCAGATGGTCTGGTTTGTTGAGGCGAAGATCAAATCATTGGCATCATTACTTATGATCCACTTTATAATTCATCATTCATAAAAATATTCTTGGCTTTATCTATTCAAATTCAAACCATCAGTTGTTTGAGAAACAATGCAGGAGTTTAACACATTCATACACACAATCAGTTTCTACTGACAGAGCCGAGCACTTCACTGAGCTGGAAAAGCAGTGAAATATTCTGCATTTCATACGTGGAATCTCCAACCCCCAGTCGGTCGTGGCAGATGGCGGCTGGTACTGAGCCTGGTTCTGGTTCTGCTGGAGGTTTCTTCCTGTTAAAGGGGAGTTTTTCCTCTCCACTGTCGCTACATGCATGCTCGGTATGAGGGATTGCTGGAAAGCCAACGACACAACGCCATATGGTCGCCCCCTGCTGGTCCAGGAGCAGTGAACGCTGCAAGTCAACGACTCGATGCTCGGCTGGGTTCCTCCGAAACTTTTTGAACCACTTTCAATCACTAATTGAGCTGCTGAACTGGTAGATAACTAGGACCGATCGTGTGATTGATTTTTTTTTTTGTAAAGTGCCTCGAGACATTTGTTGTGAATTGGTGCGATATATATATATATATATATATATATATATATATATATATATATATATATATATATATATATATATATATCAGTCAAACATCTGGAAGCAGCTGTGTAGTGGAGGGTTGGTTTTATTACACACGGACTTGTTACTGGGTTTGGTTTCGTTTTGCTGATATTTTCATTGACTTTTCATATTTTATAATGTGTTAGATTTTTATGTGGACTGTATTTTAGCTCCACCGTGAGCTGTTGTGATCTTGACCAGGACACCTTTGTAAACGAGATGTTAGGCTTCTGAGGAAATGAAAGAAAATGAATCTTCATGTCACTTACAGCCTGAGCCCAGCGCTCGCTCACTCAGCTGGATGAGCACGCCAAGCTGACGGCCGGCTGACTCCATGGCCATCCAGCAGGAGTTGGACCGGGGCTTTAAAGGCAGCATGTCAGAGCGAATTTCACACATAATCTATACAAAGAATCAAGGCTGGAAATATTCACTCTTTGTATGAATTTGGAGGGTTTTTTACTTTAAATGTTCAAACCACAAAATTACACTTTTGTGCTACTGAACTGCTCATCATCATCACGTACAATAAAGAGAGCATTAATCAGTACAATAGTAAAACGAGACTATTAAAAATGCCAAAAATGTATGAAAAGATAACATAACAAAAAAAATACTGTTGTATAAGATGAAATTATTTAAAAAGCTACTTTAATTAAGCTGGTCTCTAAAAGAGATAAAATAGCTTAAAAGCTGCATGAAAAAATTAGGCCTTGAGTTTTTATTGTCTTATTAAAAAGGTATTTGGTGATTCAGCCCTTCTAATATCAGTCGGGATGAAGCTTTAAAACGTTGAATGTAAACTCAGAGATGTGAGGACCCTTTACTGAGCTGCCAGGAATGAGTGAAGTGTTTCTGGAGGCCTGTAAGTGAAGGCATCGTGTGATGGAGCCTGGTCTTTCTGCATAAAGAGCTGAACATGCGGGAAGAAGCGACGATCAATCATTTCTAAAACAATGAATCACTTTTCTGCATCTGTCTTTTCACATTTATTCACTAAAAACAACAGCTGGATTTTTATTGAGTGAGAAGACAGGCTGTGGCTTTGAAATTCATGCAAATAAAAAAATAATAAATGTTTGAGGAAAAAAACAATGACGTTTTTTAAAACATTTCATTTATAACACATAACATACAAAAAGATAAGTTTTATAGTAAATGTCCCCTCATGTTAAAAGCATGTTAGAATCATTCTCCTTTGAGCAACAAAGACACTTTCTGTGACTATTATCATCATTATGAGTTTTTCATCTTACTGCGAGTTTGATTGATTAGGTTTCACCTCATGCTTTGTCTAGGCCGCTGTGTAGATGGAAGTGCCGTTCTCTGGCTTTGAGCTCACCTTCATCATCTTAGCCTTCGTCATCTTCTCCCTGTTCAGCCTGGCGTCAGTCTGCATCCAGCCAGACGAAGCGCCGACAGGTAAGCACCAAGAAAGACCTCAACAACCAATCAGAATCTTTCTAATGCGACTTGTGGTTACACTCTTTCAGAGGACGGCGTGAAGGAAGGCAAGAAGTTAAAACAAGAAGTGAAGAAGAAGCAGAGAGAGATCTCCAAACAGGCTGGACAGAAGCCGTGACGCTGGGATGAGCTTGAGCTGAACTGGGACGGAGCGCTGGGATTGTTCCTGCTCCTCGGTGTTGATGTTCAAGCAGGCCATCAGGCTTGGGCCAGTGGAAGATAAACTGCCCTCATGAAGAGCTCCTTGTTCAGGTTGTCTTGTTATTCATGGATTCATTCATCAGGAATCCAAAACACCACTACACCGAGCACCACTACAGATGGTCAGTCGATCAGAGACTAATGCTGTGCAAAAGTCTTGAGTCATCCTTAGTTTGGTTTTATTCTCCTTCCAGGCAGTCGGACCTTCTTGTAATGTTTTGGTTTTGATCAACAGTCTTCCAGACTTTCTGCAGGTTTTTAAGTTTCTCTTCAGACTTTGGATGCTTTATGACTCCGTTTCTGTTCAGTGCCTTTCTGTTTGTTTCGTGTTTGCCACGTAGCTCTGATCTCGAACTCATTCAGGTATAAAAACGCTCCTAAACTAAGATGAACAGTGTTGTGTTAGCATAAAACTTTGCAAAAAGCCAGGTTTAAATTGGATCTTCATGGATTTTGTTTCCAACAGCCAGTCACAAAGACATGATTTGTTCCTCTGTCTTCAGGTACATCTATAAACACCACCAAAGACCAGAAGTTTGATCACAACAAAGTGATTCTCAAACTTGGCATAAAGATCTACTAGGAGATCATAAAAACTTTTGGTGGTTGCTGGATCTTCCCTGATACTTTTAAAATCTAGCTTTCAGATGCTTCATATCTGCTGGAGACCAGCCATTAATGACCAATCTTAGTTTTTGATCCACTTGTCCACTTTCCCATGTTTTGCCACATACTGAACGATGGGTTGTCATGCAAGCTTCCAAAGTCTCCAAAAACCAAAACCCTTGGAACAGCCTTCAGAAAACCCGGAGAACTGGTGATCAACGTGACTTTGAAGGGTCACGAGAAAGTCTCGCTCCTTGGATGTGAAGTACCAGGATGTAAAAGACTCAGCACCAACAACAGCTTTGATCTGTTCTATTCAACACAAATCATTTACTGTTCCATCATTTACGTTTTCAAAGGTTCTGATTTTTTAACTCGTTCCTCACCGTTTCTTGTTTTGACTCTTTTGCTCTTTCGGCTTTGATTTCTACTTTTTTGATGAGATAACGGTGTTGTTGGGCAGAAGGTGAACGTGTTGCTGGAGGCCCAGATCGTCAGAGAGCTAAAGAGATCCATAAACATCTCTTCCACAAACAGACTCTGTACGTCCAGGGGTCAAACGCCTGGGTGAGGATTAAACAAAACAAGTGACTTTTGACCCCTGGAGCCCATGTGGGCTGTCATGCTGGTGCTTGGACCTTGCTCCCTGCTGAGTTTGCCCTTTGACCTGTGGGCTTTCCGTCACTCCTCCAGTCAGCCGTCTCGCTGCGGACAGAGACAGACTTGATCAGATGGAAGATTGTTCTGTTGTTCGGAACCTGCAGGGAGAAGAAACTCTGCGTCTGAGCTGTTTGTGAGACGTCTGCTTCGGTCCAAACACCGAATGCTCCAACTGGTTACTGTGTATTGGGAGTCCACTGCTGTTCACTGGGCTCTGCACGGGGCAATTACAGATAAAGGGTTTTAAGAGTAATTAAGCTCTGGCTGGCTGCGGATCCTCGTTAACACTGACGACCTGGTGGCATGACAACAGAAGCTGCTATCAAGCCAACGATGGACAACGAGCAGACCCACCAGATCACAATCAACACTTGCACACACAGACTGAAGGACGACACCCACAGCGTTCAGACATCATGGCTCATTTCACCGCTGACACCGATCGCTCCATCAGAAGCGCTGCTCTGGATGTTGTTTTGGAATTTTCGGTGTAAATAAAAGGTTTATAGATGGCAGCCATCAAGAAATATTCTAAGGAGCAGCTTGTTCTCTGGCATGTGATGCTCCCCCATCGCCACCAGCCCGACTGGTTGAGTTCAGCTGTGAAGCGACCATCCTATTTAATGACGGAGCTTCATTTGGATTCTTTTCTTTGCTAAAGTAAAAAATAATAACTTGAAGAATCAAAATAATAGGACAAGGATTTAAGAAACTATTTGGAAAAAAGGATAGTTAACATCCAGTTAGATACATAGCACTGGAAAAGTATTCACACCCCTCAACCTTTCTTAACTTTTTATCCACGATCCAAACAACCATGCATTTTACTGGGGTTAAATGTGATCAACCAACACAGAGTAGCGTGTCGTTGTGGAGACGAGGGAACATGTTGTGTTTTTAATCAAGATCTGAAAAGTGTGGCATGCATTTGTATTCAACTCCCTGAGTCAATCCCCCTTTAGCTGCAGAAGGTCCTCCATCAGGATCTGGAGACCAAATGTTCTGGTGGGGCCCTTCCAACTCACCAACAGCCTTCCTCCACAGCTCCGGCTCTGTGTTCAGGGTCACACGTTCGCTGGGGACAGCAGCAAACTGCACAAGGGACGTCTCACAGCTTTCTTTCAGTAACAGTTTTCTTCTCACCACATGTTCAAGAAGTCCAGAAATGGGGCTGATCCAGGAACGGTCATCGTGGCAACAGATTGTCCCACCTGAGCTGTGGATCTCTGCAGCTCCTCCAGAGTCAGCATTGACATCTGCTTGTGGGATTAATGCTCTTCTTACCGTTCCCGTCAGTCTCTCCGTGCTCATCTGATGCAGGAAGCAGAGCTCCGTTAGATGGGATGCTGTTGTAGAACCTGAACCTGCTTTAAGCCTCTCCACCAGATCCTCCCTGACCTGCTGCTGGGTTCCCTGGTCTCTATGATATGATGCTGGTTGGTCTCTAAAGAACCTCTGAGACCAGAACCAGAACATCTGGATCGATGCTGAGGTTAAGTCACACTGTAGTCACGACGTTCCTTCTGAAGGCACTCAATTTCTGCTGGATTATATGATACAGGTGCATCAGGTTAAGGGGGCTAAATGCATATGAATCATATACAGATCAGGTTTTCATTTGTGAGAAAACTGAAAGCTATGCATCGTTTTCCTTGAACATGACCATTTTGTATCCACATAAAATGCAATAAACTGTAATAAAGTCAGCAGGGGTGCTGATGATGTGACAAAGTCTAAAAAATTTCAAGAGGTGTAAATATTTCTGCAAAGCTCTGTGTAAAAGTAGAATGATGCGTACTGATGAGGAGTCACTGCTCCTCTCAGCGTGTTTTATCAGACAGGAAGTTCCCTGTCTGCAGATCCTGATCAGGATGATGACAGAGGAAGCATGAAGTGAAGTTTCAGTGAAGTCGTAAAGATCCCAGCTTCTACGGAGGCCATGACTGTTCTAACACCAGCAGGAGCTGTACATCAAACTCCTTCCTGTGTTACACCCTCTTCAAAACGCTGCAGGACTACACAAGAGCGAGAAAACAAGGAAATTAAAACGTTTCAGACAGATCATTAAATCTGAAATGGAGAGTATATTTTGTTTAGTTTTGAGAAATGTCTAAGACTTCCTCCTCGATAAGCAGTCCTTAACTATCATCTCTATAGCCTACGTCAGAAATAAGGACGTTGATGCAGGCTATACTAGACCATCAAAGACTGAACTGTTGCACTAATCAGTCTAATAATCTTTGATTGCATTATGTTTGATAGAAAACCTTTGACTAGACTGAAAAATGTAAAAGGAGTTTTCTGATTTCTTTTTAAAGGATTCTGTGGAATAACAACCAGGAGTCATTATCTTACCTGCGATGGATATCTGTCTGAACAATGTCAGGTTTAATAAACAGAAAAAGTTCTGATTAGAGAGTTACGCTAACGGTTAGAGAGAATGGATCTGATTCCAAAGAGAAAAGTTATTCAAATAGTGTCTCTAAAATTCCATACAATTTTTCATAAAGTTAGTTTGTGCAATGTGAGAGTCATATCCAATGGCTTACGTTAAAGGTCCATATATCAACATAGTTGGCATGGTAAGGGAATCCATGTTTTCTGTATTGATGTACACTAGTTGTAAACGGCTCTCCCACAGACTGTCACTTATACGAAGTTCGGCTCGGCTTCATCACAGCAATACAGCATTTTGTTTCAAACAAGTATCTTTACTGATTTTCCTGTGTGTTTGGGACCATGATTATGATGGCATATTTTAATATTACAGCAGATCAGTTGTTGGAGCCGACAATTTGTGCAGTCACAATAATCACAGAGTGAAATGAGAATCTGGAGGACCCTTTTAAAATGGGACTAATGACAACATTTACATCTGTCAGGCTTTGGGCTCCAGTGGACTGCTGAGCACATTATGAACCATAAAATAGCTGCCGAGAACTCCAGCTGGAGCAGTTTCAGGATGTCAGAGATCTAACCCCCCCACTGTGTAGTACTCTGCTCCTGGCTGATTTAGAGTGATACAAACCACCAAACATGGAAATATAAACAGTTTATGATCAAACTTCCAATCGTTCAAAGCTGATATTTTAAGTTCTGGGTCGCTGGAGTTGATTTTTCCAACTTGGAACTCTGAAGTTGGGACGTACATATAAAACATTATGTTTTTAAATTAAATTGGTAGAGACTGATCTGAATATTTGCCTTGGTGTGTTCATCAGAGATCTAGAAAATAACCTTAATGACCCACAGCTACATGTCAGAGACTTCAGGCTCCTCCGTAAAAATGACTGCGGTCATACCAAACCCCAGACAGAGTTTAATGAAAGGTTTCCCTCCCGCTTGCAGGGTGTTTACGAGGATTACGATTTACAAGCCTGCTCAAAGACGAATAATCCCCAGGAAGAGCAAATGTTACAACATGCTTTAATCGCGCGCACAGAAAACCTGGTGGGAGAATTTGATACGATTGTCTTGTTTCTGTTCTGAAGAGCAGACAGGCAGGAGCTGAGGGCCTTGGTGAAGAGGAGATCTGGCTGTGGGTCGAGGGCAGTGAACACCATGGGCCTCTGAATGACAATTGAGGCCAAATTAGCATATTCAGATTGAGAAAATAAAAGTTCTTTAAAAGACAATGGCAGCTGATATGCAAAGAGAGTTGGCCACAGAAACAAGATGCATACCTCAGCAGAGTGTTTGCAGCAGGGTGAGTGTGTGTACATGGGTGTTTGTCTGTGCACTGAGCCAAACCCTGAGGAATCTCTGCCGTTCCAAGACGCAGTTCTGCAAACATCATAAAGCAATAAAAGGGACGTTCTGAAACACATGAGGACTCACAAGAGGACGCCTCTCTTCAAAGCAGGAAAAAGGAGCAACCCTGGTCGTCCATCTTTTGACGTCAAGAGAGTTGATGGTCCACATGCTTGTTCAAAGTCTCCGACTATTATGAGCCATGTGGTCCATTAGTGTCCTGCTGCTTTTCTAATCCTCATTCACATGTAATGGCTGACATTTCATCTTAATGTGTTAATTCATTAGCTGGGTGCTGAATGGGGAGTCTCAGTCCACAGAGACGCCATAATGAGTCCCACACCAACGACAGAATTAAAGCCAACAGGTTACCCGCTGCAGGACAATCCCTCTGGGATCCCTCCAACCCACATGACATGCAGAGAAATGCTTTGTGTGGGATTTATTATAAAAATATCATTGCTCATGAAAAAATTATTTCTAAGTGGATAAATACCTTTTGTATTGATTTATGATCAAATATTTTAGAATCAAGTCAAGTGGTAATCTTAACTGCATTGTATTACATATAAAACAAGGATCAGCATGGAGTTGAAGCTGAATCTGACTCTATATTTTGGGATAGCTTTGTCCTGTAAAGATATCCTGAGATGTTGTGTTTGGTGCCATAAACTGCTGTGAAAACATTTGTTCTCTTAATGATTTCCTCTGTTTTTGGTTTTTCATCAAACCAATCACTGCTGAATATTAGACAAAAATAAGATGGCGAAATCCAAAAAGCAGATTTGAAATGATGATTTATTGAGGGAAAAAGTTATCCACATTAACCTGGTTATATGTAAACCGTAACTGCCCCCTAAACCTAACAACTGGATGAGGCCCGCCCAACATCTGCCATCAAGGGTTTGCGGAACTGTCCTGCGCTGTAAACAACCATCCTTCACTACGAAGAGAGAAGTGCCAGGCCAAACAAGATGGCTGCTGATGTCAATTCAATATTTGGAAGCGTGGCCAACATGGACCGAACGGCTTCGTTCACTTCCTCCACTGCCATTGCTAAAACCACAGGCTGACAATTCGACAACACGACGTTATCGTTCACAACTTCTCCTTCTGTTCCCTGATCGGCCCGGCTGAAATTTTACTGGAGGTACCCAGCTCAATGGGAGAAAGCCCAGACTGAGCTGTGGAGGTAGACTTCCGTAGAAAGGCAATGGCCAGGCTACTCTCCCACAACAGAGCAGCACTCCTGTTTCCATCAGTTACAGCAACTCGTTCAGGTCCTGAAGAAGAGACGCAGTCACTGAGCTTCAGACTCCCAGCCATGTTAGACTGCTGGAATGATGGAATGCTGTGTTGTTTCTCAGCCAGATGTAATGGGACACACCTTCCTAAAAGCTCAACTTTGTCTCTGACTACAAAACATCTTTGCAAAAGGGTTTCACTTTTCCCTAAAAACAGGAAAAGTTTTTTAGGGAAAAGTGAAACAAGCATTTTAGGGAAAAGTGAAACAAGCATTTGAGTTCTTGATAAGCAGTGGCTGTGGAAGGGCTGCTATTTTAGTTCAGTCACTTCTTCACCGTTAAGCGGTGAACACTGAGCTCAACTGAGACAGCTGAGGTCTGCAGTGGTTCAGATGTTCTGGCTTCTTTTGTCTCCTCCTGGAGCATCAGCGATGCATTATTGGAGCAGTTTTTGAAGGCTGATGAGGTTAATCAAATTCTTTGTTTATGAAGATTTAATTTTGGGAAAATCTGGAATTTTTTCCCGCCAGTGCACTCCTTGGGTTTCCATAGTTCAGAGAGATGTAAGGCGTCCCAGGCCCTGCCCCCTTGTTTTACAGCTTGTATTGGATTCAGGTCAATTCCTAGGGATGACTGAAATAAAACCTAATTTCTGAAAATATTTTCTGTCATTTGTAATTTGTTTTTAAGAAAAGACAGGGGGGGAAAAAATCAATTAAAATCCAAAATCGGATTTGGTCTGAAAATATCAGAGATGTTATTTCTAAGCCATATCAGCCAGCCCCACTATGTTCCATCCGTGGTTAATGGCTCACCCCTTCCGCTTTAGACGTCAGTGACTTTGCTTCTCATCTGTTCTTGAATTTGTTTCAGGATGTGTTGCTTTCTCAGATCTACTCCATGTGATCAGGCAGGTTCTATTCAGGTTACTTCCTGATTCTGCAGGCCTGGCAGTAATCAGTCATATGACTTATGAAATTGAACTCAACTTTCCAAAAAATGTGGTTGCTTTTCACAGCAGCACTGCAAATAAACATAACTTTATCACTCTATAATAATATGTGGTGCCACATAAGGGAATCATATTGTTTAGAAATAGCAGAAAGTTGGAGCGAGTGAACTTTCCCAAAACAAGGAATGTCCACCCAGCAGACAGTTGGAGACATTAGATGGCATCCCAGACAGACATCAAGTCTTCGTTGGCTAATTGGTTTGTGCAACAGATCTCTGAATTTCATTCAGTCAGGCTCCTAAAGGCTTGATGCAAAAGGCCAACAGCCCTCCCCCGCCCCCCAAGCCCAGATGTGGTTCCTCATTAATGCGGGGGCAGGGATCTGGTTCATGAAGGACCTGCTACTTTCAGCTCCAGCTTCTCAAACTGCGATGGTGATAAATCCGCTCTGCCTGCCGCTTCCGCTCTCCTTGAACATATCAATCTCTCACGTGCAACAGGCAGAGCAGTCGGGGCGCGAGGAACCAGGGGGGCTTCCTGTCACTGCAGCTACTCGCTACATGTGGGGTCAATATGTGCAGCGCTTGAGTGTGTGAGTCAAAAGCAGAGATGAGAGGGGAGCAGGGTCCACCCCTCCCTCCAAAGGGCTGTATAAACCAGATGGGGGGAGATGTACCTTCGTCACTTTGCTCTCAGAGAAGGAGACAGCCCCACACCTCCTGGACCCAATCACTCCACTTGGAGCTCCTGACAAGTTCTAGGAAGGACGGCTTGTGTTTGATGGATTCTCTCTGCTTGGTGGACTGAAAGCAGGGGCAGAGGGAGAAGACGGCATCAGCACTCAATCCAGAATCAGAACCAAACTTCTGGAAAATTATCAAAACAGCTGCTCAGCCATGAAGGTTTTCAACTTGCTCTACATGCTCCTGCTGCTCGCAGTGTTTGTAGCACCTGTGTTTTCAACCAGACCAGGTAAGACTCTTACACCCAGACCCTCCCCGGCACTATACTGGCTCAATCACTTTCCTAAACCTCCAAAAAGCTAACAGCTTGGATTAATGTTTTAAAAAGTTGGTCAGATTTGTTTCAAGTAAATGTAAAAACTGATTTCAGAAAACCCTTTCTTAATGTGGAAAAAAAAAACATCCTAGTTTAATAAAGTTTGTGTATTCAAACAATATTTTGAAATTGGACTGGAAGCGGTAACCATAGCAACTGAAATAACAGGTTTAACACACTAACCGGTGAAAAATGTAAGTACCTAGCCGAAAAGACAGGATTTTACTCTGACTTTAATAATGATAATAACAATAATGAGTTGCTGAAAAGGCCAAACAGCGTCACTAAAGCAAACCGATAGACAGCTTAATTTTCGGCGGTGCAGCAGGAGGCTAAAGTTAGCATCGACTGGGCTCTTGAATAAAGGGCTGTTCCACCGCTTTTAGTGCTTTCAGGTGTGACTCTCCCACTGGGCCAGTCTGCGCTGAACTGGGTTTTAAAGAAGCAATCAGTAACATCTTTAAAACGATTTGGAAAAACGCAAAAGGCGGATTGTTCTGGTTTCTTTTCGTCCGGGTCAGATGGGTCCCATTTATTCTGCGGGTTATGGGTCCTTTGAACCACGTTGTTTTTGGAAACGCGCAGAAAAACAGCATGTAACGAACTCTGAAAGGATTCATTTATTAATGAATAACCTTCAGGACAAGCAGCAGTTGCTGAGCAGTTTGGGGGGTCATGTGTTGATGATGATGATGGAGGAAGGGTGGGGATGGGCGCCGGGGATCGCACAGCAACCACGAGGACCCCCCCGGCACTGCGGCGGGCTTTTGTTCATCGCGGAGCTGAAACGCCACGTAAACATCGCAGGTCTATAAACACGGAGGAGCAGAGGAAGGGAGGCCGTGCCTCCAGGCGGAGGCAGATGGCGGTGGGGGGTCATAAAGTCATCCAGCCGCGGCGGGACTGAGCTGGATTTATTGGGGACGTTTCGAGCTCATCACGTGTCTCTCCCACTCTGTCCCACCTGGGTCGAAATGACTCCACGCAGGAAAACAGCTGCGAGTGTTCAAGAGGTTTTAACTTTATGGCATAGTTACATTTATAACCATCGCTGGACATTTGTTTTGTGTCCATAACTTTGGCTGTGTCCATGCAAATGGCATAAAATTTGGCCCGCTTGTGTATTTTAGGCGCATTTAATATTTTACAATTTTTCTTTTGTTTTGTTTTGTCGAATAGATCATTCTGTGGCCCTGGGATCTTTCTGTTTCACCAACCCTCATTTATTATTATTTTCACTTAAGTTATCAATTAATTTTAATTTCAATTAAAAAAAAAAAATCTTTCCTTCTGTTGAAATCCCGTCCAGACATGGGGGTGGTGGGGGGGGGTAAAACTTCAGAAAATGTATTAATATTTGATATGCATGGTGAGGACTGAGGTATAATTTAATAAAAAAAAAAAAATTACATCACTACTTAAAAATGTTACAGCAATGTTTTGAGCAATTGCTTTATAAACAACTTTGCAGAATAAAGTAAAATTTGATCAGATTCAGTGTTGGACAATACCACCCACACATTTCCAAGCTGTGGCAGTAATAGGACTCTGGTGCAGCAATATAGTTACAAAACACTGTTGCTGCCAGTTCTAGACACAAATATGTCCAGAAAAAAAAATCTGATTTAAATATGGGATGGGGGGAAAAAAACTATTTTAGTTGCTAAAACTGACTTTAAATGGGTTTTAAAAATGTGAATAGTATGTATGGAGAGATCAGAAGTTCAAAACGGCATTCATAAAAAAACTGATCTGCATATTTCTATAGGAAATTAAAAATGTATTTCTTTGTGTCCAAGGAACACAGGTGGAGCATGAAATCAGGGGACCCAACTGGTTTCCTTCCAGGCTCATGAACCAGACAGCCTTCAGATTATTTATTATTAGGATTAAATAACTGAAGAGCCTTTCGAACTGAAACTGTATTAATAAGCAGCTGTGGAGCCTCGCTGGCCTTTGTCACGTGTTGGTGTATTTTAATAAAACCTCTCTGTTTCAGATTTCCTGAACCTGAGGAGAAAATACCACAGACACCACTGTCCTCACAGACGCTGCATGCCTCTTCACTCCAGGGTCCCGTTCCCCTGAGGTAAGACCTGTTCCTGTGTGAGAGGAGGCTGTGAACCCAGCCAGCCGCTGGATGTAGCCGCTGGATGTAGCCGCTGGATGTAGCCGCTGGATGCTCCATGGAACAAAGCCAGGTTACAGGGTGGCTGTGATTAGGAGCAGGGCTGTGGGTTCATGCAGAACAAGGGAGCATGGAGGAAAAGGTTGAGACATAAATCCAGCTAATGAAGAACAGGAATGCTTTAATGCCAGGGAGCGTTAGGGGGGCAGAGAGGTGGTGGGAAGGAGGAGATTCCTGTTCATTTTGTCTGAACTTGTGGCTGAACTCATCTCAGTAGGACACTAAAGAAAATGTTTTTCCATCACAGGTGGAGAAAACTCTTCTGAGGGGGGAACTATGGATGTGATCCTGACGGCGTGGCTTGACGGATCCCAGAGTCAAGACAGGTGGACACAAAAGGTGGAGAGAAGAATCTGGGACTCCATGAAAGCGTCACTCAGAGACTGCCATGACGTTCTGCCAGAAGGCTACAAGGAGGACCTCAGAGTCAACCTCACCCCAAGACATGAGACGAAAAACTGCTCATTCCTGACTAATTTAAACCAAGAAACCTTACAGCAGCGCAGTGCTCACAGATGTGAGTCCAGAGTCGTGGAAGCTCCATCCGGTATCTCGTTTCAATACCAGGGAGAGAAGATTCATCATGAACAATGTTCAGCGTTTATCAGAAAAGCTGCAGACCAAAGAGCTCGAACAATCTGTGTTCATAATGGATGGATGGATGCACTTCAGCTGTTAACTGACTGACATTTCCACCTTTTTAATAAAAAAAATGTGCAGATGTATTGTTTTTAATCTGTGTGATGGTGTTCATTAGCGTCAGAAATCGAATCCTTCTCACCACATGTTCTCACATGACACCACGGCGAGGAACTGAGCCCCCCGAGTCAACTCTCTGCAGGACCCCCTCCTGCTGGACTGTCTCCACCAGCTTCTTCCTTGCAAACAAAGGAGAACATCTGTGAACGTCCATTTTCCAAGTCTTGCCATACATTCTCAATTGGGATTAGGTTTGGACTTTGACTAGGCCAGTCTCAGGCCTTTCAGAACCTCCGACAGGGTTTTCTCCTGCATTTAGCTCCATCTACCTCCCCTCCAAGCCTGACCGGCTTCCCTGTCCCTGCTGAAGACAACAGCACCATCTTTCACAGCCAGGACATGATGTTCAGGATGCAGGTCTTCCACTACATGTGGTGTTTTGATCTCACCTGACCAGAGCACCTCCTCCCACATCTTGCAGCTCTTGCTTTCCTCTGCTGGGGCAGGATTGGTGGAGAGCATGACTCAGAGTTGACCCGCTGCCAGATTGTCCCTCTGAGATGGGCTCTGCTTCAAACACCCTAATAACCTCCTCCCTGACCTGCCACCTGGGTTCCTTGGTCTTCATGATGCTGGATGTTCTTTAATGTTCTCCACAGAACCTCTGAGGCCAGAACCAGAACAGCTGCAGTGAGACTCCGATTAAAATAAAAACACACACGAGGACGTTTTCAATCAGACGCCCTCTGAAGGCAGCTGGTGGCACTGGACCTAATTTCAGGGTTCCAGAATAAAGGGGGGGTGAATTAATATGAACACTATCCTTTTCAGATTTTTATTTGTAAAATAAAAAACAAAAAAACCCTAACATGCATCATTTTCTTTCCATTTCACAATTATGCGGTATTTAGTGTTGATTCATAACATGAATCAACCAGGACTGTCATGACTGAAGGTCCTGGTTGTAATGTGAGAAACTTGGGAAAGTTTGAGCAGTATGAATACTTTAGCGAGGCACTAGTGTGGCAACTGAGCCTCAGCAGAACCAGATTTTACAACAACATGGTACTGGAGTTGATCTACAGTTCAATTTAAGACTAAATGACGTAAGAAAACCAAAGATTTTATTGAGATACAGAATTAATGACAAAACAGTAGGAAACATAATCCCACTGATAAAACAGTACATTTTTACCCAGATACATGATAAGCTCTGTGTCCTTTGTGCCGCTGATCTTACTGCTCTTTCTTTCAGAGGAACAAAAGCTGCAGCACAGAGATAAAAAAGCCCGTCACCTCTGACCTGTGACCCACCACTCCACCTCCCCCCTCTCAGAATCTCTTCTACTTCCAGTTACCTCCTCCTCCTCAGTCCATCTCAGGTGTGGAGGCCTTCACGCTGGAGCTGGCCGGCTCAGTCTGTGTGGACAGCTGCGTTTGCTCTCCTCTCGTCCCCCAGACGTTGTGTCAGAGCGGTAAACTGGTGTTTCTCCCGAGCGCTGGAGGCTTTCGTCAGCTGGCTGGCAGCAGCAGGACTGTGCTTAGTGCTGAGCAGTGAGGTTGAGCAGCCTCTTGCTCAGTAATGTGTTGTGCTGTTTCAGGTATTCTATCAGGTCGGCCTGTTTCTCCACCACCTCCTCAAGACTGGATGAGCCTCTGTGACACAAGCAGAGATGCAGGGATTCAGGGGATTCTGGGAAGAAAGTTCCAGGTTACCAAACACCTGCCTGTTTCTCTTTGGACTTTAGCTGCTTTTCTACTCATTTTTCTGACCAGATGTTTTACCATCATCATCCCTCACTTGATCAGTAAACCAGGTTTAGGCTTGGAGACCTTGCCGATGTTAAAATACTATCTTCTGTCTGCAGAACTGTCAACTTTAGCATTTTTCTTAGTTCCAACTAAGAACATAGGTTCTAATTGTGTTTTAATAACAGGCTGCTGCTAAAATGCCTGCAGATCCCTTTTAAACTTAGATGTTTGCCATGCTTTATTGTTTGACCTGACTGGTTGGTTCATGCCTGGAATATTGGTGCCTTTTATGACTGAATGGGTGGAGGGGAAGGAAGTAGGCTTAATAAACAAATAAAACATTACAATCCTCAGAAAATAGTCTGGTCGTGGACTCGAAAGGAGGAAAAAACCCAGACAGCCTGGGAAACTCTTCATAAAGCCTGGATGAAAATCATGAATTAATGATATTATAAGTACCAGTATAAAATATTTAATGACAAAATAACTAAAACGACCAACCAATGTGACTAATGAATAACCGAGCCAGTGGATTCTCTCTCTGTAGGGGTCAGCAGCTCACAAGATGCAATAAAATGATTGTGCAATATGTGGAGACGGTAAACAAGAGGGAGGTGGGAGGCATCTGTGACCAAACCAACGAACGAAAGAAACCCCAACAGAAAAAACATCTAAAATCATGTAGAGGGGGAAAATAACTGCACTGCAGACTTCTCCATCAACTCCCCACACTGCCACCTTCAGAAGTTCTCTGACGACTCTGCCATAGTCGGCCTCATCACAGGTGAGGACGACTCCGAGGACAGACAGTGGACTCAGGACTTTGTGGACTGGTGCCAGCAGAACCACCTCCTGATCAAAGCTGCTAAAACCAAGGAGCTGGCGGTGGATTTCTGCAGGCGCAGACCCACCTCACCGACACCGGTGGACATCCAGGGAGTGGACATGGAGATCGTGGACTCTTCTAAGTACCTGGGTGTTCACCTGAACAATAAACTGGACTCATAACTCTGAAGGGTCAGAGCAGATTCTACCTCCTGAGGAGGCTGAGGTCTTTTGGACTGCAGGGGGCGCTTCTGAAGACCTTTGACTCTGTGGTGGCATCAGCCATCTTCTATGGGACAGTATGTTGGAGCAGCAGCTTCTCTACAGCTGAGAGGAAGCAGTTAGATCAGCTCATCAGGAAGGCCAGTTCTGTGCTGGGATGCCCTTTGACCCCAGTGCAGGTGGTGGGAGACAAAAGGACTCTGGCTAAAATAACATCACTGATGGACAACGTCCCCCCCGCCTCCATGTACGAAGCTGGAGAGCTCCTTCAGCGACAGACTGCTGCATCCTCGGTGCACTAAGGAGCGTTATAGGAGATCCTTCCTCCCAGCAGCTGTTAGACTCTAGAACCATCATTGCTCTCAAAAAAAACAATAAATGTTTATATCCATACTGGTTTCTGAACAACTCTAGCGTATTTCTATTGTCACTAACTGAGAGTGGTTTGTATTTTTAATGCTCAAAGACATTTTGCACATCTTGTATCTTTATAATGAACCAACTCAGGTGCACATTCCTCTGGACTGGAGTATTTTTTACAACTACACAGTATTCATGTTGAAATTTCACCTTACTGTATAGTATTTTTTATTCTTTATTCTGCTTTATATATTTTTCTATCCTTTGTGTGAGTCTGTTTGCTGTTACTGCCTGTTGCTACCACTTTGCTGCTGTTGCTCTGAAATTTCCCCCTGGTGGGACAATAAAGGACATTTCTATTCTATTCTAATGTGACTGCTTAAGTGGATGCAACCCACAACTAACACCTTGTTGAAATTGGACTTTCTTACAAATCAAGTTTATTAATAAAGGACATTTCACCAACAAGGCAGTTCAAACTGCTTTACATGACAAAAACATCATACCAAACTCAGTCTCTTTGACACACCTCTCCAGATAACCACACACATTCTCAGTAGGATTTATTCCCAGATATGCCATTCCAAAATATTAATCTTCTTATAGGGAACTGAAGACATTCATTTCCTGATCTGAATGTATGCTTTGGGTTATTATCATGCTGAAAGAGCAAATTTTAGTGTCAAGATGGCTCTGCCTTTCTCATGTCTCATTCTAAGGGCTTTGGTTATCCTGAGCTATGTCTGTACTTCAGCTGCCATAGGCTTAGGCTGCTGGAGGACAAACTGACCACTTTTTCCTCACTTTCTTCTTCTACTACTCTCCAGTTTGCATTACTTGCTGTTATTTCAAGTGTTAACTTTTGGTTTTCTCTCAGTTCTTTTTCTCTCCATAGAAGCTACACCTGGTCTGGTGTTCTGTTTGGCTGTGGTGCCTTCCTGGAGGAGGGCATCAGCTGAGATAATGCTGCCATCAACTAATCGTTCTCCTTCTCCTGCTATTAACTTTTTGCTTTCATGAACATCAAAAATAATCATCCATCAGTTCATCCATTTCTTCTTGTGTCTCTGCTCTGTCTTCTCCAGCCTCCAGTCGGTCGTGGCAGATGGCCGCTGGTACTGAGCCAGGTTCTGGTTCTGCTGGAGGTTTCTTCCTGTTAAAGGGGAGCTTTTCCTCTCCACTGTCGCTACATGCATGCTCGATGTGAGGGATTGCTGTAAAGTCAACGACTCAATGCAAGTGATTTTCTGCTGTCACCCCCTGCTGGTCCAGGAGCAGTGAACGCTGCAAGTCAACGACTCGATGCTCTGCTGGCTTTACTTAGAAACTTCCTGAACTACTTTCAATAATTAACTGCTCAACCAGTTTACCCAGGTCTTAATCAGACTATAACACATTTTTTTTTTTTTTTTTTTTTTTTTTTTTTTTTTTTTTTTTTAGGGATATGAAGTTTTTTGTAAAGGTGCTGTGTCATATTTTCTCCCCCTGATGACAAATGCCTTCACTGTATAAAGCCTATAAGAACAGGCAAACCTTAACTGGGTTAACCAGAGGTTGTACAGGTCATAGGTCACATTAAAAGTGGAAAAAGTTCTGACACGATTCATCTTTGTCATACCTTTAACATCTTAATCTTTGTGCTGAATCTCAAATTGCTGAATAGGGTTAGGGTTAGGGGGTTAGCCTAGCCTTTTGGATCAGCTGAAGGCTTTTAACTCCATTCAATGGACTTCGTGATAGCAAAGAATTACAGTAGTTCAGCCCTGAAGTAACAAATGCATGGAATAGTTTTACAGCTTCACTCCTGGATAGAATATTTCTAATAAGAAGGAGGGAAATTCTAGAAAGTTGTGGTTTGAATGCTTGTGTGTGTAGGTGACCAGCTGTACCTGAAGCCAGTCTCGGTTGGCAGGCTTGTGACAGTGTAGCTGTGGGAATGCTCCTCTTGGCTCACGTCTGGTGCAGCTCGCTGTTTGTTGAACTGCATTACCTTGACTAAGAAACACACAAGGACACACATGTACAAGTTTCAGGTAGTAATCTGATCAAATGAAGCACATCAATGAGCGGTTTCCAGCTAGGTGCAAAACACCACACATATGTCTCTTTACTGTTTTCCATCTGGTCTTCTTCAAATCACACATAAACTGTTACATCCTACACTCATGAGTTGTAATATTCTGCTCTCAAACCTCTAAATCTGACACCCTGAGCATCCACCCTAACACACAGGGTGTGGCTCGCAGCGAGGTGTGGGAACAACTGCAGTAAAAACACATGACGGCGTAGCCAGGACCGTGATAAGACAAAGTGGTGTGGATGATGGGCAAACGTGTGAGGAAGGTCAGCAGGAGTCACTGGCTGGGGTTTGATAAGACTCGAGTGTCATTAGCCAGAGGAAACAGTCAGACAGGCTCTAAAGAGCATTATCTTTACCTGGCTACAGTTCAGCAGCCACACAATCTAAAGAAATACTGAACATTCCTGCATAATCAGGCCCTGCATCTGGGTGAGTGTTTGTCAGTAAAGCTGCTGCAGGCAAGTATGTGAGGGAGAAAAAGAATGCTGAGAAGCAGAGATTAAGGAGAGATGAGAGGGAGGGAGAATTTTCTTGGGAAATATGCATTTCTAATGGGGTTGACATTAAATTCCAAGCACATTTTGTAGAAGCCCATGTTCTCCAAGCATACAGAGAAATAGGAACTAATTAACTCAGAAATGATGTGTCATAAAGTGGAAAGAGACAGAAAACAGTGAACACATGAAGGAAAGAAGCTGCAAAGATGCAAAGAAAGACAAGAAACTCGCTGAAATCTGCCGATGGTTGGAGAGAGCATGTCTGCCCCCTACCATTGGCTCTTTTATTCCTAACTGGTGGCCTATAAAAGGTTTCTCATTACCTGAATATGAAATAATATCAAGCATAGCAACAGAGGGACCTCATGGTGCGTAAAAGCAAAGAGAACTCTAAGACCTTTGGAGCCTTACTGTTGCAGTGAGGCTGCAGAGATACCTAAACGTCTGAATGTTCCAGTTCGCACCACTGATGCAGTAATCTAAAATTTCATGACAGAACAGTCATGACCAGCTTCTCCAAAGAGCTCTGACAGGAGTCAGTAGAAGAATCAGGTAAGCCAAGGAGCACCCGCAGAGATTCAGAAAGACCTGGAATTAGCACACACAGTGTTTACACCATAAATACCAATACGCAAGCAACCACAGTGGCCCCTGTACACTCTCACTGCACAAGACTCCACTGCTGAAGAAAAAAAGGCTGGTTTGCAGTTTGCTGAAGAACATCTGGACAAGCCAGTGAAATACTGGAAGTTAGGCTTAGATGAGACCAGAATAAAACCTTTTTGGATGTCATTGTACACACCATGTTTGGAGCAGAAACAACATGGCACATCACCCCACAAACACCAGCCCAGAGGTAACATTTGGAGGTGGGAGCATCATGTTATGGGGTCATTTTCACCACATGGTAATTGCACACTTTATATAAATGAAAGGAGGATGACTGAAGTGAAATTTACTGAGACATTCCTGCTAAGGATTTGGATATGACACTAGGATGTGTTTTTAAAAGAAGACAATGACTCCAAACAGATGCAGCCTAGGAAGATCTCAGCTGGTTTCAGAGAAAGAAAATAAAGCTGCTAAACTATCCCAGTCAATCCAACAGAAAAAAAAAATAAATAAAAAATAAATAAAAAATCAATGGAAAGAAGTTGCGCTGAAGAGGGCCAAGAACCTTCAGGACATGGAGACAGCTGGTGTGAAAGAAATGTCAAAACGTCCCCTGAGCAACAAACCTTACTAATGGAGATGGGATGATAAAATAAGGCTTTCTACTGAGTATAAAATTCATCTCAGTAGGCATGTTCAATATCTGTGCTCTGTGCAATTTCACTTCATTAGACACTGTATGTGTGGATTACTTGGGTTGTTTCGACAGACCCATTAAAAACAGACTTACAGAGAAACTGTTGACATGTTCAGGACTTATTCTAATCCACTGTCAGTGACTCGTTAGAAACATCACAACTGT
Source organism: Anableps anableps (assembly GCA_014839685.1). NCBI lineage: Eukaryota > Metazoa > Chordata > Actinopteri > Cyprinodontiformes > Anablepidae > Anableps > Anableps anableps. The sequence continues at coordinate 937,158 of CM026065.1, forward strand.
TTCAATTATCACTGTGGCTAAACTTCACCTCTCTTAGTTTTTAATCATGTGCTCTGATTGAAGGTTTCTGGAGGAAAAAAGTAGCACTGTACGTCCTCAGCTTGTAGTTGTTGGGCATCGTTAAACACTGAGGTCTGCAGAGACGCTTTATTAGCCCTTTCAGTGCTGTCACCTCTCGCAGTTTACATCCTCCAAAATCCTGACAGCTGATGATTTAAAAACTGCTTTCACAGTTTTGGTTTCTATATTATTGCTTTTATTAGATTAAAACTAACAATGGAGCCTGACCATAATATAAACATGGCCTAATGTGTCTCATTATTACAGCAGATCTAAACCCACAAAGGTGCACACAGAGGGAGAGACGGCTAGATGAATGCAGGGGGCAGGTGTTGTGGAGGAAGTGGCACATTTCACACCTTCCTGTTAGAGACTCTCACATGGCTGGACAGACTCAGACCACTACCATCTAAAGCTTCAATCACCACCTGGAAGTGAACATTTCCAGGTGATAACAGTGAAGCTGCACAAGTGCTAACAGCTAATGGCACCACACACGATGGGCTGGGCTGCAGTGAAATCAAACGAGCATACGTGTAGAAGGTCAGATCAGGAGCAGAGTAAAGGCTCAGAGTATCCCCAGTGCTGTTCCACGGCAACAGATGAAAATCACAGGAGCATTATGGAGGAGTGTTGGGCCTGAAGTTTACAGCTTGTTACACAGAGAGAAACCTAGTGCCTGCGTCAAGGTTGGACACGTTCATTCAGAGATGGTTTTCTGCAGACCTGGGCTGTTCAGACTGGTTCTTGTAATCCGGGTCTTTCTGTTTCGTTGTCTTTCTGTTGTCTTGAATCAGCCTGTTTGGCACCAACAACCAAGCCAGGTTCTAAGCCACCAAAATGCCCTTTCTCCTCCATTCTGACGCTCGCTCTGCCCGGATACGTTCACTTCCTGCCATGCGATTGGTTGATTTGCCATTTGTGTGAGCTGAAGTGAAATGAAATTAGTAACGTGATTCTGTGGATGAGTGCTTCTCTGACCTGTTAGATGGGTCTAAAATCAGCGAGACTCTAAACTGTCTCAACTCTTTGCTTGTTTTCTGATTATTCCACTATCCTCATTCTTCAAGCACATCAACTGAACGCAGAATTAGAGAAAAAGCTGTGAAAGTCCAAAGAAAAACCATTAATCAAGACAGCTTTCAAAAAAATACCAGCATATCTTTACCCCAGGAAGCAATGAATGAAGTAGGTATGGCTGTGCTGCAGGTATTAGCATCCTTGTTGGTGCCATGCGCCCTGCAGGCCTTCCACTAACTCTGTCCCTGGCAGAACAGAGAGACAGATTCCAAGAGGAGGCCTTTGAAGGCATGGCTTTGATGTGCATGGAGCTCTACAGAGCAGAGTGCATTCATGTTAAAATGAGAGGCAGAAACACAGAGAAACACAATCAGCATGCACTTCAAAGGGAGCTGAACGAGGCCTTCCTATATGGACTCCATAGCTGCAGGCATCCATCTTCCTCTGTGTCTCAGTTAAATCCATTCCTTGATGTCACCTTCACTCTCTGTCTGCTGGTGTCAGCAGCAGCTACTGAGAAGCGCTGCACGGTTGGCCATGCTTAGCTGCCCTCATCTCAGCTGGAATGTGACTGTCAAACACAAATACCCCTCCATCCCACACGAACACAGACTGGATCAGCTGCCCTGTAAACACAGGGACAATACAGGGGTGTCTCTGGCTCACAGAGGGGACAGCAGGGGACAGAGAGCTACCCTTTGGCTACATTAAATCCTAGAGCCTCTTATCTCCCCTCCTTGGCCCGTTGCTATCTCCACCTGCAATCTGTGCCCTTCAGCGGCCAAACAAACCTTCAGTATGGATTTCCTTTCAATGCAGACTCTTCGATATCAACATCCTCTGATCCAGCATCTTCAGCAGCAGTTTCCCCTCACGCACCCCAAAGAAAAGCTGAAAGGTGAGCTGCCACTAAAAATCCTGAACAGCTCCGGAATAATCAAAGCTGACAGCTGATCATCGTTCGAACAAAGGACACCGTTAACCATAAATATCCCTTCAGCTTTTCTCAGATAACAACTTCTAACTTGTACACATTTTAATAGCTTTTCATATGATAGATCAGCAATAGGTAGATTCTAATCGTCATGTTAAGGGAAAAGATTTTCAGACAGCCCTGAATAAAACGCATCTGCCTTCTATTAAATTACAATCAGCTGCATGTAATTTCATCTCCGTGTGAAAACAGCTGGTCTGGGAAGACCTTAGAGGTTTGTTAGAGAATACTATGAACAAACAGGCTGATGAAGCCCGAGGAGCACGGCAGGTGGGTCAGGGAGGAAGATGTGGAGAAGTTTAAATCAGGTTTAAAATGCCCAGTTTTAAGCATCCCGCAGCGCTCCGATCAATCAAACATGGCTGCCCACATTAACTCACAGGCCAGACAGGGAGAGCATTCATCAGGAAAGCAGCCAAGAGGTCCATGGTAACTCTGGACGAGCTGCACACATCAACAGCCTAACAGAACCAAAATCACGAGAGCCGTTTTCCTTCAGTACCGACTCGGCTCTACTCGACTCATCGCAGTTCAGGTGGTTTACCACCTCAGCGTGGGTCGGGTCGTCGTGTCAAGGTGATGTGATGCGCACGCCACGAACCCCCGTCCAGCTCCCGCTGTTGTTTCTCATCGGCCACCAAGCAGCAGATGTCTGAACCTGGGCGACGGACCACGGGGTTCATCTCAGAGTCCACATCGACCTTAAAGCTTGGAATACGCTCGGTTGCTGCTGGGAGTTTTAAAAATGCCAGGTTTGACTCTTGGAACCAAGTCGCTCAGATGACTCAACCAGTGGCGCCAACCCCCAGCCAATCAGAGACCGGTAGTCTTCTGACATCCCATTTTCAGCTCAGCGGGCCTGGAACCCTGGCTGAGTAGATGGAATAGAACAGAAATGTCCTTTGTTGTCCCACGGTGGGGAAATTTCGGAGCAACAGCAGCAAAATGGCAGCAACAGGCAGTAACGGAAAACAGACTCGCACAAAGAATAGAAAAAATACATAAAACAGAATAAAAAAATACTGTACAGTAAGGTGAAATTTCAACGTGAATACTGTGTAGTTGTAAAAAATACTCCAGTCCAGAGGAATGTGCACCTGAGTTGGTTCATTAAAAAGATACAAGATGTGCAAAATGTCACTGAGCATTAAAAATACAAACCACTGTCAGTTAGTGACAATAGAAAAACGCTACAGTTGTTCTGATAGATACTAAAAACGGAGCTGGTACCAGGTAGGAGAACTGAGTCCATGCACTTCACAATCTAAGCCTTATGGAACAGTGGTGAGGATAATCCCACTGGTGAGAGCAGCCATCAGAAAGGCCATTTAAAGTTTGCCATCAGCCATGAGGGACACAGCAAACATGAGGAAGCAGGCTCTCTGAGAAAGATGAGACCAAAGCTCAACTTTCTGACCTAACTAAGAATTGCTTTGTCTGTGCAAACATTGAAACATGGTGGTGGCAGCATCATGTTGTGGGGCTGCTTGTGCTGAGCAGGGATAGGGAAGCTGACTTGTTCTCTTTTCCGTCCAAGTCAACAGAACGTGTTCCTGTTTTAGCAAAGCCTCATTATTTTGTTCAAACCTTCCTGCAGGTTTGAGCTCAAGCAGCAGATTCTGGCTGCTTTCAAGAAAAGGAATTAAAAATGCTGATGACTCATAGCAAAGCATTCTGCTTTTGTCTTTTAGATCTCGGGGGAGTCTGTGTGAATGGTGAGTGGAGCCTTCACGCTGGGTGGGCTCCCTGTCCTCCTCTGTTTCAGAGGCGACTCCAACAGCTAAAAAGGCTGAAAGCCGTCCGTCTGCTAGCAGGCTTAGGATCACTAACTTCCTCTGAAGATTTTCCTAAAAGCTTTTCAAAACAGAAGAAAAAAATAAATCAAACTTCCAGATGAATAATAAACTGAGGAAAAGTCCATTCTGTAAATGTTTGTTGTAACTCTGGCTGTTCTGATTTGCTGGGGACACAAAATAGAAAATACTAAATTAATCTACTGCTTTCCACTTAGTTGTGACACAACTACCCTGATTGCCCCTGGTCTTAGAATCAAGCAAATTAAAGCCAGCCGGATATTTTCTTTCTGAGCAGAACAAAAGGAGGATTGGATTTCCAGCTCCGGTTTGTTACTTTTAGCAAAACTCCTCATTTTTTTAGGAAGCTAAACTAAATGTAACCAATTCATGACAGATTTTTAGCGCAGAGAAAAGGGAAAAGACAACTGATGTGCAGATGGGTCTGAAAAGCAAAGAATCAGCAGCTCAGCAAAGGATGGACTGGGACCTGAATGGCTGATTGTCATGCTGCTGAGTCGTAAAGGCAGGGCCAGTATTGTAATGCAAACATGCTCTGATAGAGTGGGGGAAGTGTGTGTGTTTGGGTCTAATGTAATCTGCAAGGTGTGTCTCTGTAAAGGGAGCTGGTCATTTTGCCACGTTGGTCTTTTCATGCATGACGTTTCCAGGTCCAAAAAGGAGCTGTCTATCACCAAACATTTCATACCATCAACCTTTAGGAGGTCTCATTCTCACACTCACGCAATCATCCAAGGCAGGCGGTCTCAAACTTGTACAACAGGTACAAGCAGCGGGCAGAAAAATCACAGGCAAGAGGAGCCACTGTCTAAAGAAAAACTACCGGAGAAGTGATGAAGAAGGCTGCCTGAAAAGAAAAGGTCTGGGAAGCAAGATGTGAAGAAATCTGGGCTGGTTGAAAAAACCTTTTGTACTGTATTATTTAAGTATTGGTTCATAAAATCTTGCCATTGACATGTAAAAGTCTTGACTATATGTTCTTCTAACTGGTAAATTTCCATTTCTCAATATGCAGTCTTCACCTTAGTTTGTATTCTTGTAAAAGAGCTGAGCTTCAGTCGTAACATCAGATCCTGTGATCTGCATTAAGCATCAGGTAAGTGATTAGAGTTTACCTGTGTAGTAAAGGAGGCAGGGCACGGCCACCAGAACCTCAACACCCAGAATGCTCAGCAGCACAGAGGTGTGTATCATCTGTGGTAACCTCAGAGCCAGGAGCAGCAGCAGCAGAACATTACCTGGCAAACACAAGCACTTTACTGCCACCTTGTGGAGACTATTGAGCTTTACAGAAAATTATAAATATTCATGTATGGTGCACTTGTTGATTTTTTTTAATTAATGAAAACTTTTTACATCATGCATCTTTTCTCTTCCACTTCATAATTATGTGTGACTTTGTGCTGGTCTATGACATAAAATGGCAAAAAATGACAGTGAAACTGGTATTGTGAAAAAAAAAAATTGGGAATGTCTCAATGGGTGTGAATACTTTAACAAGGCACAGAGATTCGCGTGCTGTCCCACCTGTTGAATGTATGACGAGCGGCAGCTGCTTCAGCCTCTGGGTCCGCCTGTAGAAGCTCAGGTACCCTCGGCTGCGGATCCGGCTGTGGTGGTGCTGCATCCAGACGGTGAGCAGCAGCATCAGCACCCACAGAAACACCTTCCCAAACACCATGGCGCTGTCGCCCTGCACGCCGCCCAAAATACGCCGGCACACCTCCTCCTGGCCAAACTTCAACACACACATTACACCCACACACATCGACAGCACCACGTACACAACCTTAGGAGGAGAAGAGAGCAGAGAAAGAAACTGGTTTGGCTGAAAAATGTCATTATGTCAAAGTAAAACATGAACAACAATAACAGTAAAGTAATAAATGTGTGTTTAACATACGTGCAAAAGAGACAGGAAAGCAGCTGGACAGGTTGTTGGTACAGACTGAAACTCTCTCCTCATGGCAGACTGGAGCGCATCTGCAGAGATCAGCGGCCCGTCCACTAACGAGTCCTCCTCTGTGCTCCGCGCCATGTCTGCTGGCGAGCCTGCCTGCAAGGAGGACGATGAAATCCTGGTCACGAAGCATTTGGCAATAAAATTAAGCTCTTCATCTTTTCAAGGTTTTTATGCCACTAGTGGCCTTCATTTTGCAGTATGCAGACAGGAAATGAGAGGCAGAGAGAAGGGAGAAGACATGCAGCGAAGTTGACAAGGTTGGGAATGGAACCCAGAGGTCTGCGTCGAGGACTAATGGCCTCCGTATACGGGGTGCCCACTCTACCTCTACGCCACACCACGCCACGCCTTTTCTTTTTTATTGCAGAAGGACCGAAAGAATTAACACCTTTGCAATCTACCGTCTGTGTTAGTGCTGTGGCAGCAGGAGGATTCTCTAACTAGGACAGAAAATAAATTAATAAAAAAAAAAAAAATGATTAGCTGAAAGTCTAGAGTTAGCAATGTTCATCTTTTTCCATTTTTATCCAATGTCTTTGTTTGACCAACAGCTCATTGCTTTTGTGTTAGCTATTTTTCTTATCCTCATTTAACAAAAAACATAAAAATAATCACCATGAGAACTTGAATAATATTAATAAGCCAAATAATTAAATATGAAATAAGCTGCACCATGTATCAAGCTCAACTCATCTCAATATCAATGTGAGCAATCTCTTGGAGGCAACCGGTTATGACATTTCAACTACCCTGCACCCTGATCCTGCCACACAGCACAGTTGTTGGCTCGGAGGACAGACGTTTTCTGCCCTCTACGCTGTGTGTTTTGGGTGGCTGAAATGCTAAAGCTCACAACAAGAGAGGAGACACTGTGATGAAGAAAAAGATAGTAAGAGTCCAAAAATGTGGGTTACCTGTAAGTGACAGAATTATTGCAATAGCATGGAAATGACATGTTTTCCTAATATTATGCAGCTCTACTTATAGCCAATTAGAGCCCAAAATTCAGTTTCTCAGAAAATACAATCATAAAGATTAATATAAATAATTTTTTATACAGAAATGTGGGCTTACTGAGAAATATGTCAATATATTGTACAATACAGGTACTCAATTTTTGCCTGGAACCAGGTTTCTTTAAAGAAGGGGTATTATGTAAAATCGACTCTAAGCTTTATATCATGTTATAATGTCATCCAAAACATACCTGGAATGTTGTTTTGATTCTTTCATGCATGTTTAAGAAAATCCTTAAATCTCTGGTGGCAGCCATCCTGGGGTGCCAAGATGCCTGCTCTCACAAAGCTCCTCCACGGAGCTGGAGTCACCAGCCGAGCTTCCGCCTCACAGAGTGCTCCTCCTCCCATTGCCTTAGCTACTCAGCTCCTCCAGACTAGCGACAGCAGCAATTAGCAAACACCTGGTGGAACTGCACGTCTGCTGAGCTCATTATACAAACTACTTCTCAATCCAGTGCTCCAAAGAACGGTTGTAAACAGCATCATGGAGGAGGATTGTTGTGATGACTTCCTGAAGGTGGAGTATCAGAAAGAGCAGGAGCTTCTTAAAGAGACAGAGGCCCAATTTCAAGGCTTCAAATCGCATAGTCAAATTTCCTTTAAGTTATGTTTGGTATATACAGCATTTTTATAACAACTGAAGGTGACATGGTTACTTGATTGTGCTATAAAATGGCACCATGTGCCTGGAAGTACATAATACTGCCACTTTAATAAAAGCCTACAGGTTGTCTGTATTGTGTTATGTACCAAGCCTTTTCCCTCCAGCAATATGCTGATACATTTTACCATGCTGGAGGATGTCAATGACTGCGCTGACTCCTCTGTGACTGTGTTGGTCATTATTAAAGCCTCCTCGGCATACAGGCCAGCAGTGCCACAGACAGGCTGATCGCCTCCATGCCACGTTGCATTAATGCAGTCATTTATGCAAAACAGCACCCAACCTAGCATTCAGTTCATAAACTGAGGAGCACTTGAACATTCTTTGCAGAAGGCCGACATTTCTGTTTCTAACACTTTTCTTGGCCCATCTTATTAAAAATATATCTTTTCCAAGAAAATGAATTTTGGGTTTTTGTCACTTGAAAGCCATAATCATCAGCCCTAAAGGAAGTATATAACTGGATGTCTGATGAAGACTGCACTCAAACAAGCTGATATGTTAATATTTGATTCTAGGCGCTGGTGAAATTGAAACTCAACATTATCCCCGGAAACGACTCATAAACGACCAAGAAAGCAGGTTTTAGAACTTTCTGGATTCTTCCAGATTTCCCGTCCTGATGACATGAAGAGTTTATGAAAACTTACTGCCTCAACACCTAAAATGCGTCGTGAATGTTTACAACTGACAGGTCGAACTAGCTAACGAGCTCCAAGGCTATGTGGCTACAATTAGCCGTTGACATGGCAACCAGTGACCGTAAAACGACAGGTTACTTACTGCATAAAGAGCAGGTCCCGCTGACTCCATGAACTTAGAAGATGTTAAAGAGCACAAGGCAGATCAAAAACACACATCTGTAAGCGTAACAACAACATACTTCCGATGAGCCACACTTTTCATGCTCCGTTCACCGCAGAAACTTTTGTTCCTAGCATTTCCTAGCATCCTAGTTCCGGTGTTTATTCTTTTTTTGGGGAGAGAATAGACGTATCAGTGGCGTATTGTTGCTATCTGTCGGTCATAATACAAACCACTCTTCTTGTAATCGGCTATTCCCAAGATCAATCACGAACTCGTTTGTAGCATTGCACTTTGTTTTGCTGGTCCAGCGCTTTCTGTTTCAAGATGAACGTGTTCGACTGTTTCAAAGCATCCGCATTCACATTTTCCATCCCGGTTCTTTCCGACAGAACAAGCCCACTTTGAAGTGCACATTGACCAAGTCTCAGCCGAGTAATAACTACTCGGTCTCTTCTTTTATCATCAAGGAAACCCTTTCTATTTACACCCTATTCTGGATGGAAAAACAACCCCCCACCCTTATCTCTGGTGTATCACTGGTATTTTGACAGCGTATCTTTGGTGATGACCCCCTTGCCCTCACTCTAATCTTTATCTCCTTCTACAGTCTGAGGTCATGACTCTCAGTGTTCCACTCCCAAAGGATTGATAAGACATTCAGTCAGAAAAACCTGTAAATTTTTGTTTTACACTTATGAACTCTATAAAACCCAAAAGTATATGAATGCTTTATTGACCTTAAGAGATGTCCTGAAAAATAAATCAGTTTTAGACAAACTGAGGAAATATAACCCCATAATTTAGTAAGGAAAACAATAAAAAAAAACTGTAATACTACTCTAAAATCAGTTCAAAAATGCATTGGTAGCCAGTGCAGACATTAAAATTTATTTGATGTGTGATAACTCCTAATTCATGATCAGAGCTGAAGAAACATTTGGATAAGAGATGAAACATCTTAACAAAGCACCAGAAGTGTGCAGGTTTTAGTCAAGATGCTCTGATTTTTCTTCTCTCCAAAACATATTCTGCAGTTTTAAATGAATGAGGTAAAGCTAAATGTAGATTGCTGAAGTAGAGCTGAATATCCAATAACAATGGTAAAGGCCTTTGGGAAGGAAATGGGCCGGTTACTGGATATGTGTGGGTGAGAGGGAGGGAGGCAGGAGGAACGGTGAGGTGGCCAGCAGCAGAGGTTCACTTAGTTAGGGTCCACTGTCCAGGAAAACAGGGAGGCTGGTGAAGAGGTGGAGAAGAGAGTCCAGGCAGGACGGAGTAGATGGAGAAAAGTTTCAGGAGTGATTTGTGACAAGAGGGAGGCAGCAAAGGTCAAAGGACAGGTTTAGAAGACAGTGGTAAGCAAGACCAGCCATGTTGTGTGGTTTGGAGTCGGTGGCACGGACAGAAAGACAGGAGACAGAACTGAAGATGCTGAGGTTCTCCTTGGGAGTGATGAAGATGGAGAGGATTAGGAATGAGGTCATCAGAGGTACAGCACAGGTTGAGAGAAAGTTAGAGAGGCCAGACTGAGATGGTTTGGACATGTGCAGAGGAGGGACAGTGGGAATCTTGCTGGAAGGATGTTAGATGCCGGGAAAAAGACCAGGAGGAGCTGAATGGATGCAGTTAGAGAGGACATGGGGGCAGTTGGACAGAGGACAGTTAGATGGAGGAGGAGGACTCGCTGTGGAGACCCCTGAAAAGGGAACAGCCCACAGAAGACTGGATATGGGTCCAGTGATCCCAGTCTGTCTGAGGTTTCATGAATTAGATCTTCTATTGTGCAGAATTAAATGGTCACTTTTCTCAGGCAGGGCAATTTGGTTGGACTCAAGCCAAACCCAATGAATTAACACTGTGGCAGTTCGCCCACCGTTAGAGGACGTGAAAGCCGATAAGACAGGAACTGAAAACTTCTTTTACTGCATTAGTGTAAGCCCGTTTCACCTCTCTGCCAATCTACTGTAAACTCACCACTTTAGGTCCAATGAAAGAAAGTAGATAAAAACACACCAGATTAATAGTTTTATTGATAAACATACACTTGTTATAAAAGACAATCAGAGCTTTGTTCCACTGAGGGGGTAACATGGCTGTGAGGTGTTTACATCAAGCTGAGACAGAGGAAAGAATAAATCTGTGGGGAGGCAGCACTTGTGACAGAGGCAAAATAGAAGAGGCTTCAGGACATTTTGATTTGTCATAAAACTGGAATTAATTAACTTTATGTCACTGGGCTTATTAAATACAGGGTGGGTTATTTAGGGAAACGGTGGTTCTTCAGACATTAACTGCTGGTATATAACTGTACCTCGAATCAAATCACACACAACACTCAGTTCTATATCAGGCATGCACCCACTCACACACATTGTGCCTAGACCCAAAGGTCAAACTGAGTGTGGAACACCTCACTGCTGCATTCATTACATAAGGCACTGATTCAGATGCAATCTGAGAAGAAAGTAAAGCTAAAACATCAAAAACAGGAAAATACTTTGAGTAATTATTCATTAATAACATGCAGACCCATTTTTGTGAAATGAAATATGAAGAACAGTTTGTGTAGGTTAAAAAGGTTCATAAAACTTTAAAATTATTATAACATGTCAAAATAAAACTAAAGACTCACTGTCCTTCTGAGAAAACACCACAATAACTTATATATGTTTTCATCATGCAAAACTGTAAACACAAAACCAAAATTATGTGTTAAAAGTTAGGAGTAAGGCATTACAGTCATCAAGCTACTTTAGGTTATTCAATTTGAATCACCTTGCATCACATTTGGAAACAATGGAGTCACATCAGTCCAAAAGCAGGATTTAAGGGGCCAACATTTAGTGTTCAGTTTAAGGGTTTAGTACGTAACAAAGGAAACTTCAAGCATAGATCTACAAACCCCAAAATGTGTTTTTTTCATGAATACGTCAATGCCAGTCACATTAAAACAGGTGTTTACAAGTGTGCAGTTAAGAAGTACATCAAAAGTACTTTGTCAATAAGTTCAGTCCAGTTTACAAATAAAACAAAAAGAGTCTGTTGTGTTTGTGCAATTCAGAGTAAAAACAGAACATTCCAGAGGTTCCAGGGCTTTTCCCGAACAGCCAGATTCATGGTTACAGAACTGGCGTTTATCCCATCAGTGCCTCCAAAGTTGTAGTTCCAGGTAAGCATGTGGGTCTTATAGAGGAGTGGGCTGACCTCTGCCTGCAAAAAAGCAGAAGTTTTGTCTCTTTGTAGTGTTGTCTGCAATAATCTATTAAAAAGCAGAAGAGGATGGATGTCGGAAATTAACTCAGAATCAGTTGTTCTTAAACTTTTCACATTGAGTCCCCATTTAGAAAGAGACAGGGAGATAGTTTGTAGGTGCAAGATGGGAAGTATTTAAACAAAATGTTATGTTTAGATATTAACCTTTTCTTTTTTGTTTTTGAATTCCATCCATCCATCCATCCATCCATCCATCCATCTTTTGGAACCATAAATATAAAGTCAATCTGTGCCATCAAAACCAACAAATTTATAAATGCCTGTTTTTTCCTTTCTTTTTTCCACAGTATTAGTAACTGTAGATGATCACGTTTTGGTGTAGAGTTTATCTATTTCCATAATTTACGGGCAGCTTGGTAGACCAGTGGTTTATATGACACAGCAAGAAGATGTAATTTTCAAATCTGAATGGATGGATCAAAAAATGACATTATGTTTTCCTGGTTATTCCACTAGAGGGCGCCCCTGACAATTCAAGATGTTTGATTAAAGGTTTCACCGACAGAACAATAAGGCCTAAAAAACATTAAAGGAAGAGTTTCCCAAAAATTCTGAAAGTAGAAATCTATTTCTTTTCAAAACTCAAAGGAGAAAAACCATCTACAATCCAGCTGCTGTTGAAGCATCATTTTTTATTCCTGTTATCAGCCTCTTAGTTGATACCAAATTAGAATCAGAGTGTCAAAAAAGAATAAATTCATTAATTTTAAGTCAAATTGTCTGTTTTCTATCGTCTAACTACACATTTTAAGTGATGCTTGTCTCACATTTTGATGGCAACATTTAGTCAAAGGATGAAGGCTGTGTTGCTTCCTCTCAAGCACATGCATAGCTACTGGATTTTCTTATACTTTACAGTAGTGTTAATAGATTTTCAAACATATAAATTAATGTAGTGTAGTCTAGTAGTTTCTAGAGCAAATGTTAAAGAGTAAAAATCAGTCTGTGTGTTTCTTTGACCAGTGTGACTGTCTCCCCACCTCGAGATGTGATGTAGCACTCATAACAGCTCAGCAGTCCGTTCCGAATCCTCACGTCGGTCCCTGCAGTGGCGTCACCCAGTTTTCCTTTGCATACGCCACACTAAAAGATGAGATGTTTTTTATTTTTGTCTTTTTTTCCAGGAGTCTTGAGCGCTCACTGAGACCAAATCAAGGATTTCTCCTCAGTGAAGTTCCCTGTGAGGCTGAATCCCATTTCACCGGTTATCCCTCATACTTAGCCCTCAACCCTACATTTCTAAAAACAAGACTATCTGTGGAGTAGGGGAAGGGGGAGGGGTGTGGCTTTCAAGCCCTTCAAAATATGGGTTTTTAGCAGTAAGTTTAGGCTTCATCCAATCATCCAGTGTTATCACTACTACTATCCCTTTGGACCTGCAGCAAGTTGGTTAAAATATTCCAAAGAGAAATCGGATATTTCCTTTTTACAGACTCTTACTCCCTTACATATGTGACACAGTATGTCTGTGTTTTTATGCTGGTTGGGGAAAAACAAATATATAACGCCAAAACTATCCCAGTGAAGAACAAATCTACTTTATTGTCTTTTAAAACAAATCTTTTTTAAAAATGTAGCTCCAAACATATAATACACGGTATAGTACTTTTACTCCAAAGAAATATGACTGTTTTAAGTTTCTTTCCTTTTTTGCCTTCTAAGAAACATAAAAATGAACACAACATATTGGTAATTTAGAACAGAGACCTTGGATTTGCTTGGACTTTTTCTCATTCTCATTTACTGTTTCTTATCATTAATAACTTCGGCTGAATAAAAATTCTAGTTTAATGCCTCAACGTGGTTTTAAATGGCCACTTTTACATGTTTTTGAGCAAATCTTTCCTGATTTCATCCTAAATGTCTATGGACACTATCATCATCCTCATCCTCCTTTTATTGTCGCAGATGAGAAACTCAGTTTGCAAACAGGTCCTCCAGAAAATATTAGACTCAACTCACACTCAACATACCACAGAAAACAAAAAGATTTCAAATGACCATAAATAACATAGAAGGTGTCTTATTTTCCTGGCCACTTTTACTATTCTACATAACTTTACAAATACCCAATTCTGACATTTCCAAACTAGGCAATGGCAGAAAATGACAAAACCAATTTAATAGGAGACTTATAAAAAGAGCCACCATTCTTCCTGTAACTTCCTAAGAAAGTTGAGGCATTGCTGGCTTCCCCAAGGACTGTAGTGGTTGTTTAAGATGTCTTTTCAGCCAAAATTACAGTTAGTAAGTCTAAACCATTTTGTGAGATAAAAATGTTTTTATTCTGTCAATCAATAACTGGCCTGAATTATTTAGGTTTTTACTTCTGTTAAAAGTATTGCAATGATACTGCTTGAGAATAGTGGTATAAAACAGACCTTAAAACACTGCATGTGGAAAAACAGCCCCAGAGTGTCAATGATCATAGCAGCTCCTCTTCCCAGAGGTTTTGAACAGCCAGAACAAAGTCGCTTCCCACTAACACACCTAAAACAAAGACAGGAAGAAAACAGCAGGCATGATCTCCTGACGCCTGGAGGTTTTCAGATGCCTGTTTGTGAACACTGTTACCTGCTGGTTGACGGAGGCTGCGGTGTCGAATGGGAGAGGTCCTGGTTACTTGTTGCAGCATCATGTGATCCTGATCTGAATTACATTTGAAAAGCAGGATGTTTTGTCACAGTCAGCTGCACAGGCAGGAGACGTGTCTGTCAATCTCTGATGACTGTAAACCACCAAGGCCTCTTCAGTGAACAAGCTTTTTGAATTTCCTGTGCAAGTTTAGGCCTGAATGTATTTTATAGATCTTTTCAGATTTTCAGATCTCTGCAGATCTGCTCTACTTTTGAGGCCAGTTATATCAAAGTAATCCACCTCAACATAAAACTGAGAGCTAGAGCTGCTCAAGGTGGTTCTACAAGCTATTAAATCATGGCATGCACTTATTTTTTTACATTATTTTTTAAGTATGGCTTCATTTTTCTTAAACAAATGATAACAGTGAGGAAACAATTGTATATTTTTGTTCACTTAAAGGTGAGATTTCTATTATTTTATGACCTGTTAAAGACTATATCAGTTTTATTACGACCTCATATGTAATACTGTAATAAATTCAGAGAGGGTGCACCTAATTTTTACCATGACTTCAGGCAAAAACTGTTAATGGGACTAAACCCAGCACATATCATTTTAACACTCACCTTTTAACAGTTTGTGTCTGGCTCATCTGAGGGCTGCGGTCCAGAGATGCTGTCTTCCACATTTCCTGTTTCTTTGGGGGCTGTTCATCACATCCTGAATCTAGCAGAAATATACAACATCGTAACATCTCATATTCACTACAGTTTAGACAAACATGTGGGACGTATTTCTGTGTATGTCTGCTCTAATCTCACCCTGGAAAAAATGAAGCTTCGATGCATGCTGATCCTCACTTCCTGTGTGGATTTTCTGTCCGTTCTGCTGCAGAGACATGTTTCCTCTGACTGTGGCGCTGTCGTTTTCCTCGGCAGAAAAAGAAGTTGCTGCTGTGTGTTCTGACTGCCTCGGCACTAAGGCAGAGGGGCTGAGAGGTGCAACTGTCTCTTCTAAAATTCGTCTTTCCTAGAAGAATTACAGAGATGGAAAACAGAAAGAAAAGAAAATCTAAGATAAACAGACCAAGAAGAAAATGCTTTTTGTTTCCATGTCTCCATCTAGGTCTTCCCACCTCTTCATTGTGTTTCCTCTCCTCCTCCTCCACCTCCAGCTGGGCCTTCTCCCACTCTTTCTTCAGCTTCTCTTGTTCTTTCTGGTATTGCTCCTAATGACAGAGACAGTTTATGTTAAATAACAATAAATAAAGATAAGCATTCACACACACACACACACACACACACACACACACACACACACACACACACACACACACACAGCTCTGGTCAGATACACATACACTTATCATGGACATGAATGTCATGGTCAGTTTAAGCTTTCCAATGTTCAAGCAGCTGTTTTTCCAGGATGTAGTAATGATCCAACCGGGCTGAAAAGACTCAACAGATTTTCTCCGACCCTTACAGGGTGAAAATTCTCCCATCTGACACTGGGGTCACTAATGGACCACAGACAGGGAGCTCAGGCAGGATTTTCTTAACCTGCATCTCAGCCTGGCACAAAATCCAACAACAAACTTGGCAAAAAGTAAAGTAGAACAGACTCCTCCCACTAGCCACCTTTCCATCAATGTTTTTTATGCACGTTTTGAAGTATCGCATTAGAAAAGGTTGATGGAAACGGCAAAATTCACGATAACTTCCTCAGTTTTGCAAAAAAAGTTTCTATGCTTGCTTGAGGTGGATTTTGGATTTTCCATTTATCTGAGATGTGTGCTCCATGCTGGTTTACAACCTCTACTTGCTGTTTCTTACAGCCATGCGTCGCGTTACTATTTGATGAAATCACGCTCTATGTAGCCTGGTTGATTCGCTCCAAACCAGCGGATGGAAACATCCCGAATTTGCATTTTCTTTTCTTTTTTGCAACATTTTAAAAGCTCAACTAAAATTTGCATGCGTTGGAAGGAAACATGGCTACTGACGGCCCCCCAGCGGACTTCATGATTGCCTACATGGGCACTGAAACAAGACTGGGTTCCCATAGCTGGCTTTCAGTGCACCAGCAAAGATAAAAAGACAGAATCTTCTTTAACTGTTATTAATTAATAACAGTAAAGCTGCAAGCTGAACAATCACTGCCCCCTGGAAAAAAACTGCAATTAAAGTCCATTAATGCCTATGATGAGCAGATGGAACCTTTGGAACCCAGCTCTGTACAAATCCATCCACAACATCTTTTCTCTCCTTGCACATTTACAACCTCACGCTACAGTACCTGTAGGAGGCGCTCCTGCTCCTGCTGCCACCTTTCCAAGCGCTTACGCTCCTCATTGGGGTCCCAGACCCAGTGATTAACACGCTTAGCCAAGTTCAACATGGGGGTCTCAATCTAACCAGACCCGACCAACAAGCACACGAACACAAACACACATGTATACGAACCAAAAGGACAGAAAGAGAGGAAAGGTGAGGACACAAGTCTGACTACAGCGACGTCTGGAGACAAAGGGTCAGGACGGGCTCAAATCTGAGGATGGAGTAGAAACAGAAAGGAGGAGACGGAGTTGATACTCAGAGATACTTACAGTCACACTGCTCTCCTCCAGCCCTTCTGTGGAAAGACGGACACATTACAATCCTGACTGCTGAAGGAGAGAGCCCAAAGGAAGAGAAGGTTGTCAAGACGGTTGACAAAGAAAAGCAGATTTACCAGAGACGGTGGGAGAATACTCTGGCACACTGCTGGGTGACTGAGCAGGCTGAGTATTCCCCTCTGCTGGTGCCTCCAAGCGTTCAGTGGCTCCATCCTGAGGTGTTACATTTGAAATAAATAAGTCATTAAAACCAGAAGACACCTGTCTGCAGGTATCTGTCTAAGTCTAAGTGAAGCGACAGCAGCCGAAGACTGAAACACTTCCTAACCATTGTGGAGATCTTTTCAGAGTGCTGTTCTTCTGTTCATGCAAATGTCTATTGAAACGTATAAGTAGAAACCAGACTCCTGCTTTACATGACACATCCTCCCTGGGAAGGAATTAAAGTAATATTCCAACAGCTTTATGTTCCCTGCTGTACAGTTTCTCACATGTTAACATATTACAACAAACAGCCAACTTCTAGGCTGAGGAAACAGCTGAGTCTACAGAAGGTTGGAAAGTATTCAGCCTCCTCGGTATTCCTTCCGCTTGTGTTCCCTTACATCCTGGAATTTACACGGTTTTTCATGCTGACCATGAACTACACATTCGAACAGCTCAAGAAGGTGCTCGAGTACGATGAGATGAAAGTTCACTTCCTGGCCATCAAGAACGACACACAGTCACTCGTACAGGCTTCTTTGCTGTAAAATCAGTCACTGACCACAGTGACACTAACTTTGACAATAACATTTGTTCTAGCTTTGT
This sequence comes from Anableps anableps, assembly GCA_014839685.1. Lineage (NCBI taxonomy): Eukaryota > Metazoa > Chordata > Actinopteri > Cyprinodontiformes > Anablepidae > Anableps > Anableps anableps. Next base: position 954,779 of record CM026065.1, read on the forward strand.
TTATGCATCCAACTTCACTAAAACATATTCAACAGCCTACATAAAGAAGTAGAAAAAGTAGATATTTATCCTTGAGCATGTCGCTTGTTGACCTACCTGTCCATCGTCCTGGACGTCTGGGTGAAGCGGCTCCACGTGGGTCTTAGTGAGTTCTGTCACAATTGTGGTTGTGATGACACAGTTGCGACCTGCGATCAGGGAGCTGATGGCGGAGCCTGTAGCTGGGCCTGGTTTTTCCAGCTGCTCTGCAGTCTGTGGACCTTCCACTGTCTTCTCTGGAGGATCATGTCTCTGAGTCTGTTGGGAGGAAACTTCTTCCCTTTCCTGTAGTGAGTCCTGAAGGGAAGGTAAGTCCTCAGTCATGTCTCCGTTTAGCCGCACCGAGTCGTCCGTCTGAACAGGATACAGACAGAAGCAGCTGATTTCAACACCCGATACTAGCATCTTTACAGTAAATCTTTGATGGAGACTTTTAAATAGGCAGCTATTTTATGCTAACATTATAAAATAGGTTCGGGATTGATGCTAGAAAAGACAGGTTACAGGTTATTATAAATATCATTTTTTCTTTTATAAAAGGTCACAAATGTTGAACCAAAGTTCCCAGCTTTCAGATCTTGACACCCGCTATCTTCATCATTCCAGCTTCTTTGGTCAGAAGGGTTCCAATCAATTACTGATAAAAATATCTGTGACATTATTCGGTTAAGGAAACAAGCTACATGAGACATCTTAATATCTGTAAACCCATCGAAACAAATATTTGTTGAATTTTCTCTCATCCTTTGGTTAATCTGGATGTGAAATCCCTCTTCATCTTCAGCTTTTTATCAGACAACTGAGGCTTTTGTTTCAACACTGATGGGGATTTGGAAGTGTTAGTGATTTCATCCTCAGTCCCATCTGTAGAAATGTATCCCTCAGCATGATGCTGACCAGGTAAAGCATTTCCTTCCACGTGGCTGATGATCACCAGAAATTTCTGAACAGTGAGATGAATTGCATCCAAGGCCAGCTGATCAGGTCAGTCAGATAAGTGATGGTCTGCAACGTAAACTCAAACCATGCTGAAACTGTCTTCCTAAGCAGTCTGCTCTTCTGCTGAACTTTGCGGAATCAGTGTCACATTTGGGTGGTTAGGGTAGGAAAATCATTTACCATGGTCTCATTTTTATGTCCACAAAAGATTTTCACAGTTCTGAGATCCACAGTATGAGACAACAGAAAAACAGAGCTCCTACCTGCTGGACATGGACATGCTTGTGTCCAGATGGAGAGCACCTGGGTGGGCAGTAGGGCTTGGCGACCAGCAGGGGGAGCGGTCTGGAGGGTGCAGCCAGAGGGGAGGGGAGTGTGTGTTTGGGTTGTGCAGGCGGTGGGGCTCCTGTCTCGGGCTGTTGCTGATGCTCAGCTTGTGGCTCTGTCAGATGGGTGGGGGGCTCATGAAGCTTCTCATTGTGGGAGTTTGTGTGTTTGGGTAGGAGGCTGCCTGGTGCTGAAGAGCTGCTGACGTTCACACCAGACTGATCTTCTTCACCGGTTTCCTCCATCTTCCCCTCTGCAGCTAACGAGTGTTCCTGGTTGGTGAAAACATCTGAGTCCGGCTGGTTTGGATGCTCCAGCCTCTGGCAGTTATCAGCGGCTGATGACTGCTTGGGCTCCTGCTCCGTCTGGTTCAGGTGCTGGCTGGGTTTGTTGGTGCTTCTGGGCAGCTTCAGGCTGTCCAGTGTTGCATCGCTGATGGTGAAGCGGAGAGCGTAACGCTGTAAGACCATAGCTGCCTCCTCCGGAGTCGCTGCCGTTCTGTATGCTTCACACAGCTCAGCTTCCCTGCGTTCTCTGAAAAAAAGGAACCAGACAAGCTGCAGATGGGCTGGTCTCAGGGTGAAGGCAGCAGTAAAACTGTCTCATACTCACTTCTCCTCCACAATCTCCTTGTAAGTCTTAATGCTCTTCCTCTTATTGCTGTCCACTCCGTCCCCCTTCATCCTTTTCTCCATCCTCTTCCTCTCCTCCTCTTTCTTAATCAGCTCCTGTGACGCACTGCGGCGACGGTTCTTCCAGCGAGCCAGGTCCTGACACAAAGTTCACAGCATCCATCAGTTTTAACTGATTCTAACGCTACCTTACGCTGTTTCAGTACCAGAAGAGCCTCACATCCTGCCAGTGGTCCTCCTCTTCCACAAAAGTGTTGTACTGCTGATGGAGGCGTTCATATCGCGACGGGCTCAGTGAGGGTAAGTGTCCCGCCGCTTCCTCGTTGGCCATGTCTCCCATACTCACACTTCTGAAATTTAAAACATTGTCAATATTTTGTCTGACAAAATGATATGCATCATCAGTTTTTGTTTTGTTGCAGTGTCCAGCAATATGTAGAGTGTAATGATAAACAATGCACAATCCATATTTAAAAAGCAGCAGGTAAAACAAAAAATGTTGCTAGAAACAGAAATAACTGGCAAAAAGCCCATGTTTAAAGGAAGTTCCAGTGAAAGTTCCTGAATTCAACCAAAATAATCAGAATCGTCAAGACAGACAAGCAAACGCCAAGTGATTGGGTGAGAGGTGGGGTTTACCCTGGGCAGGTCTCCCGTCAGCCCCAGGGCAACGCAGAGACCCGCAGGACAAACAACCATGCATACACTCATACAACGGACAATTTAGAGACACCAGCTAACCTGACAGTCATGTCTTTGGACTGTGGGAGGAAGCCAGAGTACCTGGGGAGAACCCACACTTGCACAGGGAGAACATGCAAACTCCATTCAAAGACCCAAGGCTGGGATTTGAATCCGGGACCATCTTGCTGCAACACAACAGTGCTACCAAAAATTTTGTTTAAATATGAATATATATTTTTTAAAATGGTGGGAAATAGAAAGTCTTTTTTAAAATGTTTGTTTTTTGTAAATACATATGTATACACTGGTTTTACAGAAGAGGAAGATAAGGTTGAACTAGTGCAGGTGTGTCTGGTATTGATCCGGACCCTCTGACTGTTTCGTGTCCATCAGAGAGACAGCCTGGGGGAAGAAACTGTCTCTGATGTTGGGGTCTGGGCGTTTTCTTCCCTTTCTGCAGTTCCTCCAGAGACCATCGTGGAGCACGGTTGGCAGGGCGCTTCCCACTCACTTGAGTGTTGACCATTTGTGGTAACGTCAAGCCCCCCTGAGCTCCTCCTGATTTACTTGTTTATCTTCTCTGAAACTTACCTTTACATATCTTCTGGTTCCTCAAGGTTATTCCCTGATGCTCCAGTGTGTATCTCTGACGTTCCCAAGTCATCTACAAGCTCTCTGTGAAGAAACTGGTATCATACCACTGACTGGAAGCTTCTGGACTCCTCTTCCTCGTTTCACACACTGTCAGACCTGGTCCGCCCTCCACCGTACTCTTTGGATCCAAGTCTCAACAACCTCGACTACCCTCTGGCTTAGTATTCATCCTTCATTTACATTTCTCTCCCGGACCCCTTCAACTCCTCGCTGGTGGATGACCATCCAACACACAGTAAGTGTCATCTGCAAATCTCCCTCAGTTTAATCTTCTACATTAATCTTCCCACCACCTTCTCTTCCCCAGAGTTCCTGCAGTACCGGTTAGCCGAAGTCAGACCCCGGACCACTGAGCCATCTCCAGAACATAATTCATTATTTACTTTGTAATAAAATCCTTAACTTTTCATCTGTCTCCTGGGAGTGTTTCTGCATGTGGGTCAGGCAATTACCTAAAACCATGACATCTGTAGCACTGACCTAAAGGTAAAGTCTAAACAGTTTGTGTCCAGGATGTGTGGGGTCTGCAGAGACGTTAGCTGCCCTTTCCCTGATGCCAGACCTGCACAAGCCCCTGATGGACCTCTCTGCAGACCTGATGGTCCTGTCCTGTTAATGAGCCAAACCTCATGGTGATGGATGAACAGAGGACAGACTGAATAATGGCCCTGAGAAGACCACCAGCGGCTCCTCCAGAAGACCACCAGGAAGACGACCAGCGGCTCCTCCAGAAGACCACCAGCGGCTCCTCTAGTAGGTCGCTCTTCTCTGCTGGACCTTCTTCTGAACAGTGTCTGTGTGTGAGGACCAGCTGAGATCAGGGGGCTTCTTGGGGTGGGGGTCTGGAAGTCCTCCATCATCTCCACCCTCTACAGCGAGTTAAGCTCCAGGTGGTTCTGAATGTACCAGGGGACCAGATGATCTACCTCCGTCCGCATGTCCCTGCCATAGACTCTAGATTTAAAAAACAGCTGTCCGCCAGCAGGTACAAACATGGTTGGTACGAAGCTTCCCAAGGGAGAAGGCTCCTTTATCACAGGTTTGGGTACAAAAAAAAGCAAAAGTCCAAAATGGAAACAAGGCGAAATCACCAGAACCACCAACCCACACAATGTAGAACCAGTTTTAAATTCCATCTTTAAACACTTTGCCACCAGCTGCTTATCACAAAGACAATGTCTTCCTGCTACTTCTGCAGAAAAATACCACAGATGAAATCAGTTGGAGGACAGAAAATAGCATTTTCTATTAGCTTTTAGCTGAAACTAGATAAACTGAAAGATGAAGCATCTCTGATTATGTCTGACTTATTTTCACCTGTTTCTTAAAAGCTTGAACTTTCAGATACTGTTCATTTATAGAGCTGAGGCTTCATCTTTTGACTTCCTCTTGTTCACTTTCTCTAATTGCTTTCAAACAACTTGTACAACATGCTGTCAGGTCAGCGACAAGGACTGGAGAACTACTGATCAATATCATGAGAAAAGGTGTTAATAACTTTTATACAGTATTAGTTACGCAACAACTATGAGGATTAAGTTATGTCAGAATAAAATAAGCAGTCAAACATTCTGGCCCAGAGGTAGAAATGCTTGGTGAGATGTGAATAGCCATGAACATGCTTCCAGCTTGTTGGTATGCTGCAAAGAGTCTTTGGAGTTTTACGCCGGCATGCAGACCATGCATATATCATGCAGGACCTCAGTGAGACTGAGCTGGTAAAACTTACTCGTTGTCTAAGAGAAAAGCAACCCGTCGGCTCACCCTATAACAGCAGCAGAGGAGAGAGGGTGAGGACACCAGGCTGGCATGCCTCGCGGCTCAAATGAGCAGTTAAGGAGGTGAAAATGACACAACTTCAATAGTTTCTATTATTAACATGAAGACATGATGAGATGAGCCAAACAGCTCTGATGTCAGTGCTACTGGCTTGTTGGTCGAATCAGAGAAATGATGAAAAAGCAAACCATCTCACATCATTGGAGGAAGCTCATCCTCCAGCCAACAGGCTTTCTTTTCCCGTCTCATATTCCCATCCTCAGTTTTCTCCTCTTCTCTTCCAGCCTCCAGCTTCTCCTCCCCCCTCCAGATCTGAGCCGAGGGAGGACTGGGAGGAAGCATGAGTGAGGAGGAGGAGGAAGAGGACGGTTCAGTCACATCAGTGGCAGCTGCATCAGGGGCCATAACTGAGTCTCCCTTTTCTTGCTCTTCCACCCCTAGGCTGGTTGGAGCTTTGAAAGGCGGAGCTTCATGTTCCGCTGCCATGGTAACAACGCTGCTGAAACAACGATCCAATGGAAATGAAATGAACAGGAAATGAAATGACTTCAGACTTATATAGTGCTTTTCAGAACCCTCAAGGAGGCTTGCAGTGAAATCAGTTGCTGTCATTCATGCACGCATTCACACACTGACGGTGGTGAGCCACTGGATCATGGCCACAGCTGCCCTGGAGCAGTCTGACAGAAGCCATCGGCCCTTCTGATCACCACCAGGTTAGGTGGGTGAAGTGTCTTGCCCAAGGACACAACGACAGAGACGGACGGGGCGGCGGCTCAAACCAGCAGTCCACCAATTGCAGGACGAACTCTTCCCTCCGTCGCCACCATCGCCCCGAAGCACACCAAAACAGTGGATCAGACCTGCTACCCCAAAAACTCACAGCTGATGGCCTCAGAGGATAAGTTCACTCTGATTTGAAATCATATAAATCATCATTTTAAATAATGATCGTCTGATTTGTTTTGGCAAACCAAACGTTGCTGTTCTTTCAGCAGGTAAAGACTAAAAACAACAATGAAAACATCTGGAGATTTGTTAAATTTTAAAATTAGACGTTAAATCCCAGCTAAAACAATATTCAACGTCACTCCATCAATAATTACAGTGTTATAGTAAAAGTATGATAGGTAAAGCAAATTAAATCAAATCTGATTTGCTTCTAAGCTTTAATATTTGTTCTATCAGTAAAGTCTGGAAATGTTTCAGATCAGGCTAAAAGCCCCGAGCTTGATTCTCTATCCAGAGCCCCCAGCAGAACAGGAGGCTCAGAGCTGATCTGCTTCAGGAGCCCCTGCAGCCGTTTCCTCCGCCCACTCTGTCTGAAACATGAGCAGCAGTCCAGGACGAACCCCCCGCTGGCTGCAGCGCATGGCCGTTCACTCTGAGCCGGGATCCGCTGCACCTTTCTTCCTCTTAAAAAGGCAGTTGTTCCTTTCCACTGTCACCACAGGCACGCTGTGGATAAAAGCAATGATTCAACGGAACCAGGAGCAAACATTTGACCCATTTTAACAGTCAAATGGGCTTTACTGGACTGAATTTCCTCTGAATTTGCCAGACTGGAAATAATTAAAGTGAGTTTTTACTGAACTGAACTGAATATTAGCGCATGTTTAAATGAGCTCAAAGTAAGAATTTATTTTTTGAAATGAGTACAAATACCAATCGTTTGTGTAAAATGTCGTGTGTAATGAGCTCATGACAGACTTGTTAAGCAGTACTGTGATGCCAGTGAACTCTAGAGAGGAACAGCAGCGGTTTCCTTTAGATTCAGTTCTGAAAAGATAAAAGCAGCCAGTTTCACATTCAGCTGAAACTCAGCAGCCAGAAGCATGCCAACCAGCGCCGAAGTTAGTGACTGAAGAACTACAGAGTGCAACAATGTTAGAACTGAGCCATTTGTGTGAGGAAAGCAGCTCATAGCAACCATCAGATCAGCTGATGAGAGACAAACAGCCTCTTGCCTCACATAAATCCACATCAGGCATCCAGACAGGATCAGAGCATCCAACAGGAAACCAGAACAAGTCAGTTCATTCAGGATCAGCTGGAGAGCACCAGGAAACCTCCTGATGTTTCCCTTCAACACACATCAAGCCACTGTGATCCACACTTGCTCTGCCAGCTTTTCTAGCGTTAACTGCAGCAGGTTAGCAACACAACACCATGTCTTCATTCCAGCTCAGTAAATACCTTCCCCTGCCTACGCTGTCTTTGGGTTTCCGCCCGCTGGCTGACTGCTTCACTGCAGACACTGGGCTGGTGCTGCACCTGACTGATCCAGGGACCGGCAGGAACTGATTGAAGCCCTGATTTCCTCTGAGCACACTGGCTTTCTGGAACATCCTGGTCCTCCGAGCCACCATGTCGTCTCTGTCCAGGTCAGGGACATGCTCGTCCTCATCGGGTTCCCCTTCAGCCGGAGACGTCGCTCTGATCTCTGCAGGCTTCAGTTGGTGACGAGGTGTTTCTTCAGGGCCTCTGGGATGCTGGCTGTCCACGCTAAGGCACAATAGTCTCTGGTTGAAATAGCTAAAATACCAGTGCTGGAGAAGCAGCAACACCAAACTTGTTAGTAGCTTCTGCATCCTGTCAAGCACAGCAAACGTCAGTTTTCAGCCCACCTGGTGTTGAGCACTTCCTCGTTGTTACAAGGCGCAGCTTCAGCAGCGACTTCTCCTTGGCTGCTCCTCTTAGAGCCAGGCAAAGGCAGGAAACGGCTGAACGCTGCTGCACCGGCTGCTTGTTTCTGGAAAACCCCCGTCCTCCTGGCCATCATGTCATCTTTCTGAAGATCAGGGATCCTCTCCTCTTCCTCCTCTTCATCTTCCTCTTCTGCTTGTGCTCTCTGCTCATACTGAGCGAAACGAGCGTCTATCTCAGCGGCCGTAGGGGCGGACTCGGTGGTCCAGGGGTGGGGTTCGGCAGGGAGAGGGGCAGCTGGACTGGGTGCAGATCCATCCATGACAACACTACAGTACAGCAGCAGAGACGGGTAACTGACCCACAAACTGTTGCAATGATCGGCATCAAATTGAAACACGCAGACAAACAGGTTGAGGAGAGCAGAAAACTGCATAAATAAGAAGTTACGCTTCTCCAAATCCTATGAAAAAATCATTTACAGTTCAAAGTGGAAAAAAAGCAAACAAGCCCAAGAAATGATGCATTTCCTGGAGCTGACAGTTCCTCCGATAGGAATGAAAGTGATGAAAGTGATGTTGGAGGGTAAGAAGTAAGGTCAGTGCCTTCTGGAAGTATTCATGCGCTCACCTGCAAGGCTTGGTAGGAGTCTGGCAGATATAACTAAACCATCTGAATAACGTGCTGGAAGAAGGGTCGCATCTAAACATGCAGGACACCAGCCCCCAAGCAGCAGCTGGTGAAGCACTGAAGCCTGGATAAAGTTTTCACACCCCTTGAACTTTTACAACCACATCTTTCAATGTATTTTATTGGGATTTAGTAGTGCACAATTGTGAAGTGGAAGCAAAAAGACACACTTTTTCTTAAAATCTAAACAGTGTACCATCCATTTGTCTCCTCTGACACCCCTAAATAAAATTCAGTGCAACCAGTTCCCTTCAGATGCCATAGTGTAAACTTTCTGTACACAGTAGTGCAGAACGTTTACCTGTGTGTAATTTCAGTGAAAGGTTTCAGGATAAAAGCAGATGTTCCTTGAAGGCCTTCGGGGTTTTTCAGAGAGCATTCGTAAACAAACAGCGTAAAATGGGGTAGAAAACCACATCCCAAACTGTGAGCGTCTCATGGTGCTGGTCAGGGACGAACAGGCTAACCTTGATCAGAGGCCCACAGTAACTCTGCAGGAGCTGCAGGTGGGGGCATGGGGGTCTGTTTATAGAACAACTACTCTATTAGTGGAACACAACTCTGAAAGCCAGAAGAAGTCCACCTTAAATCTGCCACCAGCCATGCAGGAGAAAAGGCAAATATGTGGAAGAAAGTGCTCTGGTCAGACGAGACCAATGCTGCACATCACCCTGAACACATCATCCCCACTGTGAAACATGTCGGTGGCACTATCATGCTGTGGGGATGTTTTTCTACAGCAGATAAGGGAACCTGGTCTCAGAGATGAATGGAAGATAGATGGAGTTAAACACAAGACAAGACTGGAAAAAACATGGTCAAAGGCTGCAGCAGAGCTGAGACGGGGGCTGTGTCCCAGCATGCAGCTGGCGCTGCAGTACCCTGGTCAGATTAGAGCACAACCATAAATGTACAATCTGTTGCAGGGTTTCAGTGGTGGTGCTCTCAGAGGCTCTCCACTCAATGTGACTGAGCTTCAGCTACGCCGTACAGAACAATGGACACATTTCTAGGCTCTAGGGCTTTGCTCCACAAGATCTGAAGCTGTCATTGCAGCTAAAGGTGCTCAGGGTGGCTGAACACAGATGCACTCTGTGTCTGTCACAGAAACTCCTTATTAAATACATCAAATTTTGAGCTTGTAACCAGACAAAATGCTAAAAAAGTTGAAGGGGTATTAAAACGTTAGTCAGACACTGAAGATTAGAGCATAAAGGCTCTAAAATAAGAAGCAGATGAGACGAGACACAGAACTCCACATTTCAAGGCTCATTTTCAAAAAAATGAGCGATTAAATGATTGTTCTCCATTTGAATGTGGATATGGAGAACTTTTTCTAAATCTTTAACATTTCAATATTTATTATTGATGAACTGGTCATCACTGATGAATTAAGGCCCATCAGACGCCTGACTCTTCTTGTAATTCTGCATGCATTCATGCAGCTTTGTTTTCCACTGAAACCACAAGCAGGTCAATGCAACACAGGGCATTCCAGACGTGCTTTCAAACTACGTCAGGTCGTGAAGGGACATCTGCCATTAGGATCCTGAAACATGAGCAAATGGCAGCAACAAGCAGCTCCTTTACTAACTCCAGTCAGTAAAGCAACAGAAAGAGCCAACTGTTGCTCAGAGCGGTGCAGACTAATGCAGGCGACTCTGGATTGGGGCCACTGCTTGAGCTTGTCTTGTGTTTGGCCTCGTCCATACCTGCGACCCCCCTCTGGGAGCTGCTGGGAGCCCGGGTCAATGGTAGTCATGGCTACTGTTGCCTCGGAAAGGAGTCGTCTGAGCAACTCCGTCGCCTCCCCTCCTCCCGACATGACTGTCTCTGCTGGCTGCTCCATCTCAGTGACGCCCCCAAAGGTCACAACTTTGCTGTGACCTCGTCCAGCCTTCGCTGAGCCGCTGACGGGGCTTCCACAAGCTTTCTGCAGACAAGCCTGACACACAGGGGCTGGCCTACCCTCGCTGTAAACACACACTCACAAATTCAGAGAAGGAAACACACAGCAAGCAGACAGGCAGGGGGGTGGAAGAGAAATCATGAAAACGAAGATCAGATGCGAAGACAAGAGGCTGATGAGGCTGAAATGTTCTGTTAGACAGGAAGCGGTGGATGAACAGAGGAGGACAAAGCACGGGGTTGTCTGTTCGGATCACTTCAGCACACAAGAACACACACTTCGCATTTTAGCTGCTACACTGTAGGTAGCCGCATTTTCCTCCTCACTGCTGCTCCGCTGGAGCACAAAAAACTCTTTATCCTGTTCCTCATGTCGCAATGAGATCAGCATGGAGACCAAAGCAAGGCTGGAGCAGTGCTCACACACACACACACACACCAGCCAATTCCCTGCTTCTTTTTAATGCCAGTTTAACAAGAATAAGGTGAAAAGCTCCACTGATAAAGGAAATGTGTTCAAACGTCTAATAGCTGAATGTTGTTTCTTAATGACTGCTAACTGCTGCACCACAGAGGTTAGCTTGGGAATGATCATTTCTGTTCATTAATAACAATACAGATGAATACATACAGCCCCGCCCAGTTATTGCTACTCTTGACAGGCATGTTTGTCAACAGTACAGTGAAATATATCCATCGTTTATTCTGGTAACATGACCTCATGGTAAAGATGTCAGAATACTAACCCAGGCTCTGATTTAAGTGAATTCATTCAACGCTTTAAAAATCCTACTAAATCACTGATGTTTAAAGTATTGGCACCCCTGCTGGTACGACTGTGAAGAACGTTCTTTTGCCAACACAGCATTTAGTCTTCCCCTGTAACATGGCACAAACAGAGAGAGTCTGCTCTGTGGACATGTCTGTAGACCCTCAACGCCTCCCCTCTCCTCCCCTGCAGTTCTATGAGATGTGTTCGCTCCCTCGACGCCTCCTCACTGCGTGGTGGGAAGATGAATTTGAGTCATCATCAAGCCTTTTTTCCCACAGTTTCCCTGTTTTAGACTTGTTTTATTATCAAGTGAGTAGCTACTGTCTTGCTGTCATTTCCTGATTCATAAAGATCAGCACACATCTGTCAACATTCATCTCGCCCATCTCTCAGCAACAAAAGATCGATTAATTTTAAGGCTCTTGCACATGTTTTCACCACGGTGCCAAGTGTGGAGTGTCTGTAAGTAGTAGACAGATACTAGAACTCAAATTCATTATGCTGTTTCAAAAAGGTGGGAAATATCTGGTTTCCTCTCCTCTCACTATTAGAGCTTTCACTTTCATTTACTGCACTTTAGCTATTTTAAAGGTCATTTAAAACACACACACACACACACACACACACACACACACAGTGATAAACAGTGATTTTACAGTCATGTAAAAACAGGACACCCTCCAGCATCCTGTGTGTCTTTCTAAAGGACATGTGGGTATTTAATATCATTTTAACAACACTGCAGAATATGCTAAAAGAAGTGATCAAAACCATAACGTCATCATGGGCTCTACAGCCGTTACTGCTAATACTTCTGGAATAATGTTCTTAGAGAGGAGGCATTATTTGACACTAAAACAGAGGAAGTGTTTGGTATGAAGCTAATGGAGCCCTCAAGCTGACATCAGCTGGGAAGCACAGAGGTCAAAGGGCCATGCTTTGGTGATGCTCTGCAGCAGCAGGACCTGGACAGCTTATCATCACCATGAATTTCAGCATGTATCGGGGGAGCTGAAGGAAAATGGGAGACTAAAGCAGAACTGGACTCATACCAGCACATCCTTCAAGGATTTCCTGAAAAGTCCTGGAACAAGTCCAGGACCAGAGCTGGATCTCCTTGAGATGCTGTAGGAAACCCTCCCAGCTGAAAGTGCAAACTGGGTCAGACCTCCTCACACTGATGTTAGACATGGTGGACGGCTGCAACCAGCGCGCGCGCGCGTGTGTGTGTAGGGGGGGTTATATTTATCCTTATCAAACACATGGAGTAACATCATGTGCTTGATGAGTAAAGAAGGGACATTTATGATGGTTACCAGTGAAATATTGATGTTTTGAGAACCTGAACGTTTAACAGGGTGTCCTCATTTTTTCATCTCTGACATGCAGCAGCACTGAACTCCTCGCATTCAGGAAGTGTGTTTGGCACCTTGGTTCAGTCATCCTGAGCCTCTCCCACTTCTGCACATCAGCTTGACTCATGGAGGATGAAACAAAGCTCATTGGGCCGTCCCTCTGAGGGAGGGGCCTACTTTGGCCCCGCCTACGAGCCAGGTCGTCCCTCTGCTTATTTGGCATCGCCTTATCTTTTCCCTCTTCTCCCTCATCCTCCTCTTCCTTCAGGAAGGGGTTGCCTTTACGAGTTATGATGTCACAGACTGCTTCCTTCTCACTGTAAAGTCCAGAGCCAGAGGCGACAAGCAGGATACGTTATCCATCAGAGTGGAGCACATGTCAACCAACGAGACAACAGCCGCAGCAAAACGGAAAAGGACAACTGTATCAATGGCTTGGAGAAAATGGAAAACATATGAGAGCACAGCTGACCTGATCTCCTTCTCCTGCAGGGTTTGCTGTGAGGCTCGCCTGATGCCCTCCCAGCGCTCTCTGTCTCTGGTGGTGCACACGGTAGGAGGAGTGAACTGATGAGCCCTGGGGTTACCCGGGCTCCGGTGAACTCGTCGGCAGGCCAAGTCGTCTCTACGGACATCAGGAACTCTCCGCGTCTCTGCGTCCGGCTCCCCGTCAGAGAAGGAGCCACAAGCCGAACTGTTGGAACTCAAAAATTCATTTTCCGAGCGAAGGATGATGTTCGGAGATGGTGACCTCGCTTCCTTTTCCTCTGTTCTTGGAGCGCTAGGGTTGCAGAGAGGGTGGTGGGCATTTTCAGAGAGGGAAACACCTTTGGTACCTTTGGTTAGTTTATCAGCAGCAGGAACATGCGGGTTACTTGGGACAGGCCTGTTGGTTAGTTTCTCTTCAGACACATCATTAGATCCTTCAGAAAACCAGGAATCAACCAAAGCAGATGCCCATCAGGAAGCTCTTAACTCAACACCAAACCACCTCTCCTCACAACACCAGAGAGATCTGGTCCACCCAGAGACAGCAGCGTCATCCTGACGAAGCGTCACACAGCCACAACAACAGTTTAAACCGAGCTCATTCCTTAACTCTGCCAACACAACTGGTTAGTGAGTCAAAATGACCACAGCAGGGTCCGCCCTGACCTGTTGTAGCGAACGGCAGCAGGAAGAACCTTAATCCCTGCCTTCTTCAACTTCTCCAGCCTCCTCTGCTCCAACATCTCCGAGTTCTCTCCCTGTTCCGGCTTTTCAGCGTTGTTCTCAGGTGCCCAAGTCACCGTTTTGGGGGCTTTGTGGAGCAATCCAGTTCTTTTGCTTTGTTCTGGAATGGTTTGAAGGTGACTGAGGAATGGAGTGTGGTGGCAGGGACAGATTAGGGTCGTGGGTTTTTACCCCTCAGAAAAGCATTTGCTTTGCTTTAAACAGCTCCGATCTCTTTCTTGGTCATTACCTCCGCTGCTCTCCTTCCTCTGTGTGTTGTTTTCGTCGAGGGGCCGGGATGTAGCAGCTAGCGTTGGTTCGGTTTGGAAGAAACTGGTTGAAGGGAACTGGGCATCTGGAGTCGCTGCTGGCTGCTCTTCTGGCCGACATGTCATCTTTCCGCACGTCGGGTTTCCTGCTGTGAGCGTCAGCCTCCGAGTCGCTGCCGCGCCCTGGGCACAGTAGAAAGTCAGATATTATGAATAATACATTTTAATAGCCACTGAAAATACCTAATAGATGAATGATCTAATAACCTGATATCTGTAAGACTGATCAGGAAGGAAATGAGCAGATACTCAGTACGACTGATCACAAACTCACTCCAGCAATGTTTTTCAGTTCAGTTTATTCATCGAGCACCGGATCCTGTGCTGTTGAGTCCTGCCAGCTGCACAAATACTGACATGGCTCTGCAGTTGTGGGGTGTGTCAGAGATCGACAAGAAGCACCATTTCCATGATGAGAAACAAACGTGTGGACGTTCAGCTCAACATCAGACTGGACTGAGGACGCAGCAGCGAGGCTGCAGACAGCAAGGCTCAGAGAACAAGCTCAGGTCCTCCAGTCATTGCAGCAAAAAGACACAGATCTTCTGGAGTGACTTTTTCCATTGAGTCACTCATCCTGGTGAAGGTGGAGAAGCGAATCAATTCATTGTCCAACCATGTGCTTTCATTTATAGCTCTGGTTGCAGCTTAAAATGACTGTTTCTACAGAATTCTGTGCTGATTAATCTGATGTCCAATCATGGTGGAGCAAGGGGGAAAAACCAGGCTCTCACCCTGCAACCCAAGTACAAATAAACACGCTGCATCACCTGCAGACACACCTGACCTGCCCGACCAAAAACAGGCTTTATTACTGAGAAATCAGAAGGGTTAATTCTCTCCTGTTCCTCTGGCTTATACTAAAAAGTTAACCTATGTTTTAATGTTTTAGAAAGCCCCAAAATTTGGAATTTTAGTAGAAATATTAAGAATGTTTTAGTCACTTACAGCCTCCCTTAAAGCTCTAAAAGTTTGGTGTTTCTCTTTAAATGAGTGGGGTTTTTTATGTGTCCTTTCTTTGGCATACCGTATGGAGAAGAGGGTTGCCTACACGTGCCAGGGCACAAAATGGATAAATAAAAATAATAAAATCCTGATTGAAAAAAGTAGACATGTGCTCAGCACAGTTATGGTGATTTAGTTATCAATGTTTCCCACTGTCGTCTCATTGTTGTCCTGCACTGGGCAGCGAGTAGCAGTGAATCTGTTACTCCAGTTTGCCTGATGTCAGGAATATAAGCTTTTATATCATATTAGTTATATTATAGATATTATATAAAAATTCTGCTGACAACTTTTGTCCAGATATGAGTTAGTGCAGAGAATTTCTGGCATTTTTTAGACCATAAAAGAAAGAATTGTAAAGGTTTCTGATCCAGCTTCACCTACTCGCAGGGTGCATGGAGGGGGACAAAAACCCGGGGTCTCATTTATAAAGCTGGCGTTCGCACAAAACGGGCCCTGAAACTTGCGAACGCCACTTTCCACACAAACGTTCTGATTTATAAAACACAAACTTGATGTGAAAATGTGCGGCCCCTCCCGCCAACTCCGACCCATGCGTATCCTCTGTACGCCTGTTTTGGAAACAAGACAACATTTAATTAAACATAATCTGAACAGAACACGGCTGAGAGAATGGTAAAACTGACTGAGAAGAAAAAACAGATGAGAATCAAAAGAGAACTTGAACAATAAATCTAAGAAGTAACTCAAACACTCAGCACTAAGAGCTGGATGAACAGAAGGGATAAACTAGACTGGGGAAAAATAAATGCTCCATGCAAAGAACCATTCAATTAAGAAATAACTGAACTAATCACAGAACATAAACTAGCATGAAGGAAAATAATGAAAATAAGAAATCAATACAGGGAAATAACACAAGAGTCCAAACAACACAGAATATGACAGGACGTCCCCCCACAGTCAGTACTTGGATCCAGTTTTGATGCATCTCAAACAGGACAAATACACACCTGCATACACATACACAGGTTTGTATTTCTACCCAAATTAGGACTTTGTATTGTCTTCCATTTATTTTAGTAACTGCATTCATGCCTAATCTTGTCACTTAAACAAAACACACCTCTAACCAGAACCACTGAGCCTAAAACTGGAGGCCCGCTACAGGTGGGACGGACTCTGGGTCAGTCTCCAGATGATTAGAGAATAAAGCAGAAAAAAGTCCTAAATAGGCAACCACACACACACCCAAGCTGTGATGTCCAGCTGCTGTCTGCCCTCAGCCTGAGTAGTCACTTTATACCAAGGGTAAGCCCAGACTTGCTGGAGGACAGCAGTTCATTTATTTGGGGGTACATAGTTTGGTGTTTCCAGGAATAGCTCAGGATTCCTGAGCTCTGGAAAACTGTTTCTCCCGTTCTCTTGTGTGTACTTTAAAAAAGAAAGCTTGTAACAGGAATAGGACTGCAAGCAGCAGCAAGAAACCTGTTTGGGACTCGAGGATAGAAAGACGCAGATGAAAAGCAGCAGTCATAATCCTGGCATGTTTGGATTTTGATTTTCTTTAGTGTTTGTATTTTGATCTTTTCCTTGCAGTTAATTTACTCTCAAAAGGTCTTGCCATATTTCGTTCGTTATTACCTATAAGCTGTTGCCAGATGCATTCCTTGTTGCATGTTTGGTTTCTTATCTTATTTTTGTGTTCTGTTTCTTGCATATTTGCATTTATTTCTCTTAGATTATTTGTCAAGCTTTCCCTTTGGTTCTAGATCCTTCCAGTCTCAGTTCAGAGCCTTATGAGTTTTATTATTCATCTTCCCTCAGGCTGTCTGTTTGGCTTCCCTCCCAGCTGAACCCTGTTTGTAATCAGCCACCTGCCTCTTGTCAGTAATCACCCTCCTCAGTATTTAAGCTCCTGGATTTCCATTATTTTGTTGTAAGCTTTTTTCATTAGTTTTATGAAAGTATTCTATTTTGCCACAGTCAGTTTCTTTATTTTGGTCCTCTACAGATCAAAACATGACACCAACCATCACTGTTGCCTCGATTCACGACGTCAGGAGAGGGACTGTGCTGCGAGCGGGAACCAAATGAATCCAGACTGTAAAACCAAAAGCAGAAACAAAACACAGAATGTAAAATATTTCACTTTTCAAACATAATAAAGTTACTTTGGTCCAAATACAAATGCAGCTTTTGTGTTGACAAGGATCAGGTTGATGTGTGACCTGTCAAGAGAGTTGTCCCGAGTGTGTCGTGGCGGAGACAGAGACTCGCTCCTCTCTGAGTCCCAGCAGTCATAGCCGCTGTCACGAACGCTGCGTTTCTGAGAGCTGTCGCCACAATCATCGCTTTCCTACAAAAACATCAGTGGAAAATAAAGTCTGTTTTAACCTCAATAATAAAACTGGATTTCAAGTCTTTAATATGACACTTCTGAAACAGCGCACCGCTCAACTGCCATCAGTCATCACTCTTTATGTTAAATTTTCCTTCCACTGAACCAAATGTTGTTGTAATATTTAAAATGGCCTTAATTACATACACACAGGTTGATAACCAGACTCCAGGAATACCAGCGTTTTATAAATCTGCTGCGTCAAAAATCCTGAAATTTTAAGCTTTATGGTTCTCAGGGTTTAGTGATGCAGCAAAACCGCTGCTGTGCACTGCCAACCAGCTGGCTCAAAGAAGGCTCCTACACTTTTCACTCATTCAAAAGAAAGACAAGTTCAGGTTTTTGGAAAGAGTAATGGTCATAAGGAACACACATAACCATGACATAGAAACTTGGGGAGTGCCACCCATCTTGCTTGTTATGATTAGAAGCTGGCGTGTGTGTTAAGCAGCCGACTGCAGGCTGTCTACCAGACAGACACACAGACTGATAGCAGCTTGTCAAACTCATGTTGCTCTGTTACGAGCAGAACTGCAAAAATAATGTCATAGGAGCACTGTCACTAGTTCACTCACCAGCTTCATTTGAGCCAGAAGCCCCTCAAACTCCTTCAGGTGCAGATTAGGACCACTGTAGGAAGCACACCCACTGGCAGCTTTTCCAAGCCAGAAAACTGTGTTCAGCACCTGGCAGGCAAACATGCAACATTTGCTTCATATCTGTAAACAATGCACATATCAGTGAAGGGAATGGAAGGGGACAAGATTAAACTAGAAATCAGGACTTACATTTTTTAGTTTGCGGTTGCAGTCAGAGTCCCTAAAAAAGTGAAGTGTGTTATACATTGTGCTGTTTATGATTCAAGCATGCAAACATTTGCAGATTCATAGAGAGGAGGTGATGCACCTGAGATTGGCTCGCATGGAAGTATCTTGTAAATCCCCCGGGTCAAAGAGCTGGGAGCCCTTCAGGCCCAACTCCTCACAGCCTCGAAGGAAGACTGACAAGTTGTCCTAGAAGAAGCAGCAGGGGATCAGAGGCAGTTAGCACCTATCAGGAGGCTGCTGGTTCACTGGGCTGAACATCGCACTGCAGAGGCGTGCTCTTACCAGCCCAGCGATGGGGGTGGGTAGTCTGTTGATCTTCTTGACCAGCCCCGGTTTGATAGCACTCAGCAGCCTGTGTGGAGGAGGGGAGGAGCAGAGATTTACTGAGTCTGAGTTCATGTGTGCTGTTGCTACATCAGGCGTCAGAAACCAAAGTCAGTGATGTCACAAGCCTACTCGCATAACAGGATGCCATTCTCTAGCGCACTGCGGAAGTCTTTGTCTCCAAAGCTCTTCCCTGTTACCGCCTGCAGAGAGAGGACAGGAAGGGGGACATGGGGTGGAAGCAAAACAGACAGCTGAACATTTCTTCACATAACAGACAAAAAGGTAGAGCAGCCCACAGGTGTTTTTACAAGTTTATCGGGAAAAAATACTGTTCAAGTTTGTGGAAAAACCTGTTGAGAGGACAAACATTAATTCTCCACTTCGTAAATCAAGTCTTTATGGAAGAGTGAAGTAAAGATGGCCTTTCTTGAAAGAAAGCCATAGGAAGTCATGTCTGACTTCCAGGTACACTCACAAAGATTTGAATACTGTAGATGAGTTCAGGCTAAAATAACAAACATGGTGGACAATGTCTCCCACCCCACTGATGGACAACGTCCCCCCCATGCATGAAGCTGTTGCTGAGCTGCAGAGCTCCTTCAGTGACAAACTGCTCCATCCTAGGTCCACTAAGGAGCGTTGAAGGAGATCCTTCCTCCCAGCAGCTGTTAGACTCTAGAACCATCACTGCTCCCAACAACACCAATAAGTGTTCATATCCATACTGGTACCTGGACAGCTTCACTCATTTTAAATCACATTTCTGCTGGTATTTACACAACAATGAAACCTATTCTTCCAAGGCAACACTTCAAAACAGTAATCCACTCCTTCGTGACCACTGGCTGTTTTTTACTGTACAGCTCCTTATGTGATATCTATCTATCTATCTATCTATCTATCTATCTATCTATATATATATATATATATATATATATATATATATATATATATATATATATATATATATGTGTGTGTATATATATATATATATATATATATATATATATATATATATATATATATATATATATATATATATATATGTTCATTTGTATATCACATTTCAGCAACAAAGCAGTTCAATGTGCTTTATACCATAAAACATAATACTTTAACCAGTTATGAAACAGTAACAAACATTACATTTTGTCAAATACCGTCATCAGGAGTAATCAAGAACAATCAACATCAAATATATTGATGAATGTTAATGTTCCAGTTATTAATCAAAGGCAGCTCTAAACAGGTGGGATTTTAGCCTTGATTTAAAGGAACTCAGTGTTTCAGCTGTTCTGAGGTTTTCTGGAAGTTTGTTCCAGATTAGCGGTGCATAAAAACTGAAAGCTGCTTCTCCATATTTGGTTCTGGTTCTGGGGATGCAGAGCAGACCAGAACCAGAAGACCTGAGTGGTCTGGAAGGTTGATAGAACAACAACAGGTCTTTAATGTATTTGGTGCTAAGCCGTTCAGTGAGTTATAAACTAACAGAAGTATTTTAAAGTCTATTCTCTGAGCTATTATATGTGTGTAAAATTATTAGTTAGAGTCATATTAGTCAAATGAAAACACAAGACATTATTATTTCTCTGTAGATCTGATTTAAATTCTACAATTTCATTAGATTCATACATCATCATGTAACTGACTGACAGAGGAAACTGCTGCTTCCCTATTGGCTCTCCTCCCTCCCAACACTTTCCATCAGTAGCGTCAAATTAAAGCCATTCCAGGTCAGTGAAACACTGCTTCCTGTCCTCATTTCATTCTTTCTAAAATACCACCACACATAGCCTCAATCCCCCAACCTGGACTACAGTTGGGATTCATTCCTGTGCAGCAGGAGAATCAGTGAACTAACAGTGATATCCTGCCAAAACACCAACCCACATACTCACAGGGAAGCAGAGAGGAGGAGAGAGATCTCAGTGGTTGTTGTGTAACCGGCGGCCAAAGATTAAGAGGAAAAGGAGAGAGGCTTGATTGACGGCGTTTCGACATCTAATCCAGATTAGTTCAGATTACAGTTTGCACCAAAACTGTGAATCTGTTGATTCTAATGCTCATTAATGACAGTGGTCGACTAATATGGATTTTTAGTAGCTGGTAGAAATTATTAAAAATCCACAATAGTATGGGGTAATTTTTCTTCCAAAGAGATGAGCATTCATTTTCATCTTACGAGCAGAAATCTATATTTTCTCTCCTAGATATTGAACTTCTCTCATTCAAAAATCCACTCTCACACTCACATATTTTACTAACATATTATACTTTGATTCAGTGCTCAGACTTAATGGCTCTTCAGGAAATATCTTCTGCTCCTGTTGGAGTCCTGCAGCTCCTCAATAAGGATAAAACCTGCCCACTAGAGTGTTTCCATTCTTTCTTCTTGGAACGAAGTGGCAGCTCTGCCTGGTAAAGGCTCTGACTTTGACACCACTACTTTCTTTGGGCCTTAACCTGTTGTGCTCTTAGAGTTAACTCCAAGGATAACTAAGCAGAGCGAACTGAGCCCCGGTTTCAGTCCCAGCACAAGGAGCAGGATTCCAAAAGGAGCTGAATAGGTTTGTGCAAGAGACGTTTCAGTTTTGTGGGAGAGCAGTGGAACATCTGAGACAGAAAATAAGGAATCTTGTTCTCAGAATCAAACGTGTCTTCTTAGATTGTAAACAGAGCAGCTGGTGGCTGCTCAGAGCTGGTGATAACATGGAGTATTTGGGAACAACCAAACAATGCTCTGAAACATTTGCTTTCTCAAATTTGGCCCAGGTTATGATTTATTTTATTTCCTTGCAGAACATCTGCCGATGTATCATACGTGCTGAAGGAAAACACATTTTAGCAACTGTAGAGAGAAAAACACAGCATTGTTCTGGATACATAAGTGATGACCAGATGTTTGCCTCTGGCATCGCCTCCTCTTTTGTCTTCATCACACAAAGTCTGAATGTCTATCTTTGTTGGGATCATGTGCACCAAATTCTGAAACTCATCATTAAAACAAAATCCAGAAATCCACTGACTGAAAAACACAAATCTGTTTATTCTAGAGAAGTTTCCTCACTCCTGAAATTTCCTCCACTGTTTCAGGAAGTCTGGGTCTCTGAAACATTTACAGCCTGATCATGCATCATTTCCATCCAGAAGATAGTGTTTTTCAATGGGAACACAACTACTTTCTTGTGTTTTGTGTCAGTTGCGTGGGCTACAGACGGTTAGTGGAAAGTGGAGGTGCTGGTTGTGTGTGTGTGTGTGTGTGTGTGTGTGTGTGTGTGTGTGTGTGTGTGTGTGTGTGTGCGCTGAAACCCAAATAAAACTCCAGGAGAACAAGCTGTGAGGGATGAGTTTGCTGCTGCAGAACTAAGACAGACTTAAACTGAGGAACAAGGGGGATTTTAATCCATGTTTTATATGTAAAGGAAGGGAAGAGTGTAGTTTATGTTACTTTTGCCACAAAAACCCAGCCGAAGGCTTTCGGGGTATTTTAAAGCCTACCCTCTGTCTGTAGGGTGAATGGCGACAGCAGCAGCAGCAGCTACCATGCCAGCCTCGAGGCAGCATGTGTGTCTGCTACTTCTCTGACCTTGTCATGATCAGGAGTTCTCATTGAGACCAAAACCCGGTCATTATGGACCAGAACCTCACCTCATAGGCTTCATTTAGGATTAGCGCTTCTGTGAACTTCACAATTTTATCCATGCTGTCCACAGAGACTGGAAGTCAATGTCCTGCTAAAGATAGCTGAGCAACCTTGTCTGTGTGCAGCAGAAGTAGGTCAAAGTAGCTGCAAGTTCACCAACTGATGGAAAGAATGGGGGGCTCCATAAAGGCAGGGAAACAGAAAATAAATATGAAGTCAGAAAAGCAAATATCTTAAAATGATGAAAGGTGTGGTATTGTTGGTCCACAAAGGTCTGCTTCACTGCAGTACTGTGATCTCACGCTGTAAAATGGAGAGAAAATCCAAGTCGCTTGCAAAAACCAAGGATATGTGGGTTTTTTAAACGTAGCAACAGTAACTCTCTTCCTCCTGGTACACATGGCCAAGGTCCAAGTATACAAAACACTCTGAGTGCTTCATGCCCGCCCCTGACACGCAGCTAGAGTCCAGTCATCACCCAGTACAAGGTTTTGATCTGGCTTGGCTCAGAGGGGAAATCCCCCCCAGCCCCCACATCCCCCGCCATATCAGACTGAGCTTGGTAAGGAAATACACACATGACAGAGAAGGTGGAGAGAGGCAGAAACAGATAAGAGACAGATATAAATGTTTTAAATAACCTGAGCAGTTTTAAACAGTTTCAAATCAGTTCTGAGTGTCGCTTTCATCTACATGCATTTTATCAGGTGAAACAAAAATCAGCAACAATAATTTTGACAAACGGCCATACTTCATCCCTCATTCAAGTGGACTTGTTACATTAAAGCTTTTAAAAAGTTTTTGGGTGTTTTTGCATTTTTGCAGCACTTTGCATAACTTAGAAGAATATAAGATCGAATCTAAATCGATTTTCTTCTATTGTTTTCTGCTAAGAGTTTAAACTGGTGGTGTCCAAAGTCTGCCTTAGAGGGCCGGCATCCTGCATGTTTCAGTTCTCTCCCTGGAGGTAGCGCCTACCTCCTCAGCAGGTCCATGTTCTGCTAACGAGCCATCATTGATCCAGGTGTGTTGAACCAGGGAGAGAACTACAACATGCAGGATCCCGGCCCTGGAGGACCGACTTTGGACACCACTGGTTTAAACACTAACTGCATTAGTGGCTTTTTCACAAGAACGTATTCGTATTTGTGTTCTTATCAAGAACACAAATACGAAAGCCTCAGAGGCAGACAGCAGTTCACTGTCTGCAGCCAGGAACAAATTAGGATGTTCACTGAAGATTGCCAGAGATCTGAAACAACAACTGGGATGGCATAATTTATAGATCTCATATTACATGTTCATTTTTTTCATCAACTAATCATTCTCCCTGTTCTTCTATTAACTTTTTGCTTTCATGAACATCGAAAATAATCCTCCATCAGTTCATCTGTTCCTTCTTGTGTCTCTGCTCTGTTCTCCAAACCCCAGTCAGTCGTGGCAGATGGCCGCTGGTGCTGAGCCTGGTTCTGGTTCAGGTTTCTTCCTGTTAAAGGGGAGCTTTTCCTCTCCACTGTCGCTACATGCATGCTCGATGTGAGGGATTGCTGTAAAGTCAACGACTCAATGAAAGTGATTTTATGCTGTCGCCCCCTGCTGGTCCAGGAGCAGTGAACGCTGCAAATCAACGACTCGATGCTCGGCTGGGTTCCTTCCAAACTTTTAAACTACTTTCAATAATTAACAGAGCTTAATGCACTGATTGGTATCTAGGATCAACTGGAAAGTATGTGTGACTGAAATGAAGTTACTTTTTTATGAAGTACATCGGGGCAACACTTGTTGTGAATTGGCGCTACAGAAATAAACTGAACTGAATTGAGTTGAGAACCTACTCTTGAGTAGTTAAAATCATAATGAGGGGACTTACGGTGATATTTGTTGGATTTTAGTTTACTCTAAGACCGAAACTTCAACTTCTGATAACCTTTAGCCTACAGTCCAGCAAACGAGCTCATTTCTTTCTTATCTCATCTCTGTATGAGCTCCAGAAGGCTGTTTATGTAACATTTCTGCAACCTAAAATGTTGTATAGTTAATCAATCAATCAATTAATCTTATTTATAAAGCACCTTAAAACAACTAGCCTGACCAAAGTGCTGCACAGCAAGCAAAGTAAAACATTCCATTAGAAAAATAAAGTTAAAAACCAACACAAAAGAGGTCAAGAATGAGCCTAACCAGCACTAAATCCACTCACTCTGTCTTAAAGGCCAGGGCATAAAAAAGTGTTTTAAAATGAGATTTACAAGCACGTATTGATGGAGTCTGTTTGATTTGTAGAGACAAACTGTTCCACCGTGTCGGAACATCACTGAAAAAGCTGTTTCTGTTCTGGACTTACAGCGAACCTCAGCAGTGGATACGTTTATTCAAGCTTAGCTTCACAGCTTGGAGGTATCTGCACATAACTATTCTAAGACCTGAGGTGACTGGGTGTCATTGCATTTTTCTCAAACTTGACCTTTTTGGTGATTGAGTTCAAGAATCAAAAAACCAAGAAGTGGAACAGACGTCTTTACCACCATCGCTTCACACTCTTTCATTCAGCTCTTGATCTGTGACATCCATGATTCCCAGCTCTCACACTCCTCCTCTCCCATGCAGAAACAGCTGGCTGTCTGGGGCTCCTGGAGCTAATCCTTCCAGGACAGCTGTGACATCTGGCACACACACAAGCTAAGTCAGACACACACATTCTTCTTTTTGTTCCGTATGTGTTTGACTGTAGCATTTGCAGCGTGTTGCAGGTCAATACCAGCAGAGGTTAACTGCTGAATCTGCAGAAAACCAACCTGTATGCTGTTGGTTTTAATCCGCCTTTAAACATTTTATTCATCTTTTTGACTGTGTGATCTTTTCTGTGGTCTATATACAGCTAGATCTGCTGCTCAGATCATTCATCTGCTTCACTGGACCCTGGGAACACCTGAGCGCCTGTCTGTATTATGTTCCCATGGTGACCAGTGTCATCCAACCGGGGTGTGTCCACAGCTCAATGCTGACTGGTATGTGTGCGTGTGTGTGCATACACTTTGCATACTTCACAGAAATGACACATGGGAGCTTTGCAGGGCAGCTTGGTGAACTCTAAATCATCCCCACCTGTGGGCGAGTAGAGATACAGCCCTAGAAATAGAGTCAGGCTGAAAATAAGCAGCGAATTGGAGGACAGGAAGACGACGACAAAGCAAAGACACTGCAGACTTAGGAGGCCAGTATTAACCCAGAGAAGACTGTTCACATCACCGATGGGACCGTTCGACTGTCGACTGAAATCTGCTGAATACTCCAAGTCACCAGCTGTCCTCAGGTTATTACTCCTGTAGGTTATAAATGTCTCAGTGAAAAATAATGAACTGAGAACCAAACTTAGTTCATACTGAAAGACATCTGGATGTTTAAAAGTATCAACTTGTTGATGTTTCAGAAGAGGATGCATACATCCAGTACACTGTTGTCTGTGACGGAGTTTAGTTTATTTGTACTAAAAACTAAGAATATATTCCCTTCCTCGACTTCCAAAAAGCAAAAGAAACTACAGTCTACAGCTGTATTATATGTTGTTTAATATATATACTCTATATCATCAAAAGTATTGGATCAACCTTCCAAACCATCTGAATCCGGTTTTCCAGTCACTTCCATGGCCACAGGTAGAAAATCAAATCAAGCACCTCAGCATGAACTCCAGCCTAGAGCCATGACAGGATGTCTTCTCATGCAACTTCTCCACTACCAAACATGACAAAGTCAACTATTAATGGTTTCATAATGCACACACAACAGAAAATAATAGAAACAACAGAAACTTGGTTATGGAAAAACATCCTATAGTGGAGCACAGAGGATGCTGGGGTGCAGAGCCAGCAGCTGCAGACCTCCAAACTACACGGGCCCTTCAGGTTAGCTCATGAACAGAGAGGTTGGGAGCTTCATGGAATGGCTTTGCATGAACAGGATGTGCCTGACTGGAAAGTTTCAGTGAGACAGGACAGGATAGAGTGTTTAGCTGGTTTTCCAGGGGCAGGGCTGGGCCCCTGAGCTCCACTGAAAGGAACTCGAAATGCTGCATATTATGGACACATTTTGGACAATTTCCCAACCTGTGGGGACAGTTTGGAGATTACCCACTCACTTCCAACATGAGTGGACAAAAGTGTACAAAGCAAGGTCCATAAGGACCTAAATGAGAGAGTTTGGGCTGGAGGAGCTTGACTTTATCCTGATAGATTACCTTTGGGATGAAGTCAAGTAGAGACAGTAAATCCAGGCACAAGCTGCTACATTTCTCTGCTCATTTTAAATAAATGAGCAGAGAAATGTAATTAATCAAATAAGAATCAGCTCCTGATATGATTAAAAAGTGAACTATTGATTATGGCTGCATGATAACAGAAAATCTGGCAATGGCAATAATATTTGTAAATATTGCATTGATAATATCAGGTGCGATATCTGCCTATTTTCTTTTTTCCTCTCTTTCCCATCTGTGCTGAAAGACCTTTAGCGTTTTTGCCGATGTCATTTGCGTCTGGTGTGATACTCTGCTTTTGTGAGACTAAAAATTACATTAGCATGTAAAATACAAGTTCAGAAGACTTGGAATATATTAGCCAACAAGTTTTGAAAGTGAGGCAGGATATGATGTACAGGACTGAATGAAAAATGGTCAGAATGAGCAATGAAATGCCTGTGTTGATTGTTGATCACATTAAGAAACACACCTGA
Organism: Anableps anableps; assembly: GCA_014839685.1. NCBI lineage: Eukaryota > Metazoa > Chordata > Actinopteri > Cyprinodontiformes > Anablepidae > Anableps > Anableps anableps. The sequence goes on from CM026065.1 coordinate 981,640, forward strand.
CGGCTCAACTGAAACCTTGAATCTTCTTCTCTACTTAAAATATCAAACTCAAAGTTTTCCCTTTCTCATGACGACAGTCAGACACTGATCTCACTGCATCTCAAGCTAAACACCAAAAGACTTCCTTATTGCCAGACCTCAGTCTCTGCTGTTTAACTCCTCATGTTCTAAACACAGTAAGCAGAAAATGCATGGGATGATCTTGTTGCTATGATTTGAAACTGAAAAGTATCCTTTATTTTGTTCTGCAAGTTTTCTGACTGCTGCTAACCTATTAATTATGAATGGTATTTTAATCAAATAGAATTTACTGATATTTGTATTTTGATACTGAGCCAAAACAGAGTGATATCTTACTAAATTCAGTTTTCAGGTGCCTCTTCAGCTAAATATGATACTTTTTTGCTCTTCTGGCCTCTATAGAGTCAAACAACCTGATACTGGCTGCTTCAATAATGGTTCCATTTGTTCCTTTAGTTTTCACGGCATGACGTTCCAAGTTTTCCACAACAACAAATACTTCCAAACAGCTGGGTTCATCAGCAACAGGTGGGAGAGGGACGGTCCTGCATTATTCTACATTTTTATCCACAGAAAACTCTAAAAACTCTGACCACTGCGGTACATTCTCTGGCGTCTCATCAAACAGGCTTTAAACTGTAGAAATTATAACTTTTTTAAAAACACTGATGCTGGCAGCTGACTGCAAGTTTAAATCTCCAGCCTGTGTATAAACCACTGGTACACAGAGAACCATCTGGGACACACAGTGAGGAGACGCTCTGAGGTAACTGAAGAAGCTCTGAGGGACTGTTTCAGCTCCACTGTGTGGGAAGAGCTCTGTGCTCCTCATGGGGAGGACATCGAAAGCATCACAGACTGCATCAACTTCTGTGTGGACAACACTGTGCCCTTCAGAAAGGTACGGTGTTTCTCCAACAACAAGCCCTGAAATACCCTGAAATAACCCTGAAATACCGGCTCTCCTGAAGGAGAAGAAGAGAGTCTTTAGATTAGGAAACAAGGAGGAACTGAGCGCTTCTTCCCAGCACTTCACACCTCTCAGCCATCATCCACCCCCTTCACTTCAGAGGACTCCACCCCACAGCCCTCTACCCCACAACCATCTTGTCCTTTTCAACACTTCAGGTGAGGAACGAGCTGCAAAAGATCAAGGTACAAAAGGCTGCAGGTCTTAGCTGTGGATCTAGCTTTATTTTGCTACCTCACAAAGTGAGGAGGATGGTGACTGAGGTAAAGAGAAAACAACAGAGTGGCATTTGGGGATGAGGGGGTCACTAATTTTCCATAACAACCATTAGATGCTTTCCAACTGCCAACTGGTTGATTGAAAGAGAAGCTGAAAAAATGTCATTCTGTCCTAACATCACTAACATAAACATGGGGAGTTTGCCAAACACTACTGGGACTTTACTTGTGTCCCTTGGTCAGATGAGACTGAGCTTTTCAGCAACAACCTCTCTACTTCTTTCTCTTCCAAAGGGAACCTTGTTAGAGTTCCTGGTATCATGAAATACAGGCACATTGTAAATAAAAATCTGGAGAAAATTGTTTAATATTGGGCCTTTCAGCAGGACAATACTCCAAATCAACCCAGAAATTGTTCACCAGGCACAAAATCTACCTTCCTCCAGCCATCGCAGACCCTATAGAAAACCTGCGGGCTGAGCTAAAGACAAGAAAGCAAAAGAGACAATCTTGGACAGTGGAAGACCTCGAGAGATTGTTCAAAGAGGAATGATCGAAGATCCCTGTCTGTCTGCTTTTAAAATGCTAAAGCAGAAGACTGGTGACATGATGTCCTGTTGGCTAAAAGGCTGCTACAAAACATTCATGTTAAAAGAACAGATTTTTTACTTCAATGTACTTAAATGCTGGACTTTCCTAAATGTTTCAGTGTGGAGTTACTATAAAAGATTATTATATTCTAAAGGTTTTTACACACACAACCACACACATATAGTATGTCTTTGTATCTTCACAAGGACTTTGCATTGACTTCCATCCATCTTTCATTAATTTCTACAGCCTAACCCTAAACTCTAACCATTACCAGTACATGCCTTGGCCTAACTCTAAACTCTAACCATTACCAGTGCGTGGCCAACCCTAACCCTAACTATTACCAGTACATGCCTTGCCCTAACTCTAAACTCTAACCATTACCAGTACATGCCTAACCCTAAACTCTAACCATTACCAGTGCGTGGCCAACCCTAACCCTAACTATTACCAGTACATGCCTTGCCCTAATTCTAAACTCTAACCATTACCAGTACATGCCTAACCCTAAACCCTAACTATTACCAGTACATGCCTTGCCCTAATTCTAAACTCTAACCATTACCAGTACATGCCTTGGCCTAACTCTAAACCCTAACCATTACCAGTGCGTGGCCAACCCTAACCCTAACTATTACCAGTACATGCCTTGCCCTAATTCTAAACTCTAACCATTACCAGTACATGCCTAACCCTAAACCCTAACTATTACCAGTACATGCCTTGCCCTAATTCTAAACTCTAACCATTACCAGTACATGCCTAACCCTAAACTCTAAACTCTAACCATTACCAGTGCGTGGCCAACCCTAACCCTAACTATTACCAGTACATGCCTTGCCCTAATTCTAAACTCTAACCATTACCAGTACATGCCTAACCCTAAACCCTAACTATTACCAGTACATGCCTTGCCCTAATTCTAAACTCTAACCATTACCAGTACATGCCTAACCCTAAACCCTAACTATTACCAGTACATGCCTTGCCCTAACTCTAACCATTACCAGTGCATGGCTAACCCTAACCCTAAACTAAACTCAATTCACACCGTAGTCCTAACCCCTAACCCTAAAACAGCACTGCCCTTATGGGGCCTGGGCTTGGGGGGCCAGGAGCAGTGGGTCCTCACAGTGTTGGAAAAGTAGACCTTACACCAGTAAATGTGTCTGGCCTCCAGATAGTACAGCTAAACAATAAACCACTGAAAGTGCCTCAAGTTGCTGTCTGGCTGCAGGTGTTCACTGGAGGCGAGTCTTCTCAGAGCAGCAAGCAGGAGCACCCAGATGCAGCTCCTCTTGCTTCATGTGGAGCAGCGACGGGAGTAAAATAGGTCAGAACTCTGCTCCGCGGGGGCCAGATCCAGATTCACTGACGGGGGGAGGCAGATGATGATGGGATGCAGCAAAGCAGAAATCACCTTCTCATCCGATGCGATCAGAGGCTGCTAGGCAGCCCGCGTCTTAGCCATAGCAACCGCAACCGCAACCGCTCTGTCCTGGGAGGGGGCGGTCCTGCGGCCGGCAGCAACATGACCGGACAGAAGCTGATAAATGGCGGGGGGCGGGGGGGACAGTGTTGTCAGCCGAGCTGCTTCCCTGGAGTGTGTTACAGCTAGCCTCGTTGCTAGGTCCAACCGCCAGCCTAGCGACGGGTGAAACTTTCCTGTCCCGGACGGTAACCCGACCCCCCCCCCACACCCCCAACAGGTGACGACCCACGGCTGCTGTGTCTTTATTTATATCACTGCGTGGCCCGTTTCAACCAAGTGTGCTGTGAAATGCCCCCCCACACTCACCTCGATCCATTTCTGCGCCTCCAGGCAGGCTGGTTCGGGACGGCTCGGCTCGGGACTGGCCATCAGTAGGGGGGCGCTGACAATTCGCTGATGTTGTGAAGTCTGTCCTGTGTTTTCTCCCCGGTATCGTCCACGCTCCACGCGCAGTGTGTGGTGTCACGTAGCCCCCTCGTGCTCCAACTGCGTCGCTGAGGAGGAGGAGGAGATGATGAAGAGGAGCTTCTGGCGGCGCTGCAACACGAACCCGGCGCTAAAAATACCGACTCCTTGCCGAGGGAGGCCGGCTGGCTGCTCTCTGCTGCTGCCGCCGCGCGGAGGGAGGAGGCGTGGACGAGCAGGCAGGAATCTCTGGGGGGGCTGCAGAAGATGACCCGTTATATCACCGTTCAGATGGCTCCTCTGGTGGCGCTGCCTGCTGTAGAAGGCGGGTTTCGTTTATTCTGAATCATTCTCTCATAAGACAAATAAAAGCTCAGATCTCTGTTTTTCAAATCTGGAAAAGTCAGCATTACATGTATTCAGCCCCCTTTATGTCAGTACCCCCAAATACAATCCAGGGCAACCTATTCCCCTCCACCGGTGTGTAATTTAATCTCAGTATAAATACAGACCCATTCAGGAAATTAGCATATAATGAAAAGCCCATTTATTTCTGGAACTTTATCACCAAGTGAAACACATTTCATAGATTAGTTACACACAGATGGATCTTTGAAAGCCTTTATTTCTGTTAATTATGATGATTTTCCTCTTACAGCTAATGAAAACATGACATTTAAAATTAGAATATTACATCAGACCAGTAAAAAATAAATAAATAAAATAAAATAAAATTAAAAAAAATAAAAAATAAAAAATAAATATATATATATATATATATATATATATATATATATATATATATATATAATTATTATTATTATTATTATTATTATTTTATTTTTTTTAACAGAAATGTGGGCTTTATGAAAATTATGTTTAATACCTGCTTAAAAGTTGTCATTTACAAAAGGTACTTTGAATCTGACAAACAAGACTCTTTGGGATGAATAATCTGTGAGCTGTTCTGTGGAGGCCCAGACTCTTGATAGCTGTGAAGACCAAGAAACAGCAGGCAGATGAGGGAGAAGGTTGAGGACACGTCATTAAACAACATCCCAAATTCTGAACATCTCCCAGAGCAATCCTTCACCTGAAAAAGGAAAGAGTCTGGTTTGACTGCAAACCTACCAACACATGGACGTCCACCAAGACTGACATCAAGGACAGCATTAATCAGAGAAGCAGCCAAGAGGCCCCTGGTAGCACTGGAGGAGCTGCAGAGATCCACAGCATCTGCTGAACTGGCCTTCAAGGAACAGTAGCCATTAGGGACTGTTGAAACAAAGATAGGATCGGGGAAGCTAAACGCAGGGCAATCCTGGACGTTTCCTTCCTGAATAGAGGCAACTAAAGACTTAAGAGGGGGTGGAGCTTCACCTTCCTGCAGGTAACAGACTCAATGACATTGCAGGCAGAGCTATAGCATCTTCATGTGCCCAGAACGGCCCAGTCAAAGGCCAGATCTAAATCCAACTATTTTTTTGGCTAAACTTGAAAACTATTGTTCACAGAAGATCTCCTTCCACTCTGACTGAGCTGTAGCTGTCAGAACAGGTCAGCAGACATGCAAAGCTGGTAGAGACCTTACCCCAAAGCCAAGGCTACAAGGTGTTGACAGTAGGCCTGAACTCAAATGCATGCCACACTTTTCAGATTTATATTTAATTTCCTTACCACTTCACAGTTAAGCAGTATGTTGCATAAATACCGTTGGTGGTATTTATGCTGATTATGGTATAAGTTTGTCCCATAATTGGCAGGTTGACGGTTTGAGCCCCACTCTGTCGCTATTGTGCAAGACACTTCACCCACCTTGCCTACTGGTGGTGGTCAGAGGGCCCGGTGGTCCCAGTGCATGGCAGCCCTGCCCATAAAGCGCTGTATAAGTACAGGCCACTTACCATTTTATGAGGGTTCAAGAACATGTGCAGCCACACAGCTCAGAGCAAGTTAGTGGCCTGGGGAGGAGGGGGGGACACAGTTTCCCTGCGAGAGCCTGATCTGGATTCAGGACCTTGATGCAAAGCAAAAAGCTCCTTACTGTGAAGCCCTCAAAAGCTATATTCAAAACTAAGTGTTAATGTTTTACATTTATTCAAAGGTTGCAGGCTATGAGATTACAAGATGTTTTAACCTTGAAGAGTTCCAAGTTTTAAAATCATTTACCATTTTAAGAAAACTTTGACCAGGCCCCAGCCATTCTCAGTTTGAACTTTAAAACTGCCTCAAAGCTGAACAACCACAGAACACAAGAGGCTGTCACATGGAACTACAGCCAAGTCAGATCTTTGTTTGTTGGAGGTACTAGAAAAATTGAGCATTTACTTAAAATCAACTGTGTGCCAACTTCACAGGTAGTTTGGTGTTTGCCAACATTTTCTAATAATTTGGTGTCAAGTCAGGGGTCCCTGCTCAGCTGTGCCATGGCCATCAGCTGGAGTTCGCGTCTGAATTTAGCCACTTACAGCCAGATAGCAGACAAGCCAAAAGTGGAGCAAGCCATTTAAAACCCTGAACAAGGCAGGAAGCACTGGAGACACCGCCTGCAGTCATGTTTCCCAAACCCCCTGGTTGGCCATGGGCCTTTATGCATCCCTACTCGGCTGAGAGAAGGATAATCACTGCAGTTTTAGGATGTGCAGAAAGTGCCCCCCCATTAGGTAAAATAGCCAAGGATTTCAGCTCAGCTTGTCAGGTTCAAATCAAGTCATTTGAAATCTGGATTATTCATTGAGGCACTAAAGACATAACCAAGCTGGAGGTGGAGCCACGTGCTCCTCATCTTCAGTTCTTGATGAGCCAGTCATTGCCGGCTCTGCTGGCCTCGCGTTCAGAGTGGTGTGTGAAGTCCCCCTGACCCAGATACACAGACAGACACATGAGACTTTAAGTTGTTTTATTAAATACCCATAGCTGAACAGCAGCAAACTATTCAGAAAGTGCATAAAGGTGAACACAATTGGAATAGTTGAAGCAGTTAGCCTAAGATAGCACATCAACCCAGTCTACAAGAGCACTTGAACTAGACAGCAATTCTTTATGGGATAGTTTGGAAAATCTGAGATCAGCTGATGCTTGTCAAGTCCAGAACCATTTTCACAAAGTGCATTCAAATACATAAAACAGGAACATTTACAGAGAAAACTGAACAAAGTGTCCCCTAAACTAAAACATTAGAACATCCTGTAAGACCAAGGTAACAGCTGAGCAGAGCTGTTTAGGATGCCCAGGCCTTGTAAAGCACAGCAACTGAAGGTGTGCAGAAAAACCGTTTCAATCTTGTTGGCACAAAAGGTGTTAAAGCAGTTGGAGTTTGACAGATGAACAGAAAACTTAATGACACATGCACTGGTGATGTTTCACTGATCAGTGATATTCATGAACCATTTTAATAAGCTTGGAACACTGCCAGAAACGAAGCTGACCAGATTTGTGCTAATGCTAAACACTACAGTTGAGAACGAAGAGTATTTTAGTGCATAGTGCCTCCAGATGTTGGTGCACAGACCACTGTGGGTCACCTCTTAACAGTTTGCGATGCAAATGCTGTAGAATAATGTGGCTTACAATTGCAGTTGGTCACATGACAGTTTAAGCCTGACAGAGAGCCACAGCAGAGAAACGGACTTCATTTTTCTCTCGCTCCACGAAGCTGCGGCACACTTTGGCTGCATCCTGCACACAAAGTCTCAAATTAGATTGAAATGTAAGAATTTATTTTCTAAGTAAAAAATAAATTTGTAACCACAAGTTAATGCCAAAAGGATAACATTCACCCATTTAAATTCATAGGGCTCTTGTTTTTGAATGCTTTTCAGATACACAAGTCATAAGACAGTTTGCCACAAAATGAGCACAATTTATACTAAAGGGCCAACAGTTTCGCTTACACTGACAAAGGTCTCATCTTTGGTTGCTCCGTGGCTCACTGGTCCATTCATCTTCCCATCTTTCACACAGAGACAGGCTTGTTAAACATCAAGGTCAAAAATATTGCTATTAAAGTCAAAGCAGGACACATGCTTACCAAATTCATAGAGCTGGCCATTTACATTCACAAAGGCAATGAAGTGGAAGTTGACTTTTTCAGCATCTGGCTGCATAAACAAACCAGACAGACATTGTGGTTCAACTGTTTTCAGCAGTCCTATTCCTACCAGCATTAAGAACATGCAGACATGAGGCTGAGTTTCTGGTTTAAAAGGCAAGACTCAGATCTGTTGAGCCAACAGTTAGCCAGTTTATAGACGCCATCTTACCCGACATTGTCCCTCCTTTGCAACCTCATTGTGAGCCTCACAGATTACCTGGAAAAACAAAAACTCTACTGTTGGTAGAAATGTCTACAATTTAGCTCAGCCTATAGCACCCCCATGTGGCAGCAAGGCAACAGTTGCTAGATTTGCTTCAGGTCAGTTTGGGTTGCTTTAAAATGCTGTTCATTTAAGATGACTGATTAATGAAAACAGGTTATACAGCTGAATCTCTCTGGGCCTTACCTTGTTTCCCTCCAGATGTTTAGCGCGAGCATCAGGAGACATGCTTGCCGTCTCATCTAGAAAGATCTTCAGGACTGAGCTGCTGTCTAAACAAGCATTCATGAAGTCAGCAAGCTGGTCAATGCAAGTACAGTCATCCACACCACCAGCATTTTATTCCTCTGCTTTGAGACGAGTGAACATAGACTCATGAAACGTTCAGTGGCGAAACTGCCAATCACTTCTAGTGCTTATCCAGACTGAGCCTGGGAAAAACTGACCTCATCCTCATGTCAAGTGTTCCTGAACCAGTGACTAAATGCCAGATTGTTCATGCAGTGGTGATCGAGACTGAACGCGTAGATGCAGAGCACCAAGGGTGAACATAAATACCGCAAACACTTCACTAGTTTTACTTTAAGCAGATTACCTTTAAGCCTGACAAAAAAAGAGCTTACTTCAGGAACATTACCCATTACTGCTACAAAACATGACATTCTTGCATTGCTGCACTCACCGAAAGTCATTTTGGCCTTATTGTTGGCGACAGCATGCACCAGGGCGATTGTGCCACAGGAATTGGAGGCCGTCTGCTTCAGGAAATAGACAGGGTCTCCTGAAACCTTGTCTGCCTGCTGAGTCCTGAAAGCTTCATGCTGCAATGCACAAATAAAGAGTCGGTTATTTACCCAACCTGCATGTCTGCTTCACAGAACAGCTGTAATGACCAGAGTTTCACAGTGAAAAGGAGTCCTTCGCTCTATACAGGGAACATCCCATGTTTGTCAAATCTGAATTCTGCTGCCTTATTACAAGACAGATGAGGCAAGTCCATTCACCCTTTGCTTATAATACAGGTCCAGATTACAGCATTCACTTTGTATTCAATTCCAAAGTCAGTCGAAGGTTCACTATGGAGTCATTTTCACAGTGATCACAAACCAGAGCCTGGAGTTGACGCCACATGTCACTTCATGTTTTAGTGTGAAAACTAACATGATGCTTTTGACCCAGAAAACGCAACTTACATTTTATTAAACTAGATACAAGAGCTTCATCCTCTGAAGGTTTGTTTTATGCACTTTGGATAACCAAGTTTTGACTGCTTTTAGAGAGTTGCTTACACAGATTTATTTTAATAAAATACAATTTTCAGTTCAAATCATGAAGACTGCTGCCTTCGCAGCAGTCTGGCTGATAGACCAGCCACAGGGAAGGTGGAAACACCTCATTCCCAGAGACGCTGACGGTACAAAGTGCTGAATCCAAGCATTAATAGAAAGTTGGGTGGAAGGAAAACCTATAGTAAAAGGGCTGTGCCAACAGGGTAACCATCTTTATTGTAAAGCAAAACCCAGTCGAGTTGAGGGAAGGTTCACAAGGCATGGACTGCAGCTAAGCGGCACAGAAATTCAGTTGGTTGCCAAATGATTCATTCCTTGATTTAAACCACTTCTGGAAAAGCAGAAGGGTCTAACCTGGGCTTAAGGCTGTGGTCTCAAACTACAATCCTTGAGGGCCAGATTCTTGCAGCTTTTAGATGCGTCCTTTGTCATACACACTTGAGTTAAATGGTGAAAGTGCCTCACTAGCATGCAGTCCAGCTCTACAGATGAGCTGATATTGGAGCCAGGTGTGCTGAAGCAGAGAGACAGCTAAAAGTTGCAGGACACCAGCCCTTGAGGACTGGAGTTTGAGCCACTGGCTTAACAGAAGAAACACTGGAAACAGTTCCCTCAAGTCCTCTTCAGATGAGAGCAAAGTTGCATTTCATAGGGAAATTAGAGTCCCAGAGTCTAAAGGAGTGGCGGCACAGGATCCAAACTGCTAGAGGTCCAGAGTGAGGCTGACCTCATACCACAGGCTACCTACCCTGCCATACTACACCGTAGTTCAAGCAAAATGAGCACAGACCAGTTACTGGGAGCAGCTACTGTACAGGTCACGGACTCACTTTTCACTGTGCTTCCATTTGTTGGACTAAAAGCCTTTATTGGTGTTTGCAACGTTTCAGCTTTCAGAGAGGCTGAATTTCATGTCACCATCAGCTGGACACAGAACACACAGTTAACAGATTCCTTGAAGTATGCTTCCCTTTGTCCAATCTATGATATTTCTTTCATTACTGAAATAATTCCCATTATATTCCAGTATAAGATTAGCCTTTAATGCCTACAGAGCAATCTGGACACAAGACATCTGCTGATTCACTTCCTCGCCATCAGTCTCCTCCCTGCAGCTCAGAGCTGGCCTACCCCACCTCGGACTGATCGCTTTCTTCAGGTTCTCACCCCACCGCCTAACCATCCCACCCAGACAGCCCCCCGCCACGAATTACCTGTTGCGTCAGAGGGAAGAGCAGCATCAGGGCACAGCATGGCTTCGGGACGGCGGTTAGCGGCTCCCCCTCCAGACCCAAAATATCCACGAAGCGCCAGCTTCCACTCACACCGAGCTTGCTCATAATCTGAAACACGTAAACGTCGTTCATTAAGAGCAGAGCGCCTCACACCTGGAAGGAAAGCACAATGGCGACGAGGCGACTGAAAGATGCTAGGCTAGGTGGGGGGCCAGACCACACCCTGCAGCCCAGACAGGAAGGATGCTGTCGCCCTTTAATACCGCATACACGTTTCTGCTGCTCATTGCTTACAAGGATTTATTAAACGCCACAATAATAAGTCACCTACAGTATATTCCTCCATCAGAGGCCTGTCGGTACTAAAAACTGTTTTTAGTGTAACGGTCCAGACTGAAGAGTTGCTGTAAAACTTACCTGAATGCTGGATTTAACGGTTACCAACTGTCGCCATTACTGATTCTAATGTTTAATACCCACCTTGTTCAGCATCTGAAACCAAAATAAAACAATATTAAAACTGGGTGTCCTTATTGTACCAGCGTTAAAATATCAACGGAGTAGCTATAGTCCCCACCTCGGGGTTGATTTCCATCGCAGTCCACTCCATGTTCAGAACCGCTTGGCAGTGACTCAGCAGATCAACCGTTAACCTGGGAGAACTTCCTCTGATTTGTGACCTGTTAGCGGGAGCTAGAGGCGCACCCGCTTTTTATTCCCCCGATCAAACCATTCACCAGCAGACATGGGGGGGACTTTCAGAAAGAATAACCATTGGTGTGCAAATTTAAATGAAAATACAGTTAAATGTAAAGACCAGTCGTTATTTACTACGGTTTTAAATATAATGACAATCAAAACCGAGTTGCACTGTTTTGTAAAATAATTAGATGAAAGTTCCACTTCACCATTTGAGACCTGAACACAATGGTTGAATCCATTTCTGGACACAAAGGTGTGATCGCTTCATGCCAAAGCCAAGCTCATATCTGCCCTGTTTGAAAAGATACCAAGTGGAAGAAGGTTCAAGAAGGAGGGAATGGTGGTAAATTCAAACGGATTCGATCATCTGTCTATCCCTCAACTTACTTTTCGACACTGGACTCACATTGTGATTAAAGTTCGACTCGTCAAAATAGCTGTTTATTTTTTATTCATGGGTGCCCGGCTCCAGTCCTCAGGGACCGGTGTCCTGCCAGTTTTAGGTGTGTCTCTGTTGCAAAACAGCTGATGGCCCAGCTACCTTCTCAACATGTCAAAGTCCATCTTTATTTATTTATTTATTTATTATCTTGACCAGAAGAACAGATTAAATGTAAATTTCCACTCATCAGGTTTTGTCAGATATAATATATATATTGTAATATAGTTTATAGTTTACAATTTACTATACACATTTATTTATTTTTGAGTTTCATTGCTGGTTTTTAATGTGGACATTACTCAAAAATGCTGGTCGGAGAAGTGAATGTGTAGCCTATTGGGTTTTTTATGTGTATGAAGAAATATATGTGGTGGTTTTTTGTTGCTGTTCTTTTTCTTTTTCCAATAAATCACTCAACTGTCACACCAAGCTGTTTTTCTGAAATGTTTTTGCTCTGAAGCTTTTTTGTGCATCTCTAACAGATGATGTCCAATCACAGGCTTTAATATATGGGCCGAACACCATCCACCGATTTTTATGAAAAAATCGACTAAAATGCTTTTAAAATGAGAATGATGCAGCCCAGGCTAAACGACCAGACTGTTTGTGACACAATTAGAAGAAGACTCTTTAGGACAGAAAGATTTCAGAAAGTAACAACGAAGAAATATCTCAGCTAGATCATCATTGTTGACTATTGTCTGTCTGCATCGTCTTCAACCCAGTGAGTCAGCCACTTTTCCTCTGCGGATCCTTCTTAACTCTGTCCGTTAGATGGCGCTATAATCAAAGATGAATGAAGTTTGAACAATGACGTTACCTGAAACAATAACATTTCTTTTCATACCTGAACTTTGAATTTGAAGTTCTTTGTTTTTTCCTTGATATACTGAGGACACAGTGCTTGTCCAGCATGTTCAGTATTGTCATTTGTTTTCTGCTTACCTGTATTTTCACAATTTTCATCTCAGAAAATATTAGTATAAATGTGGGGAGGCTGTATGTTTATTTTAACTGCACATTATTTCCATGCCAGATGACAACTATGCTGGGCAGTTTATTTATAGCCTTTTTGTCTATGTACTCACTTGCATACATGACCAACAAACAAACAAAGCAAATAATATATAAAGACATAAACTACTCACAAACCGTTAGGGATAATTGGCTTTGGGGTGAAATTTTAGGATAACACTAACATGCACTACAACCTTTTCTAGGTGAACTTAATGTAACCTGTTCAATGTTTCTGTACGTTTTGCATAACTTGCTGTTCTCCAAACAAGGAGCTTAATTGCATAATTCACAACAGGTATTTGACCCATGAATCAATCAATAAATGTCTTGTTTCAATCTGAATTGGTATATAAGCAGTCCTCCTCATCATGCTGTTCACATGTTGACATCATGAGACCAAGGCGACACCTAACAACTGATCAACGGGAACTCACCATGATGAGGCTTCAACCACGATGTTCTCAGATGGAAGTGGCCACTGAGCTTAAAGGGTCACAGAGGGTCACCAGCAGGTTGCAACAGAGAGACTGGAAGAGTCAAAGAAAGCCACAAAAGTGGACGTCCTCATGGCCACGTCCCACACCGATGATCGCTTCTTTGTGAGCAGAACCCTGCGGAACCAGTTAAAGAATGCCACTCAACTCTGAGAGGCATCCAAGTGTCACATCAGACCATTTGAAGCTGTTTCCATCAGCAAGGTCTGCAAGCTAGACATCCTGCTGCACTAAAAAAAAATGAATCATGACTTAACATAATTTTTTCATTTCAACAGGTTCCACATGATTTTATTGTGTGTTAGCTGAAAGTAAAAATGATGTGGAAATCTGTTACCTTTACTAGAATAAATTCATTTAACCCAACTAACACATTTTTTATGTGTTAACTTGACATAAAATGTTTACATTACATGGACAACTGCCCTGGTTAATTATTTTGAGGGAGGGGTATCTGACCACAACACCAGCACCGGGTGTTGGACAAAGGACCAGTGGGCCTCAGACAAGCCCAGACTACCTGAATATCATCATTAATCCATCTTCATCAAGGTGGCATCATTGAGGACTGGCTGCTGGTGACTGGGGGTACCTTGGGTGGAGTGGCTTGCACTTTCTCCAGACCTGAATCCCACAGAAAACCTCTGAGATCAGCCGAGTTGCCGTGTAGAGTCTTGTAACTCTGTCCTTAGTGACCTGAGGGGAAGAAGAAATGGGGTACCACACCTCAGCAGACAATAAGATGACTTGTGAACAGTAGGAGACGTCAGTGTCAAGCTGTAATTGATGCTCAAGGACATGTTATTGAGACGATGACATTTTTGCTGTGGCATACCCTCCACTGCTATTGGCTTCTGTTGCAATGCATTGTTTGAGATGAGGAAATCACCATTGCATGCTTCTGCTTAAATGGCCTACTTGCATGATATAATATGATTGTAGCATGACCTTTTTACGTTTTCCATCAACTTCACCCAAAAGCGAAATATTTAACTACAGCTATTTGATAATACGTGTTATTGTGAAACATGAATTTGAAGGTGGAAGAAATCTGAACACCAGTACCAGGAACTGATGGATCAATATTCTTCTAGCTGTTTAGTGAATGTAAATCTATTTTTGACAGAACAAATTAAAATCGAGGGAAGTTGCTACCTGGTGGACTGTCTGTCACCAGATAACTTCCTCCTCTCTGCTCATGGGAAAACAAAGAAGGACAGAAATGGACATCTAAACCCTTGTTTCTCTTAAAATTAAAACTCTTCTGCTATATGTGTCCATTATCCATCCATTACCTGAACACGCTTATCCTTTCAGGGTTGTGAGGGGGGCAGGTGTCTATCTCCAGACGTCATCGGGGGAGAGGCGCCGTAGACAGGTTGCCAGTCCATTGCAGGGCAACACAGAGACAGAAGGACAAACAACCACACACACACTCACACCTAAGGGGAGTTTAGAGAGACCAACTCACCTAACAGTCATGTTTTTGGACTGTGTGAGGAAGCAGGAGTACCTGGAGAGAATCCACGCATGCACAGGAAGAACATACAAACACCATGCAGAAAGACTCCAGGCCAGGATTCAAACCTCATCCATGCGTTTATCTTTAGTCACATTGATTACTTCAACAGTGTCTTCACAGGTCGGCCTAAAGGGTCAATCAGACAGCTGCAGCTGATCCAGAACGCTGCTGCTGGCGTTCCCACTAAGACCAGGAAGATAGAGCACATCACCCCAGTTCTAAAGTTCTTCCACTGGCTCCCTGGAGCTCAGAGAATAGACTTTAAAATACTTCTGTTAGTTTATAAATCACTGAACAGCTTAGCACCAAAATACATTAAAGACCTGTTGTCGTACCAACCTTCCAGACCACTCAGGTCTTCTGGTTCTGGTCTACTCTGTATCCGCTCTGCATGTTTGTAATGATGACACTTGACAAAATGTTTGTTACTGGTTTCACAACTGGTGACTGTATGATGTGTTTGTGATGTTTTTATGTTTTCATGATGTGAAGGGCTTTGAACTGCCTAGTTGCTGAAATGTGCTATATAAATAAACTTGATTGATTGAACCCAGTACCTTCTTGCTGCAAGGAACAATGCAACCAATTGGTCCACAGTGCAGCTCTAACCCAGTTAATTTGAGTTATATTGTATAATCTGTTTTACCTGGGACTTTTTATTGACTCTTTGTAGTACTGTGATTATACGTTATTATTTTCACTGTCATCTTACAACATATGATCTACTGTGCCTTGCAAAACTCAAAACTACTGCTTATAGATCAAAGTATAGTCATGTTTTGAAATGGCCCTGTCAAAGTCCAGACCTAAATCCTATTTAGAATGTGTGGTAAGATTTGAAAATTGATGTTCACAGATCTTCTTCATCTGATCCAACTGAGCTGGAGTCATTTACCAAAGAAAATGGTAAGAATAAAATCACTCTCTAGATGTGTAAAGCTGGAAGAGACATAGAGTGGGTGGAGTGAAAGGTGGTTCTATATAGTACTGACCCGGGACGACAGGCCACACTTTTTATATGTTGGTTGTAAAAATAATGAAAACTATGTTTCCCATCCAATATTCTGAGTTGGTCAATCACATTAAATCCTTATAAAATATGCAGAACAACAGTGTCTCTTCAGGTATGTGCCTGTCTGTAAGTCTTTTTGTTTAAATGATGACACACCAGCTTGAGGATTTTCAGCATGCCAGTCCACAAGGCTCCACAGTGTTTCCCTTAACAGTGCCAATCAGCATAGTTTGTTTCCATGGTGATATTCTTTATTGAATAGAATAGAATAGAACAGAATAGAATAGAAAGGTTTATTTGTCTGACACCAGAGGTAACCGATATTTGTCTTCAACAAGTCTCTATACACACATATGAAAGATTCAAAAGAAACGTTTACACAAAATAAAAATCATAAACAGGTTGTAGAAATGCCTGAGGCAGTTGAGGGCTGTAATTGCGGCAGAGATGAATTACTTTCTGTATGTTGCTTTCCTGACCAGTGGGACTCTGTGTCTCCTGCCTGAGGGTGGACTGAATGAGTGATGGAGGGGATGAGAGGGTCCCTCTGTGATCAGGATGGCTTTCCTGATCACTGCGCTCATTCAGATGGGACTGTGGAGTTGGTGATGAACACATTATTGTGCAGGCTTGATTTGATGTGCAGAAGAGTTTTGTTTTCTGTTTGATAGTGATAAAGTTGTACGCAGGTGAGAATGGATTCTATAAGTGACCAGTAAACCATGATTAAAATCTTTTTACTAACATAAAAATATTTCAGCTTCCTGAGAAGATGGAGTCACTGAAGGGCTTTATTATAAATCATCTCAGAATGTATGTGTTTGAGGAGGCCCTGGGTTTCTTTCCTCATAACAGCACCGATATACAGTTGAGTTTTGAGCTTAATATCATGTTGTGCAACCTTTTTTTTATTTCACAAATATGGGCTGCAGTGACGCCCTCTGGTATCTTTTAAATACCGCTGTATTAAATGTTATGCTCCTGAATGTTAGCAGGGTCCGCCTATCTAAAGATATCTAACATGAATATTTAAAGACTTGTTATGGATCCGGTGTCTGTGTCTAAGCTGTATGGATCCGTCTCTGCCAGGCCTGGTTTTATGCCCGGTATCTAAACCGCAGGCTGCCATATGCAGCAACCTATGAAGCTCTGGTTTCCGTTTCATGAATTTTGCAGCACGCAGGTCTTTCTGCACTATGAAACCTTTTTTTTTTTTTTTAAATTTAGAAAACAATGTATTTGGCCCATGGATTATATGACACAAGGGAAATACAGGTGAATATGTAAGATTTTTGAAAAAGAATTTGTTTTGGGTTGAGATTTTGCAGCTTTGGAGCCAGACAAATAACCAAATGTTAGCCCTAACATTTCTCAGGTGATGAGGGAAAACATCTCCATGCTAAATGAATCATAATGTTGCTCTAACAATCTGCTGTATGTCAGTCCTTCCAACCATAATTAGGTTTTAGGAACAAAATTATGTTTCCAACTAATTTTTCTGACAAAACAGCCATCACTGCAGCTTTAACAGGAAGAGGTCTTCATGCATGTGGTGAGGACACTTCTGTTTGAGTTTTCTTTATGAAACATGCACGATAACTTAACTTCAACACACCTGCATGGAATAATTAGTTCATTATATTGCTCAGAAGGCAACCCAGCCATTTGACTCAGGTGTGTTGGAGCAAAGACACATCTCAATGTTGCTGGAGGTTGGCCCTCGAGGACTGGAGCTGGAGAGCCCTGCATGTAATGGTTGAAGGATGCATTGACCTGTTGTTCCTAAGGGTATTTGAACGTTTTTCTTTAGACTTTTCCTTTTTTTCAGGTGTTTTCAGGTATTTTCAGTCTGATACATGACCATTCTCAGAGGAATGTTTTTTACTTGCTTGTTAATCATATGTTTGACTAGTAAATCATTCAGACTCTAATAGGACTGCTAAACTCAGGGTATGAACCTGTGTTGCGTGTACACATAAAGTACCTTACACACATATTCATCTGTTGATGAAGAGCCTTTTCATATCTTGTCCTACTACAAATCATAATTTATTTTTTTGGGCTTTTATATGACAAAGCTGCTCATAATGGTGAAATGTAAGTGAATCTATAAATGGTTTCACAGTTTTGCACAAATAATCTGAAATGTTTAGCATGTCTTTTTTGTATTCAGCTCCCTTTGCTCTCATACTGACAAACATGAGTGCATCCATTGGTCTTCAGAAGTTAACTCATTGATAAATAAAGCCCACCTGGGTGTAGCTCTTCTCACTGTTAATGCAGATATTCTGTGAAGTCCTGCTGAGGTCTGTTCAAGAACATTAGAAAACTAAAACAGTCAAACTCTACATTTTGCATCATTTTAGTTCATCTTCCCAGCTGTGCGCCAGCTGCTTTGGGTTACCCTGTGAGACAAACTCACAGTAAAACAAGTTGAAACTGAGGCTGGTAACTTGGCAGTATGTGAAGAAGTTCAAAGGGGTGTGAAAACTTGTGTGAAGCTGAACTTTGAAAGAGCTCCAGAAAACCTGGAAAAGTGTTGCATTAGACCACTTCAAAAGAATGTCTGGAAGCAAAAGCTAAAGAAATGACAGTTCCATGGCAACAGCATTTCCCAGAATGCTTTAGAAGAAGCTGCGTGGCGTCATGGGACGCACCGGGGTGTGGTTCCTCGACTAAAACTCCAGAGTTGATGTTGGTGGAGTTCCTTCTCTCAGCGCTTCTCCTGACGGCTCCAGCTCGGCGGTAAGTCCCGCTCGGATCCGGCTCGGCCGGGCAGCTTTCGGAACGCTTCCTGCGCATCCGCAGTGAGCCAGGAGCAGGAAAACTGCCGGAGCTCTGGTCCTGCTGCCAGACCGCAGGCAGAGCAGGAAACGCGCTGAAAGCTGATCAGATCGAAGTTCTTGCTGGAAGTTTAGGTCAAAGTTTTCTCCTGTGGTAAATTAACCCTTTCTGCTTCCCGACAGATCTTCCTGAAAAACTTTCCACGATCTTCAAAATGGTAAGTTCTGTCATTACAGCTATATCCCACCTGCCTACCGTCAAAAAGGAAGGCAGCTAATTTATGATAAAATGTATGGAAATGGAGCCCAGAATTAAATCCGTTATTTATGTAAATATGTGCCTGCTCGGTTTTCAGCCGTCTGGACCGGTGGCCACCCCCACCCCACGCTTTATTATATAATCCGCAGCTTTGCCTCCTGTCTCTCTGTTTGCAGTCAGAGGTTATTTACCAGACTGCAGCAAGTAAAACTATTTACTTACCAGCTGTCTTGACTGTAATTTTCCACTAAGTTATGTGGCAGTAATTTCAGTCTTTCTAATTACAGGAGGTATTTTAGTAACTTGTTAGAACTTGGTAGATTTTGAATTATTATTATTATTATTATTATTATTATTATTATTATTAAACCATTCATGTTTGAAATCATCCAAGTTTCATCAGATCTGATGTATAATGAAGGGTGTGTTCGCGCATGCGCCTGTGGCATCACAGAGACTTAGTTTGGGGAAGTTTGGTGTATGACTCACTGGTGTGGGCTCTGTTTTCCACTGGGTGGGCCCCTGGATCCCTCTCTGCTCTTAATGTGCTCATTTCAGCATCCAGCCTGCAGATTGTAGGCCCCCCCCCCCCCTTATAGGCAAATCAGCCAGTTGTCTTTCTTCCCACCAGGGTGGAGTTTGTATGAACACTCCAATAAAATAGCCAAACTAATTCTTTTATGATGATGTTGAAACTGTATGCAGATATTTCATTGGGTCTTTAGTTACAAAGCTGTCACACTTGGGGATTTATTCATGTTAAAGGAACTAAAGACACAATAATTTGCGTCTCTGGTACAGATATATAAAAAGCAATATCACAGTTTCACTTAGAAAATACTAAGAAAAATTCAGAATTTAAGTACATTTATTAAGAGGGGCAAAAAACAAATCCACATTACCAAATGAATGTTTTTAATTAAGTCAATTTATTTCTATTGCACCTTCAAAATCAACCTTGCCACATTTGTTTGCATGTTTTTAATTTCTACTCTACGTGTTGATGTCGCTCGGGGTGTCTACAGAACTTTAGTTAGTAATCTACGCCTTCCTGTTCTCTTGGGGTATAAATAAGACCTGAAGGAAAAAACAAGCCATGTAATTTTAGCAAGGCAGATGTGTGTTGCGATTTATAACCCAGGAAATGACCACAAGAAAATAGCTGCTCATCTTTTCACCTCACACACTGAGCAGGATATAAAACGAACTCATTGGATCTCCAAAGCTCATTGTTAGAGAACTGCAGCAAAGAGGGGCATCTTCTGAGGTCACCAAAACTCCATAGCAACCTTCAGGTGTGCGCTACATGGCAACTGGTTGTTTGGGAGGGATGAAGGATAGAGCGTTTGCTGTTCTACTGTCACAAAATCAGAAATGTAGAGTTTGCTAAACACCAACTGGACATTTAACTGGAACTTTCTGCTTTTGTCAAATGAGACTAAGTTTAAACTTTTTTTTTTTTTTTTTTTTTTTTTTTTTTTAAATGCTTTTAGCGAACAAACACTACCTGCAGGTCTGATGTGGAGGAAAAACAGGATGAAAATGTGAAGAAACACCTCATACCCACTGTTGGGTATAGTGGAGGATCTATGATGCTGTGGGTCTGTTTTACTTCCAGAGACCATTATAACCTTTTAAAGAGCGTATCATAAAATATTTCAAATAATAATAAAAAAGTTTCTTGATGATTTAAACCCTTGCATTTTTAAATTCAGATGTTCATCTGTACGACCGCCTGATAGAAAGACCAACGTTCAATATTTAAAAAACTGTCTAAACACAGTCAGCTGTTATGATCCAGCTTTTCAAAACAGCTCAACGTGTTCATTTAAAACTTTAAAGTGTAAAAAGTTGCCAATAACTTTAAATTGTCCAGTCAGAGCTGCGTATGGTTTCCATGATGGAAACGCTAACACAAGTTGTTGGAGAGTATCGCATCGTGTCACATCCAAGCTGATCAGTATTGAGCTTCGTTTCCCAGTTAACATGTGACAGTTAAACATGTTTTATGACATAATGAGGGTCTCCCTGTCATCTGGCTTATGGGGACAGTCTTTGTGACAGCTGCAGTTCATAAATGAAGGGAGACATGCAGCCTATGGTTTGCAGCTTGTTGACATACGGGGGCTCGGACTGAGTCCGTGTCTGGACTCGCTCAGCAGACCATCCTCCGCAGTCCAGAGGAAATGTTCCATTACCTTCCCAATCAGCTGTCCGCCCGAGCAGCCAGCTGAGCTACCAGGTTTAATTAGCTTGTGATGCTGAGTGTGTCGATGGAGAGAGTGATGCCTGCTGACATGTTGGCATTCCTACCTGGTGGAGCAGACACAGCCGTCCCTGTTATCTCCACCCCCCCCCCCCATGTTTTCATTCCAGTGGTTTCCCTCTCCAAATGTCTGTCTCTCCTCCTAGGAAAAAAACCCACTTCTCTAATACAATGCAGATGTGTCAGTCTGATCTGATTCATTAACTGTAAATCGATATTTGCGTTGCCTCTAAACTGAATTCAAAAAGCCGCGGATGCAGAAACACCCAGCAGATGTGACCGTCTTGCACCCATGCATCAGATGCATCAGATATGGGTGGTTTTTAAATCTACCACTGCAGAATGTAAGAGTCTCAGTGGAAAATAAAAAGCTTTGCTGGAAGTTAGGAATGTTGTCTTTACGTGTGTGCTGGTCACATGATGGATGTATTGTCAACACAAGGCTTGCTGTTTCTTGACCTGGATTACATCCTGTTATTTTTACTATGGTGTCTTTTGCAGCGTGGCAGCTTTGCTCCTATGTGGTTTTTATTTATTTTTAAGTTACAGGAATTATTTACAACAATATCATGCACACACTTAATGGGCACTAATTCTAGCTTCAGTGACATGCCTGCCTTTCATTTTTCTGTTGCCTGTAGGGAAACCAGTAGCTTTCCCCTCCAGCTTTTTGTTTTTCTGCATCAAAATGATCACCGGTGCTTCCCTGATCAGGATTACGTCCTGTTGTTGTTGTTGTGTAAGAAATAAAAACAAATAAACTGCAGGGGAGAAGAGTCTTAACTCCTCATCTGCTTTGTATAATGAAGACAGAATAACATCACTATTTGTTTCATAAGGTAAAAGTTTATATATAAAAAATCAAGGCACAGCAGCAGCAATGTGATTTTACTTTTTTGGGGTTTTTTTTTTTTTTTTATTTTTTATTTTTTACAGAAAATATTCTCAGTAATACAAGCAACAGAAGACAGGATTAATTTTGCCTTCTTTGATATTTCTGTTGTCTTTCTGTAAAGCCAGCAGATTGCGTCGGTTTCTCTTCGTCTGCAGTAAAAATTAACACCAGTTTTCAGGGCACAACAAATATTCAACCCTATCTGTGTGTCACAAACAGTGCTGGTCTTTTACAATGCATCACATTTTCCTCTGGCTATAAATTGCATAAATATTCATAAATATTGTTTTCTATCAACGGTATTCTTTAACACTCATTTGTTTTTGCCCAAGTGGCGTTTTAGGCCTTTCTTTTAGCAGCTCTGTGATTTAAATGGACAACCTGCTTTGCACACCTTTCAATTTGCATATATAGCCTTTTTAATCTCTGGTATTTAACAATAAATCTGATCTTTAATAATATTCATCCCATAGATTTGGTTAACATCAATATTTTTAGACAAAATGAGCACATATGTTAAAATTTAAATCAGGATTAAATAAAGTTCAGGAGAAACGTTTCAAAGGCTGGTGGCTCTATTAAGAGTAGGAGTATGCATATAGAAAATTGGACATGTTTTTATATTATAAGTATGACACAGATAATAAGTTAACACAAATTCCTATTTGTGTTTTGCTGCAGCATTTTATTTTATTTTTCTAACAATACACAGAGCTCTTGACTTGAAGCAACATTCAAAATGAAACATTAAAAATCATTCATTGTTGGGTTAAATTGTTCAAAATTCTAGAGCAGTCAGAAATTGTTTTAAAAACTTGCATAGTAACAACATGGCAACTCTGGAGTTCCCCCAAATACTCAAGGTAAAATAATAAAGTGATGTTAAACACACCATCTCAATCAAATTTAGGTCTGGGCTTTGACTTGACCCTTCCTGAACCTTCCTTCATTTTGTTCTGGACTCGTGTGCTTCGGATCACTGTCCTGTTGCATATCCATAGAAAGAAGAATTCATGGTTCCGTCAATTACAGCAAACCATTCAGGTCCTTAAAATTAATCCAACCCCAGACCATCACACTACCCCCACTATGTTTAAACATCAAGACGTTTTTCTTTTTGATGAAGGTGAGACAGGCCTCTGTTTTCCTTTTGGTCAGTCATGGTTTGGACATCTTTTTTCTTTTCTCCTGAATAAATCAGATCATTTTATATTTACTCAGGTTTTCTTTGTCTGATGCTGAAATGAGACTGATCTGAAACAAGTGTGTGATAAAGAAAAAAAAATCCCAAATATATTAGTAGGAGGGCAAACACTTTTTTTTACTGCACTGTAGCTGTACAAAAAGTAATAAAAACCATCTAGTTTGTCATGCAAAGTTTGATCATGATTACATATCTACAGTTAGTTCTAATGGCAAAAACAATGCACTCCTAAAATTTGCTGCCTGGGTTTAAAATGTTTGATCTGATTTTAAATAATAGTATTTCATATGTCAAAGGTGGCTGTAGTGTATAAAGCACAAGTTTGAAATTGTTTGATATTTGGATATCTGATTAAATGAAAGATTTCTTCAGCGTCTGTTTTTCAGGATCTGTACATTTTTTACTGTTTAAATATTTTGTCTTACTACTTTCATTTCTGCCATCCTCTCATCTGAAAATATGTCTACATGTTGGAATATTTTAACTACATGGTGGTACTTTTACCATTTTTCCCTTATGGCTTTTAATGCATTTGCAGCAATGCTGTTAATGTAAAAAGTCCCTGACCAATACACCTATTCTATTGTTTAATGGTAAAGAATATTTGATTCTTTTTCCTGTTTCAGTTACCTTAAAGGTGGGAAAAGGTGTGAGATCTGCTGAACAAATGATAAAATATCTATATCAATTGTCCATCATTTCCTTGTTTCAGGCCAGCAGAGGAACTGTTAAAGCCAGTGCTAACTTCAATGCCAGTGCAGATGCTGAGGTTCTGCACAAAGCCATGAAAGGACTGGGTAAGATCCTCATCCTGTGATCAAAACTGCAGCAAACCAGCGAATGTTTTAGGGAGGTCCTCTTGGACTGGCTCCAGTGTAGTAAGCAGTGATCTCCACCCACACAGACAGCAGTGAGTCATGAACACGTGAGCAGCTGAGGGTAACATGAAACTCCTCTGTGGACGCAAACAGACCTGCTGACTGTGACTCTTCACTGTGTTTGTGTTGATGTGGGTTAAACTGATCCAACCAAGAATCCCCTTAAACGAATTGTGCTTGTTGTTGTTACATAATACAGAAATCACGTGAGAGCTGTTATCGCAGCTCGGCTGAGTAACCATGGTGCTTGTTGCCGTAGGGACCGACGAGGATGCCATCCTGCAGCTGCTGACTGCTCGCAGCAACGCCCAACGGCAGGAGATCAAGGCTACCTACAAGACTCTGTTTGGAAAGGTCAGGGTTCATGTCCAACAGCTGACCTACGCAGGCAGCTTTCTGGAGAGCTCCACCTTTAACCTATGATAAAGACTGAAACTCTGGAAATCACTCTGACCTCTCGACACTTCTGTGTGGGGTCATGAAAATAAACATTATTAAATAACCTTCACATTTACATTAGCTGACTGCTGGGCCTTTAATAGATATTCAAATATAACATTTTAATTTGAATGCATTGTTGACAGAAGTTTATATTTAAATGACAGTTCTGCCTCTCCATGAAATATATTTGGTCAAGGGATATTGACTTACTGGTTTATTTCAGAACTTTAAAGGAGACTTCCAGAAAGCTGCAAAGAAATGCAGGTTTCAACTATTTAAGAAGATAATACAGTATGTCGATATATATTTAAAAAATGTCAATAGTAAAGTTGATCTCCACGTCTGCAGGATATAGGGACATCTAGTGGCAGTAACTGCATATTGCAGTCAACGTCTCTCACCTGATTTGAAACGTGTTCTTTTGACCCAGTTTGTCACATTTGACATACTGTCATAATTTGGTGGTGAGTTTGTTGCTGGGTCAAAGTTATTAAGAAGCAAAGTCCTTTTATCTTTGCTTGATTTTTATACTTGTAAATATCATTCATGAATATAATAGTTTTTTACATGAAGAGTTCAGCATAAATATTATACATTGGAACTTTAAATCAGTCAACTCAGTGTTTTTATTATTAAGCATGATTTCTTGTGATTCTATGGTTGCTTTAGCTTCTTGTCTGCAGGTCATGTGGAGAAGTCTAGCAGAAAAGGTGGTGTACGCTGCCTTAGCATCCACCAAATATCTTTTGGGAAAAATTTTATTTTAACTCCTGAGATTGTATCTCTGGCTGTGGCTCCACACAGTGTTTGGCATTAAACATATTGCTTCCGCATTTTAATGTGTCAGATGCTCAGAAATGCATACAGTCAGTTTGTATTGGTAAGAGCAGATTGCAGGGTAGCTGACCACAGCATTAGCTAACTCCAGTGTTTTTCTGAGGAGCAGAGTTCAGAGGTGAATGGAAACAGAATTGTTTCTCTCTCCATCTACAACACAATTAGTCTATAAAAGCTCTACGTTATTAAAAATGGCGTCATAGATGCTTGACTGTAAAAGCAAAGCTGCCAGACTGGGAGCAAAGAAAAGTTGCTTGCTAGCTTAGCTACTGACAGTCGAAAACATGACTGTAAGGTTAATTCTCTTTAAATTGCCCTTAGGTATGAGTGTGTGTGTTCGTGTGTGTCTCTGTGATGGCTTGGCGACCTGTTCAGGCTGTACCCCGTCTCTCACCCAGTATACTCTGGAGAGCATACTGGGTGGAGATGGGCACCAACCCCCGGGTGACCCTGCAGGATAAGCGGGTTTAGACAATGGATGGATGTTTGGGGTGCATCTGTAAAAGGAGGCAGACTTAAACTGTAATTTTTGAGTGCATTGGTTCTGATGTGGTAACTTTTAAGGTGTTCTGTCTGTATCTTCGTGTCAGGATCTGGTGGATGACCTCAAGGGAGAGCTGGGCGGTAAATTTGAAACGCTGATCGTGGGTCTTATGACTCCGCCTCTCACTTATGATGTGACGTGCCTTCGCAATGCCATCAAGGTAACAGACATGAGGTTGAGAAAAGCTTTCAGTGACTCTCAATGTTTGTTTTTTGACATTTCCCTCTTTTGACCTGTAGGGGGCAGGAACCGATGAGAAGGTTCTGGTGGAGATACTTTCCTCGAGAACAGCTCAGCAGGTGAAGGACATAGTTGCTGCTTACAGACAAGGTAAGTCGTCCACACAGATGCCCAGTTTATTACCTGACACAGTAACTGGTGTTAACAGTGAGCTAACCGCTACCTCAGTGCAAACATCTGTTTTAATTTGGCAACCTAATATTTGCCTCATTGTTGTCTGTGTGTACATCAGCTGAAGGGAATGCAGGTAAAAAGCTGGGATGTTGGTTGAGTCACCTGAACTGTGTGTATGCAGATGTAGCCAGGCTGTTGTATGACAACAAAGAGTTGATGAGCAGAAACAGATCAGCCATAACATTATGACTGGTTATGACCATCTTCCCTCACCCCACCTTCTCCATGTTACCCCCTAAGATGTGCTGTGAAGTCTGAGTAAAACAGCTGATCTGTTGGTTTGCTGGAGTTTCTGAATCATGACGTCTCCTGGATGGCTTTAGATCTCTGTGAGCTCTTTGAGATCACTACACTCTAATTTGGATGAGAGGCTGCACAAACATAAACATCTATTAGGGTTTTCCCAGCAGAGCACCTCCAGTAATGCATGAAGTGTGCTGCTACAGTCTTGTTAAGAGCTGGTTTGGTTTTTCAGAGCCAGAGAGCAGACTCAGTGCAGCTTCATTACATCACTAAATATCTGTTCTAATAAATGCTGGATTCTTTCTGTGTTGTATTTTGAGTTTTTCTGCAGGGTCACTGTGGAGAGAGAGAGTTCATTTATCCAAATCAAAGTATTGCTGCAAAGCAGACAGAGAGTGGATCATATTGACCCTGAGCAACATCATCAGCTCTTGACTGGGGTCAGATCGTGGGACCAAATGGTCCAACATTAGGTTACTGTGACATTTGTACTACCAACATATTTCCACTCACGATGCCGCTATCATGAGTGGAGCGAGTGGTCATAATGTTACAACTGGTTAACAAGTAGTTGCAGCTTCCAGCTTCACATGTTGTTTATCAGAAGCTTGTCTGTTCTTGGTCAAGAAGACTGATTATCACATCCAAGCTCAACACGTTTATTCCGCCTCGGTTCTGGACAGGAGCCGTTGGTTTGGCTCAACAGAAGGAGCTCCTGGGTTGTTGTGAACCACAGGAAGGAACACGAAGTGTTTGACAGTGGTTATGCTTCTGTGTATCTCAGAGTATGATGACGACCTGGAGGAGGATGTATGTGGGGACACTTCAGGTCACTTCAAGAGACTCCTGGTTATTCTGCTTCAGGTCAGTCTGAGTACTTCCTCTTCTGTCGTTTTCTCTCCTGTTCCCCTCTTACAGTATTCTTTCATCTCTTCCCAGGCAAACAGGCAGACGGGAATCCAGGAGGGCAACATCGAGAGTGATGCTCAGGTGAGTCTCTTTCTCGTTTTGTAAGATTTATCTGTAATGATGATGGAACGTCCTCTAGAGTCGTCTGATCAGCTCTCTGAATGAATGAAGTTGAGTGCCGGATTGTGTTGCTTCTTTCACTTCATGTGAGACCGTTTCATCTGTTCATCTCACTCTCTCCTTCGCCTTCGTATGTTAACTGCATCGTCAATGTAATCTAGTAGTCTAATCTGTAGTCTAATCTAAATGTATTAAAGATATTTCTATCAGGGAAAAAGATGATATCCTGACTGTGAAAGCCAGGACAAAAATATTTTTAATATCCGTGCAACACTTTTATAAGTGAGAGTTCTTACATGATCCCTTCTGCCAAAAACAAAAACTAGTTTAAAAAAAAGTGCTAATCCAAATACTCTCTTTGTATGTGATAAAATAATGAGGAGAATAAAACCAAACCAACATCTTGCATCATATCA
The DNA here is from genome assembly GCA_014839685.1 of Anableps anableps. Classification (NCBI taxonomy): domain Eukaryota; kingdom Metazoa; phylum Chordata; class Actinopteri; order Cyprinodontiformes; family Anablepidae; genus Anableps; species Anableps anableps. Next base: position 1,009,578 of record CM026065.1, read on the forward strand.
CATAAGGTACATGAAGAAAGATTCTTGATAATACTATGGAACTACATGATACAAATGTCCATTTTAAATCTATTGTACATTTAAAAGCAATCAGGAAAAAACACAAAACAAGTTAATAAGCAAATTTGATCAAACTGAATAAAACAAGGGACATTAAAAAAACTAACTGGTCTTAATTACTTAACTGGTCTGACAAACCAGTTAATGTAAATGTGGTTAAGATGAATAAAACACCTCTTGAACAGATCCAAAGGGGACCACCAGCAGGTGTTCGTTGTTTCATCTCAGAGCTCTTCTGATGGGTCTATAACCTCCTCTTTAAGCTACAAAATCTACCAGCCATGCATCTGGTCATGCTTCTTGTCTCAGGGTGACTTCTTGTACCTACTTTAACAAGTTAAATGCTAATTAGGCTCAATTCATATAACAACTTGGGACTGACTGCCTTGCCCAAGGACAGACCGACAGCTGGAATCAAAGCCACAAACCTTCAGGTAGACAACTGTGCCATGGTTGCAATTTAAAGTAACTGAGGGTCTACTAGGAAAGGAAAGGTGCTTGTATGATGCCATTAAATAATATCTACCAGTAGGAGGTCGCGTACAGCTGTTTAGCTTCAGGGGTCGTATTCTAACAGTGATACATGGACTGAATTTATGTAGCACTTTTCTAGTCATGCTGACCACACACACACACACACACACACACACACACACACACACACACACACACACACACACACACACACACACACACACACACACACACACACACACACACACACACACACACACACACCGATACGCAGATCCTTTGGACAGCTTGGGGTTAAGTGCCTTACAAGGAGGTTGCTGTGTTTGTAGACAGCCAACCAGTGCAGATATCAAGTGTCAGATTGGTCCAGAGTCTAAAGGCGGCCCCTGCAGAACCCGTCTCAGTTCAGGGCTGGGCTGCACCACAGCTGCTCTGAGGGGTTCCACAGGTCCAGCAACTTGCTTCAAATTCTGGGAGCAAGTGGTGAAGAGAGGATTGTTGCAGACAGCGGTGATTGTCCGGTCTAGAGGAAATGAAGGCAGGACTACATTTTTCAAGGTCTTTTGTTGGAAAGAAGGTTTTGCTTCAGAAATTTGACACAACTGAAAAAAATCTGAACTGATTTTCTACTACAATCATTTCAGGGTTTTTTTTTTTTGTTTTTTTTTTTTTGTTATTGTAAGAAAAATCTGTGACGTGGAAGAGAGCGCAGAGTTAAAAGGGGCTAACATTAGGATGTCATCAGCATAGCAATGAAGGGAAATGTTACACTTCCTGTAAAGTAATGTAAACAGAGTAGGAACCAAAATTGATCCCTGAGGTATACCACATGATGTACACTACATGCTAACTGCAACAGAGGAGTAGATTATGTAAATTAGCTGATGCTTTATATTGGTTATTGATACAGCAATCCCCCAGGCTTCATTAAAGGGAGCTGAACTTCCACTTGTTTTGAACTATTAGATAAATTTCAGGACTTTCATTTCAAAATGTTTTCCTCTCTAAATGAACATTTTAAATAAGGCATATAAAAATTACAGTCTGTTTGTAACGAGTTGATTGTTGAGAAGTTGTTTCTTTCTGCTTGCAGGCTCTGTTTAAAGCAGGGGAGGAGAAGTATGGAACTGATGAACAGTCATTCGTTACCATCCTGGGAAACCGCAGCGCCCAACACCTGAGGAAAGGTACGTTTCTCACGTGGATGATGAGCAGACTCTGAACGTGACGTAGCGTTGATGACTGCTTGGATCAAGTGTTTTTCCATTCTTTGAGACACACACAGGCTAAATAAACATATACAATGTAGCTTTTAAACCAGTAGATCAGACATCTTTAAGGTCCACCTTTCTGACCGTCTTCAGTCGAGCTGATTGCTGGAGCTTTGTTTCAGTGTTTGATGCCTACATGAAAATGTCTGGATATGAGATGGAGGAGAGTATTCAGAGGGAAACATCTGGAAGCTTGAAGGACCTGCTCCTTGCAGTGGGTAAGAAAACAGACCGAACCTTCATGGAAACACATTCTGTTCGTGTTTTTCGTTTAATCCTGTGTTTCTTCTTCTTAACTGACTGTCTGCTTTGGTTTTTTAAAGTGAAGTGTGCCAGGAGTGTTCCAGCCTATTTTGCAGAGACTCTTTACTACGCCATGAAAGTAAGACATCTGGATTCTGCTTTTTACTCTACATTTTTTATTCAGCTTATAGTTGGTCTGGGTATTGATCTACATATATTTGCATATTTGGAATCATAGTGGAACAGTTCTTGGGACTGTTGCCTTGCATCAAAAAGGTCCTGGGTTTGAATCCCTGGCTTGGCCTTCTCAGTGTGGAGTTTGATATTCTGGTCCTGAATGCACAGGTTCTTGTGGGTTCTCCGGGTTCTTGTGGGTTCTCCAGCTTCCTGCTACAGTTCTAAAACATGCATTTTGGGCTAATTGGCCTTGCTAAGTTGCTCGTGAGTGTGTGTGCATGGTTGTGTCCTGTGATGGACTAGTGACGGCAGGCATAGAGAATAGATGGATTTATTTATTGATTGGGTTTTTCTGTGTGCGTTTTGTTTGACGTTATATATAAAATATAATAATGTTGCAATAAATACACTATCTATAGGCTTCAGACTGGAGAGGCTATCTTACTAATTTGTTCAATTCCAGTTTCCTCCACTTATCCAAGGTGTAGCAGCAGTGTAGATAACGGGGTTCAGGGTGGAAACCTAGACGTCCATCTCCCCAGCAGCAAACCAGATCATCCTGGAGGATCTCAAGGCATTCCAAGATATTTATGGTTGTTCAATAAGTTCTGCTTTAGGCTGTCCTTCTGTAGGGACGTTCACAGGACATACCTAATCTAACCTCAGTCAAATGGCTGAATTCCCTCATCAGCAGTCAGTCAACTCTGCAGAGACCTGGCAGCGAGCCATTCATCTGATTCAGGTGTGTCGGAGCAGTGATTCACCTGAAGGACTGGACTGGAGCCCCCTTGATCCACACCAGCAAACCTATGACTTCCTTACCAACTGAGTGGGGGTGAAGACCTGGTCCACTACAGCAGTACAAGATATTGAATAGCAGTCACATTGCAATATCAATGTGCAGAATATCTCCATGTCAAATGACTGCTTGGGTGCAATGTTTGGTGGGTTCTAACATTTCGGGTGCCAAGCGTTCAAGCTGCTAAATGTGGTGAGTTGGATGGACTTCGACTGTCCTTAATGTCCATATATGCTCTAGATCTTGGTGAGCAAGTCCCTAAACCTCAGAATGGTGCTGACATTGTTATGATGGTGGAAAATACATCAAATATAGAGGAAAATGAGGGGGTTCAGTATCATTATTAACAATAGGATTGTAATGTCATGTTTCGCTAACATTGTTTAACCCTGGGGTCCACCGTTTCAACAAACAAATGAGAGCCACACTGCAGTATTTAAATGCAAGGTTCATCAATGCTGCAGGGAATGAGCTAAAGTTCCAGCAGTTTAATGTGTATGTCTGTGTTTCAGGGAGCAGGTACAGACGATAACACTCTAATTAGAGTGATGGTGACTCGCAGTGAAGTGGACATGTTAGACATCCGAGCTGAGTTCAGGAAGATGTTTGCTTGCTCTCTGCATTCAATGATCAAGGTATGTACACACAAAAATAACTCCCTGCCCCACAAAAGCATGTTTCCATAATTCTTCCTGTTTGTGTTTATTACAGGGAGATACCAGCGGTGACTACAGGAAGGCTTTACTGTTGCTGTGTGGTGGAGACGATGCATAACTTCATCAGCAGGAACCTGAAGTGCCTCCTCATATAAACTAATGTTGTTTTGTATGAAAGAGCATAACCATCAGGTCTTATAAATCCAAATATTGTCTTTGAAAGGTAGCTAACATTTTGTCTACATTATTGCAGCTTTTCCTACTAATATGATTCTTTTGTAATCCTGAAGGACCAGATTACAGTTGATTTTCTTTGCACTTTGTATGTCAGAACCAGCGTATGCAACATTAAATGTTTTACTTAATAAAGATCAACCAAGTTGATTTGTTCTTTCTGGGGGGGCGTTTCTCAGCCATACTGGTTTCTATTACACATGTAGTACTGTTAAAGGCCAGGAGAGGGACACAGAGCAATTTAGATAAAAATGCAATGCCTCATTGTGGCGCTATGGTGCTAATTACACTCATTTTACAGCAGGTAGTAACTGATTAATGCAACAAAGCTGTTGGGTGTATTTCTCATCCTAATCTACTCTATTGCTTGTAAGAATGTGATACTGCAGTTTTCAGTTTTTCAGTTTAGTTGAGTTTATGTTGTGTTTTTCAATTAGATGTTAGGTCTTCAACATATATTGTGTGAAATCTTGAGCTTCAGCTAAAGCTAGGTAGGGCTGTTGTTTAAAATGATGCATTAAAAAACTCTGCAGACCTTACAAACGTAATGCATAGAGAAAATGGAGCATGTTCTTTAAAATCATCTGATGGTCCCCATGAATATAAAATATGGTTGGAATCAGAAACAGGAGCTGAAACATGGAGTATCTCATCCAGAAATTACTCTACAGAAGATGATTTGATATTAGTTTTAAGTATTTATTCATCTTCAATCATCACTTATGATTTGGAAATGTACTCGAGTGTATTACTAAAACATAGTTTACCATTTCTCCATTTGGATGAATCTCATCCATCCATCCATTGTCTTCTGCTTATCTGGGACTGGTTGGGGGTGACAGGAGGGACAGGCTCCAGCTTATTCTGGGGGATCCCAGCTCATGACCATAGGCGAGGGTTGGAGCATAGCTGGAGCAGTAAACTGCGAGGACAGCAGCATGGTTAGGACAAATCATAGTCTCTAATTGTAGTCAAGATTAATCTTTGGCTCGTTGCAGTATTAATGTCTCTTATAAGGGGCTGAGTGAAAATACAACTTACCACTTTCATGGTTTTTAAAAACAATTAGTTTTAATTTAGCCTCAATATGGCTATTTTTCTTTAAATGGCCATGTTTAGGTTTGCACTTTTCTTTATATTTTACTTCAACTGAACTAGGGTTTGTTCTAAGTTTTGATTTTATTTTTGGGTTTTTTTGTATTTTAAAGTTCAATTTTGGATCAAACGCATGACTTTTACCAAAGATTTATTAAACTGTAAAAAGACTCAAGCTCATTAGGATCAACCACTTTTGCAGAGAAGCCGCAAGCTTGATTTAAGAACCGATATTATATCGGATCGTTAGGGTCTTAGTTGTTGCTGTCATAACAACACAGTTTATTCCCACTTATTTAATTAAATGTAGAAACCCCCCCCCCCACAAAAGATAAGGCTTTGACAAAAGATTACAAAAAAGTAAATTACGGTTTAAAGTTTAATTCTTTCACATTTTTTTTATTTTCACACGGTGTGACCAAAAGCAAATCACTTTCATGACTCCTCAGGCTTGAACGGTGGGACCAGTGGGTAGATTCTTGGCCTTCTCAAACAAGGAAGCTGCAGAAGAGCCAAACTGTTTCCAGTAAATGAACTCGGAGGAACCCTTCTCTCCCCTTTCTCTCTTTGTCTCTCTCTGTTTGTGTGTGCCCGGAGATGAAGGAGAGGTTCTCCAAGGGTTTTGTTACACCACTCCACCGCTCTCTGTTCTTCTTCTCATGGAGATGCTTGCTCCTGATTGTTGCCATGGAAACAGGGAGCCAATAAGGTGGTCCGAACAGTAGGTTGTGAGGTTGGACCACTTCGAACCACAGGAAGACGATACCCCCAGCTCCTGCCACAGTGCACGTCTGTGTATGCCTGGGACTGGGCTGTGGGCGGGCATGCACCCATGCAGCTTAGTAAGGCAGACGGTGGAGAGCTGAGTTTTGCTTTGATGCTCATTTTTTCTTATTGTCTCATGGAACATACAATGTTACAAAAAAGTATGTTCCCCCTTCGAGGTTTTTATGTTTCTGCTTTTTTTTCCTCATGTTTAAATGTTTCAAATCATCCAAAAAATGTGCAGATAAAGATAACCAGAGTAAATACAAAAAGTCTATGAATATAGTTTTCAAATGATGTTTTTTTATTTGTAAAAACAAAAAGTCAAAACCAACCTTGCCCTTCGTGAAAATGTACATTCCAAGAACAGCTGACAAAACAAAGTCACTATCAAGACATCTATCAGTCTGGAAAGGGTTACTGAGCCATTTCAAAACACTGGGAGCCCAAAATGGAGAAATAATGGACCAATGGTAAACCTTCCCAGAAGTGGTCAGCCGACCTAAACTATGGTCTTGGAAGAACATCTGGATGTTTCCCGGGATTTTTGGAAAAATATTTCGTATACTGATGAGACAAAAGGAGAAGTTAGACGGATGTGTGTGTCTTGTTATATCTGGTGTAGCAAAATATTTATATATATATATATATATATATATATATATATATATATATATATATATATATATATATAGCTAGATAGATATGCACAAAATAAGAGCGAAGCATGGTGGTGGTAGTGTGAGGGTCTGGGACGGCTTTGCTGCTTCAGGACCTGGATAATTCTGCTCTGTACTAGAAAATCCTGAATGAGAAAATCAGCCCATCAGTTAATGTTCACTGAGGACCAGGTTGGCTGGACAGCTTTTTTCTCTTCATAAATGATAAAGTCATTTGATAAATGCACTTTATATCGATTTTGTCTGATATTGAAAATATTGACATTTGTTTGGTTATTAGCAGAAGCAGAAGAAATCTCTAAGGGGGGTTGGGGGGGATATACAATATACTGCCACATCCATTTTGGATGAGAAATGAGAAAATTGCATTATGATAAAATGATTTTGACAGACAAAAGTCTTTTCTGCATGGAGGAAGACTGAACAAGCTAGAGTCGTTCAGTTTTCTTCTAACTGACATGAACTCTAACATTTAACAAGCTAATGGAGGAATATACAGTCCTGAATGAACATCTTTGTTTTCTTTGTCATTTCCCTGTCCTTTTCCACCATTTAACTTTGAGGTGAATTTGCTGGGAAGTTCACATCTGGGAAAACAGACTCTTGTTCTACATTTTTTCTGCTTGTGAATAATAATATTCTCTGTAAAATGAATGACTTTAAATAGCTTAAAATGGCCTGATAATCCTTCCGGAACTGAAAGGTATGTTGTGCAACAATATGTTTGGTTTGGCCATTAATAACTATTAATAAGGGCCAAATGCATTTATTAACAAAGTTAGTCATTTAGATCAAAATGACTAAGTCAGGGCACCACCAATTATTATTGTTTATGAATTATTGAGTTCTGAACCACCGGATTCAGAACATCAGCTCTGTATTTCTGAAGTCTGAGACGAGGGTCCAGACATTAGTAAACCTGTCCTCCTCCAGAAAGCACTGAGACTGCCTCCGTCAAAGTGTTCAATGACATCCACACAAATCCAGACTGGGGAAGAACCACAGAGTTGGTTCTGTTGGACCTCAGTGCAGCATTTGACACAGCTGACCATGAGATATTATTAAAGCAACAGGAAAGCTGGGTTGGACTCTCTGGTACAGTAATCAGTTGGTTTGAATCCTGTCTAAAGAACAGGGATTTCTTTGTGTCAAAGTGAAACTTCTCATCAGAGCAGACAAAAGTCACATGTGGAGTACCCCAGGGTTCAATCCTGGGACCCCTCATATTTAATATCTACATGCTACCACTGGCTCAGATTATAACAAGTAATAAGATCAGTTACCATAACTACGCAGATGATACACAGCTCTATATTACGGTGTCACCAGGTGACTCCGAACCCATCTAAGCACTGAACAGATGCTTAGAACAAATCAATGCGTGGAGGTGCAAAAACTTTCTCCAGCTGAACAGAAATAAAACTGAAGTTATTATCTTTGGACCTAAAGATGAACTATCTAGAGACAGCGCGCAGCTTCATTTATTACAGCTAGAAACTAGTGATCAGGCCCAAAATCTGGGTGTCGTGATGGACTCAGACCTGAACCTTCAGAGACACATAAAAACTGTTACAAAGTCAGCCTTCTGTCACCTGAAGAACATTTCCAGGATCAAAGGACTAATGTCTCAACAAGATCTAGAGAAACTCATCCATGCGTTTATCTTTAGTCCCATTGATTACTGCAACAGTGTCTTCACAGGTCTGCCTAAAGGGTCAATCAGACAGCTGCAGCTGATCCAGAACGCTGCTACTGGCGTTCCCACTAAGACCAGGAAGATAGAGCACATCACCCCAGTTCTAAAGTCCTTCCACTGGCTCCCTGGAGCTCAGAGAATAGACTTTAAAATACTTCTGTTAGTTTATAAATCACTGAACAGTTTAGCACCAAATCCATTAAAGACCTGTTGTCATTGTATCAACCTCCCAGACCACTCAGGTCTTCTGGTTCTGGTCTACTCTGCAGCCCCAGAACCAGAACCAAACATGGAGAAGCAGCTTTCAGTTTTTATGCTCCTCTAATCTGGAACAAACTTCCAGAAAACTGCAGAACAGCTGAAACATTGAGTTCCTTTGAATCAAGGCTAAAAACCCACCTGTTTAGAGCTGCGTTTGATCAGTAGTAAGTAGAACATTGAACTATATTTGCTTAATGATATTTGCTTGATGATCCGAATGATTTTGATGCATTAATATTTGCTCTATGATTTTGATAATTGTCATGTTTTTGCTTGATGGTTTTGATGAATTGCTGTATACTTTATTGATGGTTTTTTTTTTAAGATGTGAAGCATTTTGAACTGCCTTGCTGCTGAAATATGCTATACAAATAAACTTGACTTGACTTGATATGGATGCCTGCTTGATGACGAGTTGTATCATAGAACAGTAGATGAAGGAGTCAACTTGTTCGCTTGTTCACGCTCTCAAACAGCAAATCCCGCACATATATGGAATAAACCCAGACTTTTCTCCAAAATGTAAGAATTCATTGACCAAACAGCTCAACTTCCAGTTAAAATAGTTCAGTTAATAAACTCCTAACTTGGCCAGTAAACATTCAACTAAACTGCTAAGTAAAATGACAAGAGTAATGAAAACTATTAAACTACAAAAAAAAAAAACAGTAAAAGGAACACATAAGTGACACGGATCAGGCACGTTTGGATGCAGTGACTGAGCAGTTTATTCTGAGCAAGCTTGAGTTTATTGGGAATAGCTAAATCAATGTCAGAGTGGCAAAGGTCAGGTCCGGGTGTTCAAGTCAGGCTGGCGGTTTCAGTTCTCAGGGCCGGACCGACAGAGGGTCAAAAGCCAGGGAATCCAAATCCAGGTGGGGCAGGTCAGGATCGGGTACTGGTGCAGGGCAGACTGGGAGGGCAACTGGTCAAAGGAGAGAACAGACAGGTTAGCTGCTGGACAAATTGCTCTAGCATTCACAGATGGCCTGAAGGTATTACCGCATAGGGTTTAACAACAATCTGATGCTGTGCAGGAGGAAGAGCTGTCCTTATATGGCAGCAGCTGGAATCAGGGTGATGAAGATCAGGGGGAAATGGTCATAACTCAGCAGCAACTGTAACAATGAGATTAACGATGTAATGACTGACAGAGGGTCAAAAGCAGACTTAGCAGACAGGTTTATTTTGAAGAAATGAGAATGAGGCCAAATTAGCTTTAAGCTAGCTAAGGTTTGCTTTGAGACTCAATTAAGAACAACAGTTGGTATGTGTTCAACTAACCGGTTCACAATGCAAAACAGAAGGGAAAATGCAACATTACTTTAATAAAGTAACACGTTTCTAAGGACTATGTGACAGTTTATGCAGGTTAGTGAGGAAAGAGGGGAAAAAAACTCAGATAATAGCACACGTTGCCAGAGTATGATGACTCTTTACCAGTTAGCCTTACAAAGCAAATGTTTAGACTCAGTGGCCTGTTTGCACCCAAGCAGTTTAGCACCACACACATTGAAATAAAATATTTAAACTGTTTTATCATAAATTAAATTTTTTAGCTGAGACGCAACCTACTGGACACATTCTTATGACCAGGAAGATGTCCCATGAGCCAAAGAGTTGTGTGCCAGATGAACAAAGAAGCCATGGCGGCCTTCGTTTGCAGTCTAGTGGCTGGGGAAGTGTTCTACTCAGACTGGCGCAGGAGTGAAGAGATGTGGTTTCACACAAATGCTAATTTTTTTTAGGGCAGTGAAGGGGAAAGTGCCACGACGATATAATCAGAGACATGTCTCCTCTTGTGGACTCGGTAGTTCTTTCAAGCCTTCACAGCATGCAGACACAAGTAGAATATATGTATTTAGGGGAAATAAGATAGGGATAAAAGAACTATATGTACATGTATTTGCAGTCATTTTTTTAGCAGCTTATTTTCGTCCGCGTTGCAGTCACTGGATACACAAATGGCAGACTGGAATTTACATCCAGATGTAGGCGCATGTGTTCCCCAGTGTCGCCTGTAGGGACTACAGAAAGAGAGGAAGATGCTGCTGCCCTCAAGAGTCTAGTTGTTCTTTTACATCATGGGAATTTCAGCAGTGACTGGATACCTGGGGAGCTGTAACTAAAAATGGGTCAATGCAGTACATTCTGGGAGTCAGAGTTTTTACCGTACTCTGTGTGTAGTTCAGTCTTTTTTGTTCCTCCCATGGCTGGGTCTGACAGGTAAAAAGATCTGCTTCTCTAAGGTCATTGCTGATGTCCTTAACCCTTGGCACTGCACAACAACATTAAAACCCTGCTACAATGTGGTCTTTTCCCCTCCCCATTAGGTGTGACGGAGCATGAGAGTTCTCAGGTCTGGAGGCTGGCATTGATACTGCAGAAAAACCCATGATGGAATTTTCCTGGCTGGAACCCACAGGGAAGGCCTGAGAGGAGCTCTGGAGATTGGAACCCATGGAGGAACCATGGTATATTGCTGAAACTGCTGACACCCTTGGAGGAACTTAGATGAGTGTTGTGGATTCTGGAGGAACCCTTAGAGAACCCTTGTAGAGCGAACTTGGTCTTACTGGAACTCTTGAAGGAACCCAGGAGAATGGTGCTGGCAGTGTGAGGGAAGGAGGCAATTGAAAATGAGGAGGAACTAAACAGTAACCAAGAAAAAACACTGGTAAAAGGAAAAGCAAGAATAACTAAGCTGAAAACAAAGGATGAACTAATAAACAAAAACTAGAGCATAAACAAGGAAATAATCTAAAGCGCAAACACAGAAACAAACCCCAAACCATAAACAACCCAAGATTATTGCTGATGGTGGAGGTGCAGAAACACCTCATACAGGGTAGATTTTGACAAAAACATCTTTGTGCAGACATGGAAGTATTGTGATAGCATGGTGGGGAAATGTAAGCGACTCAATAGCGTGTTATCAGGACTTTCCACCATAGCGTTTTAGCTTTTATGTTCAGGTTCTTAGAAAGATTCAGTGGTTTAGCGTCACAGTTTTAAACAGACTAGAATAGGATAGAAAAACATTTGTCTGAGGTGATCTGCCAGGGAGGCCTTAGTTTACACAGGTCTTTCTCAGAGGCTTTGACAGGGTGACAGTGAATGAAAACAGGATACAGCATACCTTGTTTTGTGGTGGAAACAAATCTCAGAAATGTTCGTCCTTGTTTTTACAGATGCTTCTACAGCTGGTTGGCCATCGACAGTGTCTGCCTACATAAGAGACAGAAGCAAGATAAGACATGAAAGATGAAGAGTCTTATACCTGAACTGACTTTCCTTCAGGCTCATCTCTCCTGGGAGCTTTTGAGTATATTTATCATGACAGGACTGCCATTGTGTGTGCATGCAGAGGCTTTACACTGTACAGGAGGTAACTGAGGGCAAACTCTGACAGTTGTACCTGTCAAAACCACTTTATGAATTGTGATGAGAATGAATAGTCTGTCTGTCTGATATTCAGAAGATCTTGAGAAAGGGCTGAAAAGTTTGGGGTGTTGCTGAATTTGTCTGTTTATTCTTTCAGCCGTTTGCAGTTTTGGTCGCTTTAGCTTTTTCAGGGACGAAAAAGAGCAAAACTTCAATGGATGTTTTTGTGCCCGCTATAGATCAACCCCCAGCACCATCTGGGGAGTGTTTGGTACCCTCTCTTTGAGAACCAAGGATTTAAAGCAATCATCGACTCTTGGTCTGTTGTAAAGAAAATGTGATTGTGAATATTATCTACCAGTGGAAGTCTACTAACACTTGCTTTAGTTTAGTTTAGTTTAGGGGTCAAAAGGACCAAACAAGAATTAGAACTAATATTAATAGAAATAAGTTAACATCATCAGCAAATCCCATTTAATTTAAATTATGCAAGATATTTTAATATTTAATGATTATTTATTCCCATAGCTTATTAAAACTAGTTCAGAAAACTTACAGTGAGGTGGATCATAGTCATGTTGTTAGAATCCTACTGAAGCTGATGTTTGTGTTAAAGATCTCAAAAGTGTGAAGAACCAACCTGAAAAATAACTTCATACCAGTGGGCAGTTTTACTTTTCTGACTGATCCTTCCAGGCAATAATCTATTATTTCTTGTTTTATTTTAAAAAAAACATAAAGCAATATAAAGCAATTAACTCACACAAGAAGACAGGGACACATTTGCATGGTTGCTTTGTTTCCTTCTGCCTCATTGACCTCTGACCTCCAACTACTTCCTAGCTGACTGTGTGCAGGTGCTGGGTCGAGATGTGATCTGTCAGGTGATGGGGTCTGTTTTTAAACACCCTCTCTGTGCTGCCAAAGCCATTAGGAAGGAAGAAAACCGTCTCTGAGAGCAGGTCAGAGGTGATGGAGGTCAAGAACAGACAGGAAGGCTTTAATATCAACATCTGGGGCTGCACTTGTTACGAGATGATGTTTTATCTACACAGACAGCTCTCACACAGACTGTACACCTTGTTTGTTTTAGTTGCGCACCTGTACATAAAATAGGCCCTCTTGTAAACGTGTGTTAGAGTAATGTTTTGTCATCAGCCATGGACCTGAAGACGCTTTGGCACTTTGATAGGTTCTAGATAGAATGATTTAATAAAACATGAACAAAACAAAATGAAAACCTTTGAATCCTATTTATATATAGTAAAAACAGAAAAACTGTTAAAGAAATATTTATCTGTTTAAGTATTTCAATCTAGCCCCAGAGTCCTGAAGGCCTGTGCAGAGCAGCTCTGTGGGATTCTGCAACACCTCTTCAACCTTAGCTTGACCCAAGAGAAGGTTCCACTGTTGTGGAAGACATCCTGTCTGGTTCTGGTACCAAAGAAAACTCACCCATCAGTCATCAACAACTACAGACCCATTGCCCTGACATCCCACATCATGAAGGTCCTGGAGAGACTCCTGTTGCCCACCTGAGTAAGCAAGCCAGCACAGATCAGGACCCCCTGCAGTTTGCTTATCGTGGTGGAGATGGAGTTGAAGACGCCATTATACACCTGCTTCAACAAACCCGCTGTCACCTGGACAAAGCAGACAGCACTGTGAGGATCATGTTCTTTGATTTCTCCAGTGCATTTAACACAATTCAGCCTGATCTGCTTCGTCTGAAACTCCAGGAGACTCAGGTGGAGGCCTCAACAATCGCCTGGATCCATGACTACCTGACAAACAGACCACAGTTTGTGAGACTCAAGGACTGTGTGTCTAACCAGGTGGTCAGCAGCACAGGAGCACCACAGGGGACTGTACTCTCACCATTCCTTTTCACTCTGTACACTTCAGACTTCCAGCACAAGTCAGACTCCTGTCATCTCCAGAAATACTCAGATGGTTCTGCAGTTGTCGGGTGGATCAGAGATGGACAAGAAGCTGAGTACAGAGAGCTGGTGGACCGCTTTGTGTCATGGTGTGGAAACAATCATCTCATCTTGAATGTGAACAAAACAAAGGAGATGATTGTAGATTTCAGGAGAAACAGGCTCAGATCAAACCCTGTTTCCATCATGGGAGAAGAAGTGGAGGTGGTTGAGGAACATAAATACCTCGGTGTTCATCTGGACAACAGACTGGACCCATCACTAAAGTGTAAAAAAAAAAAAAAAAAACTCTGCATTTTAATTTTAAATCCCAACTTTTACCTTCTTTTTTTGAAGTTTTAAACTATCCTCAAATATTCTCCTGGATTATTGGGGGTTTATTTGTTTGTTTTTTTACTCATTTTTAAACCAGTTCTTGTAACTAACCATTTAATGCTTACATTATCTACAGAAGAGGGTGAAATTGATAAAGAAAGAAGCAAACAAATATGGAGATACCAGACTCAGGACTAAAAAGAGGAGACAAGGTCCAAACAGAAACTTCACTTAGACCTTCAGAAGACCTGCTGAAGACATAAAAATCATTTAAACTATGGGTTCAATTCAGAGTAAAATTCCATCCAGAAAAACAACATTTTAAGTAGTTTATTTAAAAATACCACTTGAAACAGCATGAAACATTAAATCATTTAACACTAACTGTAAAGATGTGCACCAGTTTAAATCACATTTTACAATACTTGGCTAAATAATTCATACCTTTGTACTTTTCCCACATTTTGCCCTGTTGCAACGACAACATCACAGGGTTTGATTTGGATTTCATGTAACTGACCAACAGAAAGTATTGCATAATTATGATGTAGGGTTTATATTGTTTTTACAAATAAAAATCTGAAACATGTAGCATGCATTTATGTATACAGACCCTTTTACTCTCATGCCCCAAAATAAAATCTAATGAAAATATTTGTCTTCACAAGTCACCTAATTAATCAATAAAGTGTGTTAGAGTGGCCTAGTCAAAGTCCAGACTTTAATCAAACTGGATCTGAGGCAAGATATAAAAATGGGTGCTCACAGACACTCCATCCAATCTGACTGAACTTAAGTTACTCTCCAAAGAAGAATGAGCAAAAGCGTCTCTAAATGTGCAAAGCTGAGGTTTCCTGAATATATGTGTACACCACACTTATCAGAAATTTACAAGTAAAAGAAAACAATAAGTAGAAGGAAATCAGCTTAACTACCTGGTGTTGATATATGATCTAAAGTCCTAATAAAATACATCACAAGTTAGAGAAGTATGGCTACTATTGCAAGGCGCTGCGTAGAGTGGTGAAGAGATTTGGAATCTAAAGAAATAAAACTCATTTGAGGTTGACTTCAAACACTTCGGTAGTAGTCCAGCTGGCCACAAGTTACTAAATCTGAAGGTGACTGACTGACTGATGTTTATGCGTGGTCCTCAACAAACAGGTCCTGAGGCACATCCTGCTGCTCTCTGAGCTGCCCGGACTCGCAGCTATTGCTCTGCAGCATGGTCATGAAGAACGCGCACACGCTGGCCCAGGAGCTGCCGCAGTACTCCTCCGCTGTTCTTCGCTTTGCGCACGCCGTGGTCGTGGCGTGGACATGCGGCGGCGGCGCCGTGGGAGCAGTGGTGCTTCTTTTCACGCTGTTCTGATCCAGCCTGAGGTGCACATCTCTGGGCGCGCGCTTACACATGCCTGCTTTTACCAGCGCGCGCCCGTCCACGCACACTTTGTTCTGCAGCTTCTTGAAGGCGCGCGCCACTTGTTTCCAGAAGGCGTTGGGGTCGGAGTTGTAACCCGGGCAGCCCCGGGGTCTGCCGAGGTACTCGCAGCTGGATTTGGTGACCCCGCCCCGCCTCGGCGCCCCGGGTGTCACGCAGCTCACCCAGACCTTCACCGCTTCTCCGGCTTCTCCCGCGCTCCACGCGCACCGCATCCTGTCACCAGTGGAGAATGTCCCTCCGCCGATCTGCCGCGCGGTGCCGGGCTGCTTGGCGCCAGAGGCCCGGAGGGGTCGCTGCTCCAGGGGAACCAAAAGCAGCCACAGAGAGAAGAGAGCCCTCGGTGGAAACATCACTGCTTGAAGCAGAAAAACCACAACCCACCTGGAAACGCAGGAGAAACATGATGATGCACCACCTCTGACCTAAAACATTCACTTGAGTGATAGAAAGTAATATGGGTTTTGAGGCAAAGTTAGGGTATTTTTTCATCCTGGGTAATTTCAAATTTTATGCTTTTCCATATTTTCATTTTAAAAGTTTCAGCCGAAGTCTTGGATATATTTGAGATCTAATGACAAGAAATGTGCCAAATTACTTTTTAATATGAATTGATGATGTTTGAGTTACAGATAAAGGACATTAGAAGATTTTTAAACTCCAAAACAAAACTTTATCTAATTTAGAGTGGTGGAGGGGGGGGTAATACAACCTGGTGACGCTTTTACGCATCGAACATGTTCAAGTTGTAAATTCACTAAAGTTTTGAACAGCAATTAATATTTTTAATTTTTTTTGCAGAATTCCATAGCTACCATACTTAGCTTATAGTAGAACCAGAGAAATCACATGTAAGACACTGAATCTTACCAGAATGATGAGCGCCGCTGTGCGTAAATCTGCGTGGTGTGCCTCGGTGTGGTCCGGCGCGTGGTTTTTCCTGCATGGCTGTGCAGCACGCCCACCATTCAACCCATTTCAACCCATGCACTCTCATGCTCGCAGGGAAATCCTTTGAGAAGAATCCTGGCACAAGGGAATAGCTCCTGCATGAGCAGACACGACGTGTCCACATCTGATTTGATGCCTGGTGTGGATCAGAGCAGAGCGTAAACCGAAGGCGGATTCTGTGAGTCAAAGCATACATGTTGGCTCACGCTCTGATAATCTTAATAAGTCTGATTATTAATATAGCATCACAGCAGTCACACAACGTTTTCCTCCGATCATCTTCATCGTTCAGCCTCCAGTAGGCTGTCGGATTTGATTTGGATTGCTTTGTCTTTTCAGCTTTAATTGGGGCCTGCCATAGCAATGCATGGAGGCAGTGCAGTGCATGCAATGCATGGAGGCACCTATTACTCTCCACCTCCAAACCGTAGCTGCACCCCCACAATATATATATATATCTATATATCTATATATAGATATATATATATATATATAGATATATAGATAGATAGATAGATAGATAGATAGATAGATAGATAGATAGATAGATAGATATGTCCAGGATATGGACTGGAAGCCCCAAGGTCAAAGTGGGGCACACCCCCAAAGGTGGTGGAGAATGACCGAGCTAAGATCCTGTGGGACTTCCAGATCCAGACAGACAAAATGGTAATGGCGAACCAACCGGACATCGTGGTGGTGGATAAACAACAGAGGAAAGCCGTTGTGGTGGATGTAGCAATACCAAGCGATTGCAACATCAGGAAAAAGGAACACGAGAAACTGGAGAAATACCAGGGCCTCAGAGAGGAACTGGAGAAGGCCTGGAAGGTGAAGACCACAGTGGTGCCTGTGGTCATCGGGGCCCTCGGGGCAGTCACCCCCAAGCTGGAGCAGTGGCTAAAACAGATCCCAGGAACAACGTCAGACATCTCAGTCCAGAAATGCGCAGTTCTCGGCACAGCCAAGATACTACGCAGAACCCTCAAGCTCCCAGGCCTCTGGTAGAGGACCCGAGCTCAGAGGTTGAGAAAGACCACCCGTGGAGGGTGAGAAGGGAATTTTTATATATATATATATATATATATATATATATATATATATATATATATATACTTTAAGTTCTCAGATAGTAGCCTGTAAGTGTCATAAGGTATTGGTTATATTATTATTATTTATTGCAAAAAAGAAAGGAAAGAAGGGAGAAGTAAAGTAGAACCCTTTTAAATGAAGAATTTGACACATTTTGCACATATCTGGGGGTTTTAGGGGTTTACCAAGTGTTTGGCATCATCTTTAATACATAACAACATGCTGAAATGTACTGTGAGTTTTTTGCACTCTTGAAGTTAAATTTATAGGATGTTTCAACCTGTTAGAGAACATATATTTTTTATTGTGTCCTGAATTTAAGAACCCTAAAATTCTTAGAAGGTGTCCTTTCTTTTTACGGTTGCTGTAGGTTTTAGCTGAAAATGTGTCAGAAAGGGAACTGAAAGATGATGCATCTTTCAGGTGCTGTGCCAGGAGCTTGCTGTATTTTTTTCCTGTTTGCTAAAGACATTGTTTCTGTTTATTTTTCATAACTGTGAACAAGAACTGGAGATAAAATGAGTAAAATGTTGCCAAAAATTAACAAACTATTGATGAAGATTACTTTAATTCTTGATGCTCTTTTTTCTTTTAAAACATTCAGCAAAATGTTACCTGTATGGTTTGATGCTACATGTTTTATTGCTTAAGTTGTTCAGTTACACTGGTGTGTGTGTGTGTGTGTGTGTGTGTGTGTGTGTGTATCCTCTGCAGGCTGCACACAGGCCTCCTCTGTTCCTGCACGGCGGCTCTCATGGAGTCGATTCATGCGCTCCCACAGAGCAGTGCTTGGCTCTGCCCAGACACCTTCTGTGACTGATTGTGTCTGCCCGCTAACAACTTCCTCGAGCCGGCAGCTCACATGTTGTTGCAGCCTACTGGTGATGGACACAATGACTTCTTTGAGCAGAAGCGCATGCAGCAGGAGCAACAGAGCCACACAGGAGATGAGAGGTCGCCACTCTTGAATTTATTCTCTTGCTCAGAATACATGCTGCTGAAACATTCACATGACATCTGAGATAACGTTTGCATCATTTACAAAAGGAAACACACTGATGTGAGGTTTGGCTCTGTGGCTCATTGTATCCCCCCAACCCCCCACATTTAAAAACAACATTTACACCTCATAGTCCAATACTCTTGGGAAAGATGAGGAGTCTGCTCTCGTTTGTCGATGAATAATTTTCAGATGCTTTCGTGCAGACTGCAGAGAGTTCAAAGATGGGAGACTGTTGTGTTGTTAGTAATTCCAACCTGAAAAAGGGCAAACCGGTTCTTAAGATTTGATTTTATGTTTGTAATATTAAAAAAAGAGCAGTTTGGCATTACACTTTACTTCCACCTTCCCTTCGTCTTAACTTTTCCGTTACCCACCTGCATGCATCTCAGTTGTGGAACCAGCTGATGACGTAGCTGCAGAGGCCATGCAAGCTCTTCCAGCAGTACTCTGTGGCAAGGCGGGATGCCCTGGGTGCAGCCTCCTCTGTGGGACGGGTAGTGGTCTTCACCGGCTTGGGGGTGCTTTTCTTGCTCTGGTAGTCCCTGACTGGCGAGGGTGGTGCTGGCTTCACAGGTCTGTGAGTAGCAGTGGGTTTGTGCTGGGCTGGTGCTGCTGGTCTGCATTGCTCCTGGACGGGCTGTGAAGGTTTGATGGGTGAAGTCTTGGGCCAAGAGGTCAGAAAAGTCATTTGAGCCTCATCAGAGTGTTTCCTGCACATATGAGGGCGGTAGATTTTGGCTCCCTGGCAGGCGTTCTTCAGCTTCCTCAGCTCCCACATCATCTGGTTAAAGTAGTGGCGAGGGTTGTTGTTGTAGGCTCGACATTGGGTTGGTTTGCCCTGGAAGTCGCAGTAGTAGGACCGCCTTGTAGCCAAGCTTGGGGAGCTGCAGGAGACACGCAGGCGGGTAAAGTTCCCTGCTGTGGACATCCCCATAGTGCATGAGTCCTTTGTCTTGGTGATGAATCTAATGGTGTCATCCCAGACGCTGGGTTGCTGCTGCTGCTTGCTGTCGTTGCTTTGAGCAGTTGACCCACAACCAGTTACCACTAAAAGCAGCAGCAGCACCATCAGTTTCATCCTGGTCCTCATGGCAAAGTTAGGTTCTGGACTGCTGCAGGCACTGCTCCGTTTGCTCCAAGGGGCTAAAGCATGCACATGCAACTTTACAAGCTGACAGATGGTTTTATTTAGGATTCAGACTTAAACTCCTCCTCCACGTGCTTGTACAAACTGAAGCTACGTGCACCATGTCTAAAATGATTGACGAGATGGCTGGAAGGAGAAGAGGGCACAGAAACCACAGGAGGAACAGGAGAGCTGATGAAAAGTAAGAGGCATAAGAGAGGCTCACACATGAGGCCGGATGTTGGGAAAACAGGAGGACTATTGACTATTGATGAGAAGGAGGGCAGCAGGAGTTTGGAGCTACTGTGCTGAAACAGTATTTGTCTCCTTACTGATTTCTTCTGGGGGGGTCTCTTTTATCATGCTTACATCTTTCAGATCATCAGTCAGTTTTACTATCAGACCAGGATAACTATCCAGTGATTGCTTTTATTCAGAGGAAACAGCTATCCCAACCAATCTGGCCCTGTGTGAAAAGCTGGTTGTGAAACTCTTGGTGACTGCAACTGTCAAACATTGACCAAAACTGGCAATGAGTCTTTTACATCACCTTTACACCTCCTTCATTGTTCTATCAGTTATGGCAAGTCATCCAGGTGCTGAAGCAATAAAGCAGCCCCAGACCACCACGCCACCACCACCATGTTGATGTTTTATTTCTGAAATGATCGGTTTTATGTTGAAGAGGGAAAACGCTTTTCAAAATGTTTCACAGAATATTATCCCAAAAATCTTTGAAATAATCCAGATGTTTTTATGCAAATATCAGACAATCTCTATAGTTCTGCATCCTAGGTGCACAAAGGAACATTATCATAGATCCTTCCTCCCAGCAGCTGTTAAACTCTAGGACTATCACTACTCTCAACAAACTCAAACTGTTTATGTCCCTGCTGGTGTTTGCATAGCTGTACTCATATAAATAACATTTCTACTGGTATTTACACATCTCTGTCGTTTGCACTGTTTTCATTTTCATACATTGTAAATAGTCTTTTATCTTTAATGGACAAATACACGTGCACATTTTGTATATTTTTAAAATTGATCCTACCCAGTTGCACCTTCCTTAGATCAGAGTTAACTGGTTTTGATAACTGCACAGTATTTTATGTGATAATTTTGTCCTTACTGTATTGTATATTATCTGTGGTATTGTTTTTTAAAATATGTTTTTAATACTCTTTTATCTTTGTGTGATCTGGGCTCTTTTGTTACCTCCTGGATGAGTCATTGATGCCCTCTTAGTTTTATTTTTGTAGGACAGCTACTAATGAGGAGGTTCACCACCGTTCTGTGTTTTGTCCATTTGTGAATAATGGCTCTAACTTTATTTCATTGGAACCCCAAAGCCGTAAAAATGGTGTTTCTAAAATGTTCTGGAGCTTCTTTAGATCAGGGCATGACATGTTGCTTTTAGCCTAATTTTGTCAGACAGGTTCCAATAAAGTGACTCATTGATTTCTAAGCCTGACAGTCAGGTTGTGGAGAGTGAAACAGAACTTGGCCTCCAAAAAATAGCTAATTCACAATAAACGGTAGCGTTTTCTCATGGGGCCACTTTGGTTTGAATAATCTTTTTTTCTCTTTATGAATGAAATCATAAACTGAAACTGCATTCTGGATTTATTCTGGTTCTGAAACATGTTAACAAACCAGGAGAAACCTGGAAGGAGACAAACATTTTCTCACAGCTCTGTATAGTGAAGCCTGCAGTTGATGGATGGCTAAAATAGAGCTGATGATGTCTATGTTTAGTTCTTCTCATGTTCTACAATTAAAAATTGACTTTGCATTTTGACAAAGCATCAGTGTAAAACTGCTAATTGGGTAAATGTGCCTATGAGCTAGGTAGACCACCAGTCTCTGTAGAAAGGTCCAACATGGACCACCAGCAGAACTGAACCCTTCCGGGGTCTCTGGGGATTTATACGTCACCAGACATGAGTTTGACTGTAAAGTTTCTGCCTCCTGGAAACCATCAGAGCTGAGGTGACCTTTTAATTTGGCTTCCAGGGGTGGACTGGTAATTACTCTTTGAAGGTGCAGATCCTGACCACCTCTGTTGCCCCCTTACATGTGGCTACAGGGATGATGTCAACCCTATTTTATATTTATGGGCACATTTTTGCTCATGAAGGACCTCATTTTATCCTTATTATAAAGGCAGTGAATACAGAACTGGATGACAGAAGTAATGTTTTAGTCAGGATGTGTCAAGCTGCGAGGCATCTTCTCACAGCAGCAAAGACCAGTTCTGCCTCCAGGAAGTTCATACACAAGGATATTCAATGCACTACACTGGCACTGCTGGTAAAGAACAGCTTCAAAGCAAATTCATGTTTGTTGTAGAAGCATATTCTCACTCTGACATTTAATTCTTTCAATGCAGAAAAACTCCAACATTAAATTTTTTTTAAAAAACCAAATCAGCAGAACCACACAGGACAAAGACTGACTTTCCTCCAGAGTTTCTCCAACTTTTCACCAACATCCTGTAGAGATGACGGCAGAGTCGGACCACCGCTGTGCTAATTCTTCTCTGGCACATACCAAAGATTCCCAGTGGGGTTGAGGTCCGGACTCTGTGGTGTATGCGTGCTAATATTTCATTTATTGTTTATTTGATAGGGACAGATAGAAAAACATAGATCAAAACAATCTAATGCCTGCATCACAGTGCATATAGCTGAAGCTAAAAAGTCAAGATCAATAGGAAATGCAATAAAATTATAAAATACACACACACATATATATGTGTGTGTGTGTGTATGTGTAGTTCACAACAACTGTCATCTCGAGGCACTTTACTAAAAAATTTATTTTAGTTCAATCCCACATATGTTCCAAATGTTCCTAGTTATCAAATATATCAAATAGTGTATCAGGTTCAGTTCATTCTCCATATTAATTGAAGGTTTCTATCATAGGAAGCCCAGCAGAGCGTCGGGTCGTTGGCCAGCAGCATTCACTCCTGGCTGAGCAGGGAGCCACAGGTTGAAGCTCTGGTTGAATAAGATATGCTGACTTTTATTTACCTGTCTGCTTTTCTTTTTTTACTTTTCTTTAATGAGCTCCCTAAAATTAATGTTAATTCCACTCTCTTTGTGGTGGATTTATTTTTATCCTGTGGTTAAATTGGAGCCATTTAAAATTTGCTCTACAACTGATTAAATTAAAATGAAATTAAGTTTGTCAAATGTGGGACAACAAGGGGAAGTACAAAGTATTAAGAGCAGGGATGCTAATAAACTCACTGCACAGGGTTTCCTCTAAACATAGGATTTATTAGCAGGAAGTTTTCCCAAAGCAGTAACTGTTCTCAAAATAAGAAGAAGAAGAATGAGTGGTTTGTAATGACAGCAATCAGACAGGTAAGGCACAGAGAGAAACAAGTGGGGAGACAATCAAAGAACGTTTCCAGGTCAGGAACTGAACCCCAGACGGCTGCGTGGAGAACAAACAGCCTGCGTATGTGGAGCGCCTGCTGAAGCCGCTCTACCCCTTCACCATGCGCCACCCCACGATTATTTTGTCAAGATGTCTCAGAATGAGGCTTTTGTCTTTACTAAGGGTTGCTATTAACGATGTGCTGCTCTCTTGTCTTTCTCTTTCTCTTTAAAAAGCTTGTTTGAGGCTTACATGATGTGTCTCTGCAGCTCAGATGACACAGAGAATAGTTGCAACAATTTATGATCCACGCATCAAAAAGTCAGCCCTTCAAAAGGAAGAAACACAAAACAAAGACTTGTTGGACTCAAGTTTTTATTCACAGATCTGCTCCTTCTGAACAAACTCCAAAATTTGTCTTTGGTCCTTAGATATCTGCTGTCATGGCAACAGGGCTTGTTGTAATGGTCTGCTACGCTGCCTTTGTGTGCTAACTGTCCTGAAATACTTGTTAACATAACATGATGCTTAAAAGTTGAATATGTTCACACCAGTTTTTCTTGCTTGTTATGGGATAAACTCTGGAGCTGCCAATTAACTCATTTAGTATTTAAAGGCAAAGTTCAACATTTTGGGAATCCCCTTTGTGTTTCCTGGCAGTTAGCTGAGAGAAAAATGTCTAAATGTTATTAAAAACTTGAAGATGAATGTGTTTAGAACAAAAAAAAAAAATCCAAACTCTTTGATCCATCCAAATTATTTTTGGTATAAGATGTAATCTCAATTACAAATCTATACTATGAACTAAAATGTACCTTTACCTACAAAGCAAATTTTAGGCTGATGGATGGACGGGTGGATGGATGGACGGACGGGTGGATGGATGGACGGGTGGACGGATGGGTGGGTGGACGGACGGGTGGGTGGATGGATGGACGGACGGGTGGATGGATGGACGGACGGGTGGATGGATGGATGGACCAGAGTTTTTCTGCAGACATTCATGATGACAGATGAAAAGGTAAAGCTCTGGTGATCAAAAAGACTTCTCATAAAGCCATTATTAGGTTAAACTTCTAATATTTTAAGGAGTATATTATATTAATCTTTTCTTCTGTTAGTTACCCAGCTGATGTGTTTCATTATTTAGCAAAACTATTGCCCTGACTGTGTTGTTTTACACATTCCCCTAAAAATCTACGCTGTCAATCATCTGAAAATAATTTGAGCTATGATACAAATATCACCAGAGAAAAAAGCCAACCAAATAATAAATCTACAAAAAAACAAGACTAGCATTATGTAAAACAAAGATTAACAAAAATATATAAAACTTTCAAAAGTTTTGAAAGTGTATAAAAATGAACACTTCAGTCGTGGTGGTAAAACTGATATACATGCAGCTTAATTCTCTGCCGTTTAGCAGGAACTGAGAGATTTCTGCAGCATGGAAAGCTGAACGGATGCTGGAGCGACCAAGAGAGGACTTTCAGTGTTTGCAGATGGCTGCCTTCAGAGAGCTGTTCAAACGAGCTGAAGGAGAGCTGGGGGGCTCATCCTGATTATTGGTTTTTGTTCCCTTTGTTTGTTCCCCTGCAGCTTTAGGTGATCTGAAAGGACAGGGAGGGAGCCACTGGTTAGACTGTCATCACTGTTTAGAAAAGAAGTGAGTTTAAAAGTGAACGCGCACCTTTACAGGACCGATCAGTTCCAGTTCTCCTGTCCACTGTGGACGAAAGAAGGAAATAAATCAAACAAGGTGAAGCACAAATGAAATCCTCAGATTTGACTTATTTTCCACCAAATGTTGGTGTCAACTCCCTTTTATCAGTTAGTACCCAGAACTGGACCATAAAATCTGTTTCTTTAAGGCTTTGAATGACTGACAAGCTCTACATTTTCTAAACAGAATAAACAATGCTTTGAATGTTTGAGTATTGTTAGGATTTCTATAAATCACCAGTGCAGCTGTCAAATTAGTAAAAAAAAAAAAAAAAAACTATTATTCCTTAATGCGGGATTTTGTTCTGTGCTGAATAAATGTCTTCAAATTCAAGTTTAGAGTTTTCTGAAATTTTCTGTCTTAGATTATTTTCAAGGCTTGACTTAACCTTAAATCATGGAACAGGTTTCAATACAAAGCAGACAAGTTAGCTAAAGGCCATTTTTATTTTTATCTATTTCTTTAGAGAAATCCTTCAAAAGTACTGAAGATAGTCTGGTTTAACAGACATGTAAACAACACCAACACTGCTTCTCAAGACCTACTTCCTGTTCAGCTTGGTTTGGGTAAATCACGATGCGTCTCAGCTGCTGTATGATATCTTGGCTGGATTTTGTTTCCTATGTTTTAAAGGCAAGTCATTCATCTGCTGATGATGGCTTTTCTTTTGTCCTCTACTTTACTCATTTTAGCGACGTGAAACATGAACCATCTTCCATTTGACTCATCTAATTAAAACCAGCATCATTTAAACGAGCCTCTGACTGCTTGGAAGCAAATGAAATTAGGGCAGTTTTAAACTTCTGCACAGTGGGTCAGTCAGATGTCCCCAGGGATACTATTGCATCATGGCTGATGGAGGATGTATGACAGGAGCAGATGGAAACTTTGTTTTTCTTTGGCTTTTCACTTGAATCTTTAAGAAAAAGATAAAAGATCAAGAAGGTGAGAAGAAATATTAAGAACAAAAAAGGTGGTGATGATGATGACGGATGTGTCTCAGCAGCAGGATGAAGCCAAACCGAGGATGGTTTGATGCTCAGTGGTTCATGGACAGTTAGTGGAGCTAAGTGACGGTTAGACGCCGGTCATAAATACCTCCAACAAGGAAGAGCAATCCTGCAGGTCACCATTCACTCGGTGGAGCTGAGGCCCGAGGGAACCAAGTCAGTGTGTCATTATAGGGAGAGCTAAACACACACACACACACACACACACACACACACACAGGAGGAAGTCCTTATAAATATATTAAAAACATGTTTTATTCAACTTTCTTTGGTCTACAGATGAAATTCCCTCCACCGATGAACCCTGCTGCATGCAGACAAGCACAGTGTAGAGGACTGCTCACACCTGAGCAGAGCAATGTTTCCACTGATATCACACACCTGTTTATCACAATTACCCGTTTCAGCCCCACTACGACACACGATGGAGGGGGTGAGACGGGAAGGACAACAGGAACACCTTCCTGAAGCTAAAAAGAGTGAGCTGATGCTGAGAAGTGGCAGGAAACCGGTCAGAAAGCTATGATGAGGTCTAAAACATCCCGTTACACAACGGCGCGGATGAGAGGAAAAAGGTGCATGAAAAGCTGAGAGACATTAAAGTGTGACAAGCCACGGGTAAGAATAGCTGGAGGAAACACCAGCATTCACCGTGAGGAGAATCAGCGGTCCAAGAAGAAGAACGAGGCAAAGAGACAGAAAACATGGCGGATTAGTTTTGATTTGAGCTAAGCCAGAAAATACCCCGAATCTCTGATAGCAGACAGGAAAACTTTTCCTCTGCAGGTGAAGGTGCAAAATCTTTGCTTCAACTCACTCTTCGAAGACGTCCTCTGTGTCCATCCGTCTGTAGTATTTGGCCAGTTTGACGGAAAAGATGATGCTGGGAATCAGAAGGATGCAGCAGGTTCCTAAACCCATCCAAAATGTGTTCTGGAAAGCAAGTTCCAGAAAACGAGTTACTCAGTTGACTGTTACACTGGAAAGTGGCAGATCTTTAAATACAGAAAATACAAACAATGGTGGTAGGTTTTCAAAGCTCATGTGTCATCTCACTGTGCTGCCCACAAATGACAGAAGCAGAGGGGAGACTGCAGCAGAATGCTGGGTGGAGCTTGTTAAACTCTACATGTTAAGACCAGGGCTGGTCCCAACCACATGCTGTCTGCGGGCCTAAAGCAGAATTAGATTTGGGGCCCCTCTTCCTGTTAGGACCACCACTAATGGCATTTCAGTACAGATTTGGTAGAATCCTGGGGGGGGGGGGCAAAATGCAATAAGCAGTCAGAGATGCTGGATATTATTTGCTGAGATGTACTTGAGAACAAACTGAGCTCAAACACAAAGAATAAACTCATAGCCTCAGATTGTAACTATTCTAACACAACGATTAAACAATGAAGATTACTGTTTGCACTTCTATTAAGTAAAAATCTGAAATTCAAAATTTGAACAACTTCAAATCTTGTGATTTATCTAAGCATAAACCATCTGATCAATCAGAATCAGCTTTAGGAATTTGACTTTGGCTTCACAGGCTCAGTCTGCAGACATGAAGCATAAACATAGACGCTTTACAGTATGTACATTTATGTTTGTACATACAAGATATTTTAAAAGACATGTCATAATTATGCAAATATTCCTATTTTGTTCCACAGCTGACTACTCTGGGGGATTTCAATTTTCTAAATTTAAATTTCCAATTTACTGATATTCTCATTCCTAATAAACACATGCACATATTTTAGAACTGCTATCTGAGTTAATGCAATCACAGGAGGCTCCTGCTGGCAGCTTAATGTGGCTCTGGATGAGATACAGAGGAGATTTGTTTTGTCTGACTGATATTTAAATGGCATGTAATGGTTGTCATGGAGACTTGGTGATGTTTTGAAACTATCTTACTGTGTGTGGTGGGAAGCTAAACGAAGGTCCTCGTCCAGATTGTTTGCCACAGTCCCAGTTATTTTAAGCTTTTCTACTCCTGTTCTGTCTGCAGATATGGGCGGCTTTAGGAGAGCAGGTTTTCTTTAGGTTATGACCTGACTTATGAAGACTGACACGTCTACTTTTCTTGAACGACAAAAGGACGGAATTTATTTTTCGCCTTTCAAGTCATAGTGGGGGTTCGCCTGAAAGCCATTAGAGCCACATCCAGTCACACGCAGGCGTTCATACACCCATATGCAAATCAGTAAACAACTTTCCCATCCAACCAGTCTCCCTGACATGACATCTTCTCTTGTCTCTCCCATTTTGAGGAGTTACAAAGAGCAGTGGGCCTCTATGCTACAATATATTTGTACCCCAGAGAAACACAAATGGAATAAAATCTAAAATTAAATTAAAAATGCCTGTTAGATCTGTGTTATAGAAATTATTTGGAGTACCATTAATTATGACTCTGGTGACTTTGTTAAATGGAAATATTTCTTAACATGATATTTATTTAAACTTATAAATAAATGTACTGTGAGATTATGCTTAGGCAATAAAATTGGAATTCATGAAAATTATTCTGTAATTTTTTTTGTTTTATCAACACTAAAAAAAAAAAAAAACACTGATAACAAACGTCAAACTTTTCCAGACTTTTAATAATTAAACAAAACAAAAAAAACCCTGAGGTTAAAGCTGCAGTATGTAACTTTTATAAAAAATGTTTTTCATATATTTGTTGAAACTGTCACCATGTCGTGACAGTATGTTATGAGGCAGATGATCTGTGAAAAGATCGATCTCCTCCACCTCCTCCCTGAGCTGCTACTGCCGTCTAAAGAAATGCGTCGCTCCCGACCTGAAACAACCAATCAGAGCCAGGGGGAGGGGCTTAGTGCTGCCAGTCACTGTCGTGTACGCGCTGCTCAGTGTGCTAATGGCAGAAAAGCAACTCACCGTTGCAGGAAAACTGTTTATCTGTCGTCATCAGTGGCCATGCTAGCTAGCCTTAGCATTCACAACAGTCTCTGCTGGCTGCAGCGCAGCAGAGCGCAAGAGCGGAGGGAGGGGGGGGAGATGAGCAACGCCACTCTGACGGTGATTGGCGGCGCTAAGACCCGCCTCCTGGCTCTGACTGGTTGTTTCTAGATAGCACTGGAAGAAGGCAGAGGACCTTAATTTTTTCACAGATTATCTGTCTCCTACCATTGTGTCACGACATAGTGACAGTTTCAACAAATATGTAGAACAATATTTTTTTATAAAAGTTACATACTGCAGCTTTAACTACAGTCATAGTCAATAAATTAGAGTATACCTCCCGATGAGTCTCCTCTGTTAGATTGAAAGTACCTTTTGGAAATGACAACCTTTCAACAGATATTAAACATACTTTTCATTAAGCCCATATTTTTGTTTTTAAAAAGTAGTTTTTTATTGGTCTGATGTAATATTCTAATTTTAAATGTCATGTTTTCATTAGCTGTAAGTGGAAAATCATCATAATTAGCAGAAATAAAGGCTTTCAAAGATAAGATCCATCTGTGTGTAACTAATCTATATAATGTGTTTCACTTAGTGATAAAGTTCCAGAAATAAACGGGCTTTTCAGACATATTCTAATTTATTGAATGGGTCTGTATATGGGAAAACTCACAAACACACGCAGACAAGTATAGGTGATGGAGGTAGATTTTTAAACTGTTGAAGATGTGCTTGTGTGTTTACGAGAAACACATACATTATTCATACACTGAAGGAAAGTATAGAAATAATGTATGTATATATAAAAAGGATTATCATATTATGTTCCTTGAACTCAAGAAAACTTTTGGCGATGCATGATTTAATAAGTGCTGTAAACATAAACCTGAAGTGGCCAGCAGAGCTCAGAGTGAAAACAGTGGACAAGCTACACTGTGATGCCCCACCCAGACTCCAAACAGCCATCTTGGTGTGTGAGCATCCTGTTCCTGACACAGTCTCCTCCCAAAACTCCCAGCTGCTCTAAAAGAGCCATTGATCTGTTTTCAGCTGGCAGCCTGACTTACTGTGAACACACAGAAACACCCACAATGAGACCTTACCACTGAGTCAATGATGAAGCTGCACGCCACTATCTCCATGCTATCCACCATGTTGCTGATGGGTTTACACTGGGCTACCTCTGCAGATAGCTGCAGGGGGACAAGAACACACAATATATTCACAGTTTAGACGCAGAGTATGTGTGGGAGTTTCTGCTGCTGCTGAAACCAACTTAAATCAACAGATGAAATGGTCCAGGAAATCAATGGACTAGCTGTTATTTGCCGCCAGCATCATAACATCTTGTTAAAGTGAATCAACTCCAGGAAGTCCATTAGAACTGCCACACTGTCTATATAGTAAGACCAACATTAGTGCTAACAGTGGCCCTTTGTGCTGTTTTCCTGTCCTGACTCAGTCAATTGAAAAGTAAAAATAAACCAGTGAAAAGATTTGGAAAACACTCACGGAGTTTTTAACCCACTCAGTGTACTGTTTGAAGTATCCCACCAGGCTCTGCACGAAGGCCTTCGTCTCCTGCAGACAGACGGGTTAGAACAATGTGACCGCATCATGTTTCAGCTTTAGAGACTTATTATTTATTAACAACATGCCATTAAAATGAGTTTTAATAAAAGTTCAATGCTCCATAAGAACATTTAATAATTTAAGTAATCTTTAGAAAGAAAAAAAAATGTTTAAAATAAGCAACTTTTAAAAAATATATTGTAACATTTGTCAGCTTGCTTCATTCTGTGTACAACATGGTGCAAAGCCCTGAAACATCCTTCTGAATTTATATTTTGCTTACTTCAAGACTTTTTGCTGCTCTTTCACCCCTTTTTCCAACAGTGTACCTGACTGACTATGTTTAGATAAATCTTTAATTGCTAAGCTGCTTAACGCTCACCTACAAATGAAAAAAACTCTTAAACTTTAAAGATGAGGAACTGTTCCTCATGCATGTTAAAGAAAACCTAGAAAAGAAGCTACTGTCACTCTGTTTCTGTTCATATTATTTTGCTACACAAGCTGACATATTGACAATGTGTTTAACGCAGCCCAAAAGCAAAGACATGAAATGAGTTTAGAAAACATAAAGTCCTGCCACATAAAGGATGTGTGTTGCTTATGATGTGCCACTGTTACATTACTGTGTGTAAAGGGATGAAGTGTGTAAAATTTACAGCCTGCCGCTGAATGAAGGAAGTGTAGGTCTCTTCCTGCCATGGTATCACTATCTTGTTGTGGGGTTTTCTATGTTTAATGAGGATCTGACCATTTTGGGCTGAAAGTTCAGAGCTGTGTATTCAGTCAGTGAGTGCCCTCAAGTGATCAAATCATTATTTACTAAATGTTTCACAAGACAGAACCAACTCCCCTGCCATGACACTCATAGGGTTATTTACATAAAGCAGCGGATTTTGTACAACATGGAAACTTCATACAGATACTTCCTGAATTTGTCTGTGGCACTTTGTTACCAGCAAATGTCACAAACACTCAATTAGCACCTAATTCATCTTGTTGAATCAATGAAAAATACCAACAATGACATAGTGTGACATATTATTGGTATTCCAGTACCAGTTTGGTCATTCCCAAAGAGCTGAAGGATGATGCATCTCTTAGCTCCTGGGTCAGGTGTTCAGATACTGTCCATCTGTATTAGATACTCTGACACATCTGAAGTTGTTCTCCACATGTCTACATCCCTCATCTTTTAAGAACACGCTGCTCTTCATATTTTCACGGTCAGGTCCAAGAACTGGACAGAAAAGGTTGGAATCATCAGCCATAGTTACAGAAAAAGAGCTTCAGGAAGCCCGGAGAAGTATTGAATGAGGTTAAAAGAAAATCCAGCTCTTTGGAAGCAAACATTTCCACAGTACTGAACATACCATTATCAAAAGTACTTTAGAGGAAAAATGAGAAGTTCAACATGTTATTAAAGAAAAGAATATTTACAACAACTCGTACTTCACAAATAGAAAAAGAGTTTAAAGTGTAAAAGAATATAATAAAACAAATGGCACAAATGAAAGCTCAGGGTTTACACTTCAAAATACTTCCAATAAACTTGACTAAACATGTTTTTATTCCCAAAGTTTTGCATAGTTTTGTACCTGTTTCACTACATGCGAGGCATTGTGAGTGATGAGATATTCTGCTGCATCGATGGCACTCAGGACGTTAGTGACTTTCATCTGAGACACAGACGAATTCAGTTCATATGGACACGATCAGCTGATTCCAGCTAACAATGGTTTGGTTTTCACAGCCAGTTTTACTCACAGGCAGGTCGTTGGACATCCTCTGCAGCAGTTTGATGCCTTGGCTCAAGGTGCTCTGCACGAGGAAACACAAAAACAAACCATTTCCAGATTTTTTATACATGCACACCTAATTACCCCTAGTGTCATTCAGAGCTGTTAGGTGGAGGTCCTTATTGTCGTACAGCATACACAAGCACAGCGGAAATGGACCAGTGTTCTGTCAGTGCAAACATGTCAAATAATAATAAATAACTACATAAGGTGTGCACTTACAAAAACACTGTGTACAAATAAAGACACAATAACAGGACTATAGATATGTTGCTACTGTAGGAACACACGACCCACGATTTTACAGCAAGTACAGACAGAGAACACCATACAGCAGCTTACCCGCGCTCTGACATATTTCTGTTGGCAAAGGGGGGAGGGGGGAGAGAAGAAGTTAGAAGGAACTTTGAAGGGTTTGTATTGGAAAGTGACTGTGACTGCAATGTCCTGGAGTGATGAAACAAACCCAAACCATGTCAGATGTGCAGTTTTCTCCATTACTGAACTGATTCTGTTTTTGTTTGGCTGAGTATGTTAAGGCCACATTGAGAGGAGCCCTTCCTTCCTACAGATTGCTTACCATGGCCTGCTCCAGGGGCACCACCTGCTCCCTGTGGATGCTTCTGATGCTGCTGGCATGTCCCTTCAGCGCGTTCTCCAAAGCTCCACGGGGCTTTAAAACATGAACAAATAATCTAAGACGAATAAAACTGCAGACGCGGCACATTGCTTTATAGACCCTGAAAGTAGATGATGCATGTACAGGCCTGTGGTAAATACGACAAAATGATTCAGAGAAGGTTTGAGGGAAAGTGCTGTGATCACAAGAGACCAAAATAAAGCTCTCTGGCATCAGCGCAACCTTTGTTTTGAGGAAGAGAAATGCAGAGTATGGCTTGAAGGTCAGCATACCAGTGGTAAGGCACAGAGGTGGAAACAAGACTTGGCTCTGTTCATTGTTGTGCATGAACACGTTCATTTGATGGAGCCGTTAGGGAGTTGAGCTCACAGTCTGGAGAACTTTGAACTGAACAACGCTATTGTTAAAGTGGAGACTGAAAAGGTAACGCAGCTCACCGTGACCTCATCTACCTGTGCTGTGTTTGGAGGTGAAGCAAGGATTCACACCCTGTGTTTTCATGGGCAATATTTGGATATTTCACTGAGAAAAAGCCACGGCATTCCCCCTTAAGCTGCGTGCTCAGTGTCTGCTGAGTGCTCAGCTTTGTGAGGACCTTTAATGCCACCTCTAGCTTTGCTTTCTACATAGGGATCTTAACTGAAGGCTCAAGTTCCAAACCTTAAAATGATCAGGTCACATTGAACAGTTTTTTCTTTTTCTGTTTGTTCTTTATAGACAGGAGATGCAGAGAAGCAAGTCTGAACTCCTCTCCACCCATCCTGCAGGGAAGCAACTGAAAGAACGGCTGAGATGCACTTAGTTTACATGACTGACAGTTTTGTTGGCTTAGGTGCTTAAACCTAATCCAGATTTTATGGAAAAAAGGAATAAAGGAGTTATATATAGACGGCCTGAATTTATTTTGATTTCATGTGTTGTTGCTGTGCTTTGCAACAAAATCTTGTCCACCATCTTCCAGGTCATGTTTTGCTCAGAGGTCATGTGTTTCACTTTTAGTTGCTGTTCTAGAGTTTTGGTTGACATTCTGTTCTCTCCATTAATAATGAAACAAAATCAGGGTCAGTGTCAAATAATTATTTCTCCTTCCATGTGTCTCCAGATCTACAGAGATGAGCAGTGTGATTGCTGGTGTCATGTTTACCAGCTGTGAAACCAGGACTCACCAACTGGTCGGCTTGATCCTCCAAGTCAGAGCAGAAAGACAACAGATCGACAACAGTGACTCCCTTATTCACCTGAAAACAGATTATCCTTTTATTAGAGACGTCAACAACAATCCAACCCTTGGTGATAAAATGCAAGCTATAGGAAGCGAAAACGAGTCTTGATTTGGTTTATGGTTACTGTTGCTACAGTTGGTCACTATCAACCACATACCAAGACAAAAAAGATAACTGAAGATACTTCACAAAATATTTATTTATATTTAATAAGAGCTTTCTCTGTTCTTAGATGGGGATAAAAATAATGAGTTGAAGTCTGGCATCTGGAGAGCCGCTGTTAGCGGCAACAACAGTGAGTGGTTGTTTCTGCAGGACTTTAAAAGTCTCTGACATCATTGTAGAGGACCTTAGCCGAGTCTTCTTCAGCTCAGAGCTTCATCTGATTGTTTCTGCACAGCTCTCATTTACATTCAGCCAGGACGCTTCACTCAGGATGCTGTCTCAACTTTAACTAGACCACTGCAGCACTTTGATTCTTTCCTGCTGCTGTGTTTAAGACCTTTGTCCTGTTAATGACCCAGTTTGGACCAAGATTCAGCTGTCTAATAGTTTGTTTTTTTACTTTGGTGTTCAGAGGTCACTGCAGACCAATGACTGCAAGGCTGCCTTGATCATTTGGGTGGAAAACAATCAAAAATCATCACACCTCCAACACCATGCTTGATAGATAGTTGCTGTGTTGGGGGATCTCCAAACATGGCGCTGTGCATGTTAACCACACATCTCTACTGATCAAAGGACACTGTCCCACATGCCTTGTGTCTCATTCAGATGCAGCTTTGGAAACATGAGTTCTGCTGCTAGATCCCTTCAGAGAGAGGATGGTTTTTCCTGGCAAAGAAGCCACTCTTGTTCAGTTTCTTTTCTAACTGCAATGTCATGAACTTTATGATTTAAGACACCCACTGAGGCATGTAGAGCTTGAGCTCTTAGGGTGTAAAGTCTGTTATTTCCAGGATATTCACTTCTGGGAATATTTCCAGCTCATCTAGATGTTTTCCAAGAATGATTGCCTTCACTGCCTGCATTTATCATTAGCAGCACTAAGCTTCTATTTTACCCTCCTCATTTTATCCATAAGCTGCAAGGATGTTTTTGTCATAAATACATGACAGATATAAAAATGCTGTTTTTCACCTGATAGTGAGACAGAAAGAAAAAGAGACTCTAAGTTAACCAAAAAGTATTTCTAATATCGTCTTTAACACATAGATTACCTCAGCCAGGTAAGCCGGATAGTCGATCTCTCCAACTCCCGAGTTTGCAAAGTTCATGAGGTTATCTCTGCCGGCCTGGTCCAGCAGCATGATGTCCTTCAGGTCCACCTGGACCCCTTCAAACACTTTGGCCAGATCTTTGTTGTACTGTGGTGAAGCAGACAGACAATGAGATCATAACCATCTGCCTCATCAGAGAAGCACAAACAGTGAAACAGTGACACTCACCACAGTCCTGTTTAGGAACGAGTTAATCTTGAAGATGTTCTCCAGCTGCAGAGCGTGATACAGCCCATTGTTCTCATAGCACTCCCTGGTGGACAAACCCTGTCATTACATGCTGAACCTCAAAACTTCCATTTTTCAGACTTTCAGAGGCAATTTTAAAAATTCCTTGATCAATTTCTGGCCCATTTTTAACATATAAACACAAATTACAAACCCAAATTACTACTTCACCTGTTTTATCTGCTAAATAGCATTTATCCACTGACTGAACTGGCATCAGCTGATATAAAGCCTGTTATAACTTAAATGTTATTGTCAATTATTTTCATACTCTGATTAGTTTCTTGCCCTCATTTCTTCTTTTTCCATTTTGAAGCTCAGCTTATAGCCTTGTTGTCATCCAGCAGGATAAAATGAGACTACTTGCTTCTTTTGTCCCAGTTCTTAATGCTTTTCATACTCACACTCACCTGGACCAGGCAAATACAGACTTCAAATACATTTCCAGATTTTTCAGAAACATACAAAATTTACCTTTTTATTTGTTCATGAAAATTGCATTTTTGATATGGAAAACAACAATCAATGAAACTTCAAGACTGCTTTCAATTGAACAAAAGGGGTGTTTTGCACCTGTACATGCTGCCTAGGGTCAAGTCAATGTTTGGATTCTGGAAGAGCATCCCAGGAAGAAAATTCCTTTTTTCAGGATGGACCAGGAATGGTGTATCTATGATCTGCACAAACACAAATGTGCACCAACAGAGCAACAGTTTAGTCCATTGTGCAACACTATTCTGTTCAGATATCGTAAGGAAACAGATAAAGGCATGATTGATGAAGGATGATTTCTGCCTTCAGTACCTTGAACAGCTGTCGGTTAGCCAGTGGTTCACACAGCAGCTTCTCCACGTTGCCTCCAACAACAAACATGGTGGTAACGAGACCCATCAGCACCCAGGCAAAGATAAACGAGAATCCCACGCCACTGAACGAGAAAAGGTCTAAACATTTATCAGCTCTCAACTTGGTCTCTACAGGTTTTAATTTAGAGCTCTGGCTGGTAAGCAAAGGAAAAAAGGTCATAAAAATGCGGAAGAAGTTCAAGGGGTATGAATGCGTTTACAAGGCACCATAACACTGTAAATGTGAATATCTCAGTGATAATATCGGAGTGTTGTTATGGCAACATACGCCATCAGGAGGTTTCCACCGGTGTTTGACAGGCAGCCGCGTGTCGTCGGGGTCGCCTGCTTGTCGTAGCCGCAGGTGCCGCAGAGCAGGCCCAGCATGTTGAAGGCCAGAATCAAGACAACCGTGCAGAGAACAGCCACACAGGCGATCCACCTGCAGCACAAAACACATGTTTATTAGGCTTTACTTCTTCAACCAAGAAACCAGCATTTGATCTGATTCTTTTAATTTGATTCTTGATTCTCAATCAAGCGTGCTCAAAGCTTTTTCACTAAAAAAGTATTATTTATTATTATTATTATTTTGAAATATGAGCCGTTTTTGTGACTAAAATTTGAATTTCAGACCGGTTACGGTGCACAGGCTTCTACATGTGTTTAAAGTGAAAGATGCTAGCAGGAAAAGTTTCAGACTCCTCAGATGTTTAACATAAAGAAATGATGGATGGCGTATTGTTCTCGCACAGAACCGCTGCTGCATTTGCTGCAGACAAAAATGCTGCCTGAGCAAATCAAAACTAGTTTCAGCTGATCAGTATTAAGAGACAATCCAAGTAAACATATTGTGGGATCAAGGTTCCCAAACCTGTAGAAGTCCATCTGGTCAACCTGGGGGTAAAACGTCTCAATGAACTTGTGTCTGTCATTGAGAAATATGGTAAAATTGGCAAGAGAGGATTCCACTGGGAACATCTTGGAGAAGGCAGTGATCTCATTCCCAATCTTATCTAGCATGCTTTTCACTCCTGCAAGAACACACATGAACACAGATTAAATAACGACGACTTAAAACTGAATACAATTATTCTACCTTAAGAAGAAGAAGAAACACGAGAGTCTCATTTGTATTTTACCACATGCCATGTACAGAGAACTCAAACTTTTTGGTCATAAACTAACCCTTCACTTCATCCTTAATACATAATAGTGGCATCATCATGCTGTGGGGATGCTTTCTGTCTTCAGGACCAGGGAATCTGGTCAAAGTTGATCCAAAGATGGATGGAGATAACTACAGGTCAAGGAGAGGGTACAGACTGGGTGCTGGTTAACCTTAGATCAACGCGTGCTAATGTGTCAGAATGGCCCAGTCAAAGTCCCAGGTCTAATTGGGAATCTGTGGCAAGACGTTCATTGATGCTCTCCATCCAATCTGACTGAGTGTGAGTTATTCTGAAAAGAGGAACAGTTAAAAAAAGAAGTAAAAGAAAATTTGCAGCTCAGACTACATTGGAAGTTTCTTCACAGTATTGATTTAAGGGGGTTGAATGCTAATGCATGTCACACTTATTAGATTCTGATTTGCAAAAAACTAGAAAACCATCTTCTTTCTGCTTCATAGTTATGTACAACTTTGTACTGGTCAATCACATAAAATCCCAAGAAGACTCAAAGTCAGAGATTGTAGAATAACAAATGTGGAGAAGGTAAAAATGATGTCCAGATGCTCTTATAATTATTATATTTTCTGCAGTTCTATAAGTCCAAGTTTATTTTTAAAAATGGGACAATAAACTTTTACATTAGGGCTGCACATATCAATCTAAATATCGATACAATCAATACCAAGGTGAGTGTTGATATTGGATGGATGCTGGTGTGATAAGATCAATATTGTTGTTTACAGTTTCTCTTCCTTATGTCCAGCAAATTACTCGACTTTCCTCACTGAGTTCATGCCAGCGCATATGCAACAATTAAAATGTCAAATATCAAGAACTGACATTTTCAGTTTGAGAGCAGGATTTCATACTTTTGTAATGTTTGCACTCAAAATGTCTGCTTTCTTTCAAACACAATCGGTTTAATTCGTCCATAAGCACAGTTTTATTATTATCGATTCAAGCAGCTGGGGAAAAAAATTACTGGAACTCAAAAATATATACTTTAATGGAAAGATATATACCTCGAACCTGAAATATGAATATAACTGAATATTAACTATTTAAGGAAAAAAGTATTCCTATTTAGGTTGTATGCAGATTACAGTTACAGACTCGGTTACCCTCATAAACAATATTGTGCGGTAAATTTAAAACAGTTTTGTGGATATGCAAATGAATTTGAACAGCATCAGAAAGAACATCCATAGAAACATAAAAACACCAGACTTACGGGGCAGAGCTGTGTTTCATCATTTAAAGGCATGCATGTGAACAACAGGAGAAGAAAGAAGATGAAACATTTAGTCAAAGCTCATTTTGATCTCACAGAGCAATATACACCCCCCCTCACCCCCCCCCCCCAAAAAAAAAAAAAACCCCACAGAGACCAACAGGGATGCGTGTTTACCTGTGACAATGTTTCTGGTCTGCTCCTTTACCAGTGCTGGGGTGTCATTAAAGGAGGCGTAACCCTGCAGAGGTAAATCAAGACAGATAAGGCCATAGGGCCACATCCTGAACTGCTGGGCAGTGACGGCTCAGACACAGACACTCACCTTTTGGACAATGTTGCTCAGATCTATTTTCAGTACAGTATTTATGTTGGCCAAGGCGTGATTAACATTCGGGAGCTGACAGGCAGAACAGAAAAAAAAAATATGAGTAAGAAAATAAAAAAGGCTTTCATTCTAATTTTAATGTTACAGTGTTTAAAGGAAGAGGTCTGGACATTTTTTTTATGAACAATTATACTTTTTTAGATTTAAATTAATTTTCAGAGTATAAATATAAAATTCCACTATACACTTATGACAGACATCTTTTACTGTGAAAATATGCAAAAATCGGACTAGACGGATGGATGGATGTGATTCTTATATCAGACCATTATAAGGCTCTTCTAATACAATATCATTTCTCATCATCACCTTGGAGAAGTCAGCGTTGGTTCCAAGCTGAGGCAGCGTGGACCGGATGGCGTTGCAGGTGGGAGACACGGCTCCGTTGGTGCAGGCGGGGTCTGACAGGGTGTTGGACAGAGACGAGCGCTCCCCTGCCAGACTGGCCTGGAGCTTTCCCATTCCTTCCTGAAGGATCTCCAGCGCAGAGCTGACGTTCTCCAGGGCTTCTTTGGTTTCCCGCATGGCTAAAAACACATCAGACTGATGTAACTGAGTCAGAAATTACATTTAGACACAATAATGTGGAATTTTATGACATTAAACTGTACTCAGCACACTGACCACAAATCCACAGCCAACATATAAAACATATACAGGTTGATCTACATAAATCAGAATATCATTGATTCAAAATATAATTCTCATATATAAGATTAATTAAAAACACATTGTTTATTTTTATTAGTTCTAGTGATTATAGTTTATAGTTAATGAAAACCCAAAATTCTGTTTCTCATAAAATTATCATAGACTAATAAAAAAAGACTTTGCTCTTGTCCAGCCGGTAGTCACTGACAACAGACATCACTAAAGAAGCTTTGCAGGAAAATTTTGTGGAGGGAAAAACTGTTTGATAATAGGCTACACAAACACAGCCTTAAGAGGATTGTGATGCAAAGCCCATAATTTAGGCAAAAGGAGCCTCTAGCAAGTATTGAACACACATACAGGACAGTACATGGACGTAGTTTCAGGTACATCAACATCTCTGTATAAAACAATCCTTTTTTTTCCTCCATTTTATTTAATAAAGAATTTTCTTTTAGAAATCTACATTTGGTTTTCAGTCACTGCAAGCTATATATATATATATATATATATATATATATATATATATATATATATATATATATATATATATATATATATATATATATATATATAAATGTCTGTAATGAATCCATATAACGTGCATTACTGAAATAAACAGACTTTTTAATCATTTTAATTTTTTTTAGATGTACCTCCAAGACAAATACAAAGACTGTATAGTGGTCTGTTGTTAACACTCCAACAAATACAACACAAACACGACACCACTGGATCCAGATCAGCCTCGTTTACCTTTAATAGCACTCTCAACTTTTGCTTTAGGTTAAACAAAATGAAAAGGGAGCACAGAAACAGGAAAGTACAAATAATGTGAGGATTTTATTTAATGTGATGTACTTGTGTTACTCTTCAATAATCAATAAGGTCAAACAAAAATCTGTTACCTCCTGCCATTCGAAGAGCAGCATCCAGCGCAGGAACCACCTCTTTCTCCAGATGGCTGTGGATTCTAGCTCCCAGCAAAGGTCCGATGTCTGTCAGGCATCATAGACACATCAGATTTATGACAACAGCAGAGTTTAAGACAGAGATATTAGAAAAACATTAATAATCTTACTGTCGAGGTCTGACAGGACTTTGTTCTTTGCAGTGGTGTACTGGGCAGTCAGGTAGTCAATTTGCTGCAGCAGGAAATAAACTAACATTAAATATTATCATTTTACATGAAACTATGTGTCTGCATGTGTGTGAGTGTGTGTGTATATGTGTGTGTGTGAGAGAGAGCAAGAGAGAGCGTACCGCTGGGGTGTTGTTAGCGAATGTCTTCAAGTCTCTCATGTTGGTGTTAATGAGTCTTCGAGTGCTTTTAATCTGGGTGCTGATGTTGTGGTTCGCTGCATAGGCGACCAGTACTCCCAGACTGAAACACACACATAACGCCAGGGTCAGACAGGCAGTGACCAAACAGAACCAGCAGGAGGCAGCATTGCTACAGAACACCAACTCCAACTGACATCCTGTCACTTCAAGAAAACCAATTATCTTTGAAATTACAGAACTTTAATTTCTTGTGGAAAAAAAAGAAGCTTTTTAACAAAAAAACAAAAAAAAAACAAACAGCCCTACAGTAAAAGACTACTGTGTATGTTTCATGGGGTGAAGGTGGTAGGAGTTTGTCCTGTAACTGGCTGGTTGCTGGCTCAAACCTTTGCTCCAGCTGTGTCTGTTGTTGTGTCCTTGGGCAAGACACTTCACCCGCCTGGCCGGCTGGTGGTGGGCAGAGGACCGGTGGCGCCGGTGCCCGGCAGCCTGGCTTCCGTCGGTCTGGCCCAGGGCAGTAACCAATGTAGCCCACCACCATCAGCGTGTGAATGAATGGGTGAATGACTAGATAAGGCGCTGTATAAGTGCAGGACATTTCATGTAAAATCTGAGTCAGACTCATCAAGTCTCTGGAAAAAGCAGAAAATATCAGCTCAATATCATTTAAATTCTCTTTTACACATTTTTGTGCAGTTAAGCTCCAACATTGTTGTTGTAGCTGTGTAGTCTTGTTTTGTTTGAGTTTTTCATTTATTTGCATTTTTGAATAACAGCAAATGGGTTTCTTGGGTGTGTGGTGTAATCTGCTAGGCTGGCCTCTGTTTGTTAGTCTTAA
Source organism: Anableps anableps (assembly GCA_014839685.1). Classification (NCBI taxonomy): domain Eukaryota; kingdom Metazoa; phylum Chordata; class Actinopteri; order Cyprinodontiformes; family Anablepidae; genus Anableps; species Anableps anableps. The sequence continues at coordinate 1,051,440 of CM026065.1, forward strand.
TTATTGGGGCTGTTTCGACATCTCACATTAATATTGTTATGGCCGATAACCAATATTTAGCATTATTATGTATACGCTAGGAATATTTCCCTACCCTTTCAGCAACATGAAAAACCAGCCACATACAGCTGAAATTGCTTCTCTGCTTCTGTTACCCCCAATAAAAACACAACAAAATCTAAACAAATGGCAGCAAGATGGAAATATGGAAATACACACATCAGTGGTTAATATCGGCCCAGTCTTATTTATTGGACTGATACCGATATACTAAAAAGCGACTAAGTCTGACTTTCAAAGCGACAGACCACCGTTTAACAGTTTACACCAGCCGCTACCAAAACACACATTTGCTCCAGAGATAGAAAAATGTGTCATTTGACAGACGGATGAATAGATACCCAACATGTTTTAGCAAAATTCTGGTGGAGGAAAGTCACCTGCTCCAACTCAGCCTAAATCAATGCTGACACCTGACCTTACAAACAAAACTGAGCTGTTCAAAATATACTTCAGTTTTGCAAATACTGTTATTCTTTGTTTTTGGCAATTAAAACAAATTCTGAGTAGAATAAAAAAATATATGATTCCAAAAGAAAACAAATACCAGATTCCCATTTTAATGGGACCATTTATTTTCCTTGCAAAATAATTTTCTTTTTCTCAAAAATTTTGATTTTAGACCAAAACTAAACCAAATGTAATTAAAATCTATTTTAAGGTCTTATGTTATAACGATAAATGGAATGATTTTTGTTCATTATACAGAAGCCCTTAAAGACTTAATTTCATTCAAGACTTGTTTTTACACACACACACACACACACACACACACACACACACACACACACACACACACAAAAAGAATCAAGACTTCAGGGCATTTTTCATGAAAACATTTCTGCCTTTTCCAGATTCAGATGTGTCAGTTACTTTGTCAATCTTCAGCACATTTTTGTCAAGTATAAACAACAATAATATTAGAGCACTGGATCCATCTGGGGATGTTTTGTCAGTATATACTCCTAAAAAGCTAACAATGTACTATCTCTATCCAACATTTATATAAAATTAAGTTAAAAAAACTCTCTGGTCTGAAGAACATATTTAGAAGAATACTCTTTTTTTCACATTAAATTTTCACATTAAAGTCACATTAAAGTCTAGAAATGTAACATTTTTCCATATTCCTTACTATTTCTCCCACATGTTTCCAGAGTTGGAAAATGCTTTAGTCAAACTCCAGTTTAGTGCGACCATATTGAATCTACAGCACTGAATGGTGTGATGGAGCCCTGACCAAGAAATAAACTGAGAAAAAGTTCACGAGAGAACAAACACCCTCTCAGAATTTCTGTGGGCATTTGTATGAACATGAGCATGCATGTTTGTGATATGAAAGGGTTCATTCAGATGGAGACACAGAGGCCTCTCCCAGTCAGCCCAGTCATATCAGTAACACCTAACTATCCTGCAGATCCTGTTCCTGTGCACAGGTCAGGTGAAGTGCTTGCAGATGTCAGATTTACAGTTCCAGGCTGACACTCTGCTCTGCATCACTTCTGACCCTGCAGAGGCTGCGCCAAATGCTGGTGCATAATCTGCTCTCACTATGTTTTCAAAACTGATGTTCACTTTATTCCAGGACTTCAGTCCTTCTATAATATTTTCTTTTTAGGGTTTTGAATTTTAGAAACATCAATTTCTCTATTTATGAATTTTTTAAATAAAGAAAGAAAAAAATCAGATAAAGAAACAATTTGGAGTCCAAAGACTGTTTCGTATGTTGTTGTTTTTTTTAACCAGAAAACAATTTTGTAAAAAAATTATGAACTATGTGTTTGTTCTGTTTATGATCAGAAGCATATAGTCAATTCAATCCAATAATACAATGCCTATAAAAAGTATTCACCCCCTTGGATGTTTCACCCTTTTTATTACTTTTACAAATCAGTCATGATCAACAAAATGTGACCTTTTTGACAGGAAAATTATCCAAAAAATCATTTAATGTCAAACTGTAAACTGATTTCAACAAACATATCCATCATTTCCGTCCGCTTATCCAGGGTGGGGTCACGGGGGCAGCAGCCTAAGCAGGGAGACCCAGACTTCCCTCCCCCCGCCCACTTGTTCCAGCTCCTCCGGGGGAATCCCAAGGCGTTCCCAGGCCAGCTGAGAAACATCGTCCCTCCAGCGGGTCCTGGGTCTTCCTCTGGGCCTGCTAGAAGGTGGGACGTGCCCAGAACACCTCACCAGGGAGGCGTCCTAACCTGATGCCCGAGCCGCCTCCGCTGGCTCCTCTCGACGTGGAGAAGCAGCGGCTCTGCTCTGAGTCGCTCCCGGATGACCGAGCTGCTCGCCCTCTCTCTAAGGGAGAGCCCAGACCCCCTGCGGAGGAAACTCATTCCGGCCGCTTGTATCCGTGATCTCGTTCTTTCGGTCACGACTCGAAGCTCATGACCATAGATGAGGGTGGGAACGTAGATCGACCGGTAAATCGAGAGCTTTGCTTTTTGGCTCAGCTCTCTCTTCACCACAACAGACCAGTACAGCACCCGCGTCCTCCTCCACTTGAGGCAGGACTTCCCCCCCGACCCGGAGAAGGCACTGACCCTCATCCTGGCTGCGAACGTCTCCAGTGAGAGCTGGAGATCAGTGTTTTCCTTTCATGATTTTGTTAGATGTACTTAACTGTTGTGTTTGTAACTTTGCTAGATTCCTGTAAAGTGTCTGAGTTTTTAGAAAAGTGCTATTCAAATAAAATGCATTATATATCTATATTTACAAGACAAACTACTTATTTCCCTCAAAATGTAATATATTATTTAAAATGTCTTCATTGAGAGCAAAGTGGAATCAAAGTCAAATTCCTTGTGTGCATGCGTGTATACATGGTTATATTTTACAATAAATGCAAATAGTGAGTATTTTGGAAATTGTCCAGCCTTCAGTACATTACTCAAGTACATTTATTCATTGGGGAGAGGTGTGTGTGTGTGTGTGTGTGTGTGTGTGTGTGTGTGTGTGTGTGTGTGGGCGGGGGGGTTCCATGGTTCAACAACACTTGAATCAAATGACTGGATCATTAAGAGGCATGTGCAGAACCTGATGCAGGCAGCTCAGCTGAGCTAGTGAAGCATGCTGCTGGAACAGGGTCACATGGAGCAGGTGAAGTAGGTCCCCCTGCTCCACTACATTCAGCTCAGTTTGTAAAAAACTAAAACAACTTTAAAAACCATGAATCATTTCCACTTTACAGTTATGCTCTACTTTGTGTTGGCCTGTCAGATAAAGTCCCCATAAAATAAACTGAAGTTGGTGGTCACAGTGTGAGAGGACTGTTTCATGCTTAAAGGCTCTTCCTTAGGGATGAGAATTGAGAACCGGTTCTCAACAAGTTCTCTACAAGAACCGGTTCTCAGTAGTTCAATTCCTTAGAATCGCTAACCTGCCTGCTTAACGATTCTGCTCATCAGTTCCAGCAACGTGTGGCGTATTTGCGTCACACTTTATGATTTAGAAAATGTCCAAGATGGCGTCGCGGCCGAAGCGCTCCAAAGTCTGGTTCCGTTTCACAAACAGACGATACTCGGGCCGGTCGCAACATGAGCAGAGCTTTACTCACAATAAACGGATGAAACACCTCCAGCATGATCAAGCAGCTGACCACACAGCAGGCAGCTGGTTGGCCTTGGAGCCAAGGTAAAGTGTTTGATACGTTGCTTAGCAACAGCGGTGACTCTCCACCACAGCATCTCCTGCCATGAGTGTCCCAGGTAACGTTAAACTCCTCCAGGTTCAGGTCACTGTATCAATGTTAGCGCCATGCTGGATGAATAACCTCCACCTCACATTAACATTCACAGTCATGTTCAATAAATTAGAAAATGGGTTCCGATGAGGCTCGTTGGGCAGATTTAAGATTTAAAGCACCTTTAGAAACAACCATTAGAAGAAGGCAAACATGCAGATTTGTCTGCACAAAACTGTTGATGTGCAAAAGGCTGTATTTCATGTTAAAATGTTCATTTGACAGAGAGATTCTTATGTTTAAGCCAGCTTTAATTTTGTTTGAATTGAATGCAACATGGTGCATATTTTGGATTAAAGAGTTTATTTTCCTAACTCAATGAGAATCGATAAAGAATCGATAAGGAATCGGATCGATAAGTGAGATCGATAATGGAATCAGTATCGAGAAATTCTTATCAATTCCCAACCCTCCTCTTCCTCTTAACTAAACCTCATCAAGGTGAGAATTAACTGCCTGATGGCAGGCAAAGGAGAGGAGAAGCACTCACATGATGAAGATGGTGGTGGCGATGAGCGAGGCGGTGAAGAATCCTCGGTGACAGTCTGCATTTTTCCTCTGCCTCTGATGCATCTCACCTCCGCAGTTGTCGCAGCATCGACACATGCAGAAACAGGTGGCAACGATCGGGGTGAGGACCACGAACACGATTCCAAAAACTGCGCAAATTAGGAATCCAGACTCATAGTGGATCCACTGCAGCAGAAGAAGATTGTTCATCAGTCCACAGTCAGACTGCAGCTTTGTATGAAATTTGAGGAATAAAGTGGTTTACCTGTAGCAGCAGGACAACGTTTTCTGGCTGTGAGACCGGCATCATGGACCGAGGTTAAAGAGTCGTTGTAAAGGGAAAAACAGCAACAAAAAACAGGCTGAGAACCACAGCAGAGGAGCTGCTGCCAGCATACAGCTGTTGAAGCACATTCAGACTCTAGTTGTAATACTTTTGCAGTCCTAGCTTATCCTTTATGTATTTGTTGGTGTTTTCCTGCAATCTTTCAAAGTGCTCCTGATAAAAGCTATCTATGCTTTCTGCAGATCTACAAACATTTTCTTATATTTTGTTTGTTAAAGCTCTAACCGATTTGCAAAAGTATTTCTACTTGCTGAAATTGTTCACAACTTCTTATTTTAGTGGGATTTCATGAGACTGGACTCAACGTAGCTCAGACTCAGTTGGATTGGATGGAGAGCACCATTAACAGCAATTTTCAAGTCCTGCCACTGTTTCTCAACTGGATTTAGGTCTGGACTTTGACTGGGCCATTGTAACTCATCAATATCCTCTCTTCCATAAAGACTAGATTTGTGCAAAGTGCACACCTGATGGTTGTCCTTTCAGCAGGTTTTCCCAGCTGAGCTGTGGATCTCTGCAGCTCCTCCAAAGCAACCACAGGACTCTTGGCTGCTTCTCTGATTAATGCTCTCCTTTCAGCCTGTCAGTCGAGCTGGACCGCCATTTTACAGTATTTTGTAGTTGTTCCATACTCTGAGTTGAACAGGCCTCCATTAGGAGCTCAGAGTTTAGGATATTGTTTTATAACCTAACCCTGCTTTATATTTACCTCTCACCTTTTCTGGTGTGTCCCTTGCTCTGTGTGATACAGCTATACACAATTGGACTCTGTTTACTTGGTAACTTTATAGCACTGAATTTTATTTAGCAACATCGGAGTAAAGGGGCTTACTTAAAAATGCATGTCACACAAAATAGATTTTTATTTGCAAAGCTTTTGAAATCACTGCATCATTTTGGTTTTTCACAGGTAAACTAGACAAGCTTGTGGTGGTAATGTGACAAAATGCAGACAAACTGAAAGGTATGCATATTTTTGAAAGGTACTGTATGTGTTTTCTTTTAACTTCGCAGACAACTGAGTAAAGGACAATTTTGAATTGAATCTTTTGGCACTTTATCAATCAGCCTTTCCAAAAACACCATTTGTTTTCCATTTCTTGAGTTGAGCCTTAGAGAAACAAGGACTACTCAGCTTATCAGAGTGGAAACAAGACCTTAGCACCAACCGGGTTTTCCAAAAGGAACTTGACATAATGTGCAATGATGCATTTTTAGATTTTTGCAGGATGTTTTTCTAATTCTTAAAGGCATGCATTTCAGATGCTGTTCATTTGCTATATACAATAAATCAGTTTCTCTGGTTTTTTAGCATGCGCTCTATGATATGCTGTCATCATAAGGTACAAGGACCACACAGAAAATCCAGGGGAAAGTAGCCAAAGTCTAAAGAACAACATAGGATTTTAGAAAAACTGGAGAACAATCAGCAAGACTACCTTAAAATGGTACAAGAGACTCAACTAAAAGCAAAATAAAAGGAAATCATGACAAGCTTTAATAATTAGTGAAAAATAAAGTTTTTAAGGTTTTAAACTCTTTAAAACCAACATACCTTTCTCCATTCTTCTATTTTAATTCCCCCCATGTTTTGCTGAATGATTCTAACAATAAGATCTGAAAGAAAAAAAACAAAACAATTTCTTTAAGTAAGTGCTTTGAATATGCAGACATCGTTATGAAAACAAACACTGATTCAGAGGCAGGTTTGGGACGATAAATGAAGCTGAAGTGGGAAAAAAAAATCCATTTATCTGCTCACAAACAGACAGGACAGATTACATGGAATCAGTTTTTTTAATATCCGAGGACAGTATTGTGACGGTGTTTCCTCTTCCATCAAACAGCTGTGTGTTTACTGAGAGCCGCTTGAACTGAGCCAGCAGGACTTCAGCTGGCTCCAGCTGTCTGTGTGTTTACTGTATATAGGTCAGCTGACGCTAAGCCTACCTGCTGAACGTTGACTCACCCACTCTGTTACTCAGCAGGTAAACTGATTCCTTCGCACATACGCACACATGTCCTCCTGGACATCTGCTCACATTACATCCACCATGCTGTTTAAAAAGTGGCTGCAGATTTCTGCCGTCTTTTAATGATCTGAAACATTCAGATTTTTTCAGATGATGATTTGAGCTGTTAGGGAAAAGCAGCGATCCAAACCAACCTGGTCCGGTGTGAAACAGCACTTGCCCTCAAAACTCATCCTTGGCAGCAATAACTGCCATCAGGTGTGTGTGATAACTGGCAATGAGTCTTTTACATCACTGTGGAGACATTTTGGCTGCCTCTTCCATGCAGAGTTATTTTAATTCTGCCACATTGAGGAGTTCTGGATCCTGAGCAGCATGCTCAAGGCCAGGCCACAGCCTCTCAATCAGGGTGGACCTACTGGTGAGCTTTGGGTCATTGTCCTGCTACATAGTTACTGGTTTGGTGTTGTATGCAACCACTGTTTCTTTTGTTCTGTGTAGAGCTCGTTGGTCCTGCGGACATTTAAAGTGCTTTATGAATAAAGCTGGTATGCAGTGGTTGGTTGAAGTGCTTGAGCTGAATGTCACAAACTGATGGCAAGAAATTCTCCTTCAAGATTGTTCCATCAATTCCAGCAAGTCATCCAGGTCCCGAAGAAGCAAAGCAGCTCAGAACATCATACAACCACCACCGTGTTTGAGTGTAGGTGCTGTGTTTTTTTCTGCAGTGTTGTTAGTTTCACACCAGATATAATGGGAAGCACACCCTCCAAAAGCTTTTGTCCCATCACAGAAGTTTTTCCCAAATTCGTTGGGGATTATCAAGATGTTAATTGGCAAATGTAATAAAGGCCATAATATTGGTTTTAGTCACCAGTTGTTTTCATCTTCAAGCTCATTTTAGCCCCACCTCTTTCTTTCTCCTTTCACCTCTGCGCCATTGTGGATAATGGGTTTCCCTGTTAAGGTCTATTCAGGGGTTCTGGAGCAGAGGGTCTGTCAGATAGTTGAACCTCAGATTCAGGAAGAGCAACGTTGTTTTCATCCTGGCTGTGGAATGCTGGACCAGCTCTACACCCTCAGCAGGGTCCTGGAGAGTGCATGGGAGTTCGCCCAACCAGTCTACATGTGCTTTGTGGACTTGGAGAAGGCGTTCGACCGTGTCCCTCGGGGAATCCTGTGGGGGGTACTCCAGGAGTATGGGATACCAGGCCCTTTGATATGGGCTGGTAGGTCCCTGTATGACCGGTGCCAGAGCTCGGTCCGCATTGCCGGCAGTAAGTCGAGCTCATTTCTGGTGAGAGTTGGACTCTGCCAAGGTTGCCCTTTGCCACCGATTCAGTTCATGACTTTTATGGACAGAATTTCTAGGTGCAGCCAAGGTGTTGAGGGGATCCACTTTGATGGCCTTAGGGTTGCGTCTCTGCTCTTTGCAGATGATGTGGTCCTATTGGCTTCACCAGCTCATGATCTCCAGCTCTCAATGTAGCAGTTCGTAGCCAGGATGAGGATCAGTGCCTCCAAATCTGAGCCAGAAAAGGATAGAGTGCCTTCTCTGGGTCGGGGGGGTGAGGGGGGATCCTACCTCAAGTGGAGGAGTTTAAGTGTCTCGGGGTCTTGTTCACGAATGATTGAAAAACAGAGTGGGAGCTCAATAGACGGATTGGTGCTGTGTCAGTAGTGATACGGGTGCTGTACTGGTCTGTTGTGGTGAAGAGAGAGCTGAGCCAAAAAGCAAAGCTCTCGATTTACCGGTCGATCTACGTTCCCACCCTCATCTATGGTCATGAGCTTCGAGTCGTGACCGAAAGAACGAGATCACGGATACAAGCGGCCGGAATGAGTTTCCTCCGCAGGGGGTCTGGGCTCTCCCTTAGAGAGAGGGCGAGCAGCTCGGTCATCCGGGAGCGACTCAGAGCAGAGCCGCTGCTTCTCCACGTCGAGAGGAGCCAGCGGAGGCGGCTCGGGCATCAGGTTAGGACGCCTCCCTGGTGAGGTGTTCTGGGCACGTCCCACCTTCTAGCAGGCCCAGAGGAAGACCCAGGACCCGCTGGAGGGACGATGTTTCTCAGCTGGCCTGGGAACGCCTTGGGATTCCCCCGGAGGAGCTGGAACAAGTGGGTGGGGGGAGGGAAGTCTGGGTCTCCCTGCTTAGGCTGCTGCCCCCGTGACCCCACCCTGGATAAGCGGAGGGAAATGGATGGATGGATGGGTGGATGGATGAGTTGATAGGTGGGTCTCACTGAGGTGTGCTAGAGGCCCAAAACTCTAGAAATAAATTTGTAACCATTTCTAGACTCATCTGTTCCTAAGATCCTTTAGATTAGGACATCATGTGTTGTTTTCTAAAGCCTTGAAGCCCACTTCATGTTGTCAGACAGGTTCTATTAAAATGATTTCTCAACTCTACAGGTCAGGCAGTAATCAGGTCAGGGTGTGGTTAGTGAAACTAAATCTAACATGTGGTTGATCATGTTGTTCATTCATGGTTTATTGTTTCACATAGGGCCAAACTGATTTGGAAACTTTTTTCCCATAATTGATGAAATCATCCGTTGAAAACTGATTTTCGTTCACTAAGATTGTCTTTGTCTGCTATTATTTTTTAACATAAAACTTTTTAGTCTCAAGAAACCAAAAAAGAAGGAAAAAAAATCTAGAAAATCTAAGAAAAAATCTGTAGAGGTTAATCCTTTTTCACAGCAGTGTAAATTCACATCAATGCAGTGACACTAAAAATCTAATAATCTGATATTTATTTTGCAACGAAAAGTTTTATATTCAATGTATACAAAAAACAGAATCTGTTTATTTACCATTAGAGAGTTTCAAGCTTTAATATAATTATCAGATCACTTAAATACAATTTGAAAAGTACAGTCCTGAACAGAAACATAAGAAATGATTTTATTTCTTAAAGTAATTAAATCATTTTACACCACAAAAGATAACACAGAAGGTGCAAACAAACAGAACAAGCAGATGGAGGTCAGTTTAGCATGTGAACACTGACACAGCTGTCACACAAAGACTCACCATCAGTCACTTCAGAGGACAGAAAAATGACCTAGATTAACCCCAAGGATGCTTAACAACAACCTCTTCTTACTTGACCCAAACATTTACCTTTTCTTAGCCCACAAACAGATTTATCCATCAATGGAAACCAAGTTAACACATCAGAATCTGGGCCCATTAAGGCCCAAAATGTTGTAAATGTATTCATGCAGTGTAAAAAAAAGCCACAATATTTCTATTAATAGATATTTGATTTGATTTTAGCTTTTCAGCATTTTGTTCTCTCAAGATGTTGTTGATTTTGTTTTAAACATTCTGTTCTAATAAATTCACTGAGCTGGAGACTTTTGTAAGACTGCTTACAGTTGAAATCCAGGAACATGTTGCGCCTTTGTTTGAAAAATACAAGCGCTGCATCAATCAAATGGCCACAGATCCTAATCTGATAGTTTTCCCTTCGCTGATCTGTGAAACACTGAAAAAATACCTTTTTTTCTCCATTCTTTAAATTCATCAAAAATGAGAACTCCCACCATTTGTAGGCTAAACACATCAACCGACAACATGTACTTGGTGAGCTTTTTTTACATTCAGAAAATATCAGATAAAGGTTAGGAACATAGTCATAAATTGGGATAACCTTGTAATTCCTTCATTTTCTGTAGCATTAAAAACTACAACCTCCATCAAACAACCTGACACCTGTATTGGTCCGGACCAGGCTAATTAAGGCATCTCTAAATAACGTTTTAACACCTTAGATCAGCTTCACAGAGGCTATAAACTCTCCTAGATACAGTTAATCTAGTCCTAATAAGCCTTTCTTGTGAGTTGAAGGAAAAGCAACAGTGGTTTTGGGTCTTTCAGGACCATCTGGTTAATCCCCTCAACCTCATCCTCTCTTCGAAGTGGAAACAGAAATTTTACTCCTCTTTGGTTGCTGTGTTTGTGTGCAGCTGCGTTAGAAATTTGGCCAATGCAAAGAACATGCCAGACACTGACAGGGTAAACGCGTCCTTCGCTGCAGATATGAGCTTGTGAACACATCTGAGTTGTGTTGGTGCCACCTGTTGCTCATCTACTTAGTTATCGTAAGCCACTGAGGGCAGTAAAGCTTAGACAGCTTAGTTCAGTGACCCCTTATAAGAGGTAAGTACTGTAAAGAAGGGAGAAGAAGGGGATAAGCAACCATCAGAATTAGACCTGAAAGGGTGAACAGACCACATGTAGACAGGAACTCATGCACCAACAACAGAGCAGCCTTTTTCTGCAGGTTTTCACAGAAAATCTGCCCATTCCAGTCTTTTATGACTCGTGTATTTCACCATTTTATCAATATACAGTGTTGTCTTTTAACTAAAAGCACAGACAGCTTTAATGTGTAAATCAGAACCTAAAACCTTCTTGCTGCAAAGTGTAAATATAGGCTAACACAATCCTTCACTCTGACCTGCTTGGGGAGATTACTGGAAGGTGTGGACGAAGCCTTATGCAACCTCAGCATCCATCTCCACCTCCTCATGTAGAAACTGCAGGAACATCAGCCTGCTTCACATAGCAACACAAATGCTTCTGAAAACACGCTTCAATAAATGAACTAAACATATTTCATGGATGGATCAAGAAGTCTACAAGTAAATTATCCAACTGCAACTACAACAGAAAGAAGTTAACATTTGCTTTGATCTTGTTTTCTGGTTCATAATCTCATGATCCATCAGATTTATTACACGACATCTTCATCCTGAACATTCCTTTAGTAACAGCTATTGGAAGTACTCCTGCCTTAAGGCTTCTGTATTGAACTGTCTCTTTCCTCAATGAGGCCATTAAAGGAGCCATGGGTACCATTCACCATGTGTATTCATTGTTAGTCTTTCTAATAGAAACTACCTCTGGCCCAGCAACTTAGCTTTCTCTTTCCTGGACAGAGACACTGATTGAGCTATTGTTGCCATTAACAATTAATACCCCTGGTTTTCAAATGTCACAGAAAGTACCCCTGGCCCAGTGGTTCTGTATTTAGCTGACTGAATGAATCCATTTGCAGACTTCTGCTTCCACTAACTCTGTGTATTATTTGTTTTTATTTCTCATAGAAACTGGTTCTGGTCCTGTTTTTGTTTTTACACATCCCTTCTCTGGACAGAGGCATCAGCTTTTACTGTCATTTACTTGGTGTGATATAATTTTCTTTCAAATCAAAAGTACCTCTGGGTCAATGTTTCTGTTATGAGGTTTCTCTTTCCTTAATGTTAGAGCTGTTGCTGTCATTAACTTTGTTTCACTTGGTTTTCTTTCTAATAGAAGGTATCGCTGGTCCAGAGCTCTTGTAAAAAACATTTTTCTTTGATGGAACAACTGCTGCCATTAACTCTGTCTATTTTTGTTTTTTTCTTTCCTATAGAAAGTACTCCTGGACCAGTGCTGCTGTGCTTTTTCTACACACTACATCCGGAGGCAGATGGCTTCTCATCCTGAGCCAGGTACCTCTGAAGGGTTTTTCTTGATAACAGTTCTAAAGTCCTTCCACTGGCTCCCTGGAGCTCAGAGAACAGACTTTAAAATACTTCTGTTTGGTTATAAATCACTGAATGGCTTAAAGACCTGTTGTCGTTGTATCAACCTTCCAGACCACTCAGGTCTTCTGGTTCTGGTCTGCTCTGCATCCCCAGAACCAGAACCCAACATGGAGAAGCAGCTTTCAGTTTTTATTCACCACAAATCTGGAACAAACTCTCAGGAAACTGCAAAACAGCCGAAACACTGAGTTCCTTTGAATCAAGGCTAAAACCCACCTGCCTTTGATAATAATAACTTGAACACTGATTAATTCTGGTCTTGATTATGACTTTTCATTACTTCTCTTTATTCTGCCACTGTACTGTTGTGTTTTTTGTTTGTTTATTGTGTTTCATTTTTAATCATGTGAAGCACTCTGAACTGCCTTGTTGCTGAAATGTGCAATACAAATAAACTTGATGAAGAAACTTGATGATGTACAGGGAATTGTTTCTTTCCACTGTCGCCAGATGCTTATTACAGATGAAAAATTGTTTCAAAGTCAACTACTTAATGCAACTGGCAGGACTTGGATGTGGAAATCAAAATGTGGCTCTAAAAACCAGATGTGTTGCCCAGTTTCTGCCAGAGGTACACTAATGGGATGTCGTATCCCGCATCAGATTAACAAAAACACATTTATGTTCTTATTAAATTAATTGACACTGGCATTGCATAATTTGTTTTACTGTTAGACGACATTATGAACTAAAACATTTTAATGTTGTGGGAGGAAAATAAATGTCCAACACCCTGTGAGCTGAAGCAAAACCAACATGAGTAATGAATTCCTGCACAGAACAAAAAAAAACAAGAAAGTTAGAAAAATGGATGCTTCTTCAGATATAATGAATTCATTGACTGTAAGTGAAACTGTAATTTCAAAAGAGCAAAAATTGAATGCATCAGCAGCAAAGAAGCAGATAAGTACATTATATAAGAACTCCTCCACTTTGTTCAACAAGTTTTAACACTAAACTTTCTCAACATTTTGAGTCATGTTCTGGCTGATAAACAACAAGTCCGCCAACAATCACAGTAATAAAGTGAAACAGACAAACACCAGCATATGACCCACTTTCTGTGTGCCCAGGCATGTGTTTCCTCTGGTGTATGTGGGGTGTGTGTGTGTGTGTGTGTGTGTGTGTGTGTGTGTGTGTGTGTGTGTGTCATTGTGCCATCTGTAATACTGGTGTATCAGCCCACTGTTAGCATTAGCCCAGTGGATGCTAATCCCCTAATCCAGCCTGTGTGGATCTAAGAGATAAGAAACCGATTCGCCTCTAAGAGAAAGAGGCTAAAATGCCTCCTCATGATAAAATAAACCTTCACAAACATTTATTTTAAATGTAGGTTTCAGACAAGAACAAGAAGCATTTTTTAAACAACTGCTGACATGTTTTTTTTGCTTTGTATTAACTTGTCTTTCATTCTCCTTAATGCCACTTTGTCTTTGTTTTTGGTTTTATCTATGTCCTATGGTGTGATGAAACAAGCACACACAAAAATCATTCATTTTGTGTGTAAGTAATAGAGATTGTCACTGTTCCTACATATATTTCATTTCAAAACTTGATAATTTTCTATAGTTACTGGTTCTTGTCTATTTACTAAAGTTTATGATGAATTTATGGCAGATATTGTTGATGGATGGATGGATGGATGGATGGATGGATGGATGGACAGGCAGAAGCAAAATGTGACTTTTACAGATCATTTCTACAATATCTTAGCCATAAAACAGCTGTTCTTAGTCAGGCTTGGTGAGCTCATTTGATCAACTTCAACAGCTCTATGAAGCATTTCACGTTTCTTACATGTCCATGTTATTTAAACCTGTAGGAACTGAAAGAACACTGTTCCTGTGTTCTCACCTGATGCCAGAAAATTGCAAGACAAGATAATGCTCCTCATTTTACTTGTGCTCATCAAGTGGAAAATTTTATTGCATGATGAAAAGTAAGAAATTTAAAGCAACAAGATACAAGAATCCAAACTAGTATCATTTAGTGAGTCTGGTACACCAGAGCTACTTCAACAATTATTTATTGCAATATTTTCGTATTAAAAATTGTCTTCAGTGGGGAAAGAAACTTTCTTTTATAGCTGACCAAGTATAGATTGGAACCTTCATTATATTGAGAAAAATTGTGTTTCTGCTTTGTGTATTTTTTTACGGGATTAAAGAAAGTATGGGGTTCCAAATGTGCAACAAATATTTGTCTATATTCATACGATCTATGTTCAGTGAGTGTAACATTTAACATTCGTACAGTGTAGTGGGTTTTTATCAGGGTTGGGCGATATGCAAGATTTCCCAGGCGATATTTGTCAGTCCAAACAATGACGATGGGCAAAATATTCACGCTGGAGATGTTTGGACTTTTTTGTGGGAGGAACAATGTAAACATGCACGGACTGATTTGCCAATTTAGAACAACAAAAGTCCAAAAATGGAGGAATTAGTTGCCACAAAAATACAAAGTTGCCTATTTTGCATTGGTTTCAGCAAAGGACTCCAACACGCTAAGCTTGCATGAGCATGACGTGTTCACCTTCCGGCTGGTTACGCTACACAGTCACCAGGCGCTGCAGCTCCATCAACAAGCTCTGAACAATCTTTTCACCAGCACAAATACAAATAAATACGGTTAAATAGGAAAAGGAAAAGGCCAGCCTCAGATGGACACAGTGCACCCTGGCTGTAAATATGTCTCAAAGGAAAATTGATGGAAAATGTTTACTCTTGATGTCACAAATGTCAGGAAAATATACTTAGCTACCGGCCATAAGCACACCTCCGGAACGTGCCTTCTGCACAGATAAATATTGTTAACCACCTGTGCACACTGCTAAATTTTTCCTTTTCAAAACATTTCTCAGCTTTATTGGGAAAAATAGCCTATTTTCCTTTTTTCTGCTTGTTCTAATTCCGTATCGTTTTTGGATGTTTCCATCAGGTGTTTATTTTAAATGCTCCAAATCGCCTAAAAAGACTTAAAACTCCGGCGTTTTTTTTTTTTGTTTGTTTTGTTTTGTTTTGTTTTATGGAAACACACATTCGCTGGAGAATATTTTTATTTTAGCTTTTGTTTAATTTTGTATTTGCTGTGTCATACTCAAATCCGTAAAACAGATACACAGTGGCAGCAAAAACAAGGCACAATTGGCAAACGTGTCAAGGGCTCTTATTTTGAAATAACTGTGGTCTCATGAACCGGAAGTAATGTGTACATAGTTTTATTTTGACAGCAAGCTGGTGGGACTCCATTCAAAGTTTTATTCGAGTTCATTGTAGAGTCTGCAGTTAATTAATCACACTTAATTGCATTTTAATAGCAGACCATATCTTGACAAAATAAGCAACATTTTCAATTTGAAAACCCTTTTTGCTGCTTATTATGGAGCTCAACAGCAAAGATATTTCTAGTTTTAATCTGTTCTTCAAGCATCAGATTGGAGCAAAGTTCATCTCTCCAGAGTTTCAGGAACCCCTGATCATTCATGGAGCGTCTTTAGAAACGTGGACTGTGGACGCTGACATTAGCGCTGCTGCTACATGTTTAGCATTGAGATGCTAGTTTAGGCTAGCATAGCTTCTCTGATAGGCCGACTGTTTTTAGCACAACTTGAACACAACTGGAGTCTTTTCCAGCGTCCCATCAGATTGGCTCTGGAAGCAGAAATTAACCCCAGTGGACCAAGTGAAGTGGCTTTGTCCTTCATCGCTGTTGTTTTCTGGATGTCACTTGTGCGTCAGATTTACGGGTGCACCAGAAAGACAATGCAAAGGCTCTGAGTTGGGAATGTTGTATGTAAAAAAAAAAAAAAAAAGTCAGTTAAAATTTGTAATGATTAAAAATCTATGTAATTAATTAATCCAAAATTAATGCAACAAAGTCCTGGCCCTACATCAAACACAAAATAAAGATACAACTGTCAACAACTATGTACGACAAGAAGTAATGACAGCGGCAAAGGTGTAGTGGCTGCACCACAGCCAGAAAACAGAGGAAGACCACAGGTTCTAGCAACAGAGCAAGAAGACGACACGTGACAACACGAGAAGACGACAGGTCCAACAATATGACATGAGCACAAAGTGAAACAACATATTATCATGCACATTTGGAACTCCCATAAGAAAGACCTATTTCTATTCTGCTTCTAACTGGTTCTGATTGGGAGGCGACATCTTTGTGTTCCCCCCACCATCTTGTAGTAATTAGCATTCATCTACCTAAACTGATAAGCCCTTAGATCTGCAACAGCATTAGCTGGAAACAAACATCCTTCTGGCAGCTTCCTCCATGAATGCATTCAAATGAACTTGTTCATGAGTGGAGCTCACAGTTCACATTTACACTGTGTTCTTTACTGGAAAATATTGGAAATTTCATGCAGAAAAAAGCCACAACCTTTTAACCACATTAAAGCTGCAGCATGTAACTTTTAAGAAAAATATGTTTTTTTTACTAATTTGTTAAAATTATCATTATGTCGTGACAGTATAATACAAGACAGATAATCTATGAAAAAAATCAAGCTCCTCTTCCTTCTCCCAGTGCTCCCAGTTCTAACTGCAGAAATCCACCGCTCAGACAGAAACAACCAATCAGAGCCAGGAGGAGGGGCTTAGCGCTGTCAATCACCCTCATGTACACGCCGCTCACACACTCCCCCTGCTCTCTGCTACGCTACAGCTGGCTCACCACAACATAGCCTGCTGCTAATGCTAAGGCTAGTTAGCATGGCCACCGATGACGGCGGATAAACAGTTTTCCTGGAACGGTGAGTTGTTTCTCCACCATCAGCACGTTGAATAGCAGCATGTACATGAGGGGGCTTGACAGCGCTAAGACCCTCCTCCTGGCTCTGATTGGTTGTTTCAGGTCGGGGGCGGTGCAAAGTTATATACTGCAGCTTTAAGCATCACTTTATATACGTAAGACATGAACTCAGGGTTTAAGCCCTAACCCTGTAGGAAAACAGGTTAAACTGGGGAGGGGGGCCTGATTTACTGGGTGAGAGTTAGATAAAGCAACACAAAGCAAAGAAGCTGCAGCTGCATTATGATACAGGTTTCTGTAACAGGTCTGAATAACATCCATTCATCCATCCATCCATCCATCCATCCATCCATCCATCGAGGTGAGGCTCATCCTGGACAGGTTGTCAGTTCATCAGAGGTCAACACCGGACAAACAACCATGCACACGCACACACTCATACATTAGGATAATCTAGAGTAACCAGTTGACCCAACAGTCATGTTTTGGACTGTGGAAGGAAGTGGGAGTACCCAGAGAGAATCCAAGCATGCAGAGGGAGAACAAGTAAACTCCATGCAGACCCCAGGCTGGGATTCTCACAGCAAGGCACCAGTGCTACCAACTGCACCACCATGCAGCCACAATGGTTTAAACTACCTAAATAATAACTATAAAACAAATGTTCTAAAGTCAAAGAAGGAACCAGTGTGGTGTCTCTTACTAACACGTAGCTTTACAACAGACTCTTGTAAATGTGATCATTATGCACTTTGTTACCAGCAGCCTGTCACACAGGAACATTTTGCTCCGTTTCTTCACTTGAATATTAAAATATCAGGGTAACACAGACTGAATGTCAGAAAATAGTATCTTCACAACAACAACGTGATTCCTGTTTAAAGACTTGACTTTTAGACACTATAGGCCTGATGTCCTCCATTTGGTAACGATCCTATTGATTTTTTTTTACATATTGTAAACTAGAACACTAGAAGAAAATCTGGCTCTTTGGGAGCAAAGTGTGAAGAACTTAGGGGTCATTTAAAACGTTAAAACCACAGTATTATAAATCAAAGATGACTTTATCATATCATCTTTATCATATTTGAGCTTTTTATTTGGTTTAAAATAGCATTTTAGCATTTCTTTCTTTTTAAATTTTACTAGTACTGCTATTTTTATTATTATTGTTGTTGTTTAAAGTGTTTCAACGTTTAGTGAAATTTTCCGTATCTCTTTAGCTTATTTTGTTGTAAAGCACTTTGAAACAGTTTATGGATGAATGGTGCTATGGAAAAACCTTTACGCCTTTCCTCAGATATTTAAACAATTTCAACCTACTGGGCACATTTTCAATAATTTTCACTTCTTCAAACAGGTTGCACCTTCCAAGAAATTATCAGTCAGTTACCATCTTATCTGCGCAACATGCTGAAGAGATGTCAAAGAGAGAGTTTAGAATTTAAAAGAGTTAAGAAGAAAGTACTAATAAAGTACTACTGGCTACTTTTTCTTTCCGGTGTCTGTGTTTAACCTCGGGTCAGTTGCTGGCAGGGCCTCTCATTAGGCCCTTCATGAAGCTACGCTCCACCTGGGTTTTATGATTTTCAAAACCACAACTAATTTTCCATCATACCAAACCTGCGGTTTAAAATCTGTTTCATGAAATGTTTTAACAAACAGCTGACTCTGGTGGTAAGGAGTATACAGTCGAGGAATGTGCTGCGTCTACCCCCTCTGTTGCTGTGTACTGCCACTCAGCTTGCTGAAAGAAGGCTTTCATGCTCTCCCTCACATACAGGAAGGACAGCTTGGCTGCTTGGAAGTGATTTAAGTCCAAAAGAACAAAGAGAGTCCTGGTTTGCAAACTAAAGGAGCTACACCCACTACACTATCTTACGGAGTATTTTATGCTCCTGACAAAAACAAATGGTTATTCTAAATCTTGTCTCCCATCTATGATTATACTTATGAACGCTGGTGTTAAATAACTGCAGCAGCTCCTTTACTGTATTTGCTCTTTATGTCTGTCCCTTGCTGGACAGTTCATGGACTGGGTGGCTGTAAACAAACGGCTCTTTAAAGGAATAATAAAGTTCTCCTAAGCTGAGCTAAGCGCTATATTTCCCTTGAAACTGTAACCAAAAGGTAAAATATTTTGCACATTAAGAAGGGCTTATTGGTATTAGGAAAACATGCAAAATGTTGGTGAAGGTTGCAATAATATGACTTGTGATAAATAAAGAAAAGCCTAACTAAATAGTATTAACGCATTTCTGTTTTGGGTACATTTATTTTCATTTCAACAACATGGCTTATTGAAAAAGTTGCATCTGTCAATAAAAAATGTTGTTGTTTCTTAATGACGTTATCAGAACGTCTTAATTACCCCCTGAAACACTTTCAGCTGCATTAAACAGCAAACACCATCAAATACATTGCTGGTATAGACTGAATGCCTGGCACTCGCTTAACGAGCTAATATTTATTGCAGTACAGGGAGCTCTTTCCCACATTTATAATGCAAACAATCATATTGCGATAACGATAAATGTGGAATACATTGTGGAGCCGTGACAACAAGCAGATTCACTTGAAAACATCCATCCATCCATCATCTGAACACGTTTATCCTTTCAGGGGGGCGAGGGGGGCTGGTGCCGATCTCCAGCAGTTGACCATAACAATATTAGTGAAATTATTATGAATGTAATGTTCAGTATGTTGGATTATTTTTGCAGCTGTAGTAAAACAAATAGTTACTTTCCTCTAGTACATAAATGCGTTGAGATCATGTGACATCTTTTTGTCCACATTTTTGAGTAAATGACATAATCCTGTGAAACAAATGATCTTTTCTGAAGCTTGGCGTGCCATGAGATCCAGGCCCATGCTTATCACTCACACTGAGCCGGGTTCTGCTGGATGTCCTTTCGTGTTAAAACCAGATCTTCCTTTCCACTGTCGCCACATACATGCTCTAGAGAAAGGGCTGCAGCAGAGCCAACTGGCTGGGCTTCCTTAGATAGACAACGTTATCAGCTGGCATTATGTGATCTATATTAGGTCTGCATGATATCAGGAAAACATGTAGTTGTGGCATGATTGCCTCTTTAGACGTTTAGCATCTCAGCCACTAAAAACACGCATCTTGTGTGGGAATGAAGGGCAGAGACCAGCCATGTAGCCAATATATTTATTAGCATACACAGCGAGAATGCATGGCTCTAGAAATATCATATCCAACCAAACACTGGACCCAAGCCGTCCTTTGCAACTGCAATACTGTAAACAATGGTACTGTGATAATATTGGTAGTTCAATACGTTGTGTAGCTCAAGATCATGCATATGTCAGGACATTGTATATGAATTAGATCTTTTTGTGTTATAAAGGGCTTTGATATGACACTTTTGGAGATATATAAATAAACTGAAGTAAATTATCATAGTTTATATTACATGTAAAAGGAGAATGTGAGTAGACTATAAAAAACATCCTCTAGCAACATCCCCATGGCTGGTAAAGTCAGCACAGCTCAATATTGTGCCAGAAAACTGCTTTAATATAGTTTTTCATAACAATTATTATATAAGTTGAGACGCTGTTTTTAGGGATGGTGCTCATCTTTTGTTTCCCAGATTAAGCAACACATGAATAGTTTTCAGAGGCTGAAGCTCCTAATAAAAGTTCCTGCGTCTGTTACAGATGAGCTTGTTTACTTGTTAGTGGCTCAGAGGGCCTGGCAGTTCAGGCAGCAAACAGGTGAGACTGATCTGCTGCGCTCCTTAAGCAGCTCCAAACACCTTAAAGTCCGTCTGTGTGCATTCGCCATGACTTCACATGCTTCTGATATGTAATGCGGGTGTTGTCGTCCCCCGCCAGGTGGTCTCTGGACCTGTGCATGAGGGGGACGGTGAGTCACACTGGAAAGTCCACAGCAGTGGCAGCATATGGCCCAGTGGATTAAGGTATTATGTGGTGATGCAGGTGACAGAGAAAGCCTCCTCTAAGCACTGATTTTGCTAATTGCTTACCAAGCCAGCGTCCACAACACTGGACACCAAAATGGCAGCAACTTAAAACCTTCAATCCAATTTCTCTGTGCCATGCCCCAAAGTGACCTCTCGTAGTTATATGCACAAAACAAACTGTGCTTAATTGTTAAAACTCTGAAGCGGACCACAGCAGAGAAGAAGGCTGTGAGGACTGGAAGCACACGACAGGCCTGATCACCAGCCAAACCAGAACAAGATCACTTCTGATCTGTGGCAGCTATTGATCCCATTAAGCTGTGCACAACATCTCTATATGGACCAAACAAGCACAATGCTTCGGTATTTTACCAAACGTGAGCGGTGCCATTTAAACTGAGCAGCCAGCAGCAGAGGAGATCCGTTTCCACACCAGCGCTGTGCAAACAGATCCTCTCGCAGCGGTTTGTTTGACGATTCTGGGAGTTTTTGGACTTTGATATTTTATATATGACAAAAAGGGTCTTTGTGGTTAGGATTAGGTTATGCTAGAGAGTGATCTTGGCCATATGTTGAACAACTTTTTAAGTCCTTTTTTTAACCAGGAAACCTTACATAATAGTTACAGCAGCTCCTGTTATTACACATCCTAATGTTCAGAACCAGATATTATCATTATACCACAGCAGAGATGCTGCTAAGCCCCCTCTGTAGTAGACATAAGTACGGTAACCACGGTGTAGCATAAAGAACGTTTAACTGCTTCTAGACTACCCTGAACTTTACCTATATGGAGGTCCAAACATGCCACAATTAAATGAATAAATAACCAAATTATTAGCTAGATGTCCTATTAACTACAACTGAGAATAAATACAAAAGAATTACCTAAATATACATGTCAATGAGATATGCATCTATTTTACATCTGAAATATTTTTTACATGAAGGGCCACAGAGACAGTTTACACTATTTGCATGGTGCAGTGCACCACAGTTACTGTTACATTCACTACTTCATTCTTTCATTTAAATGACATATATAAGTTTTTATTTACTTATTTAGTTTTCATG
The DNA here is from genome assembly GCA_014839685.1 of Anableps anableps. Classification (NCBI taxonomy): domain Eukaryota; kingdom Metazoa; phylum Chordata; class Actinopteri; order Cyprinodontiformes; family Anablepidae; genus Anableps; species Anableps anableps. Next base: position 1,073,483 of record CM026065.1, read on the forward strand.
GAACTTTTGACACTACAGTACTTTCCACATCTTTGACTGTACATTTTTTGGCAGATATAGTTATGGGTACATTAATAAAAACCTATTCAAATTTAATTATGGCATGTTTAAATTATTTTTCAAAAATGTATTTATTTACTTTTAGCACTCCACACAATTTGAACTTTGCACAATGCTTTAAGACAAGCAGCTGGAAACCACAAGTCCTATTTATAAATGAACAAACTGTCAAATTTTTCAATAAAGTTTCTACTTATTCCACTTCGCTCTATCGCCTTCCCAGTAAGAACAGCCAGTTCGCCGATGTTTAAATCACCCACTTGATTATGTCAGGGTTCTTAGTTCTGCGGTTGTTTGTTGTGTATAAACATGATATTGTTGAACTGCATTTTACCTAACCTGTGGCATTAAAGATTAGAACAACTTTGTGGTCAAATATTAAACTGGGGAAAAAAGATTTTTGTCAGATTGCTTAGCAAGCACATACTAAATGCATACATGTTATGCATAGTAAGAGATTCCTCATAATACAGATGTATTGATGTATGTTTATTTACGATATCCGAATAAAGTCTGGGAATAATAAAAATTCAGCACTGCCGATGAGGGTGGCTGAGCAGATGGGGCGACATTTTAATCTCACCTTTGGGGAAAGAGTTTGGCTGAACCACGTAGAGGAACGCGTGGACCATGTGGAACAGGAGCCCCATGGTCCCCGGCTCGTAGTAAGCGTGGGTGTCATAAACCGCTGCGGGGACAAACCCAAAGTCCAGCGGCTCCACCGGCGGGGGGGAGCGCTGCCTGCGGGGGTCGGCCCTGACCTCCGCCCGGTGCCCTTCCCTCTCCTCCGCGCTGGTGGCCCCCCACCAGAGCAGCAGGACGAGCCAGCGTGTCCACAGCATGGCTCAGAGACGAAGACCAGAAGCACCAGAAGAGCGGAGACCCAGTGGACAACCTGCGGTCCCAGTCGGGATGGAGAGAGCCGCTGACACCTGTTCCTCCCGCGCGCAGGACCAGGAACACCTTTAACCATCCAGCGGTGGCTGAGGCAGCAGCCGTTAGGTTCTGGTTCCGCTCCACGGACTCATCGCGGACATCCTTCCCGGGGCACCTGCCGCGGTCTGTGGGGTTCGCACTCTGCCGGTGTCCTCGCGTTCACCGGACCGCGAGCTCAGAGCAGCCTAATCTCACGTGCACGGAGAAGGCTCAACTCCGCTCGTGCTCGCTGGAAAAGTCTGTGCGCGCATCTGCGGCGCGTGACCCGGAGCGACCACCTGGGCAAGGAAACAGAGCTGAGAAGCGGCTCTGTTCCAGACCGGATCTGGCTTTTAGTCACGTGTTTCAGATCGTCAGACGCGTTTAGTACCAAAGATAACCTGAGCAAAAACCAAAAACCATGTTTCCAAATCATTTCTTCAGAGGAAAAAATGATTCAAACCTAAGTAGCTATTCAAACCAAAAAAGGAGAAACAAGTCTTCCTGTGACATATGGAGACATTTCTTTATCACATTTCTAATTCCCTTTATTTTTATCCTTGTTGAAGAAAAATGACTGAACAGATCAAGGTTCATTTAAACAAATATTTCTAAAGCCTTCATTTTAATATGGCAGGACATTTCATCGTGTTGTGCCGCTTTTGCTCCACAAGCTGTTTAAAGTGTATTCTTTAGAATAAGATTTGCGGTTTCATTTTCTGGAAAGAGAAGTCAGCTGTTCCGGTTTTCGGTGGTTTTGGACGGATTCTAATATCTGGAGGCAGGAAAAGATTTGATCATCCATCTATTGTACATAAAAACATTAAAAGAGTCAGAGAAATCTGAGCTTGGAGGAATGAAGAAAAGCAAGGCTTTGACCACACAGTATGACCATAATATAAATATAAAAAAACTCACCACCACAAATTGAGAGCGATCTGAGGTAAAGACTTGCACAAATACATTTTATTTAGCATAGCAGAGCACTCTCACAGTATTGTGCAAAAACTCTTCACCATAAGAGCAGATTGTTACAAAAGAGTCGGCCTGCTTGAGGCGAAATATAAAAACAAGGGGAGGCTCAAGACTTTTGCTCAGTATGATCCATGTGTGTGTCAGTTGTCAGTGAACCGCCGCATCTCCGCAAACAGGGTTTGAACAACTTGAAAAAGTCCTGCAAGCAGAATGTTTACCTTTCCTTGCAGAGCTGCTGTCTGTCAAGAGGAGGAGGAGGAGTGTGTAAGGTGGTCTCAGGTGTAAGGTGATGATGATGATGGTGGTGGCGGTTCAAGCCGCAGAAAGGCTGAGAAGCACACGGAGGGGAACCCACAGTTTACCAGTCTGGGCTGCACTGCCTGCTGACGCTTCTGGGAAACTCGATGCTTATTTCTTCCAACGCAGAACTGAACCTGCAGCTTCACCAGTTAAATGTTACTGTGAAATATGACAGTCAACTTGATAATAATAATCGAGTTCTTGATGTCTCCAGAAAGTGCAACAAAAGCCCAGTGAGTGTAAATATGTGATGCCAGAGAGCCTTCGGAGTCTGAGCAGGCAAACGGTGGGCCGCTGCTTGCGCAGTGAGCGCTTCCACTCTTTCACATCACAGCTGCGCTCTCAGTTTCCTCCTCCTGTAATCAAAGGAGATGAATGCAGATGGTTTTGCCCATGTTGACTTGGATTAACCCCGATTATTTGTGCCTCTCAAGCGTCATCCTCACCTTTAAAATGTTCTGCTGTCAACCTTAGAAAAAACAGTAGTTAGAGTGAAACGTTACCAGAAAGCCATTTAAACTGCTCTTCTTCATCACGTCAACATCTGATTCATTTGGGGATCATTTCAAGACCCTCTCCTCTGCTTCATCACCCAGAGAGGGACTGAGCCCAACTTTGGGAATGTTGGAGTTAAATCCCAGCCAAGCAACAATTTATTTGAAATACATAAATGCAGTGCCTTGTAAAATAATTAATACTTCATAATCACCTTTAGTCAAACTGCAGCCACGAACTGTAGTGTGTTTTATTTGGGATTTCATGTATCAGACCAACAGCAATTCGAACATAATTGTAAAGTGGGAGGAAAAAGATAAAATGATTTTCAAATTAGTGCAGTGTGCATCTGTATTCATAACATCCGGTGCAAACAACTGCCTTTAGAAGTCTCCCACTTACACCTGGCTAACTTCATATCAGCATGAATACAGCTGCTCGGTGAACACCCCAAGCTCTGAATGTCTCACTAACCTCTGTTCAGAGGCTGCAGGAGACCCTAGAGCCAGAGCTACAATGGAGTGGTGTAGATCAATGCTTATTAATGTGTTAGAAGGGCCTAGTCAAAGTCCTGACCTAATTTCAATTGCGAATCTGTGGCAGGACTAGAAAATCCATGTTTCTTCATTCAGTCTACATAAACTTGAGCTAATTTGCAAACATAAACAGCCAAAAATGTGAAAATCTACTGGAGAACAGAGTTGCAGCTGGAACTGCAGAAGCAGGGAGCTCCAGAAAGGTTGTACTCAGCGAGGCCAAAGGCAATTGAAGACACACTAAAAACCTCATTTTTTCCTTTTACTTCACAATTATGCACCAATTTGTTTGTCTATCACATAAAATCCCCCAAAACCCAAGCCTGAGGTTTTAACATGACAAAAATAAAAAGTTGAAGAGCTTTACATGGTTTAGCAGGGCAGTGTTAGATAAAGAGACATTTATTTTCTTATTTAATAAGGAAAACTTCTTTTGAACGGCACTGGTATGAAAATGGTAGGCGCTCATCTGCTTGTTCAATGCCAGAAATGACGATGAGCGTGAATGAGAGGAAACAGAAAGGCCTGCAGTGACTTCATGTCATCAGCTGATTAACAGCAGATTTCACAGCAATTTGGGTCAACTGGTTCACACACAGGACACGTCTTCGTTAATCAAGCCAGCGAGCAACAGCAGACATCAACTCCACGCGAGTTCAAATGTTCCTGGATCAAAGTTAGTCACTGCTTTTGTCTGCACTCATGAAGCCTTCTCTCTCACCAGTATCACCAGTATCACAGCTGGAATCTTTCAACATATGCGTGCTCAGCGCTGATGTTGCTGCCATAGTTACCAGCTGCTTTACTTACAAATTAAGCAGCCTGTGGAAACTGAAAGCTCCCCTGAGCAAGCAACTTCTACGATCAGCTGTAGATAAACCCAAGCACCTTCACACGGTCCTCCCAGCGATTTTAATCGAGAATACCCACACAGACAACTTCACACTAAAACCCCCCCAAAAATGTTTGTCAGAGCGACGCTCACTCCCTCTAAACGTGTTGGCGCAAGTGTCTGCAGAATGTGCTTATGCACAGCTGAGGGGTTTAATTTTAGAAAAAAAACATCCAACATCTGCAATAAAAACGTCCTTTAAATAGCTGAATTTGTCCGATTTTTTTTTTTTCAAATAAAAAGTTGACATCTGACAACTTTTGTTCATTCTAAAAACACGTCTTTGTTTTGGGAATAATTGTGCTTTCACAGTCCAGCTGCAATGCTCCAACAGTCAGACTGGATTTCCTATCAGTGTTCCTTGCTTGCAGACACTCGTGTTTCCTGTTGCCCCCCGTTCAGAGTCCCCAGGGACCAGGACGATCTGGAGACATCTGACGTGGCCTCTGATGTAACAGCTTAATGCCTTGGCTGGTTTGGCCAGTAATAAATAAATAAATACTCCAAGAGTCAGGTGCATAAGTGCGGGTCGGGTCTGAGCGTGCTCTGTGACCCTCGTCAGATCCCTGGACCTTCCTGCGTTGGCGGGACACCAGCTGTGGTTCCCTTCAGCGTTCAGTCTATCCGATTCCCACAGATGGTGAACCGGTCTATCTCCAGTAAGTCTTTCTTGGGTGTTCTGTGTTTGAGTCCGTCTCCTTCCTGTCCTGTGTCCATATTTATGATTTTGTCCTCGTCGTCCTCATCTGGCGTCGTCAGGAATGTGTCTGAGTCACTCTTTGGGATTGTGGAGGAGGTGCCCTCTGGTTTATCAGTGGGTAGAGAAATGCCCGATGCCACTGATATTCCTGCTTTGTCTGACGTGGGCTCTGTTGATGAGAGTTTAACAGTGGGGAAATATTAAAAATGTGACATTCCTTTGGCAACTGTTTGGTACTAGATATCTAACGTAGACAAAGTTGGTAGAACTAAAGATGTGTAAAAAACCCTGAAATAAATTCAGGTTTTGCAGCAATAGCATGCTCACCAACGACAACACCTTTCAATATCAGTACATCTGACAGGAGAAAATAAGGAAATAACAGTTTTTGGCACAGCTGCTGGTAAGCCCAACAGGTCCTTTAAAATAAATGACACTGAATCTTTTGTTTTATCGGGCCTGCCATAAGCAATGCATGGGAGGCACCGATTACTCTCCACCTCTAAACCGCTTTCTCCGTTAATGCGGCCCGAACCGTAGCTGCACCCCCACAATATATATATCAAAAATTCCGGCTCGTTCTCCAGATGTGCGCTATTACTCAACTTTTCGTTTCGAGTTACCATGGCGACGTAATCAGCGAAAAACTACCCCATACAAAGTCAATGGAGCGAGGTCCTGAAGACATCCTAAAAAAAAAAAAAACACTATTTTGGAGGATTTACTGTCATCATGGTTCCACCTACAAACGCCATTCACCACTCAGTTTGTAGACACGTCCGTGCTGCGTTCAGAAGTGAAGACGGTATATTGACACGCACACTTTGGCAGGTCCCTTTTAAATTTCTTCAGAAATGTTCTAATTTTACATTCTCCTTTTTTAAGTTTATCAGAATATGCAGAAAATTTTAATTCGTAATTTCCCTGGAGTTTAGATATGACAAAACACAGAGGGCCATTTCTTTTAGCAGCTGGCTAAAAGGCAGGATAAGGGCTCCTATTTATTTTACTACAGAGAAGAGGGAGCGCCCCAAAGCTCTCTGTCTGAGAACTGCAGCGAAGAGGGGCATCTGGGGCCACCAAGTCTCCATAGCAACCATTAGATGTCTCCTCAGGCTGACTGGTTCTTTAGGAATGATGTCAGAAAAAGGCTTTTCTGGCCTACCATCACAATACCACTGAGGTTTCGAACCCTCTGCTTTTGTGAGATGATACCAAGGGATCAAACTCTCCAGACGTGTCTGGAATAAAACAAGGGATCATTAACTAGAAAAGTACATCATGCCCTCTTCAGCTATATGTTACGTTATAAACAAATCTGGTGGAATCTACCAGAAAACTGAAAATGGGATCTCAAATTGTATTTCATCAGGACAACGAAACAAAACTTATAACTAAACTGACATAAAAATGGTTCAACAGAGACTAAAATAACCTTCCTCCATGGCTGTACTGGAAAACGCGGATGCACTAAGAGCCAAGTTACAAACAGCTGTGCCACTGGAGATTTTGTTGATGCTGCTGCAATAAAATATGAATTTACATCAAGACTTTTTACACATCTTCACCACATGCAGCAACAAATGCAAATGTATCTGCTAGTGTATAAAACAGAGAGCAGCTGTCTAACCTTGCTGAGGTGCGGTGTGAGTGTTCTTGGTGCGGTTCGCTCTGGAGTTCGCACGGCTGGAGGCGACAGATGGAGGGGGGTCGAACAGCTTTTCTTCCATCTTGGCCTCTTTGACAAACATACAAGATGTTCCAAGGAGAACGATACTATTGAGCACCTTCAGAGTGATCATCCTGCTCACAAAGACACAAAATATGTGAATACAATGCAAACATGTGAAAGCATAACAAGTGACAGTGTTATATTTAATAATTACCCCAAGTAAAACAGCAGCACACACATGAAGGAGAGCGAACCCTGGATCTTCACTGAGCTCGTCACTACTCTGATGAGCTAAACAAGAAGCAGAAAAACAGCTGAAAACATGTAACAATGTAGAAATATAATATGGTGTGGTATGAGTAAAAAGTGGATGACGGACCAGCAGAGCTAAAGGAAGTGGGATGAACCCCATTCTTCTGGATACCGAGTCGCTGTAGTCGGTGTAAGCCTGCGAACATTGTTAGAACAGAAACATCAACATAAAGTCTCATTTTACTTCTGACACCAACTACAACTCAAACTTTGAGCTGTGGGACAGAAATATGTCAAAAAAGATGATGATTCAATCTGCAGTCAGAAACTCTGACCTGTTTGTTTTTCAAGCTGTTGGTGCATTTAAACAAGATAACCAAGCATTTGAACCTGACATTGAACTGTGTTGAATATCCATAAACTACAGGTTAAAACATTAATTCAGCTTTATAAAGGTGTTCCGATCTCATTACAATAATAATGATATTCATAAATGGAGTGATGCTTATGTGGTGTACAACTTTAAGTCACAGTTGGTGAGTATTTAAATGTTCCCTGCATGGCTTCTAGCAAACTGCAAGCAGGTTTCAAGGTTTCTTTAAACAACAGCTCTCTTCTCACTGCGCTCTTTCAGGGCCAGATTTGCTCAATGCAGAGTAAATGTAGTCCTGCCAATAGATCTTCCACCTGAGCTGTGGATCTCTGCATCTCCTCCAGAGTTACCATCCCTCACCAACGGTGGGATGTTGTTGTAGAGCCTAGTCCTGCTCTAAACTTCAACTCCAGACCCTTCTCCCTGATCTGCTGCTGGGTTCCGTGGTCTTCACGAGGCTGGTTGTTCTCTAACGTTTGTAGCCAACATGCCGTGATTCAGCAAAACTCTACAGAAAAGTAACAATTTTAATACAGACAGTTCTGCAGCAACTATAAATCAGGGAATTGTTTGCACTGTCTCCAATTCACACTTTAAATACTCACCAACTAATACTGAGCAGAGGTGGCATTATTATGCACCTCTGCACAAACACAGTACAATCCAAAAGGATTCCTAAGTTATGATAAATGCTTGTACTTTGGTGTAAAGTCGAAATATTCCTTTTGTTCAAGATGTTTCACTCACATTTTTCTGTCGACTGCTGACGAGGTCGAAGGCGAGGCTGGCTCTGTATTCTCCATATACCTGAGAACATATGCAGAGTGAAACCATATTTCTCAGACAACAAACCCATAAATAAGCAAATACACAGTATTTATGTGTAACATAAGTTATGTGTGATTATAGAGACATGTTTGTTGCAGAAGATGAAAGCCTGTGCAAAAAAAACAACAAAAAAAAAAACAAACAAAAAACATAGAAACATGAATGTAACCAGATGGATTAGCAGGAAAGGTGGACTTGCTCTGACTCAGCGAGACCAGCGAGCAGACTGAGGTCTGTGTGATCTGATTTGACAGTGTGAAGATAATGGAGTAAATCCCTGCCTGTGGGCCAGTTCTCTGTTTAGCTACCATGAACTCCTTCAGAGAGATTTGACAAAAACTAGAGTCAGGAAGGAAGGAGGTGTAAAAACCACCAACACTGAGATGAACGGAGAGAGAGTGGCTCAGATGAAGGCGGGTTTCTGTTTCACTCTGGAGTGACAGAGAGGGGAAAAAATACAAAACATTCAGGTAGGTGCACACCTTGAGATTTTTGAATATGGAACGATGTTTTTAATCATGGCTTAAAATTAAAGATCAATACTCCCTCCTTCCCAATAACTTCACTGACTTTCCCTTTAAAAACTGGGGACGCACCGGCATGAAAATTTGGGTCAGTATTGATATCTGATATTAATATTACTGTCATGGCTGATAACCAATATTTACCATCATTATCTATAATATATATTTCCTAACCCTTATGAACAAATGAGAACAGTGCTGACATTGCTTCTCTGCTCCAGCTCAACATCCACAATCCTGCACTGCATTACTGTCACATGACCAAACAGACACCACATGACCAGCCCCTCTCAACATTCATTTTTAATATTGACCCAGTTTTACTTATGGGACCGATGCCGATATGCTAAAAATGGACCAACGTTGGCCGATACCGATGCCGATACATCGTGCATCCCTACCTAAAGTAGAACAGCTCCACTCTGAAGTTTGCATCTAAGCCTGTTGCAATCAGCAATGAATCAATGTATTGCACGATAAATTAAAATGAGTTCAATCATTTCCATTCTGATGATTAATGTTTTTGCTTACACAGACTTCATAATCCATTTTATTTATGGTTTCAGTTGTGTATGGCTTTTATTTCCTTTGTATCTATTGTTTTTAGTTGTTATGTTTATTTTGGATACTTAAATATCTTCCAGCTCCAGTGTTACATGTTCTTTATAAAATTAAAGTGTATTAGACTTTGAGAGTGCAAACTATCATTATTATGCCAGCAAAAATATTATCATTTATTACAATAATTTCTGAGACAAATTTATCGTCCAGTGAAATGTCATCATGACAGCCCAAGTGACATCCACAAGATTTATTTGAGGCTTTTAATGATGCATTTGAACTGAAGGGTGGAATGACTCAATACAAACAAACAACTTCACTGATTGTTAAACACAGTAAAGCAACTGGGTGAACATAGTTACAATGAGAACAAGTGTGTCTGGAGGAGTCAAAGTGAACTCTCTGACTAGCATCATGCTGTGAGTCTGTTTTGGTGCCAGTGGTCCTGGTGCAGAAGAAGAACTACGTCCAAACCAAACACTAGATGGTTGACATGTAGACATAGCTGGGTGGTCAAAAGGGAAACATTCCCAAACACACATCCCAACAAGCTAACAGCTTCTGGAATTGTCTTCCCAAACTGCTGACTGAAAGTTTCTGGACTATGCTTAGAAGCAAGGTCCTTGCCAGGAAACCAGATTTAAAAATTCGGCCATAAATATATCACAAAAAATATTGATGTCTACAAAAAGCATGTGGTTTGTCTGCAGCTGAGGAACATTAAACCAAACAGCATAGGGGTGTTTGTATAAGTCCTACTTTGTATAGTCAGTCCAACTTGAAAAAGAACGGTTGAAAAGATTATTAAAAGCTTAAAATAAGAAGACATTGTTGTCTGTGAGGAGCATATGCAAACTGTAGCTGTAATGACCAGCACCAACTTAAAGAGTAAACTGAAACTTTAATGGGTGCAGTGAGTTATACTGTAAAGGCAGGACTATCGCTGGCCAGAACTAAAACTCACACCACTGCAATAAGGAGGCACAATGTTACATATTCAACAATATCTGATAAGCCAATAGATTAAATGTGACCAAAAGAGAAACATTAGCTGAGTGACTGAAGAGAAACAAAGGAAGGAAACACTTGAACATGCCCAAGTTCTCTTTAGATAGCAAAATAAGACTTTTAGAATTAGAGGGAGTGTGATAGGGATCACAATACACTCTGGGAATAATATCCATTTCCTGCTCAGGTTACATAAAAAAAAGTTCCCATATTTTGGGGGGAAAAAAAGCAAATATATGAACAAACAAAATAATAATCAACTTAGCAAGAACATAATTTGGTGAAGATTTAAGAAAAATACTTACTGTGGGCAAATGTTTTCTATAATCAGCATTTTAGACCAAGACTTCTCAATAAACTCAGTCATTAAAAGAATAAAAATAACAGTTAGGCACCAAGGAGTAGGGCTCCCATCTGGCCTTAATTTGGCAGGCATGTAAACGAGCAACGGGTAACTAAATTATAATTAGAAATAAGTATCTTGCCAGAGCATCAACCAAACAGAGTGAAATTTACCTATAGAACTGCAAAATTTGTGTGCCATATGGCAGCTGTAAAGGACTGCTTGGATGCAGTTTTTTGCAGGCTATTACATTCCAAGTTGCAACTCTGGCCAGCTGGACAGACTCTGGCTGCCCTTGATGCCAACGCCTGCTCTATGTGATGGTGACAGAGACGCTTCAGCTAAAAGAGTGGAAGGGACATCTTCAGAACAGAAATAAGAAAGATAAGAGTGAGGAAAATGTGGATTAATTATAATCAATTTTCCACATTATTTAGTAAAAATATTGTAATCTTGTGTTTTTCTCACAACCCTTGTCCCCAGATACAGAGGATGGATGCATTAAACAGCTCAGCCATTCAGTGGCTCAGAATGGTCAGGCTGAAGACAAACAGTCGACGTACGGTCATGTGGTTGTGGGACATTCGTTTTTGCACACACACTGAGCTCCTGTGAAACCCCTCGCAGAGAAGAAGTAGGGCTGCATGATATTAGAAAATATTGCGATGATGATAATATCGGTATATATTGCAATGATGATAACAGTTACGATATGTGCTTATTTTCTTCTGTCCTCTCGTTCTCAGCTGCACTTCCATCACCCTGCAACCTTTAGCATTTTGGGCGATGTCATTAGTATGACCATTTTCAGCCGTGAGACTCTGTCCAACAGGCTAAAGATTACATTAACATGTACAGTGAAAGTTAAGAACACTTTGAATATATTAGTCAACAACTGTTGCACTCCAAACAGTGATTTGCAATATGAATATTGCACACACTGATATTGCGATGACGAAATATTTGTGATACATTGTGCAGCCCTATCCCACTGCAGTATACGCCATGGCGTTTTGGCATATATAGGTGTGGTTTCGAACAGCATAGTAAACACAGTGATCATGGCAGGTAGGATCGACTATTACGAGTTTACAAGGAGGAGGCGGAAATGATGACTAACGAGCTGCAACGTCTCATTTTAGTTTCCATATTATCGGAAGCTGAAAAAAAAAGCAGAAGGCGTCGGTGGGGCATTCGCCTGCTGCATCAGACCAGAACCCAGGAGGAGGAGGAGTTGCACGTTGCACAACATTGCTGTCTGAGGGCTTTTCTGCACAAGCACACCCACAAAATTCTGACCAATCACACAGTAGTTTGGCATGCAGAGGGGGGCAAAAAGTTCGCCAGGAGGTTGCAACAAGAAGAGGTGGACGACAAGAGGCTGAGAACAAAATTACACGATTTTCATCATGTAATTGCAACAACGAGAACTAATTGCGGCACGTCGGCTGATCATGCAGGGCTAAGTGGTAGCTTGGTGCAGCTGCCCAGCTTGTAGGGTGTGATGCATTCAGTACTACACAAAACACAGAGACATCCTCTGATGACAACATGTTTTACTGTCAGATGCTCCAGAAACTGCCTGAAACACTATCACACCACTCTTTGGTGCTGTTTCTAGACATGCCAGCTGCTTGGAGATCAAATAATTTTCAAACTCATTCCTGTTTTAAATCTGTTCCAAACTACCTCTAGTACCAGACCCCACTACTTCTGGTGCCGCACAAGCAGGCAGCCTGCTTCAGCAGCTCCGACTCAATTAAGAGTATTTTCCTTGAAAATCTTATTTAGAACGTGCTGCATATTTTTTTTGTTGCAACTCTTTTTTCATATTGCTGGTTCATGCAATGGAACTGACCGTTTTGTGGACAACCTTGTTTTTATTTTCGTTTTTTAGTTTTTTGTGTTCAGAGAAGGTGTGAGTGGCCATGAACCCATTGTGTACACAAGGGATCAGCTGCTAGCTCTTGGTAGCTCCACTGTACTGCCTCCCACCAAAGGACCCGATATTTCCCGCGAGCTAAGAAGGAAGAGACGTGGGATGCACGTGGGCCTCAGGTGTCACAACAGAGGAAGTAGTTACAGACTTGTCATTCCGTCCATCATCATGTAAAACATGAGATCTCTTCCCAACAAAGTGGACGAACTGGCGGCTCGGGTGCGCCATCAAAGTAGCTACTGGGAGGCCAGGCTAATCTGCCTAACTGAGATGTGGCTAACCACGCTAAGTCCGGACTCATATAAACATGGACGGCTTTCATTTATTCTGTGCCAACAGAATGAAGGTGAGCGGTAAGAAGAGAGAAGGGGGTTTGTGAACAATAGATGGTATAACTCTCGACATTTAACCATCAAAGAGAAGGACATTGAACTGCTAGCTGTTAATATGAGGCCGTTAGTATATCTTCCTTGGGAGTTTTCACGTTATTGTAATAACTGTGTATGTCCCGCCCTCTGCTAACACTGCTGCAGCCTGCGATGTCCTTCATGCTACCATCAGCAGACTGCAAACACAGCACCCACAGGCCCTCTTTCTGATCTCTGGAGACTTTAATCATGTCTCCCTGTTCTCCACTCTACCAACCTTCACCCAATATGTCACCTGCCACAGCAGAGATGACAAAATCCTGGATCTACTTTATGCCAACACCAAGGAGACATACAGTTCATCACCTCTCCCTTCCCTGGGGGGCTCAGATCACAACCTGGTTCATCTCCAGCCTGTGTATAAACCCCTGGTACACAGAGAATAAGCTGAGACACGCAAAGTGATGAAATGGACTGAGGAGACTGAAGAAGCTCTGAGGGACTGTTTCAGCTCCACTGTGTTGGAAGAGCTCTGTGCTCCTCATGGGGAGGACATCGAAAGCATCATGGACTGCATCACGGACTATATCACTTCTATATCAACTTCTGTGTCAACAACACTGTGCCCACCATGACGGTACAGTGTTTCTCCAATAACAAGCCCTGGATCAACCCTGAAATAAGGTTCTCCTGAAGGAGAAGAAGAGAGCATTTAAATTAGGAAACCAGGAGGAGCTGAGAGCTGTGCAGAAGAAGCTGAGAAGGAAAATTAGGGATGGAAAAAAACATCTACAGGAAGACAATGGAGGATCAGCTGCAGCAGAACAACATCAGGAGGGTTTAGAGAAGTTTGAAGTCAGTTTCAGGCCACAAACTAAACCCTCAGGTTGTAGAGACTTAAAGTGGGTGAACGACTTGAACCAGTTCTTTAACAGGTTTGACCGGTCACCCATCACTCCCCCAGCCCAGTCTCCCCTGCTGTTAAAGATCAAGGTGCAAAAGGCTGCAGGTCCAGACGGCATCAGCTCCAGGCTCCTGAGGTGCTGTGCAGATCAACTATGTGGCATCATGGGATACATGTTCAACCTGAGCCTGAACCTGGGGAAAGTACCACAACTGTGGAAGACCTCCTGTTTGGTACCGGCACCAAAGACCAAACATCCAAAGGACCTTATCAGCTACAGGCCGGTAGCCCTGATGTCGCATCTGATGAAGACCCTCGAGAGGCTGGTCCTCAAACATCTACGTTCCCTAGTGACGTCTTCAGGCTGGATGTCGCCATCATCTACCTCCTGCACCGAGCTTTGACACACCTGGAAGTTCTGTGAGGATCATGTTCTTTGATTTCTCCAGTGCTTTCAACACCATCCAACCAGGACTTCTGAGGGACATGCTGGAGCTGTCAGGAGTGGACCACCACATGTCCCGGTGGATATTGGTCTGTTGGCACCATTCCTCTTCACCCTCTGCACTGCAGACTTCTCCATCAACTCCCCACACTGCCACCTTCAGAAGTTCTCTGACGACTCTGCCATAGTCGGCCTCATCACAGGTGAGGACGACTCCGAGGACAGACAGTGGACTCAGGACTTTGTGGACTGGTGCCAGCAGAACCACCTCCTGACCAAAGCTGCTAAAACCAAGGAGCTGGCGGTGGATTTCTGCAGGCGCAGACCCACCTCACCGACACCGGTGGACATCCAGGGAGTGGACATGGAGATCGTGGACTCTTCTAAGTACCTGGGTGTTCACCTGAACAATAAACTGGACTCATAACTCTGAAGGGTCAGAGCAGATTCTACCTCCTGAGGAGGCTGAGGTCTTTTGGACTGCAGGGGGCGCTTCTGAAGACCTTTGACTCTATGGTGGCATCAGCCATCTTCTATGAAACAGTATGTTGGAGCAGCAGCTTCTCTACAGCTAAGAGGAAGCAGTTAGATCAGCTCATCAGGAAGGCCAGTTCTGTGCTGGGATGACCTGTGACCCCAGCGCAGGTGGTGGGAGACAAAAGGACTCTGGCTAAAATAACATCACTGATGGACAACGTCCGTCCCACCCCCCCCGCCCCCCCCCCCCCGCCCCCATGCATGAAGCTGTTGCTGAGCTGGAGAGCTCCTTCAGCGACAGACTGCTGCATCCTTGGTGCACTAAGGAGCATTATAGGAGATCCTTCCTCCCAGCAACTGTTACACCCAATAAACATCACTGCTCCCAACAAGATCAATGAGTGTTTATATGCATGCTGGTATCTGTACAACTTGCTGTTTTTCTATTGTCACTAACTGAGAGTGGTTTGTATTTTTAATGCTCAGAGACATTTTGCACATCTTGTACATTTTTAATTAACCAACTCAGTTGCACATTCCTCTGGACTGGAGTACTTTTCACAACTACACAGTATTCATGTTGAAATTTCTCCTTACTGTACAGTATTTTTTATTCTGTATTCTGTTTTTATACATATTTTATATTCTTTGTGTGAGTCACTGCTACTTTGCTGCTGTTGCTCAGAAATTTCCCCATCATGGAACAATAAAGGATATTTCTATACTTTTCTATTCTATTTCTAAGATGTGTTAAATGTATTTATCAGTGAGTGTAAATAACCTGTAAAAGTACCATTAAGGGACTCACATCAGCACTGATGTCATTGAATTTGGTGATGAAGGCGTGCTTGACAACATCCACTGCCACCTCAGAGGTAATGACCATGACTACGTCTGGGAAGAGGACCCAGAAGTGGTCTAAAACAAACACAGCAAGTTGAAATCAGTCCAATTATTTAGATCAACACAGACTGAAAGGAAAAACAGATCTTTATTGGAAAACATGTAATGTTACATGCATTCTGAGCTTATATTAGTTACCGGGATTCCATGAAAACTGCTCCATGTTTCTCAGACAGACAATGAGCAGAAGGATGTAGTTGGTGAACCTCTCCTTTATGTCTGTGGGAAACAAACAAATCAATCCTGGATTAACCTACTTTCTGCCTACTGCCGCTGAGCTCGATCCCAGAAATTTACCTTGGATTAAATCAGGTTAAAGAGGGGAGGATAAAAATATCCCAAATGTGTGATTTTAGTGCAGAGGCTCCTACTTACCGCTGTTAGACATCTGGAAGAGGTTGTTCTTTTCAAACTTCTTAAACACACTTCCTTTGATTTCCACAAACTGGAAGAGAAATTGGAGCTTCAGTCATTCTGCTACAGCACGTTTTTACAGTAAATATTTTAAGAAATTACACTCACATTGTTTGACATCATTATGGTGAGCAGAGACTTGTTATGGGAGTTGAAGGCTACATTTAGTGTAGTAGCCTGAACCATGATAAGAAGGGCATGAAGGACTAGATAAATAAAAGCTGAGGAAAATAGATTTGGGGTAGGTGTGTTGGTTCCAGCAGCTGCAACCAACACATTTCTCATATCAAAACAAACTCCCATCGGTATCGGTTCTTGTTTAAACACAAATCTTTACTATGAATTTATGGCAGATTTTTTAAGAGGGTCAGATGGATGGATGAAAAATGAGATAGGGAATGAAATATGGAAAAATAAATGTTTCCATATTCTGTTTTCTTTTTCCAAACATATTCAGATATAACCGTGACACATTGGAAGCAGTGTCCTGGTTTTTCAGACTGTAGGAACCCTGAAGTGTCTAAAACAGAAGAAAACAGTCCATTTAGAATCCAAATAAAAAGAAACCAGCAGAAATTACTACATTACCATTTTGCTTCAATAATATAAACTAACTGAAAATATGCAGAAATGTTCTAGTGCATTTGCCAATGAAAGGCTGATGTGTATTTCTAAGCTGTTGTAGTTACACTCTGAAACTGTCTTTTTAGACAATTAGTCGATTAAAAATGTTAAATTATGCTCAATCTTTTCTTGACATAAAAAACATAAAGATTGTTATTATAAATAATCCAGATAGACTGTAGTCTGGCAAATATTAATATTATGTCTGTTTTCCTCTCTATGTTTTGGACTCTCAGGTCCATCCCAGGGAGGATACAGACGTAGAGCACAGCCATGAGGAAGTGAGGAATCACTCCTATATGCGCTCTCTTCTTCTCCTTGGGCTCGGTTGCGGTCCAGTAGAGGGCGTCCAGGATGTCTTGGCCAAACGATGAGAAAAGGCGATCCGCAACCTGAAGGAAAGCATGGGGTGACTGTAAAATCAGCTAATACAGAAAAACCCAGCTACAACTATGTGACTATACCTCTAACATGTTGTAGATGATGTAGAGTTTGATGACAGATTGTCCCCGGATGAGGTGGTACATCATGGAGTAATCCACGTAGCTCATCATGGAGTAACACAGCACCATGATGAAGCCCTTCAGGACATCACACACTTGGGCTGGCTGGAGCAGACGGGAGCCGCTGAAGCCCCAAAAATTACAGAAAACAAAACGTTACATGATGAAAAAACTCCAAGCTAAAAACCAAAAACAGAGCCACAAAATGCAGGATACTATTATCCAATCAAACTGAACCGAGTCTTAAAGAGATCTACTGCCCTCTGGTGGTTAAACCCAGTGTTGCACTGTTCACAGGCGTAAATACTGCTACAGGAAAGCATTCCTAAAGTCTGAACGGATTTTTGCTCACAACTATCAACTTGTATCAGTCATCTAGTTACCAGATTTAATCAAACAGATCAGATGTATAAAAAAGGGAACAAATTGATTATTAGTCATTTTACAGACAAATAATTTCCTAAATAGGTATAATGTAAAAAAAAAAATCCCCCACAATAAGTACAAACGAAAGTCCCTTACAGAAGTATCTGGAGCGCTTGAATTTTTACAGATGTGGTCATGTTATCTCCACAAACTTCAATGTATTTAAATGGGATTTTATGTGCTCAACCAGGGGTCTTCAACTCCAGTCCTCGGGGGCCAGTGTCCTGCCACTTTTAGATGAGTCTCTGCTTCAACACACCTGACTCAAATAAGCAGGACTTCAGCAGGACTCTGGAGAACCTGACTGGACACTGAGGAGGTGATTCAGGTGTGTTGGACCAGGGATACATCTAGACGTTACAGGACACCGACCCTTGAGGACTGGAGTTGAGGATTCCCGGTCTAGACCAACTCAAAGTAAAAGATAACTGTGTAGAGGAAGGAAAATGACACCTCACATCATTTTGAACACAGCATCCCCAAGATGAAACATGGTAGTGGCAGCATCATGCTGTGGGAATGCCTTTCTGGGCAGGACAGGAAGGCCAGTCAGAGTTGTGGGGAAGATAGATGTCTAACACACAGCAATGATGGAAGAACACCATCTGGGTTTTTTTTATTTCCACTGTACAACTATGTCTTACTTATAGTATAAAAGCTCAATAAAATACATTCAGGTGTGTGGTTGTAACAGGGCAATATGTGGTAAAATCTCAAGAAGTATGAATAATTTGCAAGGCACTGTATTTAACACCGTCTGCAAATGAAACAACTGCAGACATCCAACAATGACTTACATTTCAAACTTACAGCATTCTTTAATCTTCTGTTTTTCGTTTGTTTTGCTTAAACAACTAACGGTGGTTTCAGTTTAGTATCTAGTTACCCATTGAGTCTGGCTTCAATTTTACTCCTCATAGCTAAAAGTCCAGATTACCCGAGGCCGCAGCATGGCACAGTTAGGAGTCGTAAAAGGGCCAGAATGACCCGGAGGGGCAGCAGGGTGAACACGTAGAGAAACGTATCCAGACACAGGAAGAAGCCGAAAGTCATCAGCTACAGGAAGAGCCAACAGAAGGACACGTAAACATGTGTTTATTTCTGGTGAGAACGATTCATTTCTCTGGACCTCGTATGTTTACCTTCTCCAGCTCCTTGGGGATGCGGAGGCAGGTGTAGACCCTCTCTCTGCGCTCTGTGTATTTGGCCTCATTATGTTCCAGAAAGTAGCCCCTGGTTAGCTCAGTGGTTATGAACCTGACTAGAGATAGGTCTGGAAGTGAGCACACAGAGAGAATTAAGAATTAAAGGAAGAAAAATGGACATCAGAAAAAATAAATAAATAAATAAATAAATAATTTTTATATATATATATATATATATATATATATATATATATATATATATATATATATATATATATATATCCTGCATTAGGTTTTCTTCAGAAGCTAACTCCATGACCTGATTAGAAGAGATTTTACCTTCTCCTATTAACACTACAGCAACATCAACAGGACACTGTCACAGTTGATATTTCAGCTCTCTCTTAATAAATTAAAGCTTTGTGGTGAAAACACTGCAGGCTAAGCCATACGAACGCACTTGAAAGACGAGGACAGAAAGTGAGCAGTAGCAAGACAGAGAACATGTGTGGGTGAGAGGGAGGGAGGCAGGAGGAACGGTGAGGTGGCCAGCAGCAGAGGTTCACTTAGTTAGGGTCCACTGTCCAGGAAAACAGGGACGCTGGTGAAGAGGTGGAGAAGAGAGTCCAGGCAGGACGGAGTAGATGGAGAAAAGTTTCAGGAGTGATTTGTGACAAGAGGGAGGCAGCAAAGGTCAAAGGACAGGTTTAGAAGACAGTGGTAAGCAAGACCAGCCATGTTGTGTGGTTTGGAGTCGGTGGCACGGACAGAAAGACAGGAGACAGAACTGAAGATGCTGAGGTTCTCCTTGGGAGTGATGAAGATGGAGAGGATTAGGAATGAGGTCATCAGAGGTACAGCACAGGTTGAGAGAAAGTTAGAGAGGCCAGACTGAGATGGTTTGGACATGTGCAGAGGAGGGACAGTGGGAATCTTGCTGGAAGGATGTTAGATGCCGGGAAAAAGACCAGGAGGAGCTGAATGGATGCAGTTAGAGAGGACATGGGGGCAGTTGGACAGAGGACAGTTAGATGGAGGAGGAGGACTCGCTGTGGAGACCCCTGAAAAGGGAACAGCCCAAAGAAAAAGGAGAAATATCTTTCCTCCTAACCTTTTCCTTCCACTCAACTTTCAGCAAGCTTTATGACATTTTGTGGCTTATATTAGGCTTATATTATGTAATAATTTTACATAATATGAGAATTTCACTTTTTGCATTCAATTAACCAAAATAAATAAATATTTTCATGATATTCCAGTTGATTGTGATGCATCTGTGCCCATGCACACATTCAATTCTGTTGTGATCAACTTATGAACAGCATGCACCTTGTAGTTAGGACCCTGTAAAGAAACTTGAGGGCTCCCTGGAAAAAAGCCACCCAGAGAAAGTACACCGGTCACAGCCTTACTGTCCCAAAGGACAAGGTGTAATGTAAGGAATGCAGCACAGAAGCAGAATGCAACCAGCATAGGAGCTGGGATGCAACCAGCATCGGAGCTGGGATGCAACCAGCATAGGAGCAGAGATGCAACCAGCATAGGAGCTGGGATGCAACCAGCATAGGAGCAGAGATGCAACCAGCATAGGAGCTGGGATGCAACCAGCATCGGAGCTGGGATGCAACCAGCATCGGAGCTGGGATGCAACCAGGCATGTTTGTTCTCCCCGCCTTCAGTTCATTTGCAAGACCTGGACAGTTGAAATGCATAAACAACGACTCTGCTAATTTATTGTTGATTCATATGATTAACTGCAATGAATAAAAACAACAACTTTGCTTTAAGGGGGAAATATATTGTCTACACGCCTATGTGCAAAGCTTTGCAATGCGCCTGCGCACTGTATCTACGTCCAATTTAACGAAGACGCAAGCAGTCTGTCGTGCACATTTACATCACCTGTGTTACCGCTGAGCGCTGTGATAAACTGCACAATATTTGGGTACATGCGGTATTTCTTTGAATTGTAGCGCTGTTTTGGTCGATCTCAGTGTTGTAAACACAACTGCTGCGTCTGACTGCACACTGCTGCACAGCTTCACATCGCTGGGATTCATTTACACTGCGAGCTAAAGCAGTGCTGCGATGCAGAAGAACAAATATGTGCGGAAATGTTTGTTGATAAATAGAAACAACAGCTCCAGCAGCCTGTTTGTTTGGTGAAACTGTAGAAACCAGGCTGACTCTCACCTGACAGGTTGCCTGTTTGGCCTCTAGCGCCGCCATTTTTATCATGAAACCCCAGCATGTCAGTAACTCCGTCTTTCTCCTTATTCTGGTCCGCTTTCACGGCCTTGGTGTCTCTCTCCCTGTCCTCCTTCTCCTTTTCCTTCTCCTCTCCCAGCCCTGTCGACAGCGAATCCGCCATCTTCGACAAAACGGCCTCAGCTGCTGCCAGGGAGACTGCGCAACGCGCCGTGACGTCACCACGCACAGCACCTTCACCACTTCACCAGAAGGTGTCGCCAAAGTTTGTCGGGTTCTACCAGAACCTTTAAAAGCTGATGACTGCTCACAGCTTCTTTAAATAAACTCTAATAAACAGCGATCGAGGCCTGCTTGAAGAAAATAAAATTTAAGATTTTACACTTGTACGATTATACAGTAAATCATGATAGATTGGCCAAAATGGAACAAAACAAAAGTGCAAACGATACATTTCTGTGCACCTTGTAGTTAGGACCCTGTAAAGAAACCTGAGGGCTCCCTGGAAAAAAGCCACCCAGAGAAAGTACACCGGTCACAGCCTTACTGTCCCAAAGGACAAGGTGTAATGTAAGGAATGCAGCACAGAAGCAGAATGCAACCAGCATAGGAGCAGACATGCTGTAAATCACACCTTTGTATTTATTAATTTCATTTAAGGAGTTAGAACGTTTTTGCCCTAATAAATATAGACTGAAAAAAGTAGTTTAACAATGACCATTAGTTTACTACAATATAATTCCTGGGACAACAGCAAAGGAAAAAATCCATATTACTCTATATAAAATATATTTTCTTACAAGAACAAGAAAACAATGTGTAGCCTTTGCGATGTATAATCGGAGGGAAAGAAAAAATGTACTAAGGAAATGAAATTTTTGTACAACTTTAAGTCAATTTGGAGTCTGACTAATAATTAGAATCCTTCATGTATTTTTTTTTCTCACAAATTCTGCTGTTTTGGATCAGTGGAACAGCTATTTACAATATTATGTGTTAGTGAAGTGGCATTACATTATCAAAAAAAAAAAAAAAAATCATCATTTCTTTGTAAATTCATTCAAGGGAATTTGTTTGTTAGCATAGGTACCTTTGGCATTATTTAGAGAATCGACAGGATGCTGGTGCTCCTTACCCTATCTCCATGGCTGAGCCCTGTCACCCTACACAGGAAGCTAATTTCACCATGTCAAGATCTTGTTCTTTCTACCATGAGCCATGTCTCATGACCATAGATGAGGGTCAGAATCTACACAGGCCGGTAAAGTAAGACCTGTAGTTATTGGCTCAACTCTGTCTTCACCACAACAGACTGTAGGAGGACCCAGGCCACTGCAATTCATCCACCATGGCAAGTAAATGTGGGGATTTGGTTCATATTCTTCTAAAATATTGTACTATAAACACATACTTTAAAAATTCAAGGCCTTATTCTTTAATAATTTCCTTAGTAGATAACTGAAATATGATGTTTTGTATTTGTATAAGAGAATATACTAGGTTTTAATGCAAATCCCTAATGTTGGACTGATGCAAAAGTTATTGTTTAATGCAATGTTCTTAAACTGTAAAATACCACCAAGTTGATGGCCTTTTAAAAACAGTAGTACAACTTTACTTGGAAAAAGAAAGAGAAGTAAGAAGTTGAATTTTCCAATTTTGAAGTTGAAAAAAACACCAGAAAGGTCCAGAGGTGTTAAAAATTTGAGTGGGAAATTCAGAGGTTTCTTCATAAGCTCAAAAACCAATATGCTTACCTTGCATCTAAAACATTGTGCTGAGTGAAGTTTAAAAATCTGTTTATTTATTCTTTTGATGAATTGTTTCTCATTAAATGAGCTCACAGTGCTGTTGTCAGTGATTGCTGGCATTTATGCCTTATTTTCATGCCTTGGGTTCACTGGTACATGTTGGTGCTGGTTGCTGCTCAACAGCAGTTGCTAACTTTCAGTTGGTTTGGATAAGAAACTGATATAAGCATTTGAAACCTGCAATTCATATTTACTTCAGTTATTTTTGTGTAAAAATAAAATTTTAATGATCTGAAATATTTAAAAGTGAAAAAAGCGAAAACTAAAGAAATCTTAAGGAGATAAATACTTTTTCACAGAGCTGGACCATTACTTTAACTGAGGAGTTGAAAAAATGAAGGGTGGGACATTATTCAGGCGAGGTTGATGCTCTTTGTTGACCTTTAGGGTCGCTGCTGTAATCAACCACATCTGTCAATAGAATTAATGAATGCACTTAATTCAGTTCCAGACTATAACCCGCATAAAATTATTCATTTAAAGTTGCAGTTGTAAAAGGTTAATTTCCCCCATGAATAAATGTGTGTGTGTGTGTGTGTGTGTGTGTGTGTGTGTGTGTGTGTGTGTGAGAGAGAGAGAGAGAGAGAGAGAGAGAGAGAGAGAGAGAGAGAGAGAGAGAGAGCGAGCGAGCGAGCAGAAACCAGGATGCGGATCGAGTTTCGCCCGGTAAGAGATCTCCCTGACGCCCCAAGATTCAGTTTCTCCTCCCGTGTGACTTACACATGAATACATGCAACATCACGCTGGGTCCAGCAGCTTTTCTCTTCCCAAGCTGAGAGGAGATGATGAGCGACTCCAGAAACTCATGGTGATGACCGAGCCCACCCCGCGGTCGCTGCCCGGCGTCCTGTTACCTTCCCCGGGGAACCATGGGCTCGTAAGATGCCTTCTCTGTGGAAACGAATAACATTCTCGGTGGCCTCGGCGCTGTGTGTAGGCTCCGTGGTCCTGCTGGTCGTGGCCTTGTCCACGGAGCGCTGGGTTATCGGGCGGATCCTGTGTAAAACTGGGGTGGACATAGTGAACGCGTCCAGTCCTGAGCTGGACCAGTTTATGGGGAACATTTACTACGGTTTGTTCCAGGGAGGAAAGACCAAGAGGTGCGGACTCGGGAACAGGCGCTCCAAAATCTACAGTAAGATATGAGAGACTGTAATGGAGACCCATGCTGTTAATGTCGCACAATATGCGGTCCAGCTGTGACACTGCAGGAGTTCTTGAAACAAACAGGCTGGTCATGTGTCGCCTCGCTCTTCTAAAATACACACACGTAGACAAACATGATTCATTTCTTTTTAAAGACATGTAGAAGCCTATATAACTAGATAAAACACTAATCAATCAAAGAATGTTTAATAACTACATTGATCCGAATTAGCTGCACAATATCGTGAATTGCAATGAGTGTGCAATATTAATATGGAAAAGGACTGTTTGGAGTGCAATAATTGCACTGTGCTGGCCCCTCGGTCCTGTGCTGCCGGCCCTCTGTGCTGTGCTGCTGCCGGCCCTCGGTCTTGTGCTGCTGCTGGCCCTCGGTCCTGTGCTGCCGGCCCCTCGGTCCTGTGCTGCTGCTGGCCCTCGGTCTTGTGCTGCTGCTGGCCCTCGGTCCTGTGCTGCTGGCCCTCGGTCCTGTGCTGCCGGCCCTCGGTCCTGTGCTGCTGCTGGCCCTCTGTGCTGTGCTGCTGCTGGCCCTCGGTCCTGTGCTGCTGCTGGCCCTCGGTCCTGTGCTGCCGGCCCTCGGTCCTGTGCTGCTGCTGGCCCCTCGGTCCTGTGCTGCCGGCCCCTCGGTCCTGTGCTGCTGCTGGCCCTCGGTCCTGTGCTGCCGGCCCTCTGTGCTGTGCTGCTGCTGGCCCCTCGGTCCTGTGCTGCTGGCCCTCGGTCCTGTGCTGCCGGCCCTCGGTGCTGTGCTGCTGCTGGCCCTCGGTCCTGTGCTGCTGCTGGCCCTCGGTCCTGTGCTGCTGCTGGCCCTCGGTCCTGTGCTGCCGGCCCTCTGTGCTGTGCTGCTGCTGGCCCTCGGTCCTGTGCTGCTGCTGGCCCTCGGTCCTGTGCTGCCGGCCCTCGGTCCTGTGCTGCTGCTGGCCCTCGGTCTTGTGCTGCCGGCCCCTCGGTCCTGTGCTGCTGCTGGCCCTCGGTCCTGTGCTGCCGGCCCTCTGTGCTGTGCTGCTGCTGGCCCCTCGGTCCTGTGCTGCTGGCCCTCGGTCCTGTGCTGCCGGCCCTCGGTGCTGTGCTGCTGGCCCTCGGTCCTGTGCTGCTGCTGGCCCTCGGTCCTGTGCTACTGCTGGCCCTCGGTCCTGTGCTGCTGCTGGCCCTCGGTCCTGTGCTGCCGGCCCTCTGTGCTGTGCTGCTGCTGGCCCCTCGGTCCTGTGCTGCTGGCCCTCGGTCCTGTGCTGCTGCTGGCCCTCGGTCCTGTGCTGCCGGCCCTCGGTGCTGTGCTGCCGGCCCCTCGGTCCTGTGCTGCTGGCCCTCGGTCCTGTGCTGCTGCTGGCCCTCGGTCTTGTGCTGCCGGCCCCTCGGTCCTGTGCTGCTGGCCCTCGGTCCTGTGCTGCTGCTGGCCCTCGGTCTTGTGCTGCCGGCCCCTCGGTCCTGTGCTGCTGGCCCTCGGTCCTGTGCTGCTGCTGGCCCTCGGTCCTGTGCTGCTGCTGGCCCTCGGTGCTGTGCTGCTGGCCCTCGGTCCTGTGCTGCTGCTGGCCCTCGGTCCTGTGCTGCTGGCCCTCGGTCCTGTGCTGCTGCTGGCCCTCGGTCCTGTGCTGCTGCTGGCCCTCGGTCCTGTGCTGCCGGCCCTCGGTGCTGTGCTGCCGGCCCCTCGGTCCTGTGCTGCCGGCCCCTCGGTCCTGTGCTGCCGGCCCTCGGTCCTGTGCTCCCGGCCCTCGGTGCTGTCCTGCTGGCCCCTTGGTGCTGTGCTGCCGGCCCTCGGTGCTGTGCTGCCGGGCCCTCGGGCCCTCGGTGCTGTGCTGCCTCTCCGGACGGCCCGATATTGGTTATTGCCTGTCACTGCCACATAGAAACTTCCCCATCGTGGGACAATAAATGGCATTTCTATTCAATATGGATAATCTCTGGCTTTTCAATGATACCATACAGAAACAAAACCACCGTTTATTCAGAAACAAACTTGGTCTGCAACACCAAACTCAATGACCGGTACCAGAGGGGACAATGTGCGTGTTGTGGATGAGGGGGAGGCGTTTGGTCCAGGGTCCTGGAGATTTTTTTGCAAGTTCAGTGGTTCAAGTGTCCCCATTTCTGTTCCTCAGCTGGTTCTTTTTCTTCAACAAGACAAACTGAGTTCACAGCTCACTGATGAACTGTAAATGTCCAAGACATAACATATATATATAAAATGAAAGAACTCCTGAGTTTTGTCCATCTGTGCCCATTTTTGCTTTGCAGCATGTTGCTTACCTGGTGGAGCTCTGCCTGCTAGTTCTCACTGACTGCAGTCATGTCTTTATGCAGAATCGATCAATGAACTCAGGATGTAAAATGATTGTGAAGTTTATTTACAATGTGTACAAGAAGGGAAACGTGCAATGTGGAACCAGTGAGCTGGAACTGGTGCGGTGGCATCAGAAAGGGAGACTGTTAGATTCAAAACTTGTGAATGTTCTGAAATGCCGCAGGGTTGTTTCCAACTTACAGGTGCAGGGAAATGGAGGTCCAGAGGTGGTTTGAGCTGAGATAGTCCAGCATAGGTTTGGGGGTAGTGCGAGATTCTGAGACCCAGATAAGAGCCGGGCGCAGAGAGCTGGCAGGCAGGTCGCTCCAAGGACAATCTTTGTGCAGCTTTTGCTGGAGGAATTGGCAGAGTGTTCCCAGAAAATCTTCTGAGAAGGCTCAGTTAACTTGAACTGGGCAGATTCGGGAACATGAAGGCAGAAACAGGTAAATTTCAAGGAAGGAATACTTTCAAAAACCAAGCCAAGGAACCCAGGAATTGGGATAGCTTGAGACTACCAGCAGAGGAGGTTAATCATGAGGCATCAAATGGTCCTCCAGCAGCTCCTTCCAACCAGACCGCAGGCCTGATGAGAGGTTGCCTGCACCTGTCCAGGCAGTAGCCAGCTCCCACGGTCTGCAACAAAGATCCTAAAGAAAACAGGATGTCCCACACGCACCACCAAACACACTCACAGCAGAACCCAACTCATGCAACATGAGCAGAATGGGTTCTGACATCTTTTTGTGAAACCTCTGTGTTGAGCCGCAAACAGACGTGATGGATGTTTTTGCAGAACTGGTCTTTCAGCCTGTGTATCACCAAGCAGTCCAGCTGGACCACCCACTGCTACACAAGATGTGGAATGAGGTCGTGGGTTCATCAGCATTTCCCATGGTCCTTTTCTTCTGTCACTTCATTACCATAATTATAACCGACCGTTTATTTGGGATTATTTTTGCACTTAGGTTAAATATAGTCACAGACAGATTTTATAAAAAATATTTCAGCAAACAGAAAAAATATATAAATATATATGTTATGTTCTTGGGAATGCTATGGGGGTGCTATGTCTGATCCAGGGGGAGCTATAGCACCTGCCAGCGCCCCCCTGTAGCCACCCCTGCCCTAAAAAGCTCATCCCTCTGCTCTGTATGACTGCAGTTTTTCCAAAGCTGGTGCAGACGCTGAATGGTGGTCTTCACATGATGGTGATTCTCTTCCTGCTGGTGGCTGTCGGCTTCGCCCTGGTCAGTCTGTCCTTCTGCATTTACAACGCACGCAAGGTGCCCTACCAGAGCATCAAAGGTCATAAGGGGCTTTACCTGTGGAACTTTATTGCTGGTAAAAACAACATTTTCTACTTTGCTTCAACCTGTTTGCTACCAAATGCTGAGGAAATGTTTGTAAACTTTTGATTTAGAAGACATTAATAAATAAATCTGATGAATTCTTTCTCTCATGATTGTTTTATTTAGCAAATAGAGATAATTGGGGTAATTCTAGCTGGCCTAAAACAAGAGAAGTTTGCTGTGATTTAACTTCAGACAGTGAGAAAAAGGGCGGATATTTTATTAAGTGTATGTAAACTTCTGGTTTCAGCTGTATCAGAAGACCGGTCAGGTTTACACGCACTCATCATGTTTATTTCTCCTGTAATATCCAACAAGAATTGGGGCCAAAAGCTTGATGTTTATTGTGATTTTGTTTTTGTCCACACAGGGTCAAAATAATGCATACAGGTCTCGAAGGTCCCCCTTAAAAATATTTGGACAAATGTCCTTCAGCCAGCTAAGAGAAAGCGTATACTTTCTGAAGCCACCAACAAGCTCCTGGCATCATTCTTGCTGTGTGTTTGACTAGTTCTCCTAGCAGAAATGATAGAACTTATTTTGACTGGCTGGGTTCTTGGCACAGACCTTTAGGCATAGTCCATTCATTTTCAATAGGGTTGAGGTCAAAGGCCATTGCTGATGCTTGATGTCTTCCTGCCTTACCCATTCCATCACCAGTTTCAATGTATGGGTGTGGTCACCGTCCTGTTGGAACAGACTGGTATTAGGTGAAGCTTAGAAACTGAAGGTAGTCATCCTTCTTCATTATTTTACCCTCAGTGCAATGCAGCACGAACACTACCAGTGAAATGTACCCTCAGCATAATGCTGCCGCCATCATGCTTGGCAAATTGCACAGCGTTTTTAGGTGTGAAATATTTGTCTTCTCCAAACATACTTCTTGTCAATACCACCAAATACTTCAATCTATGCCTCTTCTTATAAAACAAACACAAACACAACAGCGGTGAGTCCGGTCATGCTTGAAGGTGCTGATTTCTGAGCAGTGCTTCTTTTCTTGACTGGCCCACCCTCAGGGCATGGTGATGTAGAACTCACCTCCCCACAGATATTGACATTGGTGATTAGAATTAGCTTAATTAGACAAGTCTTTGCACAAATATGGGATTTGCCTTGTGTTCCCTTATGTCCCCCTCCCCCCACCACGCATGCTGGGCTGCTGCCACCTTATTGTGGCGGAGGGGTTTGGGTGTCCCAGTGATCCTCGGAGCTAAATTGTCAGGGGAATTATGCCCCTGGCAGAGTTTCTCATGGCAAACAGATTCTGGGTGAGGGATCAGACACAGTGCAGCCTTAAGACCCCTCATGAGGAGTAACAGAAATGGAAGCAGTGGTCCCTCAATCAGACGGGGGTCACCAGGGCCGCCCTCTGGAGGCAGGCCTGGAGGTGGGCCACGTTGGCGAGTGCCTCGTGGCTGGGCTTTTACCCTTGGAGCCCAGTTTAGGGTTAGGGTGGGTCCCCCTTCCTATGGGCTTACCACCCGTGCTAGGGGCCAAAGGGGTCAGGTGCAGTGTAGGTGCCGAAGGGGGGGACCTTGGCAGACTGATCCTTGGCTACAGAAATTTCTAGTGCAATATCTTGAATACACTTGAAATAAGACAAAACTAACTTACAAGTAACTTTTCAACACGATATAGGAGCTGGTTTTAACTTAGTAATTCCTTAAAATTGATGAAAACATTTTAGTTATAAGTGAAATAATCTGCCAGTGGAAGAAGACATAACTTAAAATGTCCTGAGTGGAAGATGAAGGATGGATGAATGGACTTATTTTCCACTTTGATTTCAATATACAGACATCTTAAATATAAATATTTAAATTTGGTGGGAAATAACGTACTTTTTTTTCTGTATGCAGCTCTTTTTGGCGCCCTGGGTGTTCTTTGTTTCCTGGCAGCTGTGAAGCACCACCGTCTGACCGAGCGGGTGGCAAACTATGGAGAGAACCTCTTTGTCCTGGAGGTTCTGGAGGACACCCTGGACTGGTCTTTCTGGCTTGGGATTGGCAGCGTTGTGACTCACTTCGCCGTTTGTGGAGTGGTGGCCATGAGTCGCATCAAACTACCCAAACCGGAGATCAAGAAGACTGAAGAGCCCACAGTCTCTTCCCTGGACCTGCTCTACTGAAGAACACTCAGAAAAAGAGTGATTGCTTGTGTTTTCTGCTTCCAGCCTGGAAAAGAAAAAACACGTGCTGATATCCAGGCTGAGGTTTGTGATGATGCTGTTTTGTAGAAGCTAGACTTATTACAGCCTCATTCTCCCTGAAATCTGATTTTAAAGGACTTTAATATTGGTTTGTTCTTATGGTTCTGAATAGAAGGATGGGAATATCTTCAGTTCAAAATAAGAAACACTAAAAGTATTCTTAACCTAGATATGGGTGACAAATCACAAAAAGCAGAGATGGCTTACTAATGGAAAATTCCATCCTTCCATCCGTTCTCTTATCAGAGGTCAGGCAACAGGTTCAAGGGGGGCACCCTGACATCACTCTCTCAGTCACTCTCTCTGGAGGATTCCAAAAAGCCATCCCTTGAATGACTCCAACCTTCCAACGAAGGACACCCCTTCTGGCCCCTACTGGCCTCTTGGACCTGGAATCCTTTAGGTTATGATCTACGTCTCACAAACACAGATGGGTTGATAACTTTTAAACTTTGTGTTTTGGATCAGTGCTTTCCTTACTATACACACGGACATGTTTTTCAAGTAAGACATATAAGAGCTAGTTCCCAAGAACTGAGTAATTCTCAGTAATTCAAAAGACTTCAGCGGGACCCCAGGCCCTCTTAGAAACACTGCATGAGCAACAGCGTGAATGTATGGAACTGAAAATGCATCAGACTCATGACCTGTTGGTGGCTGCTCCATTCAAACACACCTTAGACAGAGGGATTTATTGTTGGGTTTATTTTGGTGCTTTGGAGGATATAGAGTGATCCAATGGAAACATTACAGTGTTTCATATATAAATTCTGTTTATATAGTAAATTAATGTCTGTAAATATGCTATTTTTTCATTGTACAAACAGAATGTAAATTAGAGGCATTTAAAATAGTATATCAAGTTAGCAGATGTTTTTTTTTTTTTGTTTGGTGTCTATCCAAAGCCCTTTTCAAAACATTATGTTACTCTGCATGGTTGCCTTGGATCTACTGAATAATTTTGCATTTGTTCAAAATGCATAAATGGAAACAATTTTAACCAGTAGATATTTATAAATGTTTATGCAAGTCAAAATACTTTATGCATGTTATTGAAAAGTTCTACATCTCTGAAAGACTGATGAAGTTGGCCTAATTCTGAGCAGGAAGCCTCATTCCATTCAGGAAAATGTGAATGTAAACAATAAACTTAAAACTTATGTAAAAAAAAAAAAAATCAAGCAAAAAGCTTTTTTTTTTATTTATTTATTTTTTTTATTTATTTATTTATTTTTAACAAAACTACCTGTCATCAAAGATTTGATTCACAGTATGCCCAAATCACACTATTCATAAATAAATAACATTTTACACATTTTGTTAAATTACAGTCATAAACCTCCATACGTTTTTTTTTGGAATTTTATGTGATAGATTAACATTAAGTACCAAACCATTGTAAAGTGGAACTAGAATGATTAGTGTTGCATTTTAAGGCCACTTTGTTTAGTTTAGTTTTTTTTTTTGTTTTGTTTTGTTTTTTGTTTTTTAATTGAAGAACATCTTTGTTTACAAATACAAAGAAAAAAACAAGGAACAAAACACAGAATATGAAATAAAGGATGCCAGGGTGTACAATAAATACATTGGTACAAAAACAGAAAGCAGACATTACAGACATTATGATAAATTAAAACTATTCAATGACCTACAACATTCATATAAATTTACAGCTTTTTTGTTTGTGGTCTTGGAAATAGTGGATAAATGTAGTTTGATTTCCTTCACCAAAACAGGAAAAAAAGGTGAAGATGATGAAAATGTACATTTGTGAATGTGAAATTTGCCAAATATAATAATCAGATTAAATGCCAGTCTTCTGTGTGTATTTGTACTCTTTCCATGAAAACCTAAAATAATATGCTGATACCTTAGTAAAAAATTTAGTATCAATATTATAAATTATAAAGTTATTACATTCTTTCCAAAATTTTCTTGTGCTCCAGAATAAATGACTGATTGTTTCTGGATGTTCTCTGCAAAAGTTACAGTTGGGATCTATTGTTTTAATATATTTAATCATGTATTGATTAGAAGGATAAATTCTGTGTAACAGTTTAAAGGAGACATCTCTCATTTTGTTGTTTATCAAGAGTTTCTGATTAAGTGTCCACACTTTTTTCCACAGTGAATCAGGGACAAAGTTTTTCCAGTAGAAAACAGCTGAAGGTACAGAAATAATATGTTGTTGAAACAGGGCACGGATCATTTTGTTGTTCTTACATGTAGAAGAAAAACAAACTTGACCAACAGTGGTGTCAGTTACAGTTAACAAAACTGATCTTCATCAACAACATTATTTCTAAAGAGTTCACAAATCTCATTAGTTACAGCATCAAACACAATATCATGCTCTTTAGGAGTTACAGCAAGGTTATATTTGAGTTTGAAGTCATCATAACTGATATAGTCTGATATATATCCCCTGTTTACTGTTGGTTCTTGCACCAGAATTCATAAACAAAACCTTAAAAGACTGATGTGAAAAGCCTTTGAAGGAGGAACATCTTACCCTGCTCTCTCTTTTCCTAATTTGATAGTTTTACCTGTTAAGTTATTTAACATACCCAGTTTTTATAGTTACACTTAAATTGTCTACTCTCATAACTGGATTACTTCAGATTTAAGGACTGTGGATTTTTAATTTTATTTTACTTTTTGCTCTATTTTTTTCTACCTCCAAGATAAACAGGAGCAAGATGCCCCTGGACGACACAGGGGGCATTACTAGTATTATACAAAGACTTCAATCAATAGAACTAAGGATTTCTCGACTGGAGGTAAACATGGAGATCAACACAGGTTCTGGAAATGAAACAACTCTACTGATGCCTCAAAACAACAAACAACCTCCAAGCACTTCAAAAAGCAGCTCACCCACCTGGAACTGTCTCAGAGCTAGTCTCGTGTAGTAATGGACTTGGTCCTGAACCTTCAGACACACATAAAGACAGTTACAAAGTCAGCCTTCTATCACCTGCAGAACATTTCCAGGATCAAAGGACTAACGTCTCAACAAGATCTAGAGAAACTCATCCATGCGTTTATCTTTAGTCCCATTGATTACTGCAACACTGTCTTCACATGTCTGTCTAAAAAGTCAACCAGACAGCTGCAGCTGATCCAGAACGCTGCTGCTGGTGTTCCCACTAAGACCAGGAAGATAGAGCACATCACCCCAGTTCTAACGTCCTTCCACTGGATCCCTGGAGCTCAGAGAATAGACTTTAAAATACTTCTGTTAGTTTATAAATCACTGAACAGCTTAGCACCAAAATACATTAAAGACCTGTTGTCATTGTATCAACCTTCCAGAACATTCAGGTCTTCTGGTTCTGGTCTACTCTGCATCCCCAGAACCAGAACCCAACATGGAGAAGCAGCTTCAGTTTTTATTCACCACAAATCTGAAACAAACTCTCAGAAAACTGCAAAACAGCCGAAACACTGAGTTCCTTTAAATCAAGGCTAAAACCCATCTGTTTAGAGCTGCCTTTGATTAGTAGTAAGTGGAACATTGATCAATATTTTCAAATTATATTTGCTTGATGATCCTCATGATTGTGATGCATTGATATTTGCTCTATGATTTTCATGTATATTTACTGATGATTTTGATGATTTTATGATGTGAAGCACTTTGAACTGCCTTGCTGCTGAGATGTGCTATACAAATAAACTTGACTTGACTTGAGTAAACATCCATTTTTGTTCAATAGCTGACCCGCCAGAGGGATTTTACTGTCAAACCATTTAGGGTAAAATAGTGATTTGTTTTTGTAAAGGATACACTTGTTATTCCAGATATTATTCCAGAAGAAATTATGGGGAGAAAAATTATGTTTATATCTAAGTTGTTGAGAGTTTTACTGGTATTTTCTGGGGGGTACCTTTTTTTAATTTGACAGAGCAATTTGCATAATTATATAATGTTTTAACTGTATTGCAGAAAAAAGGACCAAATCCAAATTTATGAAGACAGTTGAAGATAAAGTTGTGATTAATGGAATCAAACACTGTGTAAAAGTCTAAGAAGAGTATGAAACTATCGTCAGTAATTAATTCTGAATAGTCCAGAATACCAAGAACAAGTATATTGATAAGTAATATCAAGTATATTATTGGAAATCGGTCTATTTTGTGTGAATCCAGATTGTGCTTCTCCAAAATTTGTATTTAGTACTGATTTAAGTCTTTTTGCAAATACTGATGCCAGGATTTTATAATCATTATTTAAAAGACATATAGGACGCCAATTATCAATGAGTAATTTGTCTTTATTGGGTTTAGGTATAAGGGTAATAATCCCTTGATTTAAAGGAGGGGGAGAGCGCCTTTTTCACTGCTCTGTAAGAAAACTTTGGCAAGAAAAGAAGCAAGTTGGTCAGCAAATGGATTATAGATATATAATATTTATATTATATTTCCCCTGTTAACCCATCTGACCCAATTTGTTATTTTTTAAAATGATTTATAGAGAAAAGTATTTCATTAATTTTAAGAGTAGAAGGGCAAATCTCAGGTTCAGAGTCTCTGTACTCAACCCCCGAAACGTCCACGGGGCATACATTTACATTTTGCCGCTAGGTGGCGACAAACTCCTGTTGTCCTCGCTTGTCGGTGACGCCACTTTAACGCGACTCTGAAGGGGTAGCTCGACTTCCTTTCCCTCATGTGAAGTGCCTGACCTTCCGGCGGGGTAAATTCAGGATATTGAGTCGGATTAATACATGCCCGGCAGGTGACAATGCTTGCTGTGAGGAAAGCTGTGCAGACGGCGGCGAGGAAGCACCTGTGCAGGCCATTCTGTGCCTCACAGGCTCACCTGCAGGAGAGAAAAGTGAGTAGTTTACCAGGTGAGGTCACTCGTGAGGTCAAGTTTCCCTCACACGAGTGCATTGTTTCCGTGAGCCGCAGCAGCAGGATGTGGACCGGTGTGTGTGTGTGTGTGTGTGTGTCTGCAGGGTCTGGTCCTGGGAGTCTTTGAGAAGGACGGAGAGGAGGGAGGGCTTCTTCTGACAG
Organism: Anableps anableps; assembly: GCA_014839685.1. Classification (NCBI taxonomy): domain Eukaryota; kingdom Metazoa; phylum Chordata; class Actinopteri; order Cyprinodontiformes; family Anablepidae; genus Anableps; species Anableps anableps. Next base: position 1,108,109 of record CM026065.1, read on the forward strand.
AGGCAGCTGCCAGGTTTGATCAGTCTCTGTCTGGAAAGCTCTCAGAGCTGCTGAAAATGTGAGTTGCTTCTTGTATCCGGCAGCTGATGATCAACAGTCTAGCGGAGCATGATCCCAGTAAAATAGAATATCATCAAAAGTTATCAGGTGATTCAATTCAAGAAGGAAAAATCGCTTCAGATTCATGACACACACAAGGGGACATTTCTGGTGCTTGTGTTCATACAGCAGGGATTTCTCATGACCGTGTGCTGGTCGACGCAGTCAGGAGGAAGACTTGTCTTCAAGGGTTGTTCAGCAGACAGCACTCATCCTGTTGCTAAACAAGCTGACTGTTGTTTACAACTGCAGCACATGAAAAAAACATAGTTATGTTTATATAAACTCAAAAGGTCCAGTGGTGTATTTTTTCACTTATGTTTACTGAAAATAAAAACACAGCTAAGAAAAGAAACATTGGTTTCCACGGCTGGATTTCAAAGAATATGTCTATAAAAAGTGCCCTGAAGAGGAAAAAACTACTTATTCTGTGTGTGTGTGTGTGTGTGTGTGTGTGTGTGTGAGCTGATGATGTATGAACCTCAAGAATCGATTGCTTTACTAAAAACAGAAAAACATCAGTTGTTCTGCTGCGAATATAATATTCCCCCCTGGACCCAGCAAGGATGAGCATGTGCAGTAATGCTTGTTTTGCAGTTCTGCTCTTTATAGCGGAACAGAAATGGAACCAGCTGATAGCAGCTGCAGATTGAGTCAGGCAGCCATCCTGCACTCAGACACGGTGCTCATAGCTTCCTAGCTGCATTTTAAAACGGTTTTCTTTTGTTTGCACACCTTGACCGTCCAGATCAACTTTTACAAACATTCAGGGTCTTTCTTGGAAACATTGGAGAACATTTATGAACCGTCTTTCAGCCAGCTGGCTGGCAGTGGACAACTCTATGCTGCATTTCAGCCAGAGAAAACTCCTGTCACTTTCTTTTTAAAGACCTTGGTTTACCTTGATGCTGGTAACTGGCCCATCTTTTACTGTAATATTTCAGTACCCGTGAATTGAGGAATTTATGAAGTTTATGGTCTCCTTTTTACCTGGGAATTATTGCCAGTTTTTGACTTTTGGATGCTGATATTGGTTAATGGACCTGATTGTTGTTTTTTCCATATGTCTCTTCCGTTCTGGTTTTGTTACTTATGCAGAAAAAGGAAACAGGATGATTGTAAAATGAATAAAGGTATTTTTGACAGTGGATGAGTGTTTTTACTTAATAAATCTTTTGCTTTTGCCTCCAGTGCCAGACCTGGTCTCAAGAAAGGCAAAAGCAGGCTGTTTTATGGAATTCACCGGGTAACAAGGCGCTGCATTGATATTTTAATCCCAGGCTTCGAATGGCTTCAGAGTAAGCCTCCTCTCATCTTCCTCAGGACTTCCCCTGTGTAGCAGTGGTCGGGTTGGGCAAAGACGGTGAAGGAGTTTGTGGGGCTGAGAAGTGGGACACCAGGAAGGAGAACATCAGACGGGCCGTGTCAGGTAGGATGCACGCTCTCGTCTGATCGCAGATACAGTTCCACGTGTTTCATTGATGTGTAAATATTTTGGTTCAGCCGGCTGTCAGACTCTTCAGGAGCTGGAGGTGAGTCACGTTGAGGTGGACGACTGCGGTGACGCCAAGTCGGCTGCAGAAGGCGCTGTTCTGGGACTGTTTTGCTACGATCAACTGAAGTCTAAGAAGAAGACCAGAGTAACCCCACAGCTGCATGGAAGGTCACCTGACTGTTTTAAATCTTTTTTTAAACACCCATTATTAATTTTGTTTATATTGTTATCTTGTTGTTTTTTAACTTTGTAGAGATTCTGATTCAGCTGGCTATTTTTATTCTAGATTTTTTTCTGTATTTATTTCTCAGTCTGCGCCAGCCAGTCTGCCACCTCATGTACTGTCATCACTGTTCCGTTCATAACCACTGTCGACTTGTTCTGATTTCTGAAATGCTCCAGAAATCAGCTTTGACTTGGCCGTCCAGAGCTGCAGGCCGTCTCGGACCATTGACTGTCCCTCTCTGTGTCTTACCAGCGCTGACGTCGACAGCTGGAAGAAAGGTGTCGTTTATGCAGAGGGTCAAAACCTGGCCCGATTTCTCATGGAAGCTCCAGCCAATCAGATCACTCCGACTGCTTTCGCCAACACCATTGAAGAGAAGGTGGCTCCACACGGTGAACGAGTCACCGTGAATAAACGGTTTGTTGGGTTTTCGTTCTGCTCCGTTTCCTATAAGCTGCACGTATCAAACCAAAAAGACATCAAGCTTTGTGCCGAGTGTGTTTTTACAAGATTTCTGACTTATTCTTGTTGTTTTACTGGCTTTAAGAAACCTGTGGTGTTCTGTAATCCATATGACATAATTATGACCCAAGCTTTAGTGTCTTTCTGAAGACCTTTGGCCTTTTGATAAACGTGCGTATGTGTATACATTCACTGACAGATCCTGTAAGGAATCCAGGAGAAGTGGTCCAATTTCAACTGGTTTAATACAACTGAAGACCAGTTTGGATCTAAATCACTCGATCTGCAAACAGTGGGCACATGTAGAGTGGTACCACAGCACGCAATACAGAGCACTGCAGCTGTTATAGTCATAATATAATATAATACCCAAACTTTGATTTATTTAAGCACATTTATATTTGTTCTTTGTTTTGTTTTGTTTTTTTATTTTTTTTTTTGTTGCGTTTTGGACAAATTAGCTTCTTGACTTCGATAATCTTAAAAAAAATGTTTTGGTAAAATTAGGTACATAATAATTTTTTGATAATCAATTGCAAATTATATAGCATATTCATTGTTTTCCAGGCTCCAAGAAACTTATGTCTGTCTTTTCCATATTTGCTTACTTATTTATTTTTTTAACTCTGTCCTTATTGAATTTGTAATTTACTTTAGTTTTTTACACATAGTTTACTTAAATAATAATAATAATAATAATAATAATAATAATAATCATTATTATTATTATTGTTATTATTATTTACCTATTTATGTACTTAGTTATCTGCTTGCTTACTCATTAATGTTCTTAATACTTATTTCTTAACTTTCATTATTTTGATATTATTATTTGTCTACTTACTTATTAAGTCTTTGACTTTTTTTACTTTCTAACTTATTTATTTATTTATTGGGGTTATTTGATGTTTAGAGCAATGCATGAATGGAAGTCACTACCACAACACATTAAACAAAATACTGCTTACAGGTGTAAGAAGCAACTTAAAACCTACTATAAAAATAATTTATCATTTTAATAGATATATGTATGTATATAGATGAATGTAGAGATGTTATTGTACAGGTATGTGCTTTGCGTATGAGAGTATCACAGAAGGTATACGTTTTTATTATGTATGGGAAATCTAAAATATTTCCCTATCTTAAACTAAAGACTGTCTCTCTTTAAAAGTGATTGAAATGGAATGTATTATTTTAATACTTCATCTGTAATATGATTTTTTTTTTTTGTAAATGTAATCTGTCTTTTTTTCTAAACTGATCCCAGGAAGAATAGTGGATGCAGCATGCAGCTGATGCTAATGGGGATCTTCATAAACCTAAACATTTGTTTCCAACTGTTTCCTGCTGCATGACCGAAAATATGCAGATATTAGTGGTTTAAATATTCCCACGATATATTCAAGCTCCGTTCTTCAGCATAACAAGTGTTTAACTTGTGAAATTATTATTATTGATCCTTCCTACTCTGTCAATTTCAGAGAAAGAAAACTAGTTTTTAATGAACACATAACCAAATTTATTATAAATATTATTACTTATTTGTTTTTGTTTGTGTATTTTATTTGCAGATCAAAGGCTTGGATTGAGGAGCAACAGATGGGAGCGTTTCTCAGCGTGGCGAGGGGCTCAGAGGAGCCCCCTGTCTTCCTGGAGCTTCACTACAACGGCTCAGCTGACAGCAAGCAGCCGCCGCTGCTGCTGGTGGGCAAAGGCATCACATTCGACAGGTTCATCATCAAACGCTCGCTGCTCATATCGATTAGAATCATGTCACCTCATTTTTATTAGGCTGTGTGTGAACTTTGTTCCCCTCTGGTCCCTGTGTGTGTGTGTGTTCAGTGGTGGTATCTCTCTAAAGCCTTCTCAGTCTATGGACGCGATGAGAGCCGATATGGGCGGAGCCGCCACCGTTTGCGCCTCGATCGTTGCAGCAGCGGCTCTGGAGCTCCCGGTGAACATCATTGGTGGGTTTCTTGTCTGTGCATCCTCTTCCTTTCTGCTCCTGCCTCCATTTTCTTGCATCCAGACAAACGTCGTCCCTGTTTTTGCTTCGAGCAGGTCTGGCACCACTGTGTGAGAACATGCCCAGTGGAAAGGCCACGAAACCAGGTGATGTTGTCACTGCCAAGAACGGGAAGACAATCCAGGTGGCTCAAGGCATTTGATTGGTCCAAACAGCTCCCTGAGTGTGTGTGTGTGTTTACTGATGAACTGGTTTTATTGTTTCATGAAGGTGGATAACACAGACGCAGAGGGCAGACTGATCCTGGCTGATGCTCTCTGTTATGGACACTGGTTTAACCCCAGAGCCATCGTTAATGTCGCTACGCTAACAGGTAAGATTCACACCAGCGTCTAAGCAACCAGGTTTTAGTGCTAGCACTTCTGTGAAAGTTCAGTGTGTTATTAGTCAATTACTAAATGAATGGAAGCGCATCAGGAAAATGATTGTAAAAAGTGTTTGACCTCTTCTTGAAGGTGCCATGGATGTAGCTCTGGGCTCAGCAGCGACAGGAGTGTTTACGAATTCAGACTGGCTCTGGGAGCAGCTGCACCAGGTAGACGGGAAGCACAGCACCACTCGTCACTCTCTCAGCCTCTCTGTTGACTCATGCTGTGTGTGTGCGTGTGTGTGTGTGTGCAGGCCAGTGTTGTGACAGGTGACAGAGTTTGGAGGATGCCTCTGTTCCAGCATTACACCAGGCAGGTTACTGACAGCCAGCTGGCCGACCTCAACAACATCGGCAAGTACAGCCGGTGGGTATCTGACCGCCGCCCCTCTCGGCCCCTCTCTGCTCCTCCATGAGCGACGGAGGTAGTCTGTCTGTGGCTACCAGCCTCCCTACACCGACTGGAAATGAATGAATGGAAGTTTGACTGAAGTATTTTCCAGTTCTGGAAAACTCTAGGAAGGTTATTGAATGTCCAGACTTTATTTTCGATCCCGTCGTTTAAAAGTTGCCCCTCCTTCCCTTCTTTCTTCCTTGAGTCCTACCTTCCTTTTTTTCCACTTTTTGCTTGTCTTCTTTCTGTATTCCTTTTTTCCTCGTCCATCCTTCTTTCTTTTTGTGATTTCTTACTTGCAATCATTCTTTGTGCTCTTTCCTTCAACTCTTCCTTCCTTTATGCTTTCATTCTGTCCTTTTTCATTCATCCTTTATGTTCTTCCTTGTGTTTTTCCTTTTTATCTCTTGTTTTTCTCTTTCCTTCTTTCTTTTTCTCCCCCCTTTTCCACCCACCCTGGTTTCTTCCTAAAACCTGTCTGCTGTAGAATTTTTCCCATGAATGCATATGGAATTGTTGTATTCTAAAACTGGCTAAATAGTTCAGAGATGTCTGTGAATTTGATCCTGGAGGAGAATGAAATTTTTCCATAAAATGTGAAGGAAGGCCTGCCTGGATCCTGACCCATGTCACTGTTGAATGTTCTGTGTAGTTCTGGTGGTGCGTGCACAGCAGCTGCTTTCTTGAGGGAGTTCGTCACAGCTCCTCACTGGGCCCATCTGGACATCGCTGGTGTGATGAGCAACAAAGACGAAGTTCCCTACCTCAGGAAGGGCATGTCTGGAAGACCGACGCGTACCCTGGTGGAGTTTGCAGCCGGGCTGGCCCACAGTGGCTGAGAGATGGAGATCAAATCGAACAAGTGCAGGACTTTTCCTCAGGCGGAGATCAGAGACCTTCCAACGTGGATATGAGTCAGAGTTTCTGTCAGGTATAACAGATACATAGATGAACTAATAGCGATAACCGTTGGTAACACAGTGCTGTGAAAAGATATTTGGCCTTTTTTACTTTTCTCACTCTTAAATGGTTTCAGATCATCAAACATGGACTACTTAGCCCATGTGAAACTAGAAGTGCTTTGCTGCTCAGGACCTGGATGTCTTGGTGGAACCAGGAATTCTGCTCTCCAGCAGAGACTCCTCAGAGAAGGTCCAGCCATGAGTTAGCTCTTTAAGCTCCAGAGCATGTGGGTGATGCAGCTGGAGAACTATCCAGAGCACGCCAGCAACTTCATATCTGAATGGCTCAGAGAAAGGAAATTCAGCTTTTGGAGTAGCCTAGTCAAAGTCTGGGTTTTATCAGATAGAAAGATTGTGGCAAGATGTTAAACAGGCTATTCATGCTTGAAACCTCTACAAGCAGCTATTAATTTAATAATTGGGCTAATACTTTGTAACGTAGCGCCAGGTTGGTTTGGAAAGGTTTTTCTCCTAAATAAAGCAAGTCTTTAATCAAAAACTGCATGTTGTTTTGATTTGTGGGGCTATTTTTCTCATATTAAATTCATATTATCTGAAATGGGGGTTGAAACAAAGCAAATGAAGAAGAAATCTGTGAGGGATAAATACCTTTTAACAGCACTGACAAAACTTGTGTTACAGCGTTCATTGTTTCCAGCACAATTTTTTTGTAATACACATGTTCTTAAAATAAACTGTAATTGCTTATTAAAAGTATCTACTGTTGTTTTTGGTGCAGCGTGTGTATTCTACCCAGGCAGAGGAATGTGAAACTTAAACATTTCATGCTGGTGCATTCACTGGCGCTCCTGTTGTGTAAAGATCCTTAAAATGACTTCCTCCCCTAATGCAGCAGCATAATCTCCCACTTAAAAAAATCTAACAGTTAAACTGAGAATATGTATTCAGTAGGAAAAAAAAATCCTATGTTAAGAACTGTTTTTCTCAAAATAGCCGATTGCACAAAAATATACTGTTTGATTTTCTTCTTTGCTGTGTTGATGGATGTCTGTGGAGTTCAGATTATTAATCCATGATTTTCTGTTACTGTGGGGTATTAATATGGGACACAGACACCTGTTTCTTTTACCCACTAGCACCTTAATTTAGTTTGCACTGAAATATGATATTCGTTTCTTTTAGATGTTTAAAGGTATCCTGTTTGTCAAAACCATGGCCATTAAGATGCCTGACATCCATTGTTCAGACTTCATAAATTCCTCCTCAACCTATCAGTTTGTTATTGCTCCTAATGAGCCACTGCATTGTAAACAAGGTAGGAGTCTGATCTTGAGTTTTTGGTTTTAGTCTAATTATTTTTCTAAATTTCTTAGGCTACAGTGGCTCTTTGAAATGACTTCTGATGTGCAAATCAGTTGATTTATCTTCATGGCTAGAAAGAAAGACAATACCCAGATGACCTTCATAAAGTTTGTAGAATTACTGTTTATATAAACACTTCAGCAATAGCTATATGTGACTGCTTTGAATCTAAAATGAATTATTAATCAGTGCTGACTCTTATTGTTTCAGTTTAATTCTATTTGAGATCTGATCTCGTGGTTATTTTTATTATTTGGTGTAGAGTATTACTTATTGTTCATCTTTTCACCTCATTTATTCTCGTAAATAACTAGCTTAGTTCATTAGTTATTTAGCTTTCTTCGCAGGATGTCCTGTATCACTGCAAGCGTCTTTGGACACACCCTTGAAGACTGAGCGCTGTGCGCATGCGCACAACCCGGATGACCGACAGAGGAAGATGGCTTCGTCCATGAATGGTATGTTTCCAGGCCAGCAGCCGCCTGGTGCTCATGCCGTCGGGGGACCTCCTGGACCGGCTCAGCCGAGCTTTTCCGGTACCGCTCCCCGGGTTCAGGGAAGCAACACCCTGGTGGACGAACTGGAGGCTTCCTTCGAGGTGAGAGGAAAGAGGGCTTCATTAGCTCTGTTGTTAGCATTAGCTGTTGTGGCTAACTCGCGTACGTACAGTCAGTTGCAAGCTAACTGTGGTTAAAATGTAGCATTTTACTAGATATGTCAGCTTTGATTGTATCTGTTGAGGAAGCTGTTTCCTGTCTCTTTGCTACAGCTGCGACTCGGCGCTAGTTTTCTGTGTTGAGGAGTCACAGTCTGCAGAGTTGATTCTGAATATTAATTTTCCGCTTTACGGCTCTGATCTTCTAAGTTTCTCCTTGGCGTTTGAACTGAGAGTTTTTAAAGGGGCGTAAAATCAACGTCTGTGAGCTTTTTATCCTGAAGTACTGATTCAGGAGTCCTTTCTATGTTCGGTCACCCAGATAAACTCTGAGCTAATAGTTAAAACTGTGGGATGCAGAGGCTGCTTTGCCAGGGAGAGAGACAGGGCCAAGTGTGCTCTCCATTAAGAGACCACGCAGTTATGACGACTGAGCCGATATTTCACAGCCAAACATTTGCAGCTCCCACAGGAGAGGAGCCTGCTAGCTAAAAAAAAGATTTTCCACCCATTCTGCACACTTGTGGACCCGCAGACTGCCGGTGAAGAGCTCTGTTATGAACAGGTGCAACCTTCAAATAAATGCTATTCTGGATTTACCAGGGAGCCAATGAAGAGAAGCTTAAACAGGATAAATACGATCAGCACTCATCAGAAGTCTTCCTGCATCGTCTTGGAATAACTGAAGGCTTTTTATCAATATTTGGGGTTTTCTTATAGTAAAGAATTGTAATATTTTAGCCTTGCAATAACAAATGAATGATCTAGTTTTTTGGCGTCACTCTGGTAAAGGATACACTATAATTTTGACAATATTGCTCAGGTTAAAAAGATGATTTCCCAGAAACAGAATTTAAAGACACATCCTGGTCAAAGATGACACCAAGGTTCTCTCAGTTATGAATGGAAGTGAAGTTGATGTCGTCCAGAGTGACGGAGACCACACGCTCTGCTGGTCCACGGCGACAGCTTCCGTCTTCTCTGGATGTAAAAATGAAGTCATGGATGGATGGAACATGGAGTCATCCAAATTTTAGGTGTTCAGGACATGCCTGAAGTCTTATTAACTGGATTCATTAGGCTGATGCCTCCAAGCATTAAAGTATAACCAAGTGTATAATATCACAGGACCAGAATTGTTTTTGAGTTTCATTGAAAACGAATAGAACAGAAATGTCCTTTATTGTCCCACCATGGGGAAATTTCAGAGCAACAGCAGCAAAGTGGCAGCGACAGAAAACAGACTCACACAAAGAATATAAAATAAGTATAAAAACAGAATACAGAATCAAAAATACTGTACAGTAAGGGAGCATTTCAACATGAATACTGTGTAGTTGTAAAAAAAAAAATACTCCAGTCCAGAGGAATGTGCACCTGAGTTGGTTAATTAAAAATGTACAAGATGTGCGAAATGTCTCTGAGCATTAAAAATACAAGCTATTTACAGTTAGTGACAATAGAAAAACACTAGAGTTGTTCAGGTACCAGCATGGGTATGAACACTTACTGGTTTTGTTGGGAGCAATGGTGGTTCTAGAGTCTAACAGCTGCTGGGAGGAAGGATCTCCTATAACGCTCAGTGCACCGAGGATGCAGCAGTCTGTCGCTGAAGGAGCTCTGCAGCTCAGTCTCCACCAGCTTTGCTCATCTAGTCACTGGGATTTTTGTCCGTTCTTCTTAGCAAAACAGCTCAAGCTCAGTCAGATTAGATGGAGAGCGTTTGTTAACAGCAGTTTTCAGATCTTGCCACAGGTTCTCCATTGGGTTTAGGTCTGTACTTTGACTGGGCCACTCTAACACATGAATATGTTTTGTTTTAAACCATTCCATTGTAGCCCTGGCTTTGTGTTTAGGGCGGTCGTCCTGCTGGAAGGTGAAGCTCCGCCCCAGTCTCAAGTCTTTTGCAGACTCCAGCAGGTTTCCTTCCCAGATTGCCCTCATTTTGGCTCCATCCATCTTCCCATCAACTCCGACCAGCTTCCCTGTCCCTGCTAAACAGAAGCACCACCAGAGCATGATGCTGCCACCACCATATTTGACAGTGGGGATGGTGTGTTCAGAGTGATGTGCAGTGTTCGCTCTCCACCACACATAGCGTCTTGCATTTTGGCCAAAAAGTTCATCTTTGTTCTCGTCTGACCAAAGCAGCTTCTTCCACATGTTTGCTGCGTCCCCATCATGGCTTCTGGCAAACTGCAAACGGGACATCTGATGGTTTTCTTTTAGCAATAGCTTCCTTCTCGCCACTCTTCCATAAAGACCACCTTTGTGCAAAGCACAACTGATAGCTGTCCTGTGGACAGATTCCCCCGCCTGAGCTGTGGATCTCTGCGTTTGGTCCAGAGCCACCATGGGCCTCCTGGCTGCTTCTCTGATCAGCGCTCTCCTTGTTGGGTCTGGAAGCTTCGGTGGACGGCCTCATCTTGGTGGGTTTACAGTTGGGCCGTACTCTTTCCATTTCCAGATGATGGATTGAACAGCGCTTGGCGAGATGTTCAAAGCTTGGAAAATCTTTTTATCACCTAAGTCTGCTTTAAACTTCTCCCTGACCTGTCTGCTGTGTTCCTTGGACCTTATGATGCTGTTTGCTCCCCAGTCTTCTCCTAACCAGCCTCTGAGGCGTCACAGAGCCGCTGGATTTATACTGAGCTCAGATTCCACACAGGTGGACTCTATTTAGTCACTAGCAGTCATCAGGCAACTTCTGAAGGCAACTGGTTGCACTCAGAGAAAGGGGGCTGAATACTTTTGCACACTGCACTTTTCAGTTTTTTAGTTGTAAAAATTATTTATTAGCTGACAGTTATCTCAATAATGGACCAATGGTTTCAGCCCTAGGGGAGTTAATCCTACACCATGTCAGTGGCAGCGATCAGGTGACGTTTGTAAGTGGTGATGTGGGACTTGAAGCTGCCTCTGCCTGTCAGCTCAGTAAACCCGCCAGCCTATCAGGGCGTGGGGGGGTGTTATGCCCATAAAATGTGTGCTGCTAACTGGTCAGTGTATATAAAAATACCTACTTAGCTTATGTTTAAATCAGTTTTCAATGTACCCTGATGTCTCAGCTGGGAATAAACGATGAGGATTGTGAGTTTGGACAGCACTTCAAGCTCAGCTTGTCATGAAATGCTTGAAGGGTGAAACAACGATGGACAAATAACTGCAGCCTGCTGACCAGGCCGTAACGCTGCAGGGCCAGGCCCATGCTGCTCATAAAGGCTCTGAGAGTCCTCACTACTGAAAATAGAGCATCTGTGCATTTCCAAGATCATTGATTCGTTTTTAGTCAGGTGATCCAAACTCTGCAAGTCTGTACAGATCAGTCCAGTCTTTCATGCCGGCAGTCTCTGCTGTAAATAAATGAAAGTGTTTTTGAAGCTTGGTCTGAGGAAAAATTCTTTCCTCCCTCTCAAACATAATTGCTGAGGTGGTTCTGAGCCGTTATTCCAGATATCAGATGGAGTTAGGCTGGATGTGCAGATGCAACCTGGCCCCACAAACACTCCGTTCATCCTTTTCCCATTAAATACGCTGCTGAACTTGCTCTGTTTATCTTTCAGGCCTGCTTCTCATCATTAGTAAGTCAGGACTATGTGAACGGGACAGATCAGGAGGAGATTCGAACTGGTCAGTCTGCTGCTGCATCTTTATCGACAGTGTTTGTTCTTAGAGGTGTATGTTTAAAGTATGCATGTTTAACCTGAAGGTGTGGACCAGTGCATCCAGAAGTTCCTGGATGTGGCTCGACAGACGGAGTGCTTCTTCTTACAGAAGAGGCTTCAGCTATCTGTGCAGAAACCAGAGCAGGTGTTGAAAGAGGTAAACATTTGGACCAGAATGACTTCTAATACGACATTTTAGACAATTCTGAGTTGCTAATGCCTTGTTGTCAGTATAAGCTGGCTTCCCTCCTCTCAAGTACATTCCTTGTCTTCCTCCAGGATGTGTCAGACCTCCGTAATGAGCTGCAGAGGAAAGAACTGCTGGTTCAGAAGCATCTGGCCAAGCTGCACCACTGGCAGCAAGTACTGGAGGATGTGAGCGGTCAGCATCGTAAACCCACAGATCTTCCCCCTCCGGGACCGCTGGCCTTCCTGGAACAGGCCTCGGCTAGTCTGCCCCCCGCTCCTTTAAAACCCAGCTAAGGCACCAAAGCACCTTCAGATCTGTAGAAGCTGCCCTGCACCTGCGTGCCGGAGAACGGAGGACTGTCGGGTTGGTAAGAGTGTGCTGGACATGGAGCTGCATCAGGATGAAACACACGCTCTGCACATCATTGCTGCCATTTACGTATGTAGACTGTATAGAAGGCTGTCGTTGGAGACATTTTTGTTTTTACACCCTTTTTTCTTGTTTTTGATATATGTACATTTTTTTTAAAACATCTTTTTTAATGTAAATACAATTAAATAAATGAGTCTGTTTCCATTTGCATTGGTCCTTGGTTTGGTAAGATTATCAGTTCAAACACTTATCATGGGCATCAATGTGATATTAATGCCCTTTATTTAGTGGAATGATAATAGAGTATAACACAAACACAGCAAGTTGGTGAACAACTGTTATACACCTCCACTAAGATTTAGGGAAATGCCCCAAGTTCAGTTTATTTCTATAGCGCCAGTTCACGACATGTGGTCTCGAGGCACTTTACAAAAAATCCTTCCAGTTCAATCATCCACACGTTCCAAGTGATCCCAGCTATCAGGCAGCGCTTCAACTTCGGGTCGTTGTTCATCTTGGTGAAAAAGTTTCAAAGGAAACCCAGCAGAGCATCGAGTCACTGACTTGCAGCGTTCGCTGCTCCTGGACCAGCACGTAGCGACTGCATGGCATTGAGACGTTGACTTTCCAGCAGTCCCTCACACCCAGCATGCATGTGGTGACAGTGGAGAGGAAAAACTCCCTAACAGGAGGAAACCTCCAGCAGAGCCAGAACCTGGCTCAGTTCCGGCGGCCATCTGCCACGACCGACTGGGGGTTGGAGAAGACAGAGCAGAGACACAAGAAGAAACAGATGAACTGAACCAGGACTACTTTCTATGTTAACCAGTTAACTTGCCACACCAAAAACGCCTGAAAAACTTACCCAAATTAAATCAGCTGCCGTTTTTGAACCCTTTGGAGTACCTGCAAAAGCTTGGTCTCTTTGTAAAGATATCAAGCTAAATTTTCAATTTTTGCAGTCAAAAATATTTGAACAATTAGTATGTAGCTATTAAGTTTGTAACAAAAAAAAAAAAAAAAACTAGAAAAATTTTTGCCTCACCTGGATTTTTCTTCTGTATTGTCATGTAAATCCACTGTTGAAGGTATGGACTGGAAAACAAAACTGCAGAACTAAGTATTTTTACCATGTATTTCAAGATCAACCAAAATAGCACAAAAATGGACTTTTCTGGACATGTTTTTGTGTGTTGACGTCAGGCGTTTTCCAAATGGCACCATCTGGAAAACGCCTGACATCCAAACTTCAAACGGTTGTAATTCATCAATGCTTCAACATACAGTCATCATTTAGGGTTCCCCTGAAAGGTAATGCTCAGAGGAATACTCTGTTATAGACAAATTCACTGAAAGTATGATAAAAGTATAATTCTAAACAAAATAAAAATAGTAATTGTGGGCAGGGGTGGCATTATATCCGGCTTCTCAACATCACCTCATCTGTCTGCTGCTGGAGTTGATGTCTCCTCCCTCCTGTTAGCCTCTGTCTCTGCTCCCAAGCTCCCCCTGCTGTCTCTACCTGTCACTTTGCCCCTGTTGCATAGAAATTTCCACATCATGGAACAATAAAGGATATTTCTATTCTTCTATTCTATTCTCCTGCCCCGTGCACTCAGAGTTGTCTAATCCTCTTTATCTGACCAAGAACCCTCCTCTACCACCTGTCTAGCTGGATCCCACTCATGATCAGATGTTGTCCTAATTTGTAAAAGAAGTAAAATGTTAGACCTTTATTCACAAAAATTCTAGTTGGTTTTCAGTGATTGCCTCATCACTCAAAACAAATACATGGCATATCTAAAATAAGGTTACAGTAATGTAAACACTACATATACGCATAGAATAAAAACATAATGTCCTCCAAATAGTTCTTCTCTCACACCCAACTTACAACAGGTGTTGTAAACGCCAACAATTACCCCCACATACACAAAACAACTTACACAAAGCCCACCACAAAGCAGAGCATTTCTATCTTTCAATATCAATTAATAAAATAAAAACTTTTTGTAAAACTTCAGACACTTACTGGTCATTTCCATCAAAAATCTGCTCATCTTCAGATGTTGGCTCATCAGTGAGCGGGTCCACAGCCTCCTCTGAGGGTCTGCTGGGCCGTTTTTCCTCATGACGTGATCACACTGAATAACAGTAATCAAAACTCAGCCGCTCAAAGCCTCATCTTGTACTTTTACATGGTGAAGCGGACAATATATGCGGTGGCGCACGGTGATATTTCTGTGTACTTGTGCGTGTGAAGCGCACCATTAGATAAATATTTCCATCTAAATGGCATTTTACACGAAGACAAGCTGAGAATAAAAAGTTACACTTACTGTAACCTCCTGTGAGTAACAGCTGTTCGTGCGTAGAGTTCTGTAGCCATGAAACCAGTCGAATCAGCGACTTAGTCCTCTAATGAATAATAGTCCACTCTCATGAGTTATTTTGTCCCATTGTTGAAGAACTATATCTTGTTTTCGACACGTTCTGACAACCCTTGATGAGGAAAAAGTCCAGCAAACAACTTGTGCACGAAGACGCGCACGCTCCTATTTCCTGCTCGGTTTTACGCACAGAGGGAGCACTGAATACGCAGGCAGCTTGTGAAGTCATGTCAAAACAAACCCCAATGTGCCATATACCGACGCGTTGCAAAATTTATTGGCTATACGACCACTGTTTTAGATTTAGTGTCAGAGTTGACCGGAGAGAAAGATTGGAGAACTATTGGCACATGTGTAGAGAAGCTACACGACACTTTCTGGGTATTATTGGCTCTGGAAAACCCATTCCTTAACATGATTGGTCGAATGAGGTGTCAATCAAAATGGGAGGGTCTTGTCTTTAAAAAACGGTTGCAATGGCGGTGCGCAGCCCCAGTGTGACAGTATAAGGCTGCAAATTCGGAAGCACGACGGAAGCGTGGCCAGTTAACAGGTTAATGAAAAGTAAAAAGTTCTAACAGCAGCAGAGGGACACATTTATTTGATGGCAGCATGATCTCAGCTGAAGCCCTCCTCCAGGAAGGCACCACAGCTAAACAGAACACCAGACCAGGTGTAGCTTCTGTGGAGAGAAGAAAAAACTGAGAGAAAACAAAAAGTTGAAATAACAGCAAACAATGCAAATTGGAGAGTAGTAGAAGAATACAGTGAAGAAAAAGTGGTCAGTTTGTCCTCCAGCAGCCTAAGCCTATGGCAGCATAGCTACACATTTGAGCAACAACAGACATAACTTGTGTTTTCCACTCATTCGTGTTGTCCCCAACAGGATGCTGCCCTGGGGGTGGAGCCAGATCTCCCATATCCTAAAATCTCCACTGGTTGTCTCCCAGTATCAAAACAGCTTTATCCTGAAACTTAGAAATAACCCTTGAAATAACAAAGAAAATATTCTATGAAATTATCAAGATTATATTTAGATCTGTAGCTTAATGTAGGTCATTTGACATAAAATTGAAACAATTTTTTCATTCCATGTTTTTGCATTACATAATTTCAGAGAAATGACGGCAGCGCTTTCACTCAGCCTGGCTCTTGGTTGCTGTAATGTATTCAGTGTGTTCACACCACAACAGACTTGTTCTGCTCGACTTCACAGCTCCTGCTTGTTCACCGACAGCGCACCCAACAAAGATCCTCACAGATGGGTTCTGGGGAAAGAGCTCTCACCCAAGGGATCTGCTCTGCAGTACACTAAAGATTGATAAGGAATTTAATATTTTACAGTCAGGAGTTGTCTGTTTTTTGTCTGTCATTTAAGATTTTAATATAAACTGAACAGAAATAGCTTGTTATGAATGCTGTAGTTTATTTGATTGAAGGCATTATGTCAGAATCATATGATTGCTATGGAGCATTTGATTAGCAGGTCACAATGTGAGCAAAAAAAGAAAAACTACTGAAATGTTGGAAAATATGACACATTATGCATATCATAAATTAATTACATACTTAGGGTTTGAAAAAAAGATGCTAATTTTTTTATTACATAAAATTAATTACACTTTGATTCAAATTTCAGCTCAAAGGGGAAAACTAAGTTTAATTCAGAAATTTAAAGCTTTAATTATGTTACATTAATTCATTTATTTAATTTTTTTTAAAATCACACATTTGAACTGCTAAACTATATAGCTTGAGAGTTCATGTAAATACAGCTCATTAAAGTTATCGTTACAGAGAAATATGATATATCAAGTCAGCTTCATTAAAACAAAATCTTTATATTAAACAGATAATTATTGACCTTTCTGAAGACTGTAATGAGCAAAGGAAGCATAGTATTGACTTACTGTAGCAGTAAATTAAACACTTTCATGATCATAATTAGTTCAACCAGTAAAAAAAAAAAGGTTCAGCATTAAAAAACGATATGTAGTTAAGTCACTCTGGTGTGTGGCAATTTGAGCCAAGGCCAACACTTTTTCTCATACATTGTATAAAATGAGGGTAAGCTTCAGATACCCGCAGGGAACAAACATCTGAAATATAATTCTTACAGAGAGAAACTCAAATTGCCCAAGGACACAACGACAGAGATGAACAGAGCAGAAGCTCGAACCAGCAGCTCAGTGATTACAGGACAAATCCCTACCACCATCGCCCCAAACTGAGCTACAATAAGGGCGGGAAACACATGTCGAAGACCACTGCGCTTCAAATATCAAATATATGGGACTTTATGGGATGCAATTTGAATATAAAGTCAGTTAAATAAAAGTTACAAATGATTCCAATTGTAGTAGGTATCTGAGCTGTTTCTCCAAAAATAATGTTTTATTTTTTCCGATATATTTTTTACAAGTTGTGACCTAAATTTCTATCCAGTCTCCTTTACTGTGATACTTCCAGTTCAAATCCAGTTCAACCAAAGGCCTTCACATAACTAATTCTAAGTCTGTGTGTAATGTGATCTCCAAGTACAGCTGTACAGAGGATTCTCATAACTCCCGAATGCTTTCTTAAATAATAACCTCCAGAAGTCCCCAGAATATTAAGCAAAGTCCACCTCTGTGTAATTTTATTGCTGAAAAAAAAATCCAGCTGTTTTTTGAAGAATGTTAGAGAACATGACTGAATGGACGGCATCATCCAGACCAAGGAAAACAGCAGACAGGTCAGGGAGAAAGTTGCGGAGGAGTTTAAAGCACTTTTCAACCCACCAGAAGAAAATGGAAAGCATGTGGCACGACTGCAAACCTTACTAGGTGTTGTCTTCCACCGAAACTGACATGCGAGGCAAGGAGAGCGCTGGAGATCCACAGCCATTAAGAGCTTTAAAATGAACAATAAAGGTTTCCAATCTATTCCACAACAGACAGACGGCCAGCGGAGGGAGGATAAAGCAGGGTGATGTGCTCACATCTGGAGGTGGCAGTTAAAAGACGTGCAGCTGTATTTTGGACCGACTGAAGGCTGTTGAGGGACGATTGAGAGACGCTGACATGAAGAGCATCACAGTAATCGATTCTGGAGCTGATAAAAACGTGCTGAGCCTTCTGAAGATCAGCACAGTCTAAAAAAGGCTTAACTTTTGCTAAAAGACCAAGGTGGTAAAAGATCCATTTGGCTCCTGAATCAACTTATTTGTTAAATTTTAAATTTTATCAAAAATCACGGCCAGATTTGGTACTGTGTCACTAAGTTTGACATTCAGAGCTCTGATATCCACAGTGGCATTCTCACCAAACGAGATGGATTCAGTCTGTTGTTCATTCAGAAACAGGAAATATTGGTTTAACCTCCATTTTACTGCCATCAGTGAGGAAGTGTTGGAAGTCACTATTACCTGACTTTAAAGACAGGTAAATCTGAAGATCATCTGTTTAGCAGAGGAAAGACATCTGATGCTGAGGTATAATTGCTCCAAGTGGCAGAAGATAAAGAGAGAAAAGGAGGTGACTAAGAATGGAACCCTGTGGCACCCCACAAGACAGAGGAGCACTGGAAAAGGACACATTATCATAACTGAAAAAGAGCCGTCTGTCAAATAAGATGTAAACCATTTAAGCGCTGAGCAATGGATGGCAGCATAAGAAGGACAGAGTGATCGACAGAATGGAAAGCTGGGGTGAGGTCCAGCGGCACATAGACAACAGGGAACCTACCATCAACGTCACTGTCTGAAGCCAGACTGACATTTTTCACAAATAAAATGATCTTCTAGAAATGACTGTAGCTGGGCAAAATTAATTTCTCTAAAGCCTTGGACAGGAAGGGTAAATGGGAAATAGGCCTAAAATGAGTTAAAACCAGTGGGTCCACATGCCTTTTTTTTTTTTTTTTTTTTTTACAATGGGGCCTTACAGTAGCCCCATCTTAAATGGATTACAGCAGCATGTTTGAGGGTAGTTGACACAGTTTCTGAACTAAAACAGCAGTGAATAAAAGAATTGCATGAAGAGAGCTATTGTTCAAAAAAAGCCATTAAAAGTCTTATTAAAGTTTACCACCAGCAATGTGGGTGGGGCTCACAGCTGAAATGAAGAGGTTCTGCTCATATGAAGCCAAAACTAAACTTTTTGGCCTGAAGGCAAAACGCAGTGTGAGGGAAAGCGAACATGCTGTGGGAATGCGTTTCTTCATCAGAAATACTGAGAAGTTTGTCAAAGGTTATGAGAAGATGGATTGGGCCTAAATACAGGAAAACCCTGGGGGGAAACCTGTTAGAGGCTACAAAAACCCTTGAGACTGGGGTGGAGGGTTACCCTCCAGTAGGACCACTCTAAACACACAGGTAGAGACGCAATGGAAGGGTTTAGACCAAAGCATTTTCATATGTTAGAATGGCCCAGTCAAAGTCCAGACCTAAATCCAAGGGAGATTGTGGTAGGACTTGGAAATTGATGTTTATAGATAATCTCCATCCAATTTGGCTGAGCTTAAATTGTTCTGCAAACAAGAATATACAAAAATGTCTTGAGATGTGAAAATCTGAAGACATGTTTAAACCGCTGTAACTGTTTAAACTGTTGACGCAGGAGGGGGGAGTGAATGCAAATAAAATGGTACAATCCTGGTAGAAAGGCTGACGAGACGTGATGTGACGTCTAAAACAGCAGATGGGGCTGGGAGTGTGGTGTGATTATATGTGAATACAGACTGCCATACAGCGCAGGCTTCCTCCGATCGGTCTTCCACCGCTAGAGGGAGACAGCGCTTTCTTCTTGGACGCCTTGGCTGCTTAAAAGACCGTCTTTGCCGTCTTGTCCTCGTTTGTGCGTTTTAATCAGCTATTGGAAAATAACAGGTATCCTTCTGCGTCCCCCTCTGGCTCCCAGAGACACCCAGGAAGACGCGGGCAGCAGAGATCCAGCCCGTCTGGCTCGGTGTCCGGGGGGCTGCTTTCCCGGGCGAAGCAGAAGAACCGCCGCCGGACGGCCACAGCCGCCGAGCTGAACCGAAACGTGTCCGTGGAGAGAGTCGCCGCAGTGGGCTGGGTGTTGATGTGAAGCAGGCTGCTTTCATGGGGCTGCTGTCAGCCCGTCTGCCCCCCCCCGCCCTGAGCCTCCATTCACGCCTGGATTCAGAGCCATAAAAGAGCCGTCTGTGGATATGGAATGGTGCATCCTGCAGGGCCAAGGTTTCAGCCTCTGAGGAACGCCGGAATCATGGATAGTCATCCGCTGTAAGTGTGTGTGTGTGTGTGTGTGTTTTGACATTTCCCAGTGGCTGCTTGACGGATGGTGCCGCATTAACAGAGACCCTGGGCAACCGGTGAGGCAGCTAACTGAGCGGGGAGAGTTTCTCCCGCAGCCTGGCTGTGCGGTGCGGTGCGGTGCGGTGCGGGGTCTGAACGATCCGGTGGATCCAGGAGGGGCAGGGTCTGGTCTGGTCGGCGCAGGCTGCAGGATCTGATCCGGGGTTTGTTTGTTCAGAGAGAATGAGTGTGGACTCCCACAACGCCGTGCGTGTGTGTGTGTGTGTGTGTGTGTGTGTGTGTGTGTGTGTGTGTGTGTGTGTGTGTAAGGGAAAACAGAGGCGTCGTGATTTTGCCACGAGCAGCCCAGGTGATGTTGTGTTGGTTGTCTTCCTGGGAAGGAAGGAAGGAGAGGCCAGAGGTGCAGCCTTGCCATCTTTTCTCTGCTGTGTTAGTTTAGGTTTTCTGGGATCTCAGTTCCGGTTCTGATCGGTCTGGAAAGGTGTAGAAAGGATGCACCGATCGACCAGGCTGGCATCGGAACCGGCCCGGCTCTGATGGTCATTAAACTGATCGAAGCCAGGAGAGGCCTCTGTTTTCAGTCAGCTATCGCATCGACCAACAGTATGTGCTTTAATGTCGTTTTTGGCTTTAATAAAAATCATATAAGGGTCCAGGATACCAGGGGTACACACATCCATCCCATAATTGCTCCGTTTTCCATCGGATTTGAAGCCACTGCCTCCACAGAGGAAGCGGCTTCACATTTCTCTGCTCTGTCTTCTAGTCCTTACATCAAAAATTGGTCTCAGCAGGTGAAACCTCAAAGGATCCTGGAAATCTGCTTTGATGGGAAAACGTCTGATTAGTGCGTCTGTGTGGAGTTTAAGCATTTTCCAGGTCTGGAAAAACTTCAGAGGAAAAGGAAACTCTTTGTTTTTCCAGACTTTGCTGTTTCATCCGTCAGTCAGTCAGCCCATTTGTCCAACCATCCACCAGCGTTGGTCCGTCCAGCCGTCCGTCCCTCCGTCCAGCTGGTGCCACGTTGAAAGCCTGGTCGCTGTAAAAGAATAGCTGCCATACATTTGCCAAGCTTTTCTACTGATGCTTTAAAAATGGCCCAGAAACACGATTGATTGAATTTTGAGTCTGAAAGAAGATGAAGTATGATGAAATAATCAACCAATATGTTGTAAAATATCTACTACAGGAGTCCTGCCTTCTGTTTTCGACACAAACCTTATTTTGATGTATTAAACTACATTAGAATAATTCAGATTAAACCTTGAATCATGGGCAGATATTTTTATTCCAGGTGTCTCGTTCGGTTCATGAGCATTAACGCGCCGCTGTTGTCTCCAGGCTGCCAGAGCCGGTTTTATCTTTCAGTCCGGTTTTACATGAACGTTCCCGCAGAAGCTCTTCAGTCTTTCTCATGGCTCATCACCAGTCAAGGAGATCCTCATATTCAAGTTTAATTCCAGCTGTATAAATATTTACCGCCATCTAAAACTGAATTGCAATATTTATGTTTCTACTGCTGCAAAAGCCATAAGAATACTGACACTTCCAGTTAAAATACTGTTAAAACACGGATGTCTTATTTTGACTTTGATGCATAAACTTGAATAAAAACACATGGACTCCTTGTAGCCCTGCCATGGTTTCCACACCACGACTCTGTGTATTTTGGAAATAGAAGGATGTTGAAACAGCCACACTGATCTTTCTGTCAGCTGGCAGGCAGGGTGCAGCAACATGTGAGGGAGGGGCAGCGCTCCAGCCCTTCCTCCACCATCAGCCCAACAGGAAGCACACCTCTGGCAGATTTCAGATGAAAGGATTCATGTTGAGTGAAAGAGTTTGTGCCTAGAAATGAGAGGCGTCTCCATCTTAACGCTGAATCCTGTAACAAGCAGCTGAACTTGGAGCGTTTATTTTAGGCGGGGCTGCTGGGTTTCTGATTTTCTAAACTTCACTTAATTCCAGGTTTTATGTCAGCTTTGCTTTTAGAGACGAGGCTCAAACAATTCATGCTCCTGCCAGATCCAGATTTAAAAGCATTTCAGTGAATTAAACAACGTAAAAGGAGCTGTGGTAAAAATAATAATCTGTTTTATATACATTTTTAAAAAACAGTGCCACTTCAAATCAAACCCTTCTTTATAATTTCAGACCAGCTTCTTTCATGTTTCCTCTGGTATTTTGATGATTTTTCTCTGATAATGAGCACTAAGTTTTTGAGGTTGGAAGGTCTCCTTACCATCACCCTAATCTTTGCCTCCCTAAACAGATTCCAGGACTGTGGCTGGACCGCTCCAAAACATTTGCATTACTCCCAGTCACAAGAAACATGTTAATAAAAAAAGAATCTCCTTTAAGTCTAAATCTGCAGAGAGGGTGAATAAGTTTTAGCTTACCTTAGCTTAGCTTAGCTTAGCTTAGTTTAGCTTAGCTTAGCTTAGTTTAGCTTAGCTGCTCCACTTGATCCCAGTAAATCAGCCTGGCCTCCTTGAATTTCCTGGTCTAGTTCCTGTTTCTTACCAGTATCTGGTCCATTCCTAGTCTTCCGTCACAGCACAGCTTCAGCCCCTCAGTTTAAGAGCTTTTATGCTGAAATCATTGATTTTAGAGGACTGAACATCATTGGAAAGTGTCTAATTAAAGCTCTCTAAGATCTCCAGAAAGACTGAGGAAGATTTAAGGCCAAGGTTGAAAAGCTTCGTGACGAGGGCTGTTCTGTTCCTCATACCATCCATCCTCCATGCAGCCTGGGGTTCTAACCCTAAACCTGCTTGCTGCAAGGCAGCAGTGTGACCAGCTGCTCCACCATGGAGCCCAGTTCCTCATGTCTCTAGATGGATTTCAGATCTGTAATTTGCTGCTACCAAGTCTCAGTTCGATGGCTGTCGCTACGCAGCTTCGAGCCAGGGGGAGTGAAGTCAGTGCCACATGCTCGACTCCTCTTTAGAGTGCACCAGTGAAAATCTGGGCACCAGTGTTGTTCCTTCAGTCTTTTTCAGCTACAGTTTTTAAAAATTGCCTGCCTGAACATGTTGCTTTCTGCTGAGGTTCTTAGTTCAGATGTTGAGGAAACTGGCGGTGTTGGATCTATTGCTGTGAGAAGAGAAATATCAGAAATGAAAATGGTTTTTTAACAGCTCCATACTGTAGCCATGACAACATTATTTACCAGTAGAAAAAGCCTGAAAAGTTTGAGTTGTGGTGAGAAGTCATGAATCCACTCATCATCACAGGCATAAATATATATTCATGTGGAGGTTTAATGTTGCATTTAGCTCTTTTTTGCAGTGTGTGACGTCCAGCTTCTCTGATGTTTGCTAAGTGCTTGAATGGAGGAGATGTGGAGCAACAACAGAGACGAGGCGTTTCGGGAAACAAGAAGAAGAAGAAGAAGCACTTCTGAGTGTCTTTTCCTGGTGAACTGAGAAGCCACACAGACTTCCTGACTTTATAACTGATGTTTAAAATCAAGAATCTGATGCAGAAGTTTATGTATCATAGTGATGTTGAGGGTTCACTGGTAGTCAGCCTGTTATGGGCTCATTACGTCCACAGAGTGTAGAGAACGGAAACAGCTTTTTGATGACTTAATAGTGAGTTATGATTAAGAAGTTACAGTATAAAGAATTGAATTAAACCTAACTTTTGCTTGTGGGGCTCAGTAGTTCTGAAGGTGGAAACCTGCAGAATATTTTGGCTGTTATGAGTTATTAGCACAGCTGCATTAACGCCATTGTCTGTTTGTGTTCTGTATTAATGTGTGTGTGTGTGTGTGTGTGTGTGTGTGTGTGTGTGTGTGTGTGTGTGTGTGTGTTCCCAGGTGTACTCGGCTGTGTCCACTCTCTCTGGACAAAGAGGACGGAGTGGAGAGGCAGGGCCCCGTCACCCTGAACCCCCGGCACATGAGGAAGGCCTTTAAGGTCATGAACGAGCTGCGCAGGTGATTGGTCCTCTCTGCCAGGCTGTCGGTCTTCTCCGCTGCTGTTGATGTGACCTGTAACTAGTTTCCTGCTTCGTCTCCTTGTGCAGCCAGAGCCTGTTGTGTGATGTGACCATAGTTGCAGAGGATGTAGAGATTGCTGCTCACAGGGTGGTTCTGGCTGCTGGGAGCCCTTATTTCCACGCCATGTTTACGGGTACGGCCCATCCTCCATCCACGTTGCATTCGTTTGTTTCCTGATCAGGCCTCCATGTGTTTGCTGCTCTTGCGCTTATTGAATGGTGACATTTTTAAACGGCGCCAACAGGAGAGATGACGGAGAGCCGAGCGAAACGAGTGAGAATAAAGGAGATGGGTGGCTGGACTCTGGGCCTGCTGGTGGACTACATCTACACCGCAGAGATCCAGGTCACAGAGGACAACGTTCAGGTGACCGAACACACCGAGCTCAGAGCTCTGCAGCCATCTGGAGCAGGACTCGTGGCCCTTTAACTTGTTCATACATAACTGCTACCTTGAATGGATTTTATTGGGACTTTTTATGATGGACCAAAACAGAGTAGTGCATAATTGGTTTTAAATTTATGAACCAATAAAATTGGAGAAGTCTGGGATGCATTTTATTCTCATCTGGATTTATAACTGAACTTTGGCTGCAACTTTCTAACACACAAATATCGATCTGATCTACACCATCTGTTGTAGCTCATTGAGCGTGGTTGTCCTGCTAGAAGGTGAACCTCAGCCTTGTCTCTGGGCTTCTGCAGCCTCTAACAAGCCTGCTGTTCTCTTTCTACCTGACCTGCTTTCATATCTTTGCTGAGAACATATCCCCACAGTACGATGCTGCCACCCCCAGCACAGTGGGGGAGGTGTGCTCAGGGTACCTTCCTCCCCTACATGGCTCTGTGGTACACTTTCTTCAGGCCTGCGTTTGTGTCTGCCACTCTGGGCCTCTGTGTGTGTGCTCCCCAGGCTCTGCTGCCTGCAGCAGGACTGCTGCAGCTCAGCGAGGTGAAAAAGGCCTGCTGCGAGTTCCTCGGCTCCCAGCTCCATCCCTCCAACTGTCTGGGGATCAGAGCCTTCGCCGACCTACATGCTTGCTCCCAGCTTCTCTCCCTGGCTAACAGCTATGCAGGTTTGTGTCCTCAAGCTCTGGCGACACTTTCTACTGCTTCATTAAATCCGGTTTGCATGTGGTTGGGACAATCTAGGACAGGGGAGGACGAGACAGAATGAGGACGGGTGTAATTAATGGAGATGCTCTGGAAAACTTCTGTTCGTGTCTGCAGAGTAGGACTAACGCGTTATCATTTGTGCTGACAGAGCATAATTTCACGGAGGTGGTGGGGAGTGAGGAGTTTCTGAACCTGGGCATGGAGCAGGTGTCCAGCCTGATCGCCAGTGACAAGCTCACCATCCCCTCAGAAGAGAAGGTGCGCACTGTCCCTGTCCGGAGCGCAGCTCTGACACGACAGAAGCATAACTCAGCCTGATACACGTCTGTGTTTCTGCAAAGGTGTTTGAAGCAGTTATCGCCTGGGTCAACCATGACAAAGACGTCCGGCAGGAACATCTGGCCCACCTGATGGAGCACGTTCGCCTGCCGCTGCTCTCCAGAGAATACCTGGTGCAGGTACGCTTGGCTGGGCCTGCATGTTGTCATTCCTAAACCAGCCTGTCTGCTAAATATCTGAATTATGTAACCAGAGAAGACATGTTAGCATGCATGAGCCATGTGATTCCAGCTTTGGCTAAAAATGACATCATTTTACTTTATTAACACAAATCTTTGATAGAATTTCTGAAACACAGAAAGTCAGCATTGCCTGCTGCTTACAAAATAATCTAACATATTGATAACTGTGACTAAAATATTGTCTGTCACATTCGCTTCTGTTGTTGGTTTTCATACAAAGACTTTGACAGAAATTTGGGGGGAAAACCCCAAAAACCAGCCAGTAAATTTAGTAGTTTTTAAGTGAATTTGCTTACTGGACTGGATGTTCTACCTGGTCTCTCATTATGTAATCATTTCTATTATTATACCTGTATAACAAGCTGATATTAGCTGGTTATTTAGTGAGGCTTTCAGCTTGGGGAGAGCCTGAAATCAGCACATTAACAGACATGATGCTCCTCACTTACCAGCTGTAGATCTAAAATGGTGACAGTGGCGCTCCATCAGTTTCCACACCATGGCTGGATGATCAAGTGTAGTAACCTGCTTTCAGCCAGCTGGCCAGCAGTGTGCAGCCACAGGTGGACTGTGAACCAGGGACATGGTATGATGGAAAAAATGTCAAACCTTCATAGCAATAAAAAGTGAATGCCTGCCCCACTGGCAGGCATTCACATCTATAGCTCAGATTTTCTGGAGGCACCCCTGGGTCACAGGACAGACTCCTCGCTCCTGAGCCACCTTCACCGTCGCTGTAAAAGCTGCCTTGCCATCCAGAGTGGTGCAGCATCCACTGCCCTGGTTATTGCACCATCGCATATCAGCTTTTTATTTCTATGGTGGTGGAAGGCGTTGAGAAACATTGCTCCCACATCGCTTTTCTGTGGGTTAGAAACTGTAGCATCACCATGAGTCCAGCTGCCACTGATTTTTATTTATTTATTTATTTATTTTTTTTATTTATTTATTTTTTTTTTGGGGGGACATGATGAAAACTTTCACCCATTGATATCACAACTGTCACATCATTTATAGTGAAAATATACAGAACTGCTGCAGAATTGGTGAACAGCAGTGACTAAATATCTGACCTCAGGATGATGAAACCTACGCCATCACTTACTGTCTGATTGATGCAGCTTTTAAATGCCTGACCTCTTGGGACATTCATGTCCTTTATGACAAAATCAAATCAAATAGATAGAGATGGTAATGAACAGTAAGGCATCAGGTCACATTTCAGCAGATTAACGCTAATTCCACTTCAGTGATCTTAGGATAACCCTGCTGGTAGGAAGCTAGCAAATCTAAATACATAAACATGGATACTTCAAAGACATGACAGGAGCCAGGTTGTTGTACAGATTTGTTTGTAGGAAAAAAACAAAAAAGGACAAACACAACTTTTGTTTTTATACAAGTTTCCTCAGTGAGTACAGCAGGAGCGAACGAGGAAACACCTGGTTTTCTGCCAGGATTCCCCTCCAGACAACCTCACCTGTGTTTAAAGATGCTTTTCCCTTTTTATACCAGATCAATAAAATTAACATTGACTGTTTGCCATGGCTGTAGGCTTATAAACACATTCTGTAGTCTAAAATATGCAAATTCAGTATTTAATAAATAAATGTTGAACATTTGATTAATTATGGGAGTGAATTCAGGTGAAAGGATAAAATGTTAATATAAAACCCGAGGAGAGATGCAGGCCAGCATAAATTTGATCAAGTATTCCTGAAAACGTCCGACGGTTGTTGATCCCAACAAGCAGAGCAGGAGTGCTCTCCATGTGGACCACGTCCCAGCTGATTCAGCAGCTGAGTTCTGTCATAGATGACCTCAGACGGTCACGACTCAACTGTTCTACACATTTGTTTCTGACTGTCAGATGATTATTCACGCTTTAGTCCCGGCTCATTTAGACTCTATTAATAACCCTTTTACCTGTTTAATCAGAACAAGCTGGCCTGTCTCCAGTCACAACACGTTACTCCTGCTTTCATCTCTGTACAGTGACTGCTGGTTCATCTTAGCATATGCTTTAAAAATATCCAGTCCTCACTTTCAGAACCCAAAGCAGTCTAGCTCCAGTTTCTGTCTGAACAGTCACGTTCATCAGGTCGGGGGGTAAATTAGTACCACAGACTCATGTAACGGAGTGGCCAGCAGAAACGCATCACTTCAGTCTTTGAGTGCTGTAAATTCAGTTGAAACCAGTTTATAGCACATTCATTTAAACAGACCTATGATGGTGAGACTTTATAATTGCTTGTTTTCATTCTAACTTTAATGAGGGTTTTATTTTCAACTGCTTTGTTTTATGTGTATCAGATTTGTTTCTCTCTGTTGTGAAGCACTTTGTTGTTTGTACTTGTGAAATAATTTATATAATAAAATTTTATTTACTGTAGTGTTAAACTGGTGATTTGACATGAACTTATTGTAATGTTACTGAAATAATAGGCTAAATATTCCTCCTCAGTCCCTAGAAAAGATTTTATTACTTATTAGAGGCTTAGACTGAGCAAACAGAACATAAAACTGGTACATTGTGGGGACCAAACATAATAACCTTTGACTAATAATTTAAATGAAAGAAGAAAGTGCTGTCCAGGAGTTTAGGTCAGGTAAACAAGACAAGCAAAGCTAAACCACACTGCAGGGTTATCAAGGCTCCTGGAATCTGTAGAGTTAAAGGCCTGTCGGTTCAGGGTCACCTGGAAGGAAATGTTGAGATGCACCATGGTCTGAAAAGGCTGGCCAAAAGGAAGCATGTAAGTAAATAATAGAAGAGGGCCAAGAAGTCATCCCTGAGGTACCCCACCACTAAGCCAAGCCATTGAGATTATACAACAGATAAGTAACAGCAAGTTTCGTGTTAATTTAAATCTAAGACCTTAACGACAACCCTATGATTGCAGACATTGAAGAGAGTGCAATGATGGGTAGTATCTAATGAAATGAAATTAAGACGTCAGACTTATATGGTGCTTTATTAGGACATTCAAATAAGCCTTACAGTGAAATCAGTCATTCCCATTCACATGGTGATGATGGCAAGCTACAGCTGCCCTGGGGCAGTCTGACATTTAATCTAAACTGATTAAACTATAGTGGATGAATATTTGCACATTTTACACATTTGATGTATTTTTATTCTACAGTTTTTGTCTCTGGTAAGAAAATGTTTTTTGTTTCGATGTAAATGGTTGATTTCTAGAACTGTAGGTTTGCTGCAGTTTTCTTCAAGCATGTCCTTGTTGTTACCAGAACCTGGTAGCTCGCTAGTTCTGCTTTCTGACTGCTTCCTGTTGTGCGTTCAGCGTGTAGAGGAGGAGTCCCTGATAAAGAACAGCAGTGCATGTAAAGACTACCTGATTGAGGCCATGAAGTACCACCTGCTGCCAGCTGACCAGCGAGCGTTGATGAAGACTGCTCGTACCCGAATGAGAACTCCGGTCTCCTGCCCTAAGGTAAAGATGAAGTCACCACTGAGAGTCTTCCCCTCAGAGGAGCTGAGGCGTGCCGGGTGTTCTTCAGACCTGCTTTCATTGCAGTTCTGATTCTGTGGCGTTTAGGTGATGGTGGTGGTTGGAGGTCAGGCGCCAAAGGCCATCCGTAGTGTTGAGTGTTTCGACTTCGAAGAGCAGCGATGGTACCAAGTGGCTGAACTTCCTACAAGAAGATGCAGAGCAGGTAGGAAACCTTCAACTACCACAACTGCTTTCTACAGAGCCTTGTGACAGTATTCACATCCCTTGGAACATCTTCATGTTGTGGCACAATACTAGCACAAACTGGAAGGTGTTCAACTGAGATTTTATTTCAGAGAGCAACTCAAAGTAGTGCTGAACTGGAGTGAAGTGGAATAAAAATGTGACTTTTTTTTTTAATTAACAAATAAAAACCTGCTAAGTTTGGTGTGTATTTATATTCAGCCTCCCTGAGTCGATACTTTGTGGAATCACTACTTGCTACAAATACAGGTGTTAGTTTTTTGGGGTATGTTTTTACCAGCTTCTTACATCTAAAGCCTCTCATTCTTGCCACTTGCGACTTAATATGCTGAAGCTCAGGGCCTGTTTACATGGAGCTGGTTTTCAGTGAAACCGTCACATTTTTTTGTGATCCAGCTGCTGGTTTACACGCCTCCAGTGATCAGAATCTCTGACGCAACATTTTTTGAATTGAGACGGGAACTTTTCGGGAAAATGCAGGTGTGAAAGCGCAAATTCGCAGAACATACACTTTTACTGTTTTCATAATGAGGTGGAGGTTAAGAGTCAGAACCACATGCACGTTTCAATGACATGCTAAAATCACAGTGCCATCTAGTGCCCTGGCATGACAACTGCAGCAGATTTATGGTGGTCTCCTGTAAACAGTGACGCAGTGCCGTCTAAACGTGGAACTTTTCCCCCATCGACATCTGATAATAGCGTCAGTTTCCAGACAGCGGTCTCGTGTAAACAAAGCCACGCTTGATGTTTTACATCGAGGCCTAAAATTTCAATAATGATATCCTCTAATTCCACATGGTTGATGTTTTCCCGACATGGATTTAGCAAACTGTAAATGGGACTTAGCGTTTGTTCAACAATATGTTTGTTCTTGCTCCTCTCTCATTAAGATCAAGTTCATGGAGTGCTTGTCTAACAGCTTCTCCCTCTAGAGCTGTGGAGCTCTGCAGCTCCTCCAGGGTTGCCATGGGGCTCCTGACTTCTTGCTGCTTGAACTGGGCCAAATGTGAACTGCCTTCTATCGGGAGTCAATCTATTTGCATGGCTCTGAATTAAAGGGCTGTATACTCTGAAGACAGTAGAAAGTTGTGAAAGAGTACCTACAGACCAGCCTAAGCCTTCCTCTAAAACACGTGTCGAACTCAAGGCCTGCGGGCCTAATCTGGCCTGCCAGAGCTATTTCTAGAGGGCCACAGAAAAACTTCAAAAACTCTTAACGGCTGTGTGCGTAAACATTATTTTACCAGTCAAATCAGTTTTTGTTTGTATGGTACCAAAGTACTTCAATGTGAAAGGATGTTTAATATTATTACATTTTTAGAAGTACTCGTCGAATGCAGAGAAAGCTATAATACTATACATTCTGCCACAACCGGCCCTTTAAGGTCACTCATGATCTTGATGTTGCCCTGCATGAAAATGACTGACACCCCTGGTCTAGGATGGCTTGAAACCTCCAAACAGCAGGAACCAGACTGTTGGTGTTGGATTCATTCGTGTGTATTGGGTCTCCAGGTGTGGTGTACATGGGTGGGTCTGTGTATGCTGTTGGTGGTTTCAACGGCTCTTTGCGTGTGCGGACGGTCGACTGCTACGAACCGGTGATGGATCGCTGGACGAGCGTGAGCAGCATGCAGGACCGGAGATCAACGCTCGGCGCTGCCGTTCTCAACGGCCTCCTGTACGCTGTAGGAGGCTTTGACGGCAGCAGAGGTAGCGCTTCGTTGTTCTGTGGTCCAAACTTAATGAGAAATGTCGGGGAAGTGATCGTCGACGGACGGTTCTTCCCCTTTCTGGTTCATTCTCTGCGATTGCAGGTCTTTCCACAGTTGAGGCGTACAACGCCAAGACTGACGAGTGGTTC
Organism: Anableps anableps; assembly: GCA_014839685.1. Taxonomy (NCBI): domain Eukaryota; kingdom Metazoa; phylum Chordata; class Actinopteri; order Cyprinodontiformes; family Anablepidae; genus Anableps; species Anableps anableps. Next base: position 1,139,244 of record CM026065.1, read on the forward strand.
CACGTGTTGCCCATGAGCACCCGGCGCAGCAGCGTAGGAGTCGGTGTTGTCAATGGTGATTACAGCTCTGTTTTTATTTTGAAGGTTAACAAGTAGACGGTACAAAAAGCAGATAAAATAACAAATGTTTGATTTGCCGTTTTAGTTTTACTGGTAAACCACTTTAACCACTTTTTTGTGCCATTTGCTGTTTTTGTTCAATTTGAAAAGATTTTTCCATGTCTCCAGGGGTCCTGTATGCTGTGGGAGGTTATGACGGAGCCACCAGGCAGTGCCTGAGTACAGTAGAAGCCTATAATCCTAAAAGCAACACATGGAGCTATATAGCAGAGATGGGCACCAGACGCAGTGGGGCAGGTGTGTTTGTGTCGCCAAATGTGATGGTTTAGTTTTATTAACTGAATCTGTTAATATCTCATTTAGCTGCAGTGTTTTTCAGGTCGATTTATTCTTTGATGCTGGATAGAAACTATCAGGATGTTTATTTTAAAAACAGACTGAGAAGATTATGGATCTGAGTAATTCATGTAGTGAACCAGGCTGAAGCTGTTGAAATGCTCTGCATCCTGTAAAGAAATCACTCAGATCACAAGCTCAGAATTATTCAACATTTTTTAAAATCTTAAACTATTTTTAGATTTAATGTTGTAATAATCTAAAAAGGTTTACAAGCTTCACCAACAGTCAAGCTTAGAATTGTGTATTTTATGTTTTTCAGCCTCTATAAACACAACACTTCAGATCAATAGAAAGTTTCTTAAATTAATCTATCAAGTCATTTTTCAATTGAATAAGAGTTTTTTCCAAAAAAGCAGTTTTACAGTTTTTATTGAATTTTTTTCATCAAACTTTTGCCTTTATTGCATACCCCATAGATGTGAGTACAGAGTTGGACCTAAAGCCTAACATGTCGCTGTTGTCAGGCAGAAAAGCCTCGTATCTCGGAAAATGCAACTTTTCAGGAAATAAAAAAACGCCATCTTCCTTCTTAATGTAAATATATAGTGTTTGGTCAAAGCTACATGTGGTTTTTGATACTTCTCACTAGAAACGTGCAGTTCATCTGGAAAGTATTCACCGTGCTTCACTTTTTCCACGTTATATTCCAGCCTTTTTCCAAATTGTATTAAAATAATCTCTTCCCTCAAAATTCAACAACAATAACCCCTTCATGATGATGTGGAAAAGTTTTTGAGCGGTTTGCAAATTTATTAAAAATAGAAATTCAAGAAATCACATTTACATAAGTATTCACAGCCTTCGCCATGAAGCTCAAACTGAGTTGTTTCCACTGATCATCCTGGAGATGTTTCTGCAGCCTAAATGGAGTCCACCTGTGGTCAATTCAGCTGACTGGACTTGACTTGGAAACACCTTTCTTTAGAAAGTCCCATAGTTGACAGTGCAGGTCAGAGGTCAAACACCAAGCATGAAATCAAAGGAATTGGGCATAGACCTCAGAGACAGGACTGTCTTAAGACAGAAATGTCAGGAAGGATCCAGAAACATTTCTGCTGCTCTGACGGTCCCATTGAGCCCAGTGGCTTCCATCACTGGTAGATGGAAGAAGTCTGGAACCAGCAGGACTCTCCCTGGAGCTGCAGGGGAGGGGGGCTTAGTCAGGGAGGGGACCAAAAACCTGATTCATTCAACCTTCATTTCACCAGGTAAGCTATGAAGAACAAGTTCTGATTTACAATAACCACCTGCCAAGGAGAGGAAACATACAGCGAGGACGAACAGCATTATACAGTTTTCACAGTCAACAATCACACACATTTATAACCATACTTAGGCCTCAAGCAATAAACAGCACTAAACGCATAAATAATAAACCTTTTGCAGCCTGGTAGGGTCAGGCAATGCTCTTACCTTACTAACACATTCTCATACTTAGACTAAAACACTCTTATGATAAATTAGCATATAAACGTTAACTGTAACGTGTAGGTATCTGGTAACAATTTCTTTATGATGTCTTCAAAATGACCTAGTGATATGAAGGTACACAATTTTAAATTGGAGGTCATTCCAGTCCTTTGCTGCAGCATGGTGGAAAGACTTCTCCGTCTTTTGATTTGATTATCGGAACATTGAAAAAATATATAGAGCAGAGCGAGTACTGTAAGGAGTCAACAAAGCATACAATAAGGGACTAGGATAAGGTGGAGGGTCACTCTGTCAGAGCTCCAGCGTTCCTCTGTGGAGAGAGGAGAACCTTCCAGAAGGACAACCTGCTCTGCAGCGATCCACCAATCAGGCCTGAATGGCCGAGCGTCCAGACGAAAGCCAGTCCTTCGTAAAAGGCTCGTGGCAGCAGGTCTGGAGTTTACCTGGAGGGACTCTCAGATCAGGAGAAACTAGATTCTCTGCATTGATGAGACAAAGACAGAACTCTCTGGTGTGAATGCCGGCGTCATGTTTGGAGGAAACCAGGTCAATACCATCCCTACAGTGCAGCATGGTGGTGGCAGCATCATGGTTTAGCAGCAGCAGGAACTGGCAGACTGGTCAGGATAGAGGGAAAGATGAATGCAGCGATGTCCAGAGACGTCCTGGATGAAGACCTGCTCCAGAGCGTCTCGTCCTCAGACGGAGGGGAGGGGAGGGGAGGCGATGGGTCATTTTTCAGCAGGACGACGAGCCAAAGCTCACGGACAAGATCTCAGAGGAGTGGCTTCAGAACTCCTCTGTGAATGTCCTGGGGGGGGGCAAGCCAGAGCCCGGACTTGAATGTGACTGAACGTCTCTGGAGAGATCTGAAAATGGCCGACAGACGTCTCCGTCCAACCTGATGGAGCTGGAGAAGAACTGCAGAGAAGAAGAAGGAGTCAAACGGCCTGACAACAGGTGAGGTGAGGCTGGGATTACTGCCAAACATGGATCAACAAAGTATGAAGCAAAGGCTTTCTATTTTTAATCAATTTGCAAAACACTGATATTTGTGTGGAGAATTTTGAGGAAAGAGATTTTTTTAATACAATTTGGGATAAGGCTGTAACATAACAAAATGTGGAAAAAGGTGAAGCGTTATGAGTATTTTCAGAATGCTTGCTTGACAGTCACAATTTGTACAAGGGTTTCACCTCCTGCATGGCAAACATTTAACAAATGGTTATTTTGTCCAATCTTCCACCGCTTTTAACCTTCTGTACGGAATCAGGTGATTTTCAGTTTGAGCAGTCAGTGAATGCACCACAGGTAAGCGGCTAGTTTGCTCTAATAACACTGTTGGGTGCAGAAGTTGTTACGTTTGATGGTTTCGTTTTCTCTGACGTGTTTAAAATGTAAGAAACTACTAGAAAACCCCGTTTTTTGTTTTTAGTTATGCTACTGATGTTAACAGCGCTAATCCTGCTAATTGCTAATGTGAGACACTGACGCGATAGACCAGAGATTCTGCATCTGATCCTGTACGATGTTTTTCTCAGGTGTGGGTGTGTTGAAAGGTCTGCTGTACGCTGTGGGGGGGCATGACGGTCCACTGGTGAGAAAGAGCTGTGAGGTTTATGATCCAGCCACCAACAGCTGGCAGCAGGTCGCTGACATGAACATGTGTCGACGCAACGCGGGTGAGTCGGGCATAAAGCCTGCCAGGCGCCATCAGATGGTGGTTTCTACACTGCTGGATGTTCAGCTCTGCGTGTCTGTGTTTTCAGGTGTGTGTGCTGTAAACAACCTGCTGTACGTGGTCGGGGGGGATGACGGCAGCTGCAACTTGGCCTCCGTGGAGTTCTACAACCCAGCCACTGACAAGTGGACGCTACTGCCAACCTGCATGAGCACAGGCCGCAGTTATGCAGGTCCGTGAACACGTTGGGCCGCAGCTTGATTACCTGTGCTTACAAAGAGACGAGGTGCGACCCTTCCAAGGTTGGGGAGATGCTAGTCTAGGCTAGCATAGCTTCTCTGATAGGCCGACTGCTTTTAGCTCAACTAGAGCCTTTTCCAGCGTCCCATCAGATCGGCCCTGGAAGCAGAAGTTAACCCCAGTGGGGTTTGTGTGTCTTGCGTGTCAGATTTACGGGTGTACCAGAAACACATGAATACAAAGGTTCCGACTTGGGAGTTTTGTATGTTTAAAACAAAAACAAAAAAAAAAAAAAAAAAAAAACAAAAAAAAAAAAAAGGCGATTTATCATGGTAAAATGTTGCAATTAATGAATTGAAATGAATGCGTTAAAGTGATGATCTGTGTGTGAGAAACAAGTTTGTTTGTGTGCATTGCAGGTGTGACAGTGATTGACAAGCCGCTATGACTGCCCCCGACTCCTGCCACAGATTAAAAGCGGAACCTGTTCTGCTGAATCCCGATCTTGGATCTCTTCGATGCCGATGCAGAGTTGGGCAGCATTAGCACAGCCACTGATGAAGATGTTGATGCTGAGGATGATGAAGGTTCTTGCACTTGCCTTGAATGGGGGGGAGGCGCTGCGGCAGACGAGGGCGTCGAACCTGTTTTATTTGGCTGCCGGCAGGACTGCAGCAGCGAAGGACAGTCGGGTTTGAAGCACCACTAGATCACTGCAGTGCCATTGAAACGCTACTGATATGAAGCTGCTATGACTGCAAAGTTACTTTAACATTAGTTCATCTGAACACAAACCAGATATGAGCGAGACCTCTCGTCAGATCTGCGGGAGAACGAAGGAGAGGAGGAGCGTTTTGGACTCGAGTCGGTTTTTGTATCCTTCCTCCGGGCAGGGTGCTGGTGTGCTTACATATTAAGGTCCTCCATTGCTTGCACATGTAAGCATGTGTTTTTGTTTGCATCAGAGCGTCTGTGTGGTGAGGCCTTTTCGACGCTGCATGAACACACTGTCTGACTTGTTAGCTATTCCAGCGTTGCAGCGAGGCCCGATGAGAGCCTGAACGTCAGAGTCCTCCCTGCTCTGTGTGTTAGCCTCGGTACCGAAACAGGACAGAGCTGGACTCAGCCGCTGTTCTGAGCTCAAGAAACAAATCATGACTTCGGAGCACTCTGTTAGCTTGTGCTGATTCAGAGTAGCAGAATGTTAAAAAGCACTCGAGAACGTGATTATGTACATTTCTTTGTTGAGATGGGAGACTTTCATTTTGTCGGAGAGCGATGCGTCAGTGACAGACAGAGAAGCTGCTGGTCAACCAGCTGGATGCATCTGTGGTGTCTTGGTAACTGGCAGCCATGTTTGCTGTAGTTGGAAACACTAATGATGGCAGCAGACTGAACTCAATGCATGGACTCTGTCTCTAGCCTGTCAGCCAGTTTCCTCCCTTCCTTTGGTGTAACAACGTTTCTAACCACTGCGCACCCTGATGTAATATGAATGTGCCAATTTTAATGTCTCTTCTTTTCAGTCTCTTTTTATGCCTCTGTGTTTCTGAGCTCTTCTCTCTCTCTGGAAAGTGACCAAACCTCCTCTTGAGTTTCTCTCTCTTCAGTCTCTTTTTCTGCTATATTCAGAGTTGCTCTGAAAAGTGAAATTGGTATCGCTGTTTCTCGTCAGTGTATTGATGAATGTCATGTAGGCTTATAACTCTGAAAATGTTTTATTACATGTTTTATATTATCATTAATAAATATGCTTCTTGTATTTAAAGCTGTGAAATGCTATAATCTGTTTTTAAAACTTTGCCAAATTAGTAAAACATTTAAATTAAATGTCATGTGTGATTCTTAAGTTTGTATATTCTCTCTGTGCATGCGTGGGTTCTCTCCAGGTACTCCAGCTTCCTCCCACAGTACAAAAACATGACTGTTGGGTTAACTGGTCTCTAAATGTCCTTAAGTGTAAGTGAGTGTGTGTGTGCATGGTTGTTTATCCCAAGTGTCCCTGTGTTGCCCTGTCCAGGGTGGACCCTCCCTGCCCCCCCCCACACACAACCCTGCAAGGATAAATCGATCGATGGATGGATGTGTATTCTTTAATAAGGCTGAGTTTTTCCTTTCTGCCTCTTCACAGATTAGATAGCTGAGCAGTTTATCATAATCATATGCTTGTTATATATTTTAAAACTTTGTCCTAGAATATGTATTTTGGCCTCTGGTTGGTTATATTTTGAGTAATTTGAGTTTCAATGAGTAGAAAAGAGATGTTTCTTTGAACTGAAAGTAACAGAAGTGAGATAAAAACACAATTTCGTAATTTTTTAAATGTTATTTTAAACATGCATTGATATTTTTATTGTACAAGTTTACTGTTGCACCAAGAAATTTAAATATTAAATTTTCTGTAATGAGTCTAAAATAATCAAAATAAATTAACATTAACCTTTGTAGTAATTTGAAGCTAATTTAAAATTATTCCCAAGTCTTAATTGTTATATAAGTATTTCATAACGATGTGGTGGTATTTGAAATGTGCCCTTATTTTTAAGCGTTTGGTTTTTTGTTTTCGCATTTGTAGATCAGACAGAAATGTGCCAGTTTTCAGCCATAGTCCATATATTTTGGTGCAAACAGTTCTTATAAATAAATGACTTGCATTGTATTTGTTTTACATGTTTAGTGTTATTCAGCTGAGCATCTAGGTCTGTTATTTCTAGAGACAGCTGAAGTTGGAGCAAGTAGCAACATTAAAAAGCAAGCTGAAGCCAAACATTATAAAAAACTAAATGTGACTAAAGTTCCGAGGGCAGACACCCCCACCACCCCATCTCTGCCCTCATCCAGCCTGCTGGACTCACCAAAACAGAGCCGGCCTCCTATTGGCTTTCACTGCAGAGCCCTCCAGTCTCACTATCATCACTCCATTCCGCGAGCCAATCAGTGAAGCCGCTCTGGTCATGACGTCACTATCCTCTCGTCTCGGCCAATAGGATTTTCCAATATTACTGTACTTGACCCGGCAGTCCGCCTCTTCCTCAGGTAGACGGACGCGCAGCGGAAAGGTGAGGTTGACATGTTCCTTAGTTCTGCAGGAAGACATTTAGCTGACTTTAAAATTATTACAGCATTTTTTTTTTAGTTATTAAGGTTTATAATATCGTTGTTTTGAGATTTACGTGGGGTTTTAGCTAATATAATCCACATCAGGCTAACGGTGTGGCGTAAGTAACTTTTATCACAGTAATAAGGCTGAATATGGCTGTCATTGTTGCTTTAGTTTGTAACTATCTTTTAGTTTAATTATTAAGGAATTATGAATTATGAAGGATCTCAAACACTGTCAATGACAACGGTCTGAAATGAAGTAGGTTGTCTAATGTATGTATTTGCAGTTATGCGGTATGAAGTTTGGTAGAGCAAATGCAGCTTCTCAATTTTTAAAACAATCACTTTGTGTACTTCATTTAAATGTGTAAAATAAGAAACTAGGCGCTGGAGTCTTTTAAAATGGCCAGACTTTAAAGTAAAGCAGAATTCTACAAAAACAAACAAACAAAAAACAGGTTTAAAACATACAGAGTGTTAATATAAACACTCTAAAAGTGATCAAATTAATTGCATAACAAATTATTAGATGGATTAATTAAAAATCATTTTAGAGAAATAGGAGTCAAGAAAACATATTTAGGAAACAGGGAAAATGATACAAAAAATAGAAGGATGCCTAAACCATAAATGGTAAATATAAATATTAAAATTATTTTACAAACTAACATTATGGCAAAACAGTGCAATCTAATTGATGAGAATAAAAAACCTTTTCAAATGTTTGAAAAAATAATTATTGTAGTTCAAATAAAGGCTAGGCTAAAAATTAAGATATTGTTCATAAGATCATACTTTAAGTAGCTATTCTTTCACAGAAGACCCCAGGTAGAGATGCACCAAGAAACCAGCTGCTTGCTTGACGTGTAGAGAATGTTGATCCTAATCTGATATTGGAGATTTCCAAAGTGCTGCCAATATTTCCTAATCCAACATGTTCCATGATGCAGGCTGAAGGCTCCAAAACAGAACATCTTTGCTGTAGACCTTCCTGTTATCTTCTGTAAGTCTTTCTCTCTGTCACTTTCTTGCTGCCTAAAGAGTGATAACACCTTAAACCAGCAGTTTGATTCAATGTGTTATTGTTATTTAATATTTGTATATTTTTGAGCAGTTCATCTGTGTGTGTTTGTGACATTTCTGGACATTTCACAGGAAATCCAGAATCCTCAGAAATGGCTTCTTATTTCTCTCTGCTTCCTTGACTACCAGTACGTCACCGATAGTGTTGATAGCTAACTAAGTCGTCTTCCCTCAGTAATAGCATCTGCAGCGAAGAGTGGTGCTCCTAGTTCCCAGTCACCACTCAGAACCAAACTGGAAATCGTCTGATTCTGAGCTGATTTCTAGACAGGCACAGCACTGGTTCAGTGTAGCAGCTGTTTTTTAATCTCTGAATGATTCATTCAGCAGGTCTGAGTTTAATGGTTTAAGAAACAAAAGCAGCTCTCTGAAGATGGAATCTGACAGAAAATGATTTTTAAAAGCAGCCAAAGTCCAAAGAAAAACCATGAAAGCTCTTCACAATGATGTGCTGCTTGGAACCAGAGTCTAGAAATGAGGGTCCAGTACTGTACATACACTGAGCAAAAATATAAACGCTGAACTCAAAGATCTAAAATATTTTCTATATACACAAAATAACTATTTCTCTCAAATATTATTCACAAATCTGTGCTAGTGAGCGCTCCTCCTTTGCTGAGATAATCCATCCCACCTCGCAGGTGTGGCATATCCAGATGCTGATTGGACAGCATGATTATTGCACATGTGTGCCTCAGGCTGGCCACAATAAGAGACCACTCTGAAGTGAGCTGTTTGGCTTTATTGGGGGGGTCTGAAAACCAGTCAGTATCTGGTTTGACCACCATTCGCCTCACGCAGCGCAGCATCTCCTTCACATCGGGTTGAGCAGGTTGTTGATTGCGGCCTGTGGAATGTTGGTCCACTCCTCTCCAACGGATGTGTGAAGTTATGGATATTATTGGCAGGAACTTGAAATGAGACGTACTAATAAATAACAGCACAGTTAGACTATGATGTAATTGCTCCATGTAATCAGGCTGACGTCTTCTTCCAGACTGCATCCTCCATCATGGCGGCGAACGGGACTTCAGACATACTGAGCTCTGCCTTCCTGGCAGTGGAGTACGTAGACGCTGCGCTGCCAGAAAACCCCCTTCAGCCCTCCCTGAAGCACGCCTGGGGCTACATGCTGGACAACTACACCAAGTTCCAGATCGCCACGTGGGGGTCGCTCATCGTCCACGAGTTTATCTATTTCCTGTTCTGTCTGCCCGGCTTCCTCTTCCAGTTCATGCCCTTTATGCAGAAATACAAAATCCAGCAGGTTGGTGTTTGTTTTGTGCTGCTTCACATGGTTTGGATGTTTCTTGCGTTATGACGGACGGTGTGTGTTTGTGCAGGACAAGCCGGAGACGTGGGAGAAGCAGTGGACGTGTTTTAAGATGCTGCTGTTCAACCACTTCTTCATTCAGTTTCCTTTAATCTGTGGAACATATTACTTCACCGAGTTCTTCAGCATCCCATACGACTGGGACTCCATGCCCCGCTGGTCAGTGAAGACTAGCTTACAGCAAAGTCTCACACAAACCACATTTTGACATTTAATTAATCATATGATTTTTTTGTTAATAAGTTAAATAATAGGCCCATGTCTGATCAGTGTTCTGGTGATAACAGCAAGGAGCAGGTGGCTTGTTTGAACATGAAATGACGCCATATGGTTGGAACTTCTGTGAGGCTCTTTAGGTTCTTTTCTTTCAAATAATTTCCCTGATTATATTTCTTGTTTAGTGATTATTTTTCACCTTCGTTTCATAGTTCCGCAGTAAAGAACCAGGTCCCTGAAGCAGCATCAGTCACAGTTCTTCTAAACGCTGCCAGTTCTGTGCAGCTGCTAAAAAGAGCCCGTTATTGTTGGGTCGATGTTAGATGGGTGTTTATCGAATTATTTATGAAGCTTTAATAATGAAGCTCTTACGCATTAAAATTGTCAGAGGCCTCAAATTTAATAAACAATAAATAGTAATTTTATTAATAATAGTAACAATAGTAATTGTATTTAATAAATAATAAACAGGTCAAAATCTGACTCGGCGGGTCCGGTTGGATGTCAGAGAGAACGTGAAATCGGTATCGGGCCAGAAAAGCCTGATCGTTGCATCTCTGAGACATGAAGCTGGCATCCTTAACTTTATGCTGTTTGGAGATTAGTCACTGATTATTTATGTAACAGCTGGTTTGTTTTCACTGTGCCTGTAAATCTGAAAAGAATCATTTATTATAACATTCATATTTAACTATGTTTTGCACGTCAGAAGAACAGTCAGTATTGTCAGGCCAGGCTTGAGGTGCACAGATGGCGTTGGTTGTGCAAGGCATTCTGGGATATTTGATTTCAATGGACTGAGTTGTGTTGATCAGATTTACTGGATGCGCTGCTGTTTCTCACTGCCGTGTCGGATGAATCCTTGGGTTTGGGCTGACCACGCCCTCCTCTGCTCTCTTTCAGGACGTCTCTTCTGGCCCGGTGCTTCGGCTGCGCTGTCGTCGAGGACACCTGGCATTACTTCCTGCATCGCATACTGCACCACAGGCGCATCTACAAATATATCCACAAAGTCCACCATGAGTTCACTGTGAGCCAGTAAACAAACACGCAGTCTTTACTGAAGAGTTACTGATTAAACGTGACATGACGTGTCCCGGCTGTGTCTCAGGCTCCGTTCGGCATGCAGGCCGAGTACGCTCATCCTCTGGAGACCATCATCCTGGGGGCTGGCTTCTTCATTGGCATCATGATCTTCTGTAACCACGTGTTCTTCCTCTGGGCCTGGGTGGCTTTCCGTCTGCTGGAGACCATCGACGTTCACAGGTGGGACACGATCAAACCGCCAGCGGTTCAGGGGTCTGACCATTAGAGGGCCCCAGAGGACCAAATTAACCTATTTCAGGAGACATGAGCAGATCTTTGTTTTAAAGCATCTGACTGACATTTCTTGTGGATTTTATTTCTTTGTTTTGGCCAGTGCAGAAGAATAGAAAAGCCTCATTTTAAGCAGAAATTTAATGAAAAATGTCTCAGTTAAATGAATGAAAACCAGATGTTATGTCAAAAAAAATCTTCTAAATGTATTTTTGCCATTTAAAATCAAATTAATGTCGATGCTTTTTTGTTTTTTGTGCATTATGTGTCAAATGGTTCTTATTTCTATTTAATCTAGTAAGTAAGTAAAGTTTGTTTCACTTCGACACCTTTCACGGATAAAAATCAGAAAGTGCATCATAATAAAATATAAGTACTACAGTAAGCGAAAAAAATTCAAGTAAACATAAATCGAAAAATGTCCCACATTTAACTATTCTTGGAGAACATTTTAGGGCATACATGTATTAAAATATTGCATGTAGACATTTTGTTATTTATCCTGAAACATACAAAGTAATTATGGAGTAATTAAAGGAAGTAAAATAGTAATATATAAAGAGTTCTTTATTCAGCAAGATTGAATTGAATTGTATTTCAGACAAATGTGATTTTCTTACCAAATTACGACAATTTTTTTTTTAGCTTAACATTGGATATAATAATTGGATACAATAATTGTAAAATTACCAATGTGGTTCTATGCTATGATGTTGGGATAATTAGACACACATTACCTCCAAAATAAGGCAAGAATACTTTAATAGTAGCTGAAAACAACAGAAAATATCAGAGGTCTTGTCTGTTAAAATGAAGATTGCGACTGAATGTGTTTTATGAAACACAGCTATCATTTCTGCAGTGTCACCACTATTTCCTCTTCCTGTTTTAAGAAAGCATGTACTGCTATCTTCTCATCTATTTTCTTACGCTAAATGTGACTGATCTTCATCCTTCTCTCATTCCTCATCACAGTGGTTATGACATCCCTCTGAACCCGCTCCACCTGATCCCTTTCTACGCTGGCGCCCGTTTCCATGACTTCCACCACATGAACTTTGTGGGGAACTACGCCTCCACCTTCACCTGGTGGGACAAGCTTCTGAACACCGACAACCAGTACAACAAGTACCTGGAGAAACAAGGGGAGAAGAAGGAGCAGTAAACCAGCCTGTGTGCACAGACTGTTGTTCCTCTCTGTTTCCTGAATGAAACATCAGGGAAGGGCTGCGGAAATAAACCCGCACTGCTGCCTTCTGAATCAGACTGAGAGTTGACTTCAGTTTGCCTTCTGTGCCTTAATAAATCCTAAATATGCTATCTTTGTCACCAGATGCAGGCTGAATAAAGAAAACATCAACATCCTCACTTTCCTCTTTGCTTTTCATCAAATGAAATGTGAAGATGGTGTACCATGTCACTGTTGTTGTGAAATGCTCCTGTTAACCTCTGAATGTTTCAGCACTTTAGCACTTCCCCCTTGAGCTGTTGAGTTCCTCCAGCTAATTCAATGGTTCAACAGAAACTGTCTGAACGGGTTTGATGCAAATTCTTGTAAATTCTGGGTAGAAAAGGGGATCGGTTTGTGTGTCTGTTCTATGTTGTTCAACTCTATATTTTCATATAAGAATCAAATGCCTTTTTAAATTAAACAGTAAAAGAAGCGCTGACTGTGTTTTGTTCCTTCTGTACTTGTGTTAAAATAAAGGCGTGTAAATACTTAAAGCAGATGTTTTGGTTGTTGTTCTATTCTTTGTTCCAGATATGGATCTGAATGGAAAATATTTATTTATTTATTTATTTATTTTTCCAAGAGATTGCTTTATATTTGCTATGTGGTACTGTCAAAGAACCCCTGCAGTTTCCTCCAGCACACAGGCCAACACAGCGTAGTCAACTCATCCAAAAACAGCTAACACCAAACAGGAAGTACACTAATATTTCCAAAAGATATGTAAATAGTTCAAAGAACATGGAGGTGTTGCAGTTTAATTGCATCTTGCAGGTATCAGTTTACAATTTTCAAACCCAGAGTAATTTTAAAAAACTTCTTAGCATATTTGAAGTTTTTAGGTATTTGAAAAGCAGTAAAAGCAATGAGAAATACAAAAATATCCAATAATATCTGAGCTAAGAAAACCTATGGAAAAAACAGAGTGCATGTAGTTTGGAAAAACAAAGAGTTCATGGAGTTAATGGCAGCAATAGCTTTATCAATGGCTCTATCTAGGAACAAAAGCAAAATTCAAAAGCACTGAACCATGAGTACCTTCTATGTGAAACAGGGCTGAATAGAGTATACAGCAATGGCAGCAATGGTTTTGTCAATGGGTAAATCTAGGAAAGAACTAAAAACAAAAAACTCTGAGCCAGGAGTACTTTCTATGGCAAAGACAGTGACTCCATCAAGGAAAGCGACAGCTAAACACAAAAGCACCAGCCCAGGGATACTTTCCATAGGAAAGAAAGAGACGTCAACAACTGGAGCAAAGGAAACTGCAGGGGTTCTTTGACAGTACCTCTTAGGTTTTTTCATTTGGTCTCAGTTTCTTTGCACAGGTTGCAAGCCTGAGCAGGCTCAATTATAAAATGAAATAAATTAGTTCATCACATGTAAAACTGAATAATAAACATGCTCTTATAGAGTATCAATGAATCGCTTTGAAACCTCCAGGAAGATGCAGGAATAGCTGATATATTTACACCAAGACAATCCAGACTGTTTTCATGTGTTGTTCAACGCTGATGGAATGATGTACCGAGCATATTGCTGTCCATCTTTCAGAAACTCTGGTAGACCCAGCTCTCCAGAGAGCATCTCCTACCCTCTTCACCCTACCCCCTCTACTGCACCCCCATCCATGCTTGCACTATTTCTACATCGTCACCTCTGACAGAGCCTGACTAGTGGTCTTCCTTCTAAGTAGCTTGTTTGTTAGCTCTGATGTTAGCTGGTTTGTCCTCATTTATAAGGCCCTTTGGATAAAAGCATCGACCAGATGCATAAACGTGTGTGGTAGATTTGTATGAACAGGGTCATTGTTTGGGGTGTCCTTCAATGAGCTTCTCACCATAGTTTGCTGCAGTTTTGACCCTTTCCTCCAGACAGAACTGCTAGAACTTCCAGTCCAGATTGTATACCACATTCCTCACACACACCAGTTCACCTCTGCCAATGAATTTTGCCTTAGATCAGGGTTTTGTGATGGCCACCCCAAAACAATGACTTTGTTGTCTTTAAGCCAGAAATTTGGTGTTTTTCCTTTGGGTCATTGTCAACCTTTCTGTGCTTCCCTCTATGCCTGTACTCTTTTTCTTCACTCTCTCCTCTGACAGGACCTGAATAATGCTCTAACTCAGGGGTTTCCAGACTTTTCCATGCCATGCCCCCCACACAGTACAAACTTCTGGGCGCAGACCCTCTTTGCAAACTCAGACAAAGCTACAAATTATGTAAAGAAACATCAATTTTAGAATGTTTTTCTCCCTGTTATTTACTGTTAAATATTTATTACATATCACATTTAGAATAAATGCTGCCTCAGAGCTTCTAATTTTAGTTGGGCATTAGTTCTTAGGGTTTTTTTTTGCTCAAGGTCCTCCACAGCAGGGCTGTTGGATGGTTCTTTTGGTGGGGTTTTTTGTCAGAAGCTTGCCCATTTTGCACTTGCTACGCTAGCTTGAGGAACAAAGCAGCTTGATGAATCTGGCTGACAGCCAATCAGAAAGATGATTACGGCATGATCATTTAAATAAATTAATTAAACTTATTTCATAATAATAAGACTTTATGATAAAAAATATAATTAAAAATTTATGATTAAAAAATATGTTCATTTTTTTTATTTTTGGATTCCCCCCCCCATCTTCTCTCCAGCTTTCTTCCTCACCTCCCCCTCCGCGGCCCGTGGCCCCCACTTTGAGAAACACTAGTCTAAGTTGCTTGTTGTTAACTTTGCTCTTTACTGCATTGCTATGTCTTCATTTGTCAGTCACTTCGGATAAAAGCGTCAACCAAATGCATAAACATAAATATGCATATATATGTACATATATATGCATCTTAATTGAAATAGTTATGTAAATGTCTTCTTCTCTTTAAATGCGAGTCTGATAACTTTAGTTTCTATTTTATTTTGTAGAAATGAAAGCCTTTATTTTGAAGTTGTGGCAGGAAATGCGGGCCTTCTGTGCGGGCTTTAAGGCTCCAGCGCTCCTCAGGTACAGCAGCGCATCACGCACAGAGGGAAGTAGAGGGAAGTAGAGGGAGGGAGGGATATTTATAGCCTCGAGAGAAGCGGCTGCGCATCGATAAGGCTCTGGAGCAACCCGCAGGCAGCCCAGGCGGACTTCCAGTGAAACGAGGACGAGTCAAAATGAAACCGCTCTTTTCTTCTTTTCTGTTCGGCGCCGCGGTGCTCGCGCTGGCCGGCGCGGCCAGTACCGGTACCGACCCCGGAATCTCCTTCGAGTACCATCGTTACGAGGAGCTGCGGAAAGCGTTGGTGTCGGTGTGGCTGCAGTGTCCAACCATCACCCGCATCTACACCATTGGAGAGAGCTTCGAAGGCCGAGAGCTGCTGGTGCTGGAGATGTCCGACAACCCCGGGACGCACGAGCCTGGTCAGTTTTTACGCACACATGCTGCGTCAAAATGCGCTGAATTTGTACATCCCTCTTATTCTACCAGGTTTATCCCGCTGCTGGGAAGGCGTCACCACTCACAGTAACATGAGGCAGTTTTGCGCATAGCAGCTTGTTCATTCTGATTGTATGCGGGTCGGGATAGAAAAATACACACAGGGGGTGGTGCGCAGGTTAAACTGCGTCTCCTGACCCTGGTACACCACATCCCAGATATTCAGATAATAATTGTAGCACCAGCAACGCAAAGCCGCCATTTTGCTGGTTGTTCAGCATCTTTGAGTCGTGATTCTGGGAGCACACCTCTCCACCACACCTCAGGAGGCGTTCAGAGATGGTGAACCACACTTTGTGCTGAAACAATTTCAGCCCCACACCCTCACAGACTGAGAGATGTTTCTAACCTACCCTTATTCCCAACATACAGGAGGCCAGAAGCCGCTGAGTGTTTTTTCCTGTTACAAGAAAAACAAAGCGGCCAACTGGTTTCAGGTTAACAGCCATGATTAAAGACAGATCCCCCACCAATCAGGCTTTTCCTGGTTTGGATTAATTCTGATATAGTAACTCATAGAAGAACTACAGCACATAAAAGAGAAAAATGAGTTGCAGGTTCTATGATAGAGGTAGAATCAAAGCACAATTCCTTTCCCTCATCTGATTTTTACAAAGCTCAAACATGTACATCAAATTAAATGCTGTTGTTTAATGTCTTTATGGACAAAAATTGCTGTTCTTAATTTTGATACATTTCATGAATAAGAAACAGATTTCTTTCACCTAATGCCAGTCAAGTCCTTCCATGTTAGTTGTATTTATTTCCTCTTATGGCCGTTGTAGAAAACTATTAAACCCTTCAATGAAAAGAAAATGTTAGAAGGTGCTGTACAAATGCTTCAGAAGTTCCTGACCTGTTATAGTCTATTTACTATCAGCTTGTATTTGAGGTGGGAGCATTGGCCCTTCCCACACTCATTTATTGGGGCACATACCCCCAGGGCATACCTCCTGCACCCCAACAAAATTCCAGATCAAATTTCAAAAATAAGTTGCAAACAAAGCTCCCAAAGATCTAACTTAAAACTCTGCAATGTAGTATTACTGCAGGGAAGAAAACTGTAAAGGATAAAGAGAACCTAAAGAATAATGCGCAGCACTGTTTGTTTTTATTGCTATGTTATAAAAAGCCCCATAAAAGTTCAGAACATTTAACAAATGAAGATATGTTTGAACTTGGAATCTGTGAGGCAACTTTCAGCAGTAATTTGTTTTTCTATGAAGATCATTTTGAACTGAAGGAGACTTGAAGTCCTTGTTAATCCCTGCTGTGATGAGGTGCTGCTGAGTTTTCTTGGTGTTTGGAGCAGAATGCTAACAGAGCATGAAAAAGGTTTGACGACATACCTGGAGTCAAACCTGGAGGAGGCGTGATGTTCTGGGCCTGTGTTGTTCTTCGGAACTGGGAAGATTTGTTGTCATTGATGGAACCATGAATTCTGCTCGATATCTTCACCTTGTGACCTTACACTGTAGCACTCTTGGGTTATGCAGCAGGACAGTGATCCAAAGCGCACTTGTAACTCCACCTTTCTAGTGGCTAAAAAGCCAAAGGTTTTGGAGTGGCCTCCTCAGTTTTGACTAAGATGCTGCAGCATGACCTTGCACAGGCCATTAATGCTAGAAAACTCTCCAGTGTGGCTGAATAAAGACTATTCTGCCAAGAAGAAGAGGTCACAATTTCTTCAGAGCAATATAAAAGACCCATTTCCATTCTCAGGGGAAAGGTCAGACTTATTAAGTGATTTATGCAGTTTACTCATGTCTTGGTTATGTTGGTACCCAGCATACATTTCTGGGATTTGACCTTTTGGGAGATTTCATATCTGACTTTTATCTGGCACTTATGATCTGTGTACAGATTGGAGGTGGCGAGGAGAGACGGGGCGCTGTAATTGGCTGAGTGTGATGGTTGGAGTGAGGAAGGCTTCTTGCTTTATGAAACATTGGGGGAATATCTGTCAGAGACTTGAACCTGCAACCTGCCATTAGGGCTGCACAATATATCGCAAACATATCATCACTGTAACATCACTGTGCGAGATATTCATATCCCAAAGGACTGCTTGGAGTGCAGTAGTTGCTGGCCTATATTCCTATATTCACTATATTCCAAGTGTTCTGAACTTGCATTTTTCATGTTCATGTAATATTTAGTCAGCTGGACAGAGTCTCACAGCAGACACAAATGACATTGTCCAAAATCCTATAAGTCACAGAGTGCTGGAAGCACAGAGGAGAAAGACAGGAAAAAAGAATATAGGCAGATATCGCACCTGATATCGTCATTGCAATATTTACTAAAATTATCACAA
Organism: Anableps anableps; assembly: GCA_014839685.1. Classification (NCBI taxonomy): domain Eukaryota; kingdom Metazoa; phylum Chordata; class Actinopteri; order Cyprinodontiformes; family Anablepidae; genus Anableps; species Anableps anableps. Next base: position 1,157,122 of record CM026065.1, read on the forward strand.
TTGTAAGATGTTCTAATATTGTGCAGGCCAACCTGCCGTAGCATGAAATAGGCACAAAGACGACTCACTCTGTTGAATCATCTCTTCCTGACTTCGTATCTGGAATCTTAAAATCTGCATCCACACCAATAATCACAAGAGCTTAATAACAGTTGTTGCAGGGAGTTATTAGTTTTATGAGGGCCATTACTTTTTGAAACAAGGCCTGGCGGGATTGGACAGTTTTTTTTTTTCCTCATAAACAATTTAGATTATTATTTGAACACTGCAGTTTGCGTTTATTCAGGTTTTCTTTGGCTCGAGGAGTAGGAGTTGAGGAACAGACTGGGTGGTTTCAGATGATGTAAGACGGAGGTCCTGAGGGCTAATCAGGGGTTGAAGAGGCACAAGGACTGGGCTGATCTGTTTATTTCTGGGGGGTTTTCCATCTTGCCGAGAAGAAGTTGATGCTGTAGGAAACATCTGGAGAACTTCAAAATCATCTTTGTGGATTGAATTGATCCAACCATATGGCGTTTATAGAAGCATGGTCAGAAATGTTTGCTGTAGATCTATGATAATGCAATCTGGCCACTCCAGTCTGCCCTGGTGTTTTTTATGAACCACTTCAAGTTCTCCTGAAATTTATTTAGTATTATCACTCATGGCTACACAGAATACAAGGAATCTGATAAAAAATGTGAAAAGAAAGAAACATGCTAATTGATGTACTGAACAGAAATCAGATCAGTTGCCTTGTCTGATGTCATCAGGCAGCTTGTATTTGGGAGGGTAAATTTTATGGTAATTAAATAACAATTTACAATAAAAATGTCAAAATGAATAGAAACATTGAGCTGACATGTTTTAAAGGGGAAATTAAATACATTACAAGTTTGAACAGAAAAGTCTGACTGGTAACTCTAAGAAGCTCAGCTTGCTAGAAATGTTCACCTTAGTTTTAGTGCTGTTGTTACAGTAAATCAAACTTATGACAGTTTACTTTTACTCACGTAATACACTGCCTGGACAGAAAAAAGTTGCCTCCTTGATTTGCCTCTTATTGGATAATTACTGACTGATGTACTGAGTAGCTTCTCATTTCTTTAACAACCACGGAGAAAGACACATCCTGTGGAAGAGTTGTTAGTCTGTTTAAGAAGGGTCAGATCACTGCCACCAAGCAGAGACAACACTAAAATCGAAGGATAGAGGGAAATCATCATCTTCGAGGAAAAAATATGGTTGGAAAAAAACCCTGAATGATTGTGATTGGTGATCACTGAAACGCTTGGTGACATCAAATCAAAAGTATCGGTTATAGATATCGGTTATAGGCCAAAAGAATGAGGTCAGCTGACTACCTGAATATACTGAATGACCAGGTTATTCCAACAGTGGATGTTTTCTTCCCTGATGGCGTAGCCATATTCCCAGATGACAATGCCAGGATTCAACTGTTCTACAGACTGATTGCTGTTATGAACAGAAAGTAGGGGTGCACCGACTGCAGTTTTCTGGACGATCACTGATATTTAAAAAGCCTGACTGATTTTGGCCTATCCTGATATGTTTCTGGACTAAATGTAGCAAAAAAGCTGCGAAAAGTTGTGAACAATCGGCCGACTGTTGTTAAACGCAGCCCTCTCTCTGACCTTGGTGGTGGCAGAAGAAGATCGGTGGATCAGATCAGTTTCACATGCATCGACTGATCATCAATCACCAAAAGTTAAAGAAATCACACCCCTAAAAGGAAGTAATGAAAAACGTTTATTTTTTTGCCCGATTCATCAATTAATGGAAAAAATAATCAACAGATTAATTAATTATTAAAATAATCATTAGTTGCAGCCTTAGTTTCAACAATTAAACAGCTTCTTAACAGTGACAAACCACTTTGATGTCTTTCAGTCTGGTTTTCGTGTTCACCGCAGCACTGAGACTGCCTCCGTCAAAGTGTTCAATGATAGCCACACAAATACAGACTGTGGAAGAACCACAGTGTTGGTTCTGTTGGACCTCAGTGCAGCACTTGACACTGTTGACCATGAGATATTATTGAAGCGACTGGAGAGCTGGGTCGGACTCTCTGGTACAGTACTAAGTTGGTTCGAATGTTTCCTAAAGAACAGGGATTTCTTTGTGTCAACAGGCAACTTCTCATCAGAGCAGACAAAAGTCACATGTGGAGTACCCCACGGTTCAATCCGGAGACCCCTCCTATTTATCTACATGCTCCCATTGGCTCAGATTATAACAAGTAATAAGATTAGTTACCAAAACTACACAGATGATACACAGCTCTATATCACAATATCACCAGGTGACTGTGAACTCATCCAAGCACTGAACAGATGCTTAGAACAAATCAGTGCGTGGAGGTGCCAAAACTGTCTCCAGCTGAACAAAAACAAAACTGAAATCAGCTAGAAACTAGTGATCAGGCCCGAAATCTGGGTGTCGTGATGGCCTCAGACCTGAACCTTCAGAGACACATAAAAACTGTTACAAAGTCAGCCTTCTGTCACCTGAAGAACATTTCCAGGATCAAAGGATTAATGTCTCAACAAGATCTAGAGAAACTCATCCATGCGTTTATCTTTAGTCGCATTGATTACTTCAACAGTGTCTTCACAGGTCTGCCTAAAGGGTCAATCAGACAGCTGCAGCTGATCCAGAACGCTGCTGCTGGTGTTCTCACTAAGACCAGGAAGATAGAGCACATCACCCCAGTTCTAAAGTCCTTCCACTGGCTGCCTGTAGCTCAGAGAATAGACTTTAAAATACTTCTGTTAGTTTATAAATCACTGAACGGCTTAAAGACCTGTTGTCATTGTATCAGCCTTCCAGACCACTCAGGTCTTCTGGTTCTGGTCTACTCTGCATCCCCAGAACCAGAAGCCAACATGGAGAAGCAGTTTTCAGTTTTTATGCTCCTCTAATCTGGAACAAACTTCCAGAAAACTGCAAAACAGCCGAAACACCGAGTTCCTTTAAATCAAGGCTGAAAACCCACCTGTTTAGAGCTGCCTTTGATTAGTAGTAAGTGGAATATTGACCAACATATTTGAATTATACTTGCTCGATGATATTTGCTTGATGATTTTGCTGTTTACTTGATTGATGTTTTTATGATGTAAAGCACTTTGAACTGCCTTGCTGCTAACATGTGCTATACAAATAAACTTGACTTGACTTTAGTGCTTAAATCGTTCTCTTTAAGCAAGAAAACAGCTTGAGAAACTCGTCTGGTCCCTATTAGAGAGATAATGAATTCGCCTGCCGTTCTTTTGTCCTTTAATGATGTTTGGGAGGGGTTCACTGATTCCTATCTTGTACTCCAACAGTAGCTTCAACTGTGACAAACATCAGGAAGTGATTTACTTCTTCTTGAAAATCCTCTCCAATCCCTGCAGGAAATAATGTTACGTAATCCAGGAGCATGGAGAGAATTTTTTTGTTGGATTTTATCAAAATGTTTCAAGCAGCATTTACTGTATTTTCTTCTCTGACAGTGTTTGGAGTGTAGCTCACCTCATATGGTCTTCCACACACTAATGATTGAACGTACTAAATAAGCCTGTAATAGTGTTGTGGTCGTGCACCAGCATGAATCACAGTAGCAAACTGGAGCCCTTATTACTAACAGATGAGTTTCCAAGCTGCTGCTCTTTTTACAGCTCCATCATGTTGCTGAGCAGAACATCTAGCAGTAGAGAGCAGGAAGACGGGCACGGAGCCTGACGAAGAGGAAATCTACAGAAATGTGTGTTTGTTTTGCAGAATCAAATCCTAATCCCACTTTGTGGTGTCCCTCAGATATTTTGCCTGTCTATGCACCGTGTTCAGATGAAGGTGGAGCTAAAATAGCTGTTGCCAGGGCAACAGATCGGCTTAGTGCGCTGAGCCGACTGCTAGTGATTGGCTGGCTGACTGCTTCCGAGAGACGATGGTGTTGAGCTGATGCATCTGTCGGTGTGCAGCCATCTGTCAGCACATGGACTGCCCATAGCCAAGCATGTAAACACAGGCCACTACTTACACAGCAGTTTGTTTTGTTGTTCTGACACTTTTATGCAAAATGACTTCTGGATGTCTTTCAGAAAAAAAACAAACTGTGGTATAGAGCTCTCAAGAGCTCTAAATAGCCCATTTTTTTATATTCGCATCCAAGCAGCCAGACTTTCTGTTAACCATTTTTAGCTTTTCTGAAGGTCTTTTTTTTTTTTTTTTTTTTTACCAATTTGTAGTTCTATTAAATTCTATTAAAAATGTACGTGATCTTTTAGTCAAGCTGCTTATTTTTGCATTTTGTACCTTATTGATAAGGGGAAAAAACTATCTGCAGCAGATAAATATTATCTCAATGTAATCTCATCTAGAAATGTTGGGAAAAAACCAGGACCTGAAAGATGCATAATGCTTTAGATGATGGCCATTTTTCAGCTAATAGCTCTTTGGGAATCCCCTTGTTGAAGCTGAAATTCCATTTTCTGTTTGTCAGTCTTTGTTATGTTTGACATCTTTTATAGATTTAACTCAGGAAATGAAGGAAACTTCCATTATGACAGGTAGCTCATAACAGAGTACTTAAAAATCCAATATTTGTGTCTTGTGTTGCAGAGACTCTTTATGAGCCCTGATGTTGATTAGTACGTCAGAGTAGAGTGCTTTTCAAACAACAGTTCTGTGGCCGATTTTCTGTTCTCCAGTATTTGTAAAAATCTGACCTGCTGATGCAAATTTTAGACAATTCTGATTTAACTTTAACAGCTATAAAAAAAGAACACGAGAACAGCATTCAAGATACCCAGATTTTAGACACTGAACCCCAGGTTTCCCACTAATTTGTGTATTGATGAATGTGAGTGTGATTGGATGAATGTGGCTCTAGTGTAAAGTGCTTTGAGTGGTCAGTATGAGTATGACAACATAAATTCAGTCCATTAACCGTCCAGAGGGTTGCCAACATTTCCAGACTATGCTCCACTGCAGACAGAGGTTGAAAGCTCAAAAGTGTAAACCTGAGCAACTTTGCTGTATTCTGTTCAGCCTTCCTGTTACTTGCTAAAAGTCTTTCCACTGCCACTCTCTTGTAGCCTAAACGAACCTCAGGCATGTCCCTTTTCCTTTTAAGTTTCCTTTTAAATAGCTTCTATTTTCTCTGACTTCTTTTAAACACAGCACTGATACTGAAAATGGCTAGCTCTGTGCTGTATGTCGGATTTCTGAGTGTCCAGTTAGCTGGTCCGATTCTGTGCATCATCCAGTTTCTTTATGCATCTTTAGTTTCTGAAAATAAGAGAAAACACAACCAAAGTCCAAAGAAACTCCTTCTCATTTTCCTCATAATTTCCAAATAAACAAACCTTACTTCATGTTCTTGTTTGGATGCCAAGACTATGTCTTTTGGGCCTTTTAATTCTATAGTGGACCTTTGTAGCTAAAATTCTTCAGCTGTTGTCACACTGCTACCTGAGTGTGTCTGCGTTTCAAAAAACACATTACACAGGTCTTACGTGGAAATGAAGCAAACTTTGTGAAAAATGCAGCCCTGTCACATATTTGAACTATATGTGTTGCTTTTGAAGCCGTGTGGTCTGAATAATACTTGTGCTTTTGGCTCAAGGGTGTATTGAATTTCTCTTCCCTCGATATTTCAGGTTCAGCTAAGTGTCTGAGCATTAAATGTTAGGTCTCTGTGAAAATGCTTAAAGCTGCAGTATGTAACGTTACAAAAATATTTTTCTACATATTTGTTGAAACTGTCACTATGTCGTGACAGAATGATGTGAGACAGAATCTGTGAATAGATCAAGCTCCTCTGTCTTCTCCCAGTGCTATCTAGAAACAACCAATCAGAGCTAGGAGGTGCGCCTTAGCGCTGTCAATCACCATGCCTGTGTCACTGCCCTCCCCCCCTCCTTAAAAAGTTACATACTGCAGCTTTAAGCAGTCCAATAATTATTAGGAGAATTAATCAGAAAATAAGTCAGGCTATCATTGTCAGTTCCAGTTCCTATTATCCTGCATCCCGAGGTGAGTGATTCTTCATCAGTGCAGACAGAGCATATTGGTTCATTGCTGTGACATTTGAATCACAGCAGCATCATTTCTGTAGCAAGGCTCACTCCTGTCCTGTGCAGCAGTCTATGTCTAAGACAGGCAACCCAAAACGGCATGTTTCTGAGTTGACAATCAGGCCATGTGCTGCTTGGCATTAAAAACCTGACATAGGTGGGACCTGTGCTGTTGGACAGAGCTGCTGGCCACAAGGATGTCATCCAAATATACAAAGACGAATGACAACCTGCGCAAGACCAAATCCATCCATTTGAATGGCGCCTTTAAGGCCGGATGATGTGTAAAAACTTGAAAAGGCCAAATGGAGTAATTATAACAGTTTTAGGATCATTCTCAGCTCGCATGGGAACTTGGCGATAACCTCACACCAAATCCACTTTAGAAAAAGTAGAGGTCCTGGCAGATGGACAGAGAAATCCTTGATGTAGGGGATTGGATAACGGTCATTCTCTGTGACGTTATTAAGACACCAAAAGTCCCCAAAAGGCCACCACTGGCCATCTGGCCATCTGCCGGGGACCCCAGTGGAGGTTCCACAGGAGCAGGCATCGCCTGAGAGGAGCTGGCTTCACCATCAGACGTCGACATGTTGGCTTTTGGGGTCACCAATGTGGACGAGTAATAACGACAACACAGGAGCTAGGTCTGATCACCTCGTTTACTCGACTCCAGCAGAGATCAACAGAGTAACAGTACGTGGTATGATGGTAAGCACCAAAAAATAATAATATTTTTTTAATCAATACATCCAGTCATCTGGGTGTGAATGGAGCCCCCTAGTAGTCCGCCACAGCCTTTTGAAATGAAATGAGTTTCTGTAAAAAATTAAACATCACAGCGGAGGAGCACAAAGAACAGAAACTCTATATATTTTTGGACATTTTGTTCCCTTGTGGACTTTGGCCTCTTCCTGTTAGAGGAGGAGGAGGTGATGAGAAAGACAGATAAAAAAGAAAGGAATGATGATTGAAGAAGCTGAAAATGTGTCCTGACTGCTGATGTGATGAGGGAGATGTAAAAGTCAGGTGGGAAAATGAACACAGCAGTATTAAAGGGGGAGAAGACAGGGAAAGAGAATGAGGAAAAGGCCAAGCTGTCAGCTTGAGGTCATTTATTATACATCAGACGACCACGCAACCACCCTCTTTTCTCTCTACTTTCATTGTTTTTACTTCCTCATATTGATGCGTTCGATTTCTGCATCTAGAGCCGTGTGATATATATATATATATATACACACACACATATATATATATATATACATATATACACACACACACATATATATATATATATATATATATATATATATATATATATATATATATATATATATATATATATACACACACATATATATATATATATATACACACACACATATATATATATATATATATATATATATATATATATATATATATATATATATATATAAACACAAACCCATATCGATCCATTTATCACTTTTCAGTATTACTTTAACTGTATTTAGGGTCAAAACTATTGTAGTTGTTAACAGAAAAGAAAAAGTCAATTCCTAAGCACAGGCTTGGACTACAAAGCAGAATTAGTGGTTTAATTTCTGGTTCAGTTCATGATTTTCAGTATCACAAATGGGTTAATTTCCAAACTGGATCTGTCGCCATGATAACTTATGCTGGGAACACAATCTCTGATCTGGAAACCAAAGATCAATAGTTCAAAAGGAAGCTTGGTTTCCAGGTTGGAGGTCAAGACCACAGAATCACTGCTTCATAACTAATCAATCAAATATTGGCGGAATCTCTGCAGAACCGCGTTTCATTTGTTGTCAGAACTTGGAAATTCCAACTTCGCAGTTGGAAAACTCAACTGGAACACCCTCGAAGTTGGATTTCCCAAAGTGGGAGAAACTCCGACTACCCCCAGTTACGATTTGTAAGGCCAACTTCATGTTTCAATGTGGCCGATCATGTCATCAACAATAATAAGCTGTGGTGGAAACATGTTTGTTTTACAAGACACACATGGAAGAATGCATCTAAAATTAATGCTACATGTAACGCCTGCAACTCTGACCTGAACAAATTAAAAGTGGTGTTTGCTAATGGAAAGTAAAGCTTAAAACGATGTTCGTTAGAGGTCCTGCGAGCAATAAAGCATGGCCATTTGAGTATCACCATGTTGAAATCCCGACTTCTCCGGCTCTGTTAACTAGAACACTGTTACCTTGGGTGTGATGTCAAACCCAACTCTGAGTTTCAACTTCTGAGGTAACTGGAGCACATCATGATGCTTCGGTATTAAAAGTCTTCCTCTAATAAGGTATCCTCATCATTTATTGGCAGTGTCTGAGCGCAGACTGCATCAGTATCTCCAGACAGCTACAGATACACACATTTTCTGTCCCCATATGGAGTCTGGATGGCAGAAAATGAACTAAGACATTTACAGCATCTTCACCTGCTGGACTAAATGGTTTTAGTCTTTTTAGATCATTTAATGTAGAGTGTGCCACAGGTGTGCCTTATAAAGCCATGATGTCATCATCATCATCTGGTCTTTCCCAAGTTATTTCAAGGCATAGTTATCTTTGGGTATCACGTAGATATCTGAATTTAAGGATGCATTCACACCAGCCCTGTTTAGTTTGCCTTGATCTAACTCTAGCTAGTTTACCTAGAAAGTCCGGTTCATTGGGGAGGTGTGAACGCGTAATCGAACTCTGAAACGGACCAAAAAAACAAACTCTGGTGCGGTTCAAATGCATATGTGAACGCAAGTGGACCGGAGACCACTCCAAAAGCAGGAAGTGCACTACAGCGCAGGGCATTCTGGGTAAATACGACCAAAACAAACAGGCGTTTCTCGCACCTGCGGGAGAAATGGCTCATGGTCTTTAGCCAAAGACAAAAGAAAAATCTTACAACCGCTACAATCTGGCACCACTCCATCTTTGTTTACCTCTTGTGAAGAAGGAAGTTGCGCTCATTGTCTTCTTCAGAGGTTTTTGTGTCGTTTCCTGCAGTGGTTCTTGGTGCAGCGCCCCTACAGGCGAGGGGGGGGGAACAGGTTGCTCAAAGGGTTTGGTTCGTTTGACACAGAGCCGAGAGAAAGAGAACCGCAGCAGCTGGAAATGGAACAAATGCTGCAACTTTGGTCCCCAATCGAACTGAATCCACCAGACTATCAGGGGGGAAAACAGCCTCAGAGAGTAATAATAAATTATAAAGATAATTAAAATTGTATTATTCTAATAGAAATATTGTTGGTATTCCTAATAGATTTAAAACAGTTTAGTCTGATTTAGTGTCAGACTGTCAGTAGGTTAGATGGTTTTTTTCAAACAGTGTTTGCAAATATCAGGTTTCAGTTGTCGGAAGGTAAACAAAGAGCACCAGGAGAGACATTACCACCATATAATGTCACGATTTTTAGGGAAGTCAAACAAACTGAAGATATTTTGCAGATGAACAGCATCCACTTTGTCATCTGTTCAGATACAAAATCTGTTATTACCCAACTGAAACAAAGAAAACATCTGTTTTATGGACCGGAACCATATTGATCTGAAAACAAAAGAACCATTTTTTTTTTTTTACCTAAATATGTTTTTGAAAAAGCAGGTTGAAACCTTCAATCATGACTCAACTATACTACTATACTGTCCACAAGAGCCATACATCACCATGTTCCCCTTTGTGTGCAGGGATGTCTGTAACACAAGATGTCAGAGCTTGTATTACATAGCTAACAAATATCTCTCCTATGATTGTGATGGTGTGTTTACTGGAAGGAGGCGGGCGTGTTTACTCAGTCTGCCGCTTCGTTTGTCTCCTTAAGCACCTGCTGCTGTCAGGGTTGCCACGCTGATGAGAGCGCTCTGACCTGACGCTCCATTACTGATGCTGTGGCTGCAGTCATTACCGCCAGGTCACCTTAGAAACATTATTGATCAGCTGTCAGACGACCAGAACAAATAAAGGAGGATGGGCTGGGGCCAATAGGAGATGTGTCACATTTACGTTCAGGAGTCAGAAATCACCTGGACGTAGAGGAACAACCTGGGTCTTTATTGATTTGATCAAATTTAGTTTGACTTTTCTAAAACTGTAAGCGAAATGATGTCATGAAGTTTACCTGTTCACAATATTTTAAGATGTGCCAAATTTCTGAAATGTTCATAGTTAATTCAGATAGAAAATGTTTTACCAAATCCTGTTTTTGCTGTTTAAAGGTTTTCTCATCAGTCCTACTTCTGCATTTAAATCATTGTGTGCCACTTATATTTTGGACTGGAGATAAAACAAAAGGAAGACTCAAGCCAGGATGTTTAGGTTAAACAAAAATAAATCAATTAATAAATAAAAAGTTCAATTATGAGGTAAAGCTTCACAGAGGGCAGAAATAAAGAGGCATGTGGGGCAAAAACAAAATTTCTATTGCAAACTAAACTGTACTATAAAAGGTCAATAAGCAAGTCCTTGACACCTGTCAGTCTGGAGCATCTTACCGAGTCATTTCTAAGTCTTCGGGACTCCAGCGCACCACAGCAAAAACTGTGTTCCTCAAATGGACAAAAGAGGGAACAGTGGTGGAGCTTCCCATGACTGACTGGTTCACCAAAGCCGAAGCAAGAAGGCAGCCAGATCTCAGGAGGTGACAAGAGATGCTCTGGAGACCTCACTGGTCTCAGCTAGGGCCAGTGCTCATGATTCAGCTACAAAGGGACTGGGATCCATGGGAGAGTTTCCAGTTCAAAGCGACATTAAGGCCTACCTAAAATATGACAGAAACATCCTGATGATACCCAAGACTTTTTGGAAAATATTCTGTGGACTGACAAGACAAATATGGAGCTTTTTGTAAGGAGTGTAACATGTTCAGTCCAGTATAAAACTAACATAGCGTAGCATTTCATAAACAGAACATCATGTGGACAGTCCATGGTGGTGGTAGTATGTTGGTGTGGGGCTGCTTTGCGTCCTCAGGGCCTGAATGAATGCCATTATTGTTGGGAAATTCCTGAATGTCCAGCCATCACATTGTGACCTTAAAGTGTAACTTATGAAAGCATAACACCGCCCCTGACAAATTTTGCAAAACAAAGTGGGCAGAGCAAGATACACTGAGAGACGTGATCAAGTGTGGGATGCGCGTAGGGCATTGTGCAGGGTTGTGGTCAGGATAAAAGATGCACTGCTGCCAACTTATCAACTCTGTTACTATATTTAGCGACTTTTCAGACACTTCTAGTGACTTGTTTTCAAGAAAGCGGCTAGTGACAAATCTAGCAACTTGTTTCTGTTATTGGAGACTTTAATGGCAACAACATGTGAAGCTCCAAACGCTCTGCTGCAGCCCTGCTCTGTTCTAGGTGAGAGCATGCTTTTATGAGCTCCTCTTGCTTCCTAAGCGCTGCATTCAGTCTGACGCAGGCGTCCTGCAGCAAACCACCAGCAGTCGGAGCAGAGAGGAGACCCATTCCACTCCATGTCCACATTCCGAATTAATCACACGTGCAAAGCTGAGAAATGCTATTGATCAATGCTCACCATGCTTGCTATTTCACACTCTGACTCACCACCAGAGATGTGTGTCTGAGGCAGATGGTTTTATACCTGAACTTGGGGCTGTGTTGTAAAAGCTATCCAGGCTGTACCGCTGTAACCAGAAGGAAAAGTCAACTGCGGTAGCCACTGTTCAACCCAAGGAAGGCAGCACTGAGACGGTTTTAGGCAAAATATTGCAGAATTAAACAAATTTCCACAAAAATGTCACAATTTGCAGAAAAACACGAAGATAACACCCTTAAGAACCAAGTTAGACAGTTAATATGCAAAAAAAGATTTGAGGATTAGTTACACTTTAAACTCAAACACACTTTGGTTATGCAGGGCAGTGATTCACAGCAAACCAGCAACTTCTCTGAATGGGTCAAAAAACAAGGGTTTTAGGGGACCTAAATAAAGTTCAGTCCTACATCTGACTGAGATGATCTTTGCATGACCTTTTAAAAAGCTGTTCATACTCAAAAACCCTCCAGTGTGTCTGGATTAAAACAATTCTGCAAGGAAAGTGAACCAAATGTCCTCCACAGTGAAATACAGCACACACCGGCATAATCATTTACAGCATATAAACCATGGCTGTTCATGCAGAAGGGGCCGGTTTCTGGGTACAGACCATAAATCCAACTTCAGAGAGAGTGTGTGTGTCTGTGTGTGTCTGTAAAACCTATTCATCAGTCTCAGGAGGGAACAAGTTCATCCGAGTCTTGAAACCATTAGTAGCAGAGAAACCAGATTTGAGCATTTTGATGTAACTTTATAACATTATAACAACCAGATGTGTGTGTGGGTGGGGGTGTCACACACTTCGGGAAACATCACAAAAGATGAAATGGACAAAATAAACATCTTTTCACATCTGGATAACATTATTTTGTTTTATAATTGTCCAATCAACACTAGTGAAGTAAAAATGTTTTCTGAAGCGCAAAATCAGAGCCTCAACAGCCCATTAAACTGTTCTCAATGGATCCGAACAGCTTTAAACAAACCAGCTCCCAACAAATGTTCTCCCCATGTGCCGATGAAGAGCTCCGATTCATTACTGACCTGAACAGAAGTGTTTTTGTTCCCAGCACTCAGAGAAGCTCTGTTGTTCTCACACAGCTACGGAACACCATTAATAGTCAAACAGGCCATGTTTCTCAGCTCCCCCTGTGGTTAGCACTGCTGCCCAGTTAGGTTAGCTGGTTATACCAAGCTGTCCTTATGTGTGTGCATGTTTGTTTGTCCTGTGTCTTTGTGTCACCCTGTGATGGACTGGTGACCTGTCTGCCTCTCGTCCAGCAGGCATTGGGCGTCATCCTCCTTGGGTTGTTTTCTTTTATCTGATTTTTTTTAACCCAGCATTTAATTTGAGGACATTTAATCAGTGAAGCAAAAATTCATGCAATGAAATATTTATTTTGATAAAATCACCACTGATACAATAGTTGGTACAAGTTATTTAAAACAAATGTTCCCAAAGCATTTTAGTTATTTACACTTTGAAGTTGATCAGCATTTGCAGGAACTTCTAAGCTGTATTTCATGAGACCTTATCCAACTGCTTGTTAAAGTCAGAAAAAAAGCCTTTTCTGTTCTATAATCACATCAACATAAACATGTAGAGTTTACTAAACTCTACTGTGATTGAAACTAAAACCATGTCCTTTGATCTAATGAGAAGTTTGAGATTTTTGGGTAAAAAATACACTCCAGGTGTGTCTGATGTGAAAGAAAAAATGAATATGTGAAAAAGCACCACATGCCCACTATTAAGTATGGTAGAGGATTAGTGATGCTGTGGGCCTGTTTCTCTTGGAAAGTCCCTGGGAATATTAAAGTAAATAACATCAAGATATACTTTTATCGCCTCTCGTCTGGACTTTTTACATCGGGCTAGACCAGTCATCTCCGCAACGTTTACAGATAGTTCAGAACAAAGAAGCAGGAGCACTTCACATCTTTTCCTTGGCTTCCTGTTTGTCTTTGCATTGATTTTAACATTTTATTGCTCACTTTTAAAGTTTTAAAAGTGGTCTCCTCAACATCCACACTCCTCTGAGAGCGCTCTAGTCAACCAGCCAGTTTCTCCTCCATGTTCTGAGATCAAAGTTCAAACGCAGAGGAGGGTAATGGAGTATTCCCCATGAGTCGTAATATCAGCTGAAAACCCGTGTCTTTTCTCAGGCTTGTGACTGATTGTGGATGAGACATTAAATAGTTCTTAGAAGTCTTAGCTCTTCTGTGTTTTATTTATTTTTATTACAGTCTTATTCTGTTTGCTATTTTTATTGTTGAAGTAATTTTGAAGCAGTTTAGTCTTCTGTTGTTTTTAAATGTGCTATATAAATACATTTGACAAGAGAAGGATAATGATCCAAAATATAGTTAATCAAGTCAGAAATGGTTCCTCAGACACAAAGTCGGTCTTCTTCCATGACCATCTACGTCCCATGACCTGAATCCAGTAGAAAAGCTGAGGTGAGAGAACAAAAGAGAGGAACTGTGCAGGCGGCAATGGTCCTGTAGCCCGTCTGTGTGCTCCAACCTTGCAAAAGCCCCCACCACAGCAGGGGTATCAACAACTGGAAAAACACTAATATATTAACATGGGATTTTTTCGTCAGTGAATAGATATACTAAGATTGGTGTGTTTTTCTGATTGTTTTAGTCTACGCTTTTGCAATAAAACAAGAATTTAATATTTTAAGTCATCCATTGTGTCCATGTTTGTAAAGCTGCTTGCCTCCAGAATATTTCAGCAGTTGCTGTGAATTATGGATCATACATGTCATAGGTTGCATTTTTGCCTAACCAAGCTTCATTTTTGCATCAGCATGCCCTGTGAAGTGAAACTGTCTGTGAATGTGTGTTAATAGAGCTGTCACCAGGCGGCGGCCCTGGACCAGCCTTCAGACTGATCAATCAGTGGCCGTGTCTGTCTCTAATCTGCTGACTCGAAGTCATTACTGTCTAAACAGAGCTGCAGGCTGCACTGTTCAGCTCTGGTGAACCTTTCAGTCAGGGTGGCCGTTGCTGCTGCATCATGTACATCCTGCGATCCAGCTGTTTAATCCCACTGACTGGTTACTCTGGGGGTGGCATCTCTGAAAATATGGGTGAATTATGACTTCTTAGATTAAAGATGGTTGATCTTGTTTCTTTTAATTGTTTTATTATCGGTTTAAGAAAAAAAAAAGAATAACAAGTTTAGTTCTTCCTCAGCTGAAGTGGTCAAAGAGCTGTTCTTGTTTTCTCTGCAGGCGAGCCTGAGTTTAAATACATCGCCAACATGCATGGTAACGAGGCTGTGGGCAGAGAGCTGGTCATCTACCTGGCCCAGTACCTCTGCAATCAGTACCAGCAAGGCAACGAGACCATCATCGACCTGGTCCACAACACCCGGATCCACCTCATGCCCTCCATGAACCCAGATGGCTTTGAGAAGGCAGCCTCACAGGTGACGAAATTGGCCTAAAATGCTTATGACAGAAGATTTATTAAACTTGCAGCACCCTCCACACCATCTGCGCAAATCTTTTAAAGCAGTGGCACAATCCCATTCTCAAAAACATAGAAAAATCCAACCTTTAATTTGGTTACATTCATTAAGTGGGAAAAGTCAGCACAATAATTGTTTTGGGGGAGGGGGGAGGAGTATTATGTATTTTCCTGGCACACAGTGCCATTTTATAGTACATTCAAGTAACCACGTTACCTTCAGTTGTTATAAAGTTGTTAAGTCATATATCAAATATGACTTAAAAGAAATTTGACTTCGCAATTTGACGCCTTGAAATTGGGCCTCTGTCTTTTTAAGAAGCTCCAGCTCTTTTCGCCCCTCTGCCTTCAGGAAGTCATCACAACAGCGTTTCTCTATCAAGCCGTTTACAACCGTTCTTACAAGTGTTAAACTGAGAAGTAGTTCCTATGATGAGCTCAGCAGATGCGCTGTTACATCATGTGTTTGCTAATTGCTGCTACCACCAGTCTTGGGGAGGTGTGGGGAAGGGGTGCTCTGTGAGGCGGAAGCTTGACTGTGGACTGCAGCTCCAAGGAGGAGCTCCATGGAAATAGGCGGAGCTTTGTGAGAGCAGCATTTAGGCACCCCTGAATGGCTGCCAGGGGAAGATTTCTCAAACATGCACGAAAAAAATCAAAGTAACACTCCAGGTATGTTTTTGATGAGGGAATAACATTAGAACATGATCAAAAAAGTCAATCTTACATAATCCCCCCCCTCTTTAATGTGTTTTGGTGCTAAGCCGTTCAGTGATTTATAGACTAACAGCAGTATTTTAAAGTCTATTCTCTGAGCTCCAGGGAGCCAGTGGAAGGACTTTAGAACTGGGGTGATGTGCTCTATCTTCCTGGTCTTAGTGGGAACGCCAGCTGCAGCGTTCTGGATCAGCTGCAGCTGTCTGATTGATCTGATTGTCCTCTGGGTCCTCCAACATGGCCATTAATGCTTTTGACCAAAAATGAGCAAAATTATTTTGTATTAAAGGATAGTTCTAGGAAATGAATGATCTTACAAAAGTATTCTAGTGGTGCATCGCTGTAAACTGTGTACTTTGTTTTTTTCTTTTATTTTAATACCATAAATATGAAAAGAAATGAATTTGACTTATTTCTTACTCAAGATAGCAGCTTTTTCCCCTGTTGTTAAATCTTTTTAGATTTTATATTTGTTCTAAAACCTAAAAAATAAACTAAAATTGGGATTCTTTTATTTTCACCACAAAACAAAGAGATTTTTACATAGTAGCAGGGCCGGATTTACAAGGATGTGAGGCCCTGGACTGGAAACTGTTTTGGTGTCCCTATCAACCAAAGAAAAATTCTTTTGCTAATACTAATGCAAATTAAGGTACAGAAAACTAAGTACTGAAAGGCCCAATAACAAACCATTTTCATGTTTTAACTCTAAGTGTTCCTGATATTTTTGGATGGAATGCACTTTCTCTAGGTTCCCAGGGTCTTTGTAAGAGATACATGCCCACATCATCACAGAGCCTACACCATACTTCTGGGCATTAGGTGCTTTTCCACATATTCTTCCTTTGTATTCCATCAAAGATAATCTCATCTGACTGTATTTTATATATGTGCAGCACTTTATTTTCAAGTCCTTTTAAAGTAAAGCTGAGATAGTATGGTATAGTATTTGTACATCATAGTGGAGGGTACTGTACATATGTTGAATACTGTATTCAGCTGCATTTATTTGTGTCTTTGCACATTTTCTAACCGCTGAATTCTGTTCCCCTGCGAAGCCTGGAGAGATCAAGGACTGGTTTGTGGGCCGCAGCAACGCTCAGGGAGTGGATCTGAACCGCAACTTTCCTGATCTGGACCGCATCGTCTACATTAATGAGCAGGAGGGCGGAGCCAACAACCATCTGCTGCAGAATATGAAGAAAGCAGTGGATGAAAACACGAAGGCAAGCAATAGTCAAAGCGATTCAGTGAAACAGCTCCTAAAGATATGTTGGTAAAGACTTCTTTACTCAACTTTTGCAACTCAGCCCCGAGCCACTTCATTCCTGTTATGTCCTAAATGTGAACAGTACTGAGCAAAAGTTTCAACACCCCTGCAAATCTTATTTTTTCTGCTTCAAAGGAGCCAAAGTTTCTTGTCATTTTGTGAAGTAGTCTTTGGATGAGGGGAATGGAAAAGACCTCCTTTTTGCCTGAAAATTACTGAAAAAAGCTCCAACCTATGGATGGGTAAAGGTGTGTTGGTTAAGACGCTCTCAGACATTACAAGACGATTCAGCTACTTCAAATCAAAATATGAAGAAAAACTCTGTGGGGGGTTGCAGAAGCTCCTTTGTAAATTTGGTTGGTACTGTAACTATTTTAGATTTGAAAAGTAATCTTCTTGACTTGGCAATGTCATATATATATATATATATATATATATATATATATATATATATATATATATATATATATATATATATATGTATGAGACAGATTTTAAAAGTAACATGTTTTTTATCTTTCCAGCTGGCTCCAGAGACCAAAGCGGTGATCCACTGGATCATGGACATCCCCTTCGTCCTGTCAGCCAACCTGCATGGAGGAGACGTTGTGGCCAACTATCCCTATGACGAAACCCGCAGTGGTGAATAGATATACACAATGAATCTTATACACATGGTTTTGTTAAATTAATTTTACAAGGATGTTTTTGTGTTTGTTATTAATTTACTCAAAGATATTTGAACTATAATTAAAACTCCAAAGATTTTATTTCCTCATAAATTTTGTTGAAACCAGAAGGAAAATCTTTGATTTGACTCCTGCCTCTGTGTTATCACAGAGCAACCAAATGGCTATCTTGTAATGTGGAACAGATGGAGGTGTTCTGCTAACACTTTATCACAGCCGTTAAACATCTCCTGGTTGTTTTCATTCTTCTCACATCTTTCCTGGAAAGGATCCACCCACGAGTACAGCGCCAGCCCGGATGATGTGATGTTCAAGTCTCTGGCCAGAGCTTATTCCATGTACAACCCCGTCATGTCCGACCCACACCGACCTCCCTGCCGCAAGAACGACGACGACTCCAGCTTCAAGGATGGCATCACTAACGGAGGGGCCTGGTACAGTGTGCCTGGGGGTGAGACTCCTTCCCTACGAGCTTTGTTTTGGTCTTGGCAGCTCTTTTTTGATGCAATTCAGAAATCGCCTGTTAAAGCGCCAGAGTGTTGGATGCAGTGGCATCTAGTGGCTTAAATTGCACATTACAACCAAGTTTTTTAATGTGGAAAAAAATGAAGAAAACTGGGCTACAGTTGCGAATGCTCAACACATTTCTACTTTACTATACAGTTTTAGAATAATGGAAACTGAATGTCTGGATAAATCAATGTTTAAAAAGAAGCTAGAGAATGGAAATACATTTATTTTACCTATTTGCTGTTAGTTTTCTAAATGCCTTTTAAAACTGATTCAAAAGGTGACTCAAAAAATACATGTACATCTAAAAAATAGAATATTATTGAAAAATTAATTAATTTTAGTAACTCCATCACTGAGTGAAACATATAGATTAATTCAGTCACATAGATGAATGTTTTCAAGTCTTTTTTTCCTGGTAATTATGAGGATGTTCTGCTTACACTAAATAAAAACATGACATTTAAGATTATAATATTACATCAGACCATTAAAAATTATTTGTAAAACAGGAATGTGGGCTTAAAGAAAAGTGTGTTTAATATCTGGGTAAAGGTTATTATTTTCAAAAGGTACTTTTAATCCAACAAATGAGCCTCATCAGTACATATTTTCTAATTTATTGAGATGTACCTTTATTAGTTTAAGGGTCTGTACACCTGTGCAACCATTGTGGGTTTTTTATTGCACAGGTTAAATATAACAGTTTTGAAATGAATTACGATGGTCTCATTTTAGAAAATTACAAAAAACCCAGAGTTTTGCTCTTTTTAGAGCCACATGTAACTTATGCATCTTTTAGGATTGTCAGTTGTCTTCACTTGGAAACATCAGAGTCAGGTATTTGGTGTTTCAGTGCCGTTTTCTGCCTCTGTGACAGCACTGTCCTGTTACAGGGATGCAGGATTTCAACTATCTGAGCAGCAACTGTTTTGAGATCACTCTGGAGCTCAGTTGTGACAAGTTTCCCAATGAAGATATGCTGAAGAACTACTGGGAGCAGAACCGTGACTCCCTCGTCAGCTATATTGAGCAGGTTGGCATCACTCTGTGTTTAGAAATCCTGAATATTGTTGTCTATGTGTCAGATGCAGATGAATCTAAAAATATTCTTTCGTTTCAAGTAATTAAGCTCAAGATTTTGTTACAAAAAAATGATCTGCCAGCTTTTTTTTTTTTTTTTTTTTACAAGAAATGAACCCACAAAATGTCACCAGCTCTTAAGTTGGTGTGTAAATATTACAGCTTTAAAGGAATCGATGTAAAACCAAAATAACACTCACTGTAGTTTTATAGTATAAAATTAGTTACAATCTTTTGTACTTATTTATTCTCTTTTTAAACAATCTGATGACATCTGCCACCAGAAAGATTCTGTGCTGAGTTTTTGAGTCAAACTGCTTCTTTGTGTGTTTGGGTCAGGTTCATCGCGGTGTGAAGGGCTTCGTCCGGGATCTGCAGGGAAACCCCATTTCCAACGCCACCCTCTCTGTGGAGGGAATCGACCATGACATCACCACAGGTAATAACCCTCACAGAAAATGAATTTAAACCATAACAAATATGATGCACAGTATTAAAAATTAGACAAAACAATGACCCCATCTTGTGGCCAAAATGTGTACTTCAGTTTTTTTTTCTGAATGAGTCTTGAGGTGACGTTAGTTTTTATACTCAGTGAGTTGCTGAGGAATCCAAACCAGTTTACTTGTTTACATTTTGTCTCAACAAATAGAAACCTTTACTGGTTTGCTTTGGGACTTCATATGATTGTTATATTCAGCCTCCACACTTTGTAGGACCTCTGTTTGCTGCAGTTACAGCTGCAGGCCTTTTGGGGTGTGTCTACCAGTTTGCACATGTACAGGCTGAATTCCTCTTCGTTCTTCTTTGCAAATTAGCTTTAGCTCAGATTGGACAAAGAGCATCAAGAAACATCAAGTTTTTGCTCAAAATGCTCAGTTAGAACTAGGTCCAGGCCATTCTAACATGAAACCTTTTAACTGTACCTCTGCTGGGATATGAACCTCCATCACAGTCTCAAATCTTTTATAGCTGCTAACAGTTTTCTTACCAGACTGCTGTGTATTTCGATTTATCCATCTTCCCATCAACTCTGACCAGCTTCTAAGTTGCTGCTGATGAAAAGAAATGTCCACAGCATGTTGCTGCTGCCACCGTTTTTCATGGTGGCCATGACATGTGCAACGAGTCAGTTTTGTGCCACACACAGTGTGTAAATGTTAGTCTATCTGACTAGAACCCCTTCTTCCATATGTTTGCTGTGTCCTCTGAATAGCTTTAAGCAAATCACACAGATATATAATTAGCTTTCTTTAAACAATTTAAGAAATTTGCTCTATATTCCATAAAGGTGAGGTCTGTAGAGTACATAATCAATCATTGTCCTGGTGGCTGAAGTTTTTCCTGGATTTTATTTAAAGGTTTTGGAGTAAATGGGGCTGAATGTAACTGCACACCACATTTTTTTCTGTAAAGAAATGAGGAAAACACTTATAATTTTCCTTCTGTTTCAACATTATGCACTACTCTGTGTTTCTCTATCATATCAAATCCCAATGAAATAAACTACAGTCTGTGATAAGACACAATGTGAAAACATTTCAAGAGATATGAATACTTTCACAAAACATTACATGTCAGTGTCAGCAAGGTAAAACACTGATGGTTGTCATATCAAACAGAATCAAACATTAAGCTATAAATCTGTATCTTATAGCCAAAGATGGAGACTACTGGCGCCTCTTGGCTCCAGGAAACTACAAAGTGGCCGCCTCTGCCCCAGGATACCTGACTGTCATCAAGAAGGTGGCTGTTCCCTACAGCCCTGCAACTCGGGTAAGGCGTGCAAACAATGACAGCAAGCAAAGAGAGTTCTTCATATTTCTTTTCCCACATGCTCTGTTTGTCTCTTCATCTCCTGTCCTTTCACCTTCATTCGTAGAACGAAAAGTTGGAAAACAATTGTTTGTCAAAATGCGATGTCGGTGTCATCATTTAACTTCAGTTTAAAGCTGTAGCAGGTGTTGTACAAAAATGCTTCATCTACCAGATATATTGTTTGCAACCTACTGCACCTTCACTTACATGAAACAGAAATTAGATTTTGTTTAGGATACAGTGTGGCATTAAGGTTTGATGGCATTTTCAGACATTGCAAATTCCAAATAAGCTCCTGCAAAAGACGCACTACCCTGTTTGTTTACAGCTCATACAGCTACCATCGTCTCTCTTCAGGGGGTTGGATGGGAACTGAGAGAGCCTTACCACTGATTTCTTGTTTCCTGGTTGAGTTAGATGTGTTGTTTTCTTACTTTTGTAAAGAGTGATTTAATTAGAATGGAGCATTAGTATTGATAAATTTAATAAATTTGCTCTCCTGTATCTGAGAACATCGAAAACAAAGACCGCAACAAAGTAACAAATGCACATTTTAATATTATTTATCATCAATCCCCTTTGCTTCCATTGTTATGAAACCAAATAAATTAGACCCAGCTTTCACATCCATTCAGTTTGGAATGCTAACTTTCTGTAAATGTAATTTTTATTTAAAAAAAAAAAGGGAAAATAAAGAGGCTTATATAACATTTCTTTATATGAGCAATATGGCTCACAACCCAGGGTGCCGTACTGTCAGAGAGTGGCATGAGGGCTTAGGAAAAATGTCATTTTTATTATTTAAAAAATATAAGGAATCGTTAATATTTTAAATCTACACATGAGAGATATTTCAAATTTAAGGAAAAAATATTTGAAGGAAAGGAACAAAGCTGCTAAATTACTAAACTAAGCAACGGATACACTGAAAATGTATGTATTTGTTTTCTGAAAATGGACAGTGATCCAATAAGTTAATCACAAAATATATCATCAAATCTGAATAAAGAACATGTTTATTCATAAATATAAAACAATTCAGCGTAAACAGTTCAGCGTTTGAATTGGGCAGTATGTTTTACTGTTACACCTGGGGTTATATGGACAATGTGTTCTGCTTCTCAAAAATGTTTTTATTAGTTAACTGCATGTTTAATATCAACTGGGATGGAAGAAAATGTGACCCTACACATTACAGCATAATTTCACTCTTTTTGCTGACATCTGGGCTACTTTCGCTGATCTCTGGTTCAACATATAAAAGACTTGATCTGGTTTATTCTACACTGAACTAATTGTAAAAACAAAAAATATGACAAAAATATTTTTTTTTTGACAAAATGATCACTTTTGATTCAGACAAGAATCAAATGACATAATTAAAGAAGAAAAACTTGGATTGAATATTTTTACACTAGTCACAGTTTTCATTTGTGAGACCTTTAATCTATTTGTAAAAACAAATAAATGGTTTATGTGGGGCAGAAGGAGGGTCTCACCAGGGAAACCAGCACTGGTTGGTTTATTCTGATCTAGTAATAAGGTTGAACACCTTCTGAATGGAGACTAAAATCTAATTGTTTTAACAAACATACAATTGATAACTCAAACAATTAACTTTTATTAAGCATCACTGTCATTCTGAGCAACATTTCAGAGTACTGGGAACATGTTAGATACTCTTTCTTTTTCCTGTTCCGACCGGTTTTGTTTTAGGTGGACTTTGAGCTGGAGTCTCTGATGGAGAGGAAGGAGGAAGAGCGGGAGGAGCTGATGGACTGGTGGAAAATGATGTCGGAGACGCTGAACTTCTAAGCTGTTTCAGACCACCCGCTCATCGATGTAAAATATATTCATCCTGTGTGCCCGTCCCACCCTAAAGAATATATATTGTCTCTGTTTTGTTCCTTTTCCATTAATATCTGCTAAAATCAGTTAATTCTGTTGTCATAATACCTGTAGGTTGTTGAAATATGGAGTACAAAGCTGAAAACTAAGGAGGAACTTGTGGGTGGTTTGATGGCAGTGAGGCTGCTGTTTATTTCTGTGGTGTTGTTTATTTCACATAAACGGTGAACATGGCCTATATAACAAACTGATGAATGAAGTAATGAGCAATTATGTATGTAGAAAAGCTGTTTATATCGTCTTTTGGTTGTCCTGTTTTAAATGTCTCTGTTTCTCCAAACTTTAGTACAAAAAAAAACGATATAACACATTTCCTACACCTTCTAACAACTGTGAGCACACTTGCTGATAATTATTCACCCTGTTTCTTTTTTGTCTTAATAAAAAAAAAAATAAAATCAACACTATGGTTCTGAGATAATCAGGGACATTAAAACCACTGTAACTTCAATGTAAACAGTCTGTAAACACAGGCTGATGTTCCTGTATGTTATTTATTTTTAGATTTTCTTATTTTAATCTTAAGCACACACTTAAGCTAAAAATAGATGTTCATAACATATACTGTATTTATAAACTGCATATAACTACAAATGTGTGTCGTTTTTGTTAAAAAGTTGAGGAAATTAAGGCCAAAAATGCTTAAAAATATATTTATTTGAAAGCCATTCCTTTGCATGTGCACTGCACAGGAAATAGTATATATATATATATATATATATATATATATATATATATATATATATATATATATATATATATATACTTGAAAGTCCCCTGACTTTGGATGCACTTCACCAAGTTTGAGACCAGAGTAAAGATTGATTGAATGTATAAATATAGAAATAGACGTGAAGCGTGAAGAATAATCTAATTAATAAATTTCCCCTCTTTATGTTGTCAAGCTGCTGTCTCGTGTCTTTCTTTTGTTCACCTCCTTCAACCAGAAAGAGCGCACACACTCATGGCCGAATGTTTATGGGGTTTTTATTGGTTTAGCTGGTTTGTGCAGTGATCAGATGCAAAGATGATCAGATGGTTGCAAAGAGCATTGCTGTGCCTCTCAAAAGCATGCACCTTGAACCTTTTCACATTTTTTCATGTTAAAACCCCAAAATTCAATGTTTTCTCCAACTTTTATGTGACAGACCAATACAAAGTAGCTCATAATTCTAAAGTGGAAGGAGAATAATATATGGTTTTAAAAAAGCTGAAAAACAAATTAGGGTCCTTCCAAGGTTACCTCGTTAGTAAATCGAGTCCGCCTTTTGATAATTTAACATCAAAATCCAACATTTCTATGAAGGACTCAGTTTTGTTGGAGACCATTCATGAACAGAGCATCATGACTTGGTGTCCACCTTAACTAACAGGTCTGGAAAAGGGAGCTTTAATTAGAGAAGCAGGTTGGGGAATGTTCTACATTTTTGCAGGAAGCACAGTTCTGGACAGAAGAAGACTGTTTTCTTTGATGAAATTTTCTTTTGACTGTTTTAGATGTTTGAAAACTCATTTGTTTGCTGTAATAAAGATCATTGATACCATGTGTCCTGTTTGGTGCTAACAGTGTAGTACCCTGATATGTGTGAATAGCTGCTCAACTGTCATGAGGACACCAGCGTCCTCATGGACCCATTGAGGGGGACAGTTAAGGGTTTTTTTAAAGAAGTGAGCTGAATTAATACTCTATCTAACAACCACGCCACATCAAAGAGAGAGAGAAACGAAAAACAGCTTCTTCCAACTGTCCAGAAATATTGTGGTGATGATCTGCGGATTTTCTAGCATGATGGAGCTCTATGTCAGTAAGCTAAAAATGATAAAGTAACTCAGAGAAAAATATTAGAAAAATAAAATATTTGAAATGCAGTGATAAAACTCCAAGCTCTGATAACACGGCCATGGCTCACCATCAGTCAGGATTTGGTTCAGAATTTGATCTCCATCATGACAGAAGTCATGAAAAAAGTTTCATTACTGGAAGTATTCACTTTTCATGAATTTAGACATTTGACAGTGAAAGCTTTTAAAAGTTGTGAAATATTTATATTCTCTCAATAGTAGACAGAAATATGCGCAATAAAATCAGAAATCTGTAAATGAAATGTTGAAGGCTCAAAACATGATTATAAATGGTCATCAAACGTTTAGATATGACTGTACTGTGGTAGCTACATTCAGAATATTATGTTACTAACTTTACCCTCTATTGTTTCATGTTATTTAACCTTCCTCATTTTATTTTATTTTAGGTTTATGCATGTATTAATAGGAATAAAAGTATGTAGCTGAAACTGCCTGAGGTACTTAAATTTATTTATTCATTGTGAGATTGTGTTTATCAAGCTACTCATAGAAGTTTTTAAAAAATGACTGTATATAATCACAGCTAGCATTTATTTTCATTAAAAAAAAAAAAAATTTCTTTAAACTTTTTTTTACAATAGGCTAAATCATCAATAGGCCAAATCATTTTGGTTAAGAAAAAAATTATTAATGAAAACAAGACATATTTGTTATTGTGTATTATAGGATTGTATTTTTTCTCCAAACATTTAATATACAAAAAAGTTAAACTGTTGTCTTGCAAAGTGAAGCTATCCGTATTTACAGCCACAAGGTGGCAGAAAAATATCTCTCAGCGTCGATCCCCATCTTCCCCAAGACAGCAGGGCTTGATTTGGTTAAGCAAACATAACCAAACAGTTGCTCACCATCCTTTTATACATCATTATATAGTTGTTTTACGTTATCTGTATCATTTAAATTTTTTTGGTCCATTTATTATTGTTTTGATTTCTTTGCTCGGAGTTTATGAAGCATTTTATGATTTTTATCTGTGAACGATGCCATCTAAATACATTTATTGACTTTCCTGTATGAGAAAAAAAATTGCATCCAACAAAAGCCAGCAGAACTTTATGCTTCCTTTTACCTCAGTTTAGTGCATCACTTATCTTCTCAGAAAGACAATCAAAAGTGTGAATGATCATAATTTTCTCTAAATCTTAATTTTTCCTTTTTTTTTTTTGAAGTTTCATGTTTTTAGGTTCACTGGAAACAAAATGAGATGTAGATACATTAAGTGAGTTAAAGATGTCCACAAAGCTTAGATGTTTTAAGTGCAACTCTTACAGTTTTCCAGTATCTGCAGGCTTCACAATAATTTCAAATTAGAAATGACTCTTCCAGGCAAGGCAAGTTTATTTATAGAACACATCTCAGCAACATTGCACTTTACATCATGAAAACATAAAACAACATACAAGCAATAAACATTACATTTTTCTCAAATTTTTCATTATTAAATACTGGAATGAAAACTAAAGGAACTCAGTGTTTCGGCTGTTTTGCAGTTTTTTGGGAGTTTTTTTTCCAGATTTGTGGTGAATAAAAACTGAAAGCTGCTTCTCCATGTTGGCTTCTGGTTCTGGGGATGCAGAGTAGACCAGAACCAGAAGACCTGAGTGGTCTGGAAGGTTGATACAATGACAAGAGATTTTTAATGTATTTTGGTGCGAAGCCGTTCAGTGATTTATAAACTAACCGAAGTATTTTAAAGTCTATTCTCTGAATAGAAAAGTAAATGCTGCTTGAAACATTTTGATAAAATCCAACAAAAAAATTCTCTCCATGCTCCTGGATTACGTAACATTATTTCCTGCAGGGATTGGAGAGGATTTTCAAGAAGAAGTAAATCACTTCCTGATGTTTGTCACAGTTGAAGCTACTGTTGGAGTACAAGATAGGAATCAGTGAACCCCTCCCAAACATCATTAAAGGACAAAAGAACGGCAGGCGAATTCATTATCTCTCTAATAGGGACCAGACGAGTTTCTCAAGCTGTTTTCTTGCTTAAAGAGAACGATTTAAGCACTAAAGTCAAGTCAAGTTTATTTGTATAGCACATGTTAGCAGCAAGGCAGTTCAAAGTGCTTTACATCATAAAAACATCAATCAAGTAAACAGCAAAATCATCAAGCAAATATCATCGAGCAAGTATAATTCAAATATGTTGGTCAATATTCCACTTACTACTAATCAAAGGCAGCTCTAAACAGGTGGGTTTTCAGCCTTGATTTAAAGGAACTCGGTGTTTCGGCTGTTTTGCAGTTTTCTGGAAGTTTGTTCCAGATTAGAGGAGCATAAAAACTGAAAACTGCTTCTCCATGTTGGCTTCTGGTTCTGGGGATGCAGAGTAGACCAGAACCAGAAGACCTGAGTGGTCTGGAAGGTTGATACAATGACAACAGGTCTTTAAGCCGTTCAGTGATTTATAAACTAACAGAAGTATTTTAAAGTCTATTCTCTGAGCTACAGGGAGCCAGTGGAAGGACTTTAGAACTGGGGTGATGTGCTCTATCTTCCTGGTCTTAGTGAGAACACCAGCAGCAGCGTTCTGGATCAGCTGCAGCTGTCTGATTGACCCTTTAGGCAGACCTGTGAAGACACTGTTGCAGTAATCAATGCGACTAAAGATAAACGCATGGATGAGTTTCTCTAGATCTTGTTGAGACATTAATCCTTTGATCCTGGAAATGTTCTTCAGGTGATAGAAGGCTGACTTTGTAACTGTCTTTATGTGTCTCTGAAGGTTCAGGTCTGAGTCCATCACGACACCCAGATTTCGGGCCTGATCACTAGTTTCTAGCTGTAATAACTGAAGCTGCTTCCTGACTCTAGATCGTTCCTCTTTAGGTCCAAAGACAGTAACTTCAGTTTTGTTTCTGTTCATCTGGAGAAAGTTTTGGCACCTCCACGCATTGATTTGTTCTAAACATCTGTTCAGTGCTTGGATGGGTTCGGAGTCATCTGGTGACATCGTAATATAGAGCTGTGTATCATCTGCGTAGTTATGGTAACTAATCTGCTCTATCTTGTTATAATCTGAGTTAGTGAGTAGCAATCAGTGCGACTAAACACATAGATGAGTTTCTCCAGATGCTGGCGGGGGTGGGGGTGGGGGGTGCAGATGGTTCTCCTTGACTCTGCCTCTCTCATGCCTCATTCTAAGGGCTGAGGTCATCCTGGTCTATTTCTGTAGTTATGCTGCTACAGGCTTAGGCTTCTGGAGGCCAAACTGACCATTTTTCTTCTTGCATTATTTGCTATTATTTCAACTGTTAACTTTTTGTTTTCTCTCAGTTATTTTTCTTTCCATAGAAGGTACACCTGGTCTGGTGTTCTGTTTGGCTGTGAAACCGTTCTCGAGAGGAGGCATCAGCTGAAATAATGCTGCCATTAACTACACATTTTCCCTCTGCCTCTATTCACTTTTTACTTTTCTCTAATATAGAAAGTACTCCTGCTCTGTCTTCTGAGACCTGATCATGACAGATGACGGCTCATACTGAGCCTGGTTCTGGTTCTGCTGGAGGTTTCTTCTTTTTCTCCTCTCGCGACATGCTGCTCCAGGAGGAGTCAATGCAGCAAGTCAATAACTACGCTCTGCTGGGTTTCCTTAGATAGAAAACCTTTTAAACAAATGTGAACATTAAAATGAGCTTAATGCATTGTTTGATAACTAGGATTAATTGGAATACGTGTGACTGAATTGAAATGACTTGTTTGTTTTGTGCCTCAAGATGATTTATTGTGAAATAGCCCTATAGAAAAAAATGAATTGAACTGAAAAGGGGCTGAATAGCTTTGTTATGTAAAAGTATATTGAGCTGACATTTGCAGTGAATTGGTGTAAAAATAAACTGAGTCAAATCTGAAAAAAGAGGATTGTTTATGTTACTAATTGATGAAGGTAACTCTGACTTGAATATTTTGTATTTAGAAGGCTCTCATCTTTACCTCTTCTGCTATTAAGGAGAATAAACCAATAAAAGATTGAAAAATACAGACATTTTAAACTTACAGACAGGCTCAAGACAGAAGTCTGGTGAACTTCTTGGTAAGAAGGCCTCTTCTCTCTGATTCTTTGAAATCTGCCTTGTACTTTTCATGTAGGCAGGCCCATTTTCACCCTTTAAATCCCTCTGTTTGAAGGACAAAGTCACATATTTTCACTCTAATCAGTTCATAGTCCAGATGCTTCTTGTTCTTCCCTAAACAGCTTAAAACTGAGTTTCAGTCTAATGAGCTGGAATAAGTGAAACTACCTGAGTGTAAGTAGGGCAAAAAGACAAACAGCAACTAGAGGTCAGGAACAAGAGGGAGGAGGTGCATTCTTTGTAATTATCAGCTGGAGGTGGTTGGTGAAGAGGATAGACATCAGAACATCCAGCTTCTAACAAATGTGTGAAAAGCTTTAAAACAAATTCATCTTTTACTGTTGGAACATAAAACCACACTGAAAAATGCAGAAAATTCAAACCTTCAACTTGAGCACATTTATACTTGATGAAAAATGCCAAAGATAAGAAATAACTTTTTAATAAAATAACCAGTGGCACAATTGCTTATACCTCTAACTAGCTCGTTCAATTATATGGAACTGAAGATTTTTTTTTTTTTTTTAATTTATGCTTTACTTTTTTAGGTTGATCAGAGCTCGCAGTAAATCTTAATTAATAATAAATGACATCCATGGCATAGAGACCTGTTTCACCAAGCCACTTGCTACCAAGCTGAAAAAGTATCTCCAAAGCTCGCTGTACTGCAGCAAAGCAAAGGATCTTGAGGTCACCCAATCTCCAGAGCAACTATTGGATGCTGTCTACATCCCATCCCGTTGTCTGTGCAGCATGCTCGGAAAAGCCCTTCTCTGTTCTACCGTTACCAGTACAGTCAAAATATGTGGAGTTTGCTGCTCCTTTAACTGGAAGCATATCCATTGTATAGTGGAGGATCTGTGATGCTGTGGGCTCTTTCAAAGTCCTGGAGAAACTTTTTTTTAGAGGGTACTTTAACATGAAATATTTAACATACCAGAAATATGGAGGCCTCTGCCAGTGAGCTGAAAATGGGCTGTTTAGGAGAGTGATGATTCAAAACACAGAAATGGTTCACTGGACACACAGCCAACCTTCCTCTAAGGCTGCCACAATAAGTGAGGACCCGCCTGGACTCGGAAAGATCTGGAGAGATGGTGTGAAGAAGAACGGTTAAATACTGCTCTCTCTCTCTGTTTGCTCCAACTTTGTGACGAAATCAGTTGTTAGAGCTTTTAATTTGATCACTTCACTTGGTTTGCTTGTAAATCTAAGATGAAATTAAAGCGGTTTTAAGAATTTAAATAAAATGTGTAAAAGTAAGGGGTGTCTTCAACTCAACATGCCCAGAAAACTACATTGAAGAATACATTAATTTCTATAGGTTGTTATACTTCTATCAAATTTGAGACACATTTACCAGTTCAGATTTGCTATAGCATGCATTTAAAAGCAGTCTCACCCTGCTTTCAAAAATGACTATTTATATCTTATAATGTGAAGATGATCAGCATAAAATCAGAATCAGCTTTTGAGTAAATCTTTTCAATTTTATCACTTCCATTTATTTTATTGTGATATTTGTGTGCTTCGGTCTTCAGTAGAGGACGCTACTTGATTTATCTCCTCTCAGGACACATTCACTCACCAAGCAACGGTGGCACTTTTACTCCAACTCTGTGGCTGAGTCTGCAGGTTCAGCTTTGGATGCTAACTCTGCAGATCAATGAGAACCTTTGCCTATTACTCATAGCGGCCCTATTAGCATCTGCTATTAGCATCTTGTCATCAATATCATTGATTGACCAGCTCTGGCCTGAGGATGCAGCGGGGCTCTGAGGGGGAAAAGAACATTAATCTGACCAGACAGGCGACATCAGTCAAATCTGATATTAGACACAACAGCTGATGTTTAACAGACTGATAAGTCTGCAGCAGACTAAGGTGACAAATGAGGGTGCTGCAGTAATTATACGTCAAGTAAATAAAGTGATTTTTTTGTTGAGAGGGTAATAGACACAGTAAATTAATCAGAGAATTGACAAAAGCAATAGCATTTTTACACTTTTCTCATTCAGTCTTTCCACACAAACATCACATGTAAAGCAAGATGCTACCACCAGAGTGTTCAGAGTTGATGGGAAGATAGGTGGAGTTAAATCCAGGACAGACTTCTAAAGACTGGAGACTGGGGTGGAGGTGCACCTCCTGAAGGTCAATGTCTTGTTCAGGTTGTGAGTTACCTTTACATGTATAACACCTTATGAAGTCCAGAGGACTCCAAAGCACTTTACACTACATACATTCATTCACGCACACATTCGCACACTGATGGTGATGAGCTACATTGCAGATCCAGTTGCCCTTGGGCAGCAACAGCAGGGCCAACTAGTAATGGCACTTCTGGTGGCAGCTTGGACTGCCACAGCGAAGTAGTGGCAGCTGCCAGTGTTCTAGCTGCCACTTGCACTACTTCTTTCCGTCAAGTAAATGTCACTTTATTACAGGTTTAACACGGTTTAATAAGCAAAGACATCATCAATTCAAAACAACAATTTACTGACGGGCTATATAAGTAACGCCTTTGCTAAAAATCGGCTTTGGCATCCACAAAAACTGTGGCAGTCGACATGGAAGCTGATCTGGCACCCTAGTGGCAACTCAGCCAGACTATCACCCGAGTGGCAGTTGCCACTACTATGCAGTGGCAGCCTGAGCTGCCACTGCAAGTGCCATTACCAGCTGCCGCTGCCACGAATTGAGCTTGCTGTCTCTCGGCAGCAAGGCTGCCACACAATTGGCGCCGCCAGGTCCTGTGACCGCCACCAGCAGGTAAGATGGATGAAGAGTCTTGTCCAAGGACACAACGACTGATATGGACTGACTGGGGACTCAAGCCAGCAGGACAAACTCCAACCACCTGAGCCACCATCACCCTATGTAGATAGAGCCAAATGCAGAGAGGTAAGAAGCTGACAGAGTTGAGGCAGATGAGTTTATTATGAAGTGAATTACAGTGACCATGAAAATAGAAAGTCATAAGTGACTGGAGCATGACATACCATGGACAACAGACACAGATAAACAGTTTGCAAAAGAAACTGGTAAGGAGGTGAAAGAGCTGAGAGGCTTTAAAATGCTGGGAGAGTTGATGAGTGGCATGAGAAGCAGGTGCAGGTAATCATGGGGAAAAGTGGTGGAGGAGGGGAAGAAAACTAGAAAAACTGAGGGAAGGTGACAAATAAACACAGAAAGATCACAGAGAAAGCTGAACAAAAACACAAAGGGATCTACTAACCAAATGATAAAAGGACTGACCGAAACAAAAGCAAATAATATAGACTATCTAAGCTAAAGACAAGCTACTTAGTATGAAGACCACTTGTCAGGTTCTGTCAGAGGTGACAGAAATATAGAAATAGAGTGCAGGCACAGAGGAAAGTGCAGAAACAGATGTAATAGAGAAGGGATGGTCAACTCCAGTCCTCAAGGGCCAGTGTTCTGCAGGTTTTAGAAGTGGCATTGTTCCAACACAACTGATTTAAATGGATAAATAATTACCTCCTCAATATGTGTTGAAGTTCTCCAGAGGCCTGGTAATAAATCAATCAAGTGTGTTGACCCAGGGTGCCATCTAAAACATGTAGGACACCAGGATCTTTGGACACCACCGCAAAAATAGAAAAAAACACAGGGTAGGAGATGCTCTCTGAAGAGCTGGATCTTCAAGAGTTTCTGAAAGTTAGATAAACAAAGAAAACATGAAAAGAGTCTTGATTAACTTCAGTGTAGTGTAGGCACTGCTGGCCGAGAAACTCTTGACCACCGGAGTTACTGAGTGTTGACATCAGCCTATGTGAGAGCATTCAAGTGGACGGGAGCCGTTCCATTAAATGCTTTGTATGTTAACATCAGTTTTTTGAATTTCATGCTGGAAGGTAAGGGTGGAACAGGAGTGACAAGTTCTCTTTTGGGCTGATTGAAGACCAGATGCACCGTCAAGTTCTGGACCAGAGACTGTACCCAGAGCTAGGTGGAGTGTTGGGCTAGGTACAGCCAGATCTATGAAAAGTTTCAAGTGGTATGAATACTTTTACAAGGCATCGTACATACTTTACATATTTATGATATTCAGTTGTGGTTAGATTTTTTTTTCATTTTATTCCCTGTGTTAGGCCTGTGATGCACTGATGAGCTGTCCAAGTTGTTCAAGGTGAACCCCCAGAGACCATGAACATGAGCACATGCAGAAAGAGTCGGTTAGTGAATCTATTCAGCATCAGTTTTGTCTCAGTATTTATCAGAGAACTTCTAAGACATGTTGGGCGTCGAGTACATGGCTCAGACATGGGTTGTTACATACACACACACACACACACACACACACACACACACACACACACACACACACACACACACACACACACACACACACACGCAGACAGAGTAAGGTCCATGCTGCATATTTCTGCTGCTTCACTGAAGGGAAGCATATCTGCAGGGAGCAGAGGCCAGCTGAGACACTACTAATTTCAGAGGACATTTCATTTACTTCAGCTGAATTTATAGGGAATTTATTTATTTATAAGTTAAACCCTAATGCACACCTGACCTCATGCTAACCTTATAAGGCAAGACTATGCCCAAAAACCTACTTTACCTGACTGTTTACAGATATTTGTTATTATTGAGTTAAATACAGACACACACTCATGCACACACACATTTCAGTTCCTGAAGAATTACTGTGTCGACAAAGGACTGCTCTGCGCACCCTTTCAACATCTTCATCATCCAGGGTAGCAGGACAGTGTAAATGAGACGATGTAGTTGCTCCAACAGGTATTGCTCTGTTTAGATGCATTTTTATGGCTTCCACTTCATGTAAATCTATTAGCTTTGCCTCTTTCTACATTTCTTTTATCCAGCTATTCTCCTGCTATTGCAAAAGTTTAAAAAAATGTTGGTTTTTTTGGTTTCAGCTCATCAGAAAACCTGAAGCTCTGTTGGAATTAGTTTAATTATGCCCAAACATAATTTAATTCCCAATAGCTTTTTTTCAAAATTTGAGGAAAAAAAATATTCTGTGGTTACAGTAATTTTAGCAAATTTCATTCACATTTCTGTAATAACAAACAAATATTATATTCAAAATATTATTTATAGATAAGAACCGATTTGTTGGTGCTAGTGAAAAGATATTTCAGCAGCCTTAAAATGAATCAGTCTTTTATTGCAGCAGCATAATCTAATCTTTTTAGGGGTGAGATCCCACATAAAAAAAAGATTGTTTCAAACAAAATCAGTGGAGAGAGAATTATTCATGATGTATCACTGCACACCATACTTTGAACGACCTTGTTTGCAAATAGAACAACACTTAGTCATCTTTCATAACACTTGCAAAATAGCCCAAAGTTTCCTGTTTTTTTTTTATTTATTAGAAATTACTTTGGGTTTATTTCAAATGTAATGGACACAAAGACAAAAAAGGGGAAAGAGAGAAAGATGGAGGAAAGGTTTAAAGGAAAAGGAGATAGAAGTAGAACAGAGAAAAAAAAGCATAGAGATAAAACAAGTCAACACCCTTGAAGTCTGCCTCGAGACCTGTGGAGAGAGAAAAAACAAAACAGAGAATCCACAGCAACAAACAACATATGCAAACATAACATATTATAATATAATAATAACAGTTATAACTTCAAGGGAAAGTACACACTACGAGGTAGTACAAGATGTATGTAGCGTCAGCTGCAGCCCGACTGAGTGTATCTGACAAACACCTGAATCAAGACACCTGTATGTATGTATGTGTGTGTGTGTGTGTGTGTGTGTGTGTGTGTGTGTGTGTGTGTGTGTGTGTGTGTATGTGTGACCCACCCCCCAGGACATGAGGACGACACAAGGAAGACTGGAGCCACAGACACCCAGCGACCCCTCAAGCACAGAGCCCTGGGAGCCTCCCACAGGGACAACCGGAGCCCCCAAGAGAGCAACAGAGGAAAGCCCAGGGTGACCCACAGTGCAGAAGCCCCAGGGGGCAGCAGTGACGAGCCCACAGGCCCTGCTGGCAACTTGCTACACCAGAGCAGATCTGGCCATGGAAAAAGAGTCTCAAGCCCTCTGCCCTGGCCTGGCTAGGGCACCCAGGCCCCGGCAAGAAGCCACCGGGGTGAGCTGGCACATACCCCGGCACCCAACCCTAGACACCAGGAGCCACCAATGCACTGGCGGGGAGAGGCACCAGCCACTGGAGGGGAGTGTGACGGTTGACTTGTGTGTGTGAGTGTTGACTTGTCCATTTGAAAAAGATGCAATCCCTCCACAGCACAGTCTATAACCTTCCACAGCACTCCCCAACCTGTAGGGCCGACATCCCCCTGACGGAACGATGAGCAGGGTAGGTAACCAGGGAGCCTGCCAAGCCACCTGGTCCACGCCAGCAACCCTGGGCTGTCCATGAAACAACACATGAGCCGGCACCAGCAAGGAATCTGCATCCGATCCTACCTTGTGCTCCAGGCCAAGTACAACCCACCAGCCACTCCCACTCCACCACAAGATGCACCCCACCACCCCACCTTCCTGACAGCTATTGCAGGCTGGCCCCAGGCCAGGGGCCAGAGCAGCAGGAAGAAGCAGCAGAGGAAGGTTGGTCCAGTGCACCAAAGACCGTTCACCCCACCAATCCCCATACCACAGACCCGGAGGCGTCCAAGCATGCCGGCAGCACACCCCCACCCATACAGCACACCTCCAATGCGATTACCATACCAAGCCAACCAGCTAGCCCCCCTGGCACACAGAGCTACACACCCAATCGCTGCCACACACTGCCAACAGCCAGGCATACACCCCCGTCAACCATCCGCTGGAACCCGGCAGCCACCCCAGCCATAGGGCCGTCACTGCAACCAGGAGCCCTGATCAAAAATCCAAACAATCCCAGATGTAGGATGTTGTCATATAGTGTGTTTAAAACAGGGGAGATGGGGCAGTGGCTGACACATATGGAGGACCAAAACTGACATAATTAAAAATAAATGCAGAAATATATGTATTTTCTTTTCCCTTTTTCTTACACGTGTTTTTCATCAAGAAATGTATATATTTTGTTTTTCCTTTTCCTTATAAAAGAGTTTGTTCTTTTTACAGTTCCTCGTCTCCTCTTTTTACTTTACCATCTGCATTTCTGCCTCATTACACAAATGAGGAGGGCTGCCTTCTTGGTTCAGCTCCTCTGCTTTTGGTCGGCTGAAAACTTACCGCCTTCCAACTCGTCCAGTCTTTTTGCAGCTTCCCTTAACAACTCCGACACAGACCGTCTTTCTGCTCCCTCCATAACTATCCTTCGGTTGGTGAACTGAAGCCAAAGCGCAGGCATGCATAATCAGTCTGCACATGGATCCTGCTCCTCCCTGTTTATTGACCAATAGTAGAGGAGCTGGCAGAAATACAGATGGTAAAGTAAAAAGAAGAGACAAGAAAATGTAAAAAGAACAAACACTTATATAAGGAAAACAAAAAAGAAAATATATACATTTCTTGATGAAAAACCATGTATAAGGAAAAAGAAAAAAAAATAATTTTACATATATATATATATATATATATATATATATATATATATATATATATATATATATATATATATATATATATGTATATATATATACATATATATATGTATATATGTATATATATACATATATACATATATATATATGTATATATATATATACGTATATATATATATACATATATATATGTATATATATATGTATATATATATATATATCTATATATATATATATATATATATATATATATATATATATATATATATATATATCTGCTTTTATTTTTAAACTATATATATCTATATCTATATCTATCTATCTATATATATATATATATATATATATATATATATATATATATATATATATATATATAGATATATCTGCTTTTATTTTTAAACTATATCTATATATATATATATATATATATATATATATATATATATATATATATATATATACATCTGCTTTTATTTTTAATTATGTCAGTTTCAGTCCTCCATAGACACAGATGCCCCCCTTTACCGGAGAGCAAACGGTGCCAACTCAACCCCCTCAACCCTTGCCCAGAACCCTAAATGTCTACATGCAACATTTGGGAGTGAGCACATGCACCGGAGGTGAGACTGATTAAACAGCTCACCCTCTGCATGCTCTTGGGTGTGCCCATCCAGTCGTGTCATGTGAATGTTATTTGTGAGAATGTCTAAGTTGTAAAATAAAATTGTGGCCCAGGCCGTCATGAGGTCACAGAAATGGAAGACCCTCCCTGCACCTCAGTGGTGCACTTGTTTTTTACTTTTTCTTGTGTTCTGTTCTCTGTGTGTTGTGGTTTATTCTCCCAGGTTAGTATCAGCCTTTTCCTCCTTGGTTTGTAGTTTGTGTCTAATTTAGTTAATTAGTCTCCTTTTCTCAGGTTCCTTGCTCAGCTCTCTCCTCCAACAGCTGTTATACATTCCCCTAATTAACTCACCTGTCTATCATCACTCTCACCTGAGTATATAAGCTTATTGTTGCCACTGTTCATTGCTGGCTCCTCCTGTTATGCAGCCTGTGTGTTATAGCATGCGCTCCCTGTGATATCCCTCTGTAAGTTATTTTTTTTTATTAAAACCCTGCTCTTTTGCCATGGTCAGTCTCTGCCATTGGGGCCTTTACAAATCCCATCATGACACTGACTAATGTAAGAGCAGACTTGCCACAGATTCTCCCATCATTCAATAAACAAAGGTGAACGTAAAATAGAAAAAGTAACTATAGCTCAAAACCACTAGAATTTAATTTGCACACAAGTTTCATAAAGGAATGCTTGGATTTAAAGAGGATGTACTTTGTATTTATGAATTGCCTGTTTTAGTACATTGACTTTAATTATTTTTTTATTTATTTTTTTTTTTTTGTGGAAATTATTTGACTTTTGCCATTTTTTGTTTTCTAACAGAAACACATTGTGTTCTCATTCTCCTTTTCATTGCCTCAGTAACAGAATCATTCTTCTATACAGAGGCATAACAAGTCATTTCTCTTAGCTGACAAAACGGGCACGTGCACACCCAGTCAGGCATGCATGAAACCCATTAAAATCAGAGGTGGAGAGATGAAAGTGCAGAATGGTGTTGCACAAAAGAGGAAATAAGAACAGAAGGGAAAGAATGACACTCACAGCTTGGCATTCAAACAGAGGATTTCCTCTCTGTTCCTTGTCTTCCCTCCGCTCTTTCTGTTTACCCATGGCCCAAATGTGGGTCTTGTGAGTGGGTTAATGACCATCTCATCATAGTCTAAACCTGAAACTTAGAATCTGAAGTTTCCCACAACATCCTCCTGCGGAAGTCAGTTTTCAATGCTCAAAAACTTCCAAGACTCCCCAAGACACCACTAAAGGCAAAACTCGATTTGAGCAGCAGAGGGGATGAGGATGTTAAACTTCAAAGACATTTTTGGACCTATTGAACAATATCCAAGTATTATTCACCATTTTACTATGTTGTTGAGTCAGCAGACTGTCTTCCTGCAGCATTTCTACAGAAAGGTGATGAATGTCTCAGGCCAAATATTTGCTCCCTTTAGGGGAAGTTCATGAAACACTTAAGACACTATCAGAGTCAGCAGGCCTGAAAGAAAACATGTTTTTTCTTACCTTTTGTACACTTTTCAGCTGTCTTCTCTCTCCTTTGCCTGCTTTGAGTCTTGTGCTGCCTTATAACAGCTAAAACATTGATTTTGTCTATTGTTCCGTACTAAACTCAGTAAACTATCACTGTTTTAGACCTTATCCTATACTTAAGCCTCAATGGAGGTCTTAAACAAATGCCATATCCACTCATTTAAGATTTTAGATATTCATGCAACCAAAATATATGGGCATTTTTTGAATTGCCTTCTTATAATGAACTGTCAATATGAAATGCTGCCTATGCATAAGGAGAACAAGCAAAGATGCAGAAAATCTCTGGCCAGGATTCAATCCCAGGGGCCGCTTACTGCAAGGCAACAATGTTAACAAATCTGTCATTGTGCAGCAGGGATAAAAACAAGCAAAAGTCAAAAGAAAAGCTTGATTAACGATTACAAGAAAGTATGGTTACTTAAAAGGAAACATGAAAACCAGGGGAGATTTAAATCTGTTTGCAGAACAGTATAATATTCTAAATACAGACCTACTCAATAAATTAGAATATTTTTCACTATATAGATTAATTACATGCAGATGGATTTGAAAGCATTTATTTCTGTTAATTATGATGGTTTTCCGCTTATAGGTAATGAAAACATGACATTTAAAATTACGATATTACATCAGACCAATAACAAAGCTATTTTATTAAAAACAAATATGGGTTTAATGAAACGCATGTGTAATACCTGCTCAAAGGTTGCTGTTTTCAAATGGTATTTTTAATATGACTAATGAGACTCATTGGGATGAATATTCTAATTTATTGAATATGACTGTACACTCAAACAGGTATGGCTGTGTATGTATGCATAACTCTATAAAAGAAACCCTATATTTAGAGTTTGGCTTTAAAATCAGACTCTAATTGGCAAAGCGATGTATCAAACATAGTTGAGACCAGATGTTTACATACACTGTATAAAAAGACACATAACCTCTTTTTATTCTAACTGCCTGGAGTTAATGAACTAAATGCCAAAGTAATATCAAACAGTCTGCTTGGAACTTTGACTTTTCATACCTGACCTTGATTGCCTGCAGTTTTACTGAAATGCTTTTATCATACTGTAAATGTTTTTAATAGTTTTTAACTTTTATCTTGTTTGTTCTGGTGCACTTTATGTATAACTATCCTGTTTGCCCCCAGTTGCCCCAAAGGGGGAGAAATAAAGTGGGTTTATTTTAATTCAGTTCGGTTGAGTATGTTGGCATAAACTGAGGTTAGCTTTAAGCAGTGTGGGGAAGCCCACATAATGTCATAGGTTAGTAAGTTTCTCACATTAAAATGGGAGGACCACCTGGATCTATTTTAAGACGGCAAATACTTTATCCTTGTGTGAAATCATGGAAAAAATCCAAAGAAATTAGATATCAGGCAAAGGACTGTGGACCTCCACAAGTCTGGGTCATCCGGCCACAATATCCAGATGCCTAAAGGTTCCTGGTTCATTTGTTCAAACAATGACATGGAAGTATAAACAGCAGGGGAATGTCCATGCTGCTGATGAAGGAGACAGGTTCTTTATCCCACAGATCAACATCTTAGTGTTCCATCAACCCCATCAAAGCAGAAGACCTTGACAAGATCCTGACTGAAGCTGGAAAGAGACTTTCATTCTCCACAGTAATATGAGTTCTGTACTGACATGGGTTGAAAGGCCACTCAGAGAGGAGGAAGCCGTTACTCAAAAAGGAACATAAAACCCCTACATCAGTTTTGACCAGCAGGGGTTCAATGTTTAATGGAGAGGAATGATAATAAAATAAAGCTTGAGGTGGATTTCTTTTAGAAGTGTGGGTCATGTGTAAATCAACACTCAGTGCTTTTTATACCCTGTCTACCCCCCAGTGACTCACAGGAAGAAACCATGAAAAGTGGTTGTCAAAAAACAAGAGATAACAGTCCGAACTAGTGATGGTATCATATGGATCTCTGTTAAATACACAATATTTAAACAAATCTAACATCAAAATCAATAAATGGTACCCAATAAATATTTACATAAAAACAAATCAATACAACTAAACAAAACAAGTCACAAGAATAAATCAAATTTAACATAACTCTTCTAACCACTAGCCCTGCCAGTCTCATTGCTTTGCTCCAAGAGCTTTAAGCAGCACTTAGAGCGTGTCTCTCTTTCGCTGCCCTGCCCTGCTGAGGAGACAAACCAGGAAGAGATGAATGCTTGTTCCACTAAACATGTATATTGTTAAACTGATAAGTTAAAGCATATAGAAACATAAAGAAACACAC
This sequence comes from Anableps anableps, assembly GCA_014839685.1. NCBI lineage: Eukaryota > Metazoa > Chordata > Actinopteri > Cyprinodontiformes > Anablepidae > Anableps > Anableps anableps. The sequence continues at coordinate 1,198,116 of CM026065.1, forward strand.
ACTGACATTTATAACCGCATTCTCTTTATACAGGAAGGATGGTAATTCCCTCTGCCTCTCAAGAATGTCTCTCTAAATGTCTGAAACTCAAATAACCAAATCATCTGCTTTTTCAGTCTTACATCACAAAATATCAGTAATCTCTGTTGTTCGCATTTTTTTTACTTCTTGTAAATATTCTGTTGTTTTTTATTCACATACATATATAAAAGCCCATATAGATTTTTCTTTCTTTTAAATAACCCTACTCAGCCACACACTTCATGTAAATAGAGTATGCGTTTTTAATAACTGTACAGTATTTTTCTTATGTTGTAAATTTGCCTTGACTGTACAGTCTCCTATTCTTTTATATTATTACCTTTATGTGAATATGCATGCCCACACTTAACATGCTGGTGTAACACCTGAATTTCTCCACTGTTGGACAATAAAGAATATGTATATTCTCTTCTAATCACTTTTTAAGGAGTAATGTGACCCCTGGTCTCCATTATAGCCAGATTAATGTGCAAATGCACTAAATGACAAAACCCGATACTTTTGAGTACATGTCCTATGGTATCATTAAACTAAAATAGTTTAACATTTTTGGCCACAGTGACCAGATGTAAATTTAGAGGAAAATTGGGAGAAGCTTGCAAGCCAGAGAGCAGTGTCTAGGCTGGAGTACTGACACAACAGCATGATGTGTCAGTGTTTAGCTGCAGGAGGGACCGGTGCGCTTCACAAAACACACAGACACACGAGGAAAGAAGGATACATTGAGATACTGAAACAACATCTCAACATTAGCCTGGGGTGCAAATGGATCTTTCAAATGGACAATGACCCTCTACAACCTAACTAGTTACAAAGTGGGTTAAGGACAACAATGTCAGTGTGGTGGAGTGGTCATCACAAAGCCCTGATCTCAGTCTCACAGAAAATTAGTGGGCAGAGCTGTAAAGGGGTGTATGAGTGAGGTGGCCTAGAAACCTGACCCAGTTTCATCAGTTCTGTCGGGAGGAACTGGAAGGGATCAAAACACCAGCTAAATATTGTGAAAAGCTTATGGAAGCATAGGCAAATATTTAACCACAGACTCACACATAGTTAGTCATCTTTTAAACTATCACATAGTATGGTTTAAAAGACAGTTCTACCAACAACTGAGAAAATGAATCAGTATTAGAATCAGTTTTGTTGGCCTATATTGTGTGCACAAACAGGGAATTTCTTCAGTTTCCCACACTCGCATTGTGCAGACCTTAAGTGTAAATAAATAAACTTTAGAGAAAATAAAATAAAGCATTTAAGGAAGGATTTATACATGTCTGTATATGTACAGCCAATTTTTCTTTTCTTTTTTTTTTTTTTTTTTTTTTAAAAAAAAGACAAGCTAAAAAGAAAGGCAGGTTGTGGTAGAGCAATATCCTTACTTTGCTCCCCGGCAAAGTAGCTGACTGCTACCAGAGAGACAGTCTTAGGGACGAAAATCTCTCTGTAGGGGCTGGTTTTTCCTAATAGTGCTGGTCTAAACAGTTTGTGTCCAGGATGTGTGGGGTCTGCAGAGACGTTAGCTGCCCTTTCCCTGATGCCAGACCTGCACAAGCCCCTGATGGACCTCTCTGCAGACCTGATGGTCCTGTCCTGTTAATGAGCCAAACCTCATGGTGATGGATGAACAGAGGACAGACTGAATAATGGCCCTGAGAAGACCACCAGCGGCTCCTCCAGAAGACCACCAGCGGCTCCTCCAGAAGACCACCAGCGGCTCCTCTAGAAGACCACCAGGAAGACGACCAGCGGCTCCTCCAGAATATCACCAGCGGCTCCTCCAGAAGACCACCAGGAAGACGACCAGCGGCTCCTCCAGAAGACCACCAGCGGCTCCTCTAGTAGGTCGCTCTTCTCTGCTGGACCTTCTTCTGAACAGTGTCTGTGTGTGAGGACCAGCTGAGATCAGGGGGCTTCTTGGGGTGGGGGTCTGGAAGTCCTCCATCATCTCCACCCTCTACAGCGAGTTAAGCTCCAGGTGGTTCTGAATGTACCAGGGGACCAGATGATCTACCTGCTGTCTGCATCCAGACTCATCAGTCATTAGTGTTCATAGAGAAGAGGAGAGGGGTCTGAGTGCAAACTTCTGAATCTGATAAATCTCTCTCCGCTTTATTCAGACATTTAGGACAAATAAATAAATTTGGTTCTCCTAATCAGGAAAGTTTAGACTGATTTTGACATTGGACACAGAAAAAAGCCAATGTGTCTTTTACTGTGCTTGAAAACATTTTGTTTCAGCAGCTTTATAAAACAAGGTTTTGAAGAAAAAAATGCTAATTTCCTAAAATTGCGTTCCTGAAAATTGGATGAACATGTTTAAAACCTTTATAAAAACTGTGGAATTCATTGCATCTGAATACACTCAGCTGCAGGTTAAGATTCCAGGCAGCAGTAATATATATAAATAAATCTTAAATTCCCAGTTTTCAATACTTAGATGCTTTTATTGATATAAATCATACATTTTAGGTGGAAGTACAGTGGAACCATTGTGAAATTCAAGGCAGCTGTTTATAGGTTTATAGTTTTCAGGTGGAAAAAGCTAATAGTAACAACAGTGGCTGCAGAGCACAGCACTTGGCAGAGCCTCGAGGGACTGTTGTTCTGTTTGAGTGTTTCTTTTTACCTTTGTGTGTCTGTTTGGAAGTGAATGCAGTTTCAGGGAGGGGCTGAGGTGGTCGGTGTGCAGGGTCAGAATGCTGGCGAGGTACTTTCACAGAGTTTCAGAGACTTAGCAATCAATAAAGGCTTTAAATAGGGACAGAAATACCTGCACAAGCACTTCACTCAATTGCTGGATCCCTTTTAAGAAAGGAAGCATTCTACTGAATAGATTGGCTAAATGTTGCCCACACAGAACTACTGTAAGTGGTTGGAGAATGCCACTCGAGGCCTTCCACAGCCCTAATAGGCAATTACACAGGAGAAAAATTTTGATCATAAATGCATAAATAAATCATATACAGTCTCTCCTGGAGGTTTTTGCATGACCAGATGTTTTCTCCAAACCAAATATACCTTTAATACATCATTTCATCCTCACTATTATGTCAGAAATAGCCTTGTTAAACAGGTTGTTAAACAGTTTCCTTTTGTTTTGGAGGATCTGGATTTCACTGATAAGCAGACATGATATCTCAATATTAGGAGAGAACTGCTGTTCTGGGCCTCAGAAGTTAGTTAGAGACCATTTCGGAGAAGTTTAAAGCAGAGACAGGTTTTCCACAGCTCAGCTAGGAGAATCTGTAAACAGGACAACTGTTAGATCCTGAAATCTGGTCTTCATGAAAAAATGGCATAAACAACGTCCCTGTGGAAAAAAGACATAAGAAGTTCAACCTAAAGTTTGCCACAAGTGACACAGCAAACGTGGAAAAAGGTGCTCTGCTCAGATGAGACCAACATTGAACTTTTGTCTTCCATGTAAAAGCTACATCACCCTGAAGACATCAGCCCAACCATGAAACATGACGATGGCAGCATCATGCTGGGGGATTCCTTTAATTAGCAAGGAGAGGAAAGCTGGTCAGAGTTAAACACAGAACAGTCCTCGTTGAAAACCTGTTAGAGGCCACAGAAGACTTGAGACTCTGAAGGAGGCTCACCCTCTGGCAGGACGACATAAACGCACAACCAGATCTGAAGTGAAATGGTTTAGATAATCAATGTGTTAGAATGGCCCAGTCAAAGTCCTGACCTCAGACCAATTAAGAATCTGTGGCAAAACATAAACATTGCAGTCTGAAGTGACTGTCTGTCCAGTCTCAATAGGAAATGGGTAAAACAATTCTGCCTCTGCTGGAGCATCTCCAGATGTGCAGAACTGGTGGAGACATACCCCGAAACATATGGGTTGAATACTTTTTATTTTTATTTCCCTTTTTATATGTTTCTATTTAAAATCTCTTTATTGAGAGCAAAGTGGAACCAAAGTCAAATTCCTTGTTTGTGTGGATAAAGATGGCGAATGAAGCTGATTCAGATTTTTACTCCTAAAAGATTTAGAACCTCCTATGTCTTCCATGTCTCAAACATGCACTATTCTGTGTTTGTGAATGACGACAAATACCAATAAATAAAGAGGGGGATGTGGCAAAATTTGAAAAAATACAAGGGTTGTGAATATTTTTGTAAGGCACTGTAGACTCAACTTTTTGCTGACCTAAGCACTGGTACTTTAGCGCCCCCTGCTGGTGATGGCTTCTACGCCAGGATTAGTTTTGCCTTTCTGAACAACAATTACAGAAAATGAGCAACTGCTAACAAGTAGTAAGAAGTCCTCCCCCCCTCCCCCCGGACAGTATAAGGAGGGAGGCTGCTGCTGTTGCTGCTCAGTGAACTCACTTTCTGCCTTCAGAGACTCATCGAGGTTTATTTTGGGGACAAAGATCAGAAGTGTGTTGACCTGCAGTAAATGAACTACGCGCGCGCGTGTGTGTGTGTGTGTGTGTGTGTGTGTGTGTGTGTGTGTGTGTGTGTGCTGCCTCCAGGGGATTTGCGTCCACGCCAGCGGGGACGTGGACAGCTTGCGGATGGATTGATGGCGTGACGTCACCTCTCCCAGAGGGCAGGATTAAGTCAGGAGGGACAGAGACAGCGCTCCGGTAATCTCCCCGGTGATACATGGGGGAAGCGGACACGCTCGGAACCGTGCGGGCCGAGTGACTCCTCCTCAGGGAAAACTCCCTCCGTGTACAGCATGAAGGGTCTCCTGGAAACTCCGCGGGAAAGCGACGCGCCCCCGGACAGGTAAAGGCAGCAGGTAAGCTGCAGAGACGCAGAGGGTGAGCTCGTCTGCGCTGGAATTACCTTGGCAAGGTGTTCACGGGCTGGAGCGTTTGTCTGTCAACAACTGCTGCTTATGCTGCTCCTGTGTTGGGGGGAGGCAAGCTGCAGTGGAAAGGTTGGGGCCGTTTTAGTGCGAAATTGTTAGAAAATGAGCGTTTTCAAGTGAGAGTTTTTTCAGCTGTAAAGTTCCTGCATTCATGCAAACAGCAGAGGCACAACAAGGAGTTTGTGGTGTCACTGATGCAAATAAACTGGTTCAAACATTCTAGTATCAAGCTGACAGATTTTTTGGAACCCCTAGAAAAATGTGTAAAATGCCTTCAAATAAATTCATCTCGTAATTCAACAGCACCATTATGAAAAATTATGAAAAACGGCTTTTAATACAATCACAGATGGCACCTTACTTGGGACCCCAAATCACCTTCCATATCCCCCTTTTTGTCTGATGAACTATTTCTGTTCTCATTTGTCCTTATATTTTGGATTATCATCCTCTTGAAAGACCCAGTGAGAAAATATTTTCAGTTTTCTGTCAGAGGCCACAACGTTGTTATTCAAAATCTCCTGGTATTCCAGAGAATCCACGATGCCATATTCCAGGGATCTGCGACTTTACAACCCAAAGAGCCATTTTCCCTCCGTCCAGCCAAATAAAACATGTTTAGAGCTGCAAATGTTGCACAACCTTAAAACAGCATCTCAAAACTTTTAAAGAGCCAGAATTTTTGTTATTAGTTTTTAAAATAAGGAAAACATAAAACTTTTGTAAAAAAAAAAAAAAAATGTTGGATACATTTTCTTCCATTGCATATTGATATTTGTGGAAAATTATGTAAAAAAAAAAAAAAAAAACACCAAAAAAAACCCAGCACATGAAGGCAAGGAGAGATAGAACTGGAAACTGCTGAAGCCAGTATTTGATATCTGATCTGAATGTAAAAACATTCATCGGTTCTTTTTCATGTTTAGTCAAAGTTATTAAGAGCCACTGTGAAAGGTCCAAGGAGCTGCCGGTTGCACACCCAAGGTCCCTGGGGCCTTTAGAAGAGAAGCAGGCCCACAGCACCACAGATCCTCCACCGTGTTTAACAGTCAGCTTCAGGATTTGTCCACATATCATCCTTTCTTTAATACCAAACCTGTCTGGACTGTTGGTTGCTGAAAAGCTTCAGTTCAGTCTCATCTGCTCGATGTTCATAGTTGTGGTTGAAGTACCAGGAGCATTTTGCCAACTCCACATGTTTATGTCGGTTATGGTATGAAAGAAATGACTTTTTTCTGATATCCCATAGTTTTGATCTAGACACAGTGTAATGTGGACCCTGGCGCTCTCTGCTGTAGTTCTTTAACAGTGAGCTCTGGAGCATTTGGTCTCTCCTTCCTCCTCCCTCCTGATTGCAGGGCTGACATCAGCCTTGACATCACTCTGATGCAAATATAGGCAAGTTTAGGCGAGTCTCGATTTTCTTGTAGCCATTTCCTGACTTATGAAGACTGAAATCTCAACCCTAACCTGAATGTTATGTGCTTTTGTGTTTCACATTCCATAGAGTGGCTAAGAGAAGTGAAGCTCTGTGTAATGTCATACTTCTCCTGAAGCCCTAAAATGATAAAAAAAAAAGTATAAATATTTGTCTTACATTTATTTTAAATGTTATTGATCTGTCTTACTGTCTCTCTTGCCATGCTATGTAAGACAAATAACAGACAAGAGACAAGTACAAGAGATCCACCAATCAGGTTTTTCCTGACTAATACAAATTTTCATTTTCTTTTGAGGTCTGATGTTGATTATGATTGTGACAGATTACCATTTCTCTTATTTTGAAGGACTTTAACACATAAAAGACAGAAACATATGCTGCATATTTTGTGGTTGACAGAAACTGTTTTAAATCCAGCAGAAAACAAATGAATTACAAGATCGGTGTGATTCATCATCAGAGTCACTCTCTAACCTTTATCAGAGTTTTCTTGAGCTCTAGATACTTGCATCAATGTAAATACTCCCAGCTCTTATTCATCTAATACTAGTGAAAACACTTTTATTTAGATTTGAGCTGCAGCACACCAGAGTTAATTTAACCAAATGAAATCAAAATTCATAAGAGAAAATATATGTAGGTAATCCACATTGTCCTCTTAAAGCTTTTCCATTATGAGAACACCTTCAAAATGAAAGTATTTTAATTATTTTACTGCCATTTTGAGTTGATTATGCTGTGTGTTCCCATTTTTACGCATGAAATACTTGTTTTCTGTGCTTCTTCCATGACAATGAGAAGAAAAGGAGAGAATAAAGGACTGACTTCTCACGCCATGGCTACATTTCCTATATCTCTCCGAGCATTTATGGTTTTTCTGTCACCTACTTGGCAGTTTCCTTTAAATAACCAGAAAACCCGCAGGGAAATTTGCTGAGGCCCTGTTACTTTTACCGCTACCGGTTTTATTCTTGTAAACAGTCTTCAATTTACAGACCTAGGTCCAACACCCTGTAATAACCAGGGAGCTTCCTCTACTGTAGATGCGCTGAGATCAGAGAGGAGAGAGCGCCTGGTTTCTTCTTGGTTAGGTGGAAAACAGCTGCAGAAACTCTGAATGAGAACAAAAGAAGTCAGAAGAAAGTTTGGAAAGCGTGCAGGTATGCGGCGGTGGTGTGTGTGTGTGTGTGTGTGTGTGTGTGTGTGTGTGTGTGTGTGTGTGTGTGTGTGTGAGGGCGGTGCGCTGAGAGAGACAGCAGAGGCAGTAACCCCAGAGAGGGAGCGACATCAGTGCAGGCAGGCTGGGAATATGCGACGCGGATGTGGCTTGTGTCCGCGCAGCAGAGACACCGCCGTGCGTCTTTACGCTCAGAGGCCAGCTCGTCCTGATCTCACCGCTGCTCTCTCCTTTCTCCCACTCCAGTCTCACCTGCGAAGCCACGGCGGAGGCCAGCGGAGCTCCCCAGCGCTGAGCGCCTCACAGATGCTTCAGTTAACCATGAAGACGCGCGGGGCGCACTAACTCCTCGCTATCCACAACCCAGCAGCCAGAGAGGACTGCGATCAGCACCATGACCCTGTGAAATCCTGCCGTCCATCTCCAAACAGCAGAGAAGAGAGAAGAGCAGAGAGGCCTTTATTTGTTCGTTTCAGTCCGCAGATGGACCGAGTGCCCGTGGCACTGGCCGCTAAGATGCGCTGGATCACGCTGGTGCTTGCTGGCTTGACTTTCTGGGGGAAACTTTCTATTTCTAACGGTTTCGAATATGAAGATCCCGGATTTGATTATTATGAAGAGGAGAAAGTGGAGAACATTGAATACAAGGACCCGTGCAAAGCTGGTGAGTCGATCTTCAACTTTAATTCAGTTTTTTAAGCTTCAGCGATGACATGAATAATATCCTCTGCGTGTGGGCACAGTGATCCTCTCACACATCTGGCTCCGATCAGGCACGTGTATGTGTGCATGAGCAATGACAGCCCGCGTGCGTCTGTGAGCTCGTGCCCAGATGATCCTTTTCAGCCAGTTATTAATGAGCGATGAGTCCATGTCTGCGGTGATCCTGCAGCCAGCAGATGCTGCTGCAGGGGCCGCGGATCAGCCTGGAGTTGCGCTTGTGACTGCACACTCCTCAGACCTGCATCACCGAGAGGCAAAGGCATCCTGTGTTCTGAGACGTGGTCGAGAAAGCGGGTCCAGAGTGTTTGCGCGCGTGTGCAGATGTTCAACCAACGGAGGAGATGAAAAATAGCTGGAATCCAGTTTACCATCATATAGGCAATTCTCTCTTTTTCAAAATGTGACTCTTGAATAAACCATTCAAAAAATAAATAAATCAATAAAAATTAAATAGTAAAAAACTGCGGGACTTTCGGCGACAGATTTGGAGCAGCTGTGAGGAAACCAGGAGACGTTTCTGTGTCCATAAAGTATTTAACACGTCATCAGGCTCCATTCATTTTCTGTGGAACCGCTTACTCCCTTTTTAAACAGAGCTGCGGTGCGACATAGCAATATTTCAATTCTGGAATAGCAATTCTGGATGCAGTGGCTTTTGAAATGGGCCAAATGGCTCACTACTCAGGGCGCCATGCTTTTAGGAGTGGCATTAGCACACAGTGAACAAAGAGATTATGTCATCTGTTAGAGCTGCATAGTAAATTGGGAGTTTATGTCAAACCAATATCAGTGTGTGTGATATTCACACCAGAAAGGACTGTTTGGAGTCCAGTAATTGTTGGCTAATACATTCAAAGTGTTATGAATCTGCCTTTCACATGCTAATGTAGCCATTTGGCCAGAGTCTCACAGCAGCAGATGCTCACATTGGACATTTATGACATGAACCAAAAGGTCACAGTTTGTAGGAAGCACAGGTGAGAGAGAGAGGAAAGAAGAAAATAGGCATAAATAGCACCTGATATAGTTATCACAATATTTACCAATATTATCACTATAACAATGTTTTCTAATATCATGCAGCCCTATCAGATGTACCTAAATGAGTTTTGCATTGCTAATTAGCTTTTTCATGGAGTGGGCACCTCCTTGTGTTGTGCACAGCACAGTGTTAAGTCAAGTTTATTAGTATATCACATTTCAGCAACAAGGCAGTTCAAAATGCTTTGCACCATAAAAACATAATACAGTCACCAATTATGAAACAAGCAAACATTATATTTTGTCAAATGCCATTATCATCATGTCATCAGTCAAATATACATCACATGTATTGATCAGTGTTCCAGTTATTGTTAACCAAAGGCAGCTCTGAACAGGTGGGTTTTAGTCTTGATTTAAAGGAGCTCAGTGTTTTGGCTGTTTTGCAGTTTTCTGGAAGTTTGTTCCAGATTAGTGACGCATAGAAGCTGAAAAAAAGTCTTAGAAAACATGGACATGACAGTGAAGTTGGTATCTGACTTGAAGCTTCTGCGTTTAAATAAATATTTATATTTTTGATAATTATAATTCAAAATCAGAAATACTTGGATTGGTAGCTCTTGAACCAAGTTGTTCCATGTGGAACAGAGACTTGGACACATTTTGACACACACACACACACACACACACACACACACACACACACACACACACATATATATATATATATATATATATATATATATATATATATATATATATATATATATATATATATATATATATATATATATGTGTGTGTGTATGTATGTATGTATATATATGTATATATATAAACTCTCCTTTTGACCTAAAGAAACAGTCTAGGTTTTATATCAGAGCTTAGTTTATGCTCCTGTTATATTGAACTGGAGAGTTTTTCCTATATTTATGCATCATTAATTATCTTTCAGATGACAGTTCTTGTTTATTGCTCGGTTGGTATTTCTTCTGTTTTATTGGCCAGTTTGACTGTGCTCTTATAATAACTGCCATATAAAAGAAGATTCTCCCCAGTGGCCTTCTAACTTGGACACTAATGAAGCACCAGTCCTGGTTTTCAGTTGAACCTACAGCCCCCTGAATCACTGAATACAGTCTGAAAGTTGAGCAAAGGAACAGAGTACATTTTTTCACTCTCGCCAACCTCAGGCTCCTTGAGAAATACTGAATAACATAATAAAGTAGATTTTTGAGACATTTTGATGAGTGGAGGTGGATAAAACTAAATAAATGTCCAATTTCTGTCACTGTTTCCTCAATTATATCATCCTGTTTATTAGATTTGACTGGAGCTCTTCTCATTAACTCACAGAGGTCATTTTTTCTGTACTAATAGCACCTCAGGGTAAGGCTGCAAGTATCAAAGAATTATATATGGAGGCATTTTATTTTTAAGAATTTATTGTTATCATAAATGCTAATGTAAACATCACAATATAAATGTTTAAAGAGCACATTGCATTTAACCTGCTGGAGGCAAGTTGGTGAGTTTGCAGTATATAGTAGAATTAAATAGATCTAGTTTTCATAAAATAAACCTGCTGTGACACTGGTTTTTATCTTGCCACCCATGTTTGCTTGTCTAAAAACATGTTTGTCGAGGGTCAAAACTTGGAGAAATGGATTGCATTTTACAAAACATCAAGACAGGTATGATGCACTAATGTGTTGTACAGTGTGTAGATAGTGGGATGAAGGGTGTAGACAGCGGGCTACTGCATCAGTACATAGTTACTTTTGCTGTTATCAGAAATTGGTCAGACTGTCCACTAGTTTGTGCAACTTCAAGCATCTGGCATGCAGAGGTAAACTAATCTTCATCTGTGCAGACAGAGTGTCTGCATAGTGTATCAAAAATATTTAAGTAATGATGTTTTCACATCATGGCTGCAACATTTTGGGTAGCATTTACTTAAATTTTGGAGCAGTGTTGTAAATATGCAGTTTATATGGCATCTAAGTGGCGATGCTGATGCTACAGCATTTTTCAACATGAAAAAACAAACAATTAAAAAAGCTTTCAGCTGGGTTTGGCCTGAGATCCTATTGCATCTGCTGCAGGATCAAATGATGAGAAACTTGATGGACCATAGCCATAAGCTGGTTACCAGAACTAAGGTATACCCAAGGTTCAAAGTCACGGTTTCAAAACGGATATCATTTGCTACCATAGTGTTCCTACAGGGTGAATGAGCTGACAGAGAAAGTACCTGAATGACTGGAGGTTTCTGGCTGTTTGAAGCAGTGCTGGTCAGCTGGCTGAAAGAAGGCGGCTACCTTTTTCTCCTACTTGTAAGAAAGACTAATTTAGTTGGTTGTGTCATACGTGTCCTGTCAGCCCTATTCAGGAAACTGGTTTCAAGCAACAGTTGTGATCTGCTGTAGAGGTGGTCTGTCTGTTGAGCAGCTGGCTGCAGGCTGAACACCAGAGCAGATTGCCAGACTAATTAACCAGTTAATATCAGCTAAGTCGCCTAGTGTTTCTCTTTAAAGAACAAAATGGCAAAAATGTATAATATTCTACACAACCTGAAAACTACTGCTAAATTTAGCAGTCATCTTGATCATCTTGTAATTTTTAAAAAAGTTTTTGGATAAATATTGTGAAAGTGAAATTTTTTTAACTCAAGGGAATCTCATACCGGCACATGGCTACTGCTGTCTTTCTGCTGAAAGATCTTGTTTTTGACACTGCTGAAAGGCAGAAATGTCTAAGCGTGATGGAGGATTGAGGAAGTTTCATCTGTAAAGCTTTTGAAATGACATCAGTCTGTTTCTACCAGTAAACGACTTTCCTTTTCAAGGTGTATGTTATTAAAGTAATAACTGTTCTGATATGAAAACAACAAGAAATAATTAGAAAAGGATGATTTACTTGTTAATAACAATAACTGGTGTGATGACTGAATGTTAATATTGTTAGGGTTCAAGGGAAAAGGTGTATGTTTATCTTCTGATTAAGACTTTGTTGAAGCCTGGGGAGGCTTTTTAAGTCTTCATCATTTCGGATTGTCAGCAGAGGAACCTGAACCTCTCCTGCCCTTCCTTCTCCTCTCCTTTGAGCAGAAGCATCACAGACTGAGGTTTTATGACCAGTGATTATCTTCTGAAGTTTGGATTTATGTTTTTGTACCCAGATGTGTGATTTAGTGGTTTCTTCATGTTTCCTGTGATGACACAAATATGAACTCCACCCAGAGCTATCTGTGAGCTGATCCACATGCTCACAACTCTGCAAGCAGCCTGTATGTGTTTTATTGTGTAGATTACACAGATCTGTGGTAACGGGATTTCTTCTTGCTGCTCCATGGTTCTGTGGCCTTAAGCTGTGCTAAAAAACTTACAGTTTGCGTTGTGGGAGTGTGTTTGGATGGAAGCCCAGCAGGTTGAAGAGAAACAGTCAGTCTACATCGGTTTGACTGTCTGAGTGAGTTCTGTAGGTTCAAATAACTGAGTGAAAGCAAGTGACCAATGTTTTTATTTGCTGGGAATGTACATGAGCACATAAAGAATGTATTATACTCCTACATCTAGATTCACTGCAGAAAACAGAAAATACTCAAACAACTATCCGATTTCCCTGAGTTAAAACTTCTGTAGCTGTTTTCTTTGGAGTTTTTAGAACATCCCCTGTGAGTGTTCATTAAGGGTCAAATACAGAGATTTATTTTGATGCTGTTAAAGAGGTAATCTTTGGCTTTCTTTGCTGCCTTTTAGGTTTTGGATTTGTAGAATTAGATAAAATGTTTTTTTGTTTTTTTCCCCCTTTTTTGAATTTTTTTTTTACTTTTTTGAATTTTAAGACCAGTAATTTTATGGCTAAACATGCATTTAAGAACTTGTAAAAAAAAAATCAACAATAACAACAGCAAAACAAGAACAAACACTGAGACATTTATTAGCGAAGTACCAAGTAACAGCTTTGAACAGTCAGTGAATAACGGCAGGCGTGAGTGCAGCAGAAGTCTATAAATGTTTGTGCTTGATATTAACACCAAACAATTTACTGCAGTTCTGTTCACCATCATTTCTTGGCTGCAAATAAAGCAGTTATTTCTATGACACGCTTTGTCTTGTGTCATTATCAGACTTCTGTCTGGAGTATTTTAGGCTTTGATGCCACACCCGCAAAAAAATTTAAGCTGTTGCATCAGATTGGAGAATGCATCATATCGGAGTGATTTGAATCTGTCTATATGATAGCATATTAAATCTAGCTATATCATATTTTGTGGATATGAAATTCTTCAGACTTACTCCCTATGTCAATAGTTAGCATCTGATTCAGAGATAATGTCAAAAAGTTATTTTCTTATCACAACAGAACAAATTTCTGCTTAAAGCTGCACTGAAAAAAATCGCTTGTTGATCGTTATTGGCTGATTTTCAGCTTGATTGGCCCTGACTGGTGACTGGCTGGTTGGAAAATCTGTCCGATATTCCTTCATACATGCAGATTGGCAATCTACCTGAGGTCAATTACCTTTCCTAAAGGCACAAAAGAATGTGGCAGGAGCAAGCCACATTTTTCAGATTGCAAGACGACTACTTGTTCCGGTGATCTGCAGTCGGGCGACTGTGGATCACTGGAACGAGTAGTCGTCTGGTGATCATCTTCTCAACTGAACTGAATTTAAACAACACTGCATTTCAGACCTATGAGCAATAGTCAGATGGTCAGTAAGGTTGACCGTCTCAAACTATTATCTAGGCACTTTTTAAAATAAATTCCTTCGTCAATTCATAACCAGAAATGTTAAAATGGAGTAAATGTACTATGATTATCTGCTGTTGTTCAAAAATTTCCTAGAACTCAAATTAGAAAAGAGATTTAGTGGCAAGCCTGCCAAATTAATGTCATGATTATCCAAATACATGCATGCAGACATATGTAATTTGATCTCCAATTAATCCAGACTGGATCAGAAATTTTTGAACTTGTTTATGGCAAGAGTGTCGTGACCTATTCCACATAACCTATATGTATGCACAACTGCTACAAAATGTACATCAATATGCTGTTAAAATGTTGCAGTGAGCTGATACGGACCTTCATCATTCATTTTAGTAGGTCTTTAATGATTATATTACTATTTTATTTTATTTACTGTTTTAATCAATGGAAATGAAAATGAATGTATGATACAGTTGAGCAATTTTTCTTCAATATACATCTGTTGTGATATCTCTCCAACCTTCCATGCCTCCAGCACATATATTTAGATATATTACATAAATGAAATCAAACTTTATACTGTTAAGTTTTTGTGTAACATCCTGTGCCTGCGAAGACAAATTCATGTTCGTATTTTGATGAGTTTGTAGTCTTGCTGATACAAAAACAAATTGAAACCTTCTTTGTTACACACATGGAGAAGTGGATTCTATGTTTTGTAGTTTTGATTCCGGGCGCAGCTTGGAAGACCTGGAAGCACAACTCATTCCAGGCCTGACCCTGTGGCATCATTGGAGTGGTTGGTATTCCGCCTCCTGTTTTTGCTGGGAAAACACAAGGGGAATATTTGGCTGTCTGCTTATCTCCTCCGAGTCCCACACTGGCAGACAGGGGAACGCACACTTCCACGTCCTTTGTAAAGTGATTTCCCCACGCGAGCACACAAACCCGAGCTCACTCACGCGCTGGATACGCACGCATGCAAAGCTCCCTCCATTCACCCTCGCTTATCTCTTCCTGGTTGTCTGCATCCTGCTGCTCAGCTGGAGATGACACACACGCGTGCACACAAACACACACACATGCACACGCACATACTCCTTCATTTACTCAAGAGTCATTCATGTTTCCTTCCAAATCACTGTTCTCATAAAATCCTCACACACACTCGAGTGAAAGCTAAACAAACTTAAGAGTTCAAACTCTGCAAGTTGTTTCTTCAGGAGGGATCCAAGAAAACAACCACCTCTCCCCTTTTTTCCTAAAGACAACAGTGGGAATCACAGAAGGGTTCAATAACACAGTGTTTTGCTCTTAGAGATCTAATTTCACTGGTATTTCTAAGTTTTTAAAGGTTTTTTTTTTTGTGTGTGTATTAGAAAAGACTTAGATATTAAGTACTTAAAAGACAGCACTATGTTACTTTAAACTGAGGGTAGAATTCTGGTTTTCCTGAAACATTCTGTTTGATCTGCCTCTAGATAAGTTATATTACTCACCTGTTTTATGATTACTGTATAAGAATGTTCCTTTTATACATGTCAGCAGTTTATCTGCACCTGTTCAGGCCCTATTTTCACTTCATCTTGGAGATTTCTAAGCACAAGTTTCTACTGTTCACAAAATACTGTAGCTTCATGTGGTGCAATGCATCTCTTCTATTCTCTTTTAAATGTTCTTCTGCATGTTGCCTGAGAACATAAATATGTATTTCGTTATACACGTTTTAAACCATTTCTGTCTCATCTTGGAATTATGTGTGATGCTTTTGCCCACTTTTGCTTATCTCTTGTGCATCAGGAAGAAATGTATAAAATTTATATGGCTCTACTGTGTAAGGAGTTATTTTTTACTTTGGAATTACTGTCTCATTTTTTGTTTTGCACAAAGATCATCTGACCGACTGAGGATGAACGTTTAATGATCTGTGCACAGTCTTTGGTGCCCCCTGTGGTCATCTACTTATTAGCTGAAAAAAAAATTCAGAATCTCAGGCCCTGTTTACATGACAACATTCTCTGGAGAAAATGGAAAGGTTTTGTTGCATTTGTACTGTTCATTTACATGACAACGGCGACTGTTTTCTCTGACAACGGCACAATTTGAGAACAGGTTTCAGAGTGAAATGGTTCGAAAATGTCTCGGTCTCCGTTGTTGTGTAAAAGAAAAACTAGATTTGTTTTCTTACAGGGAATCCCAGGCTCATGTGCAGTATGATAAATAGCAGAAGATGCACTCCAACACAACAAAATGGCTGCCTACAATTTTAAAAACCACAGAAGAAGATTAACAATGGCAAATGGCTTGTAATTTGGTGGTTTTATAATTCAAAGTCACCTTAAGCAACAGTTGAACCTTGTCATCTGTCCATAGAAACACTTTGTTCTCTGCCCTCTTAGCATTTGTTAGTCTGGCTTTTAGGCAGAGAGTTTTCAAAAAACATAACACTAGCTTGTGGCATGGTGAGAGAATTATACCATTTTCACGTCTCTGCTGTTGCCATGTAAACGGAGATTGTAATTAAAATGTTGGTATGTAAACGTGTTAACAGAAATGGGGGGAAAAAAATGCCGTATTTAATAGATTGTTGTCGTGTAAACAGGGTCTAAGACCAATCCTTGAAATGTGAGCCACTCCAAGGATTCATCAAGCTGGATTGAATGATTGGATGATGGATGATGATGATGGATTGAATCCTCAACAATGCTGAGTGTCTGCATAACGTAGCATGAGATTGAGTAATCCTACTATCATGTCACTGCTATGATATTTGCATTGTATTTGCGTAGATGTACAGTGTCCCTGAGTTGTGGTGCTCAGACATATCCCAAAAAATCCATGGCAGGCAAGTTTAACTGGATGTTTGCTGTAATATCTGATGTGATCTGTTTTATTGCTTTGACAACAATAATCCAATCATTCAGAAAACGTATTTGGATCATAGGTTCATATCAGCAGGAAAATGGATACTTCATTAATCTTTCCTGGAAATTAATACTTACATCGAAGAGCAGTGGAGCCCAACCAGTTGATCGCAATCAACTGGTCAATCTTGAGATGATGGCAGGTCGCTCTCAAGTCCCTCACTTAGACTTTATCAATAGTTTCACTTAAATTTGTCTCATCACAGTGGGGTCACATTTCGCCATCTCCTGGTTCATGAATACCATGGCAAATTATAAACAATCAGACCCTCCCCTCAATTTAGCACTGAGGTGGAAAAAAGGACAACCCCCACAAAAAGAAAACAAACAAAAAGAACAAGTTCGCTTAATATGCTTACATAGCATCTCAACTGTTTGCTAGATGTGGTCCAGCAGTGTTGACATTGGAAAGCTTTTGATTTCGTGTTGACTTGGAGCAAGAAAATAGCTACTGGAGAGTATAAGAAGAAAAAAAACCCTATCATTTTCATTCAGAATGACAAGATGATTCCTTTTTTTTACAATGTCTGTGTCTGATATGCAAAACTAGCCTATCGATCGCAAAAAAAAAAAGAAACCTGGAGAGACATTTTAAAACAGCACACAAAACCTACAAGATGGATTTTCCATCCAAGAGTGAACTACAAAAAAGATAAAAGAATTACAATTGCAACTAGCTGCACAGCAGTCTCTTTTAAAAGACCACTTACAAGACTTCCGTTTTGTGTTGAGCTGCGACCAACACATCCTCTCTACATATTCACGCCACTGCTAAAACCATCTCCGCTTGTTCAAACTTTCCAAGACGAGTTAGTTATTCAACTCAATATACCAGTATGCTAAACAAACACAGAATAAAAACGGAAGCAACTGGCAAAGAGGGATCCGAAGACAATGCTAGCAACGAAGTGGAAACTTAACAGATGGAACAAGCTAATGCTAACCCCCAACCAACCGAGGCTAACGTCCTGGATGGAGTTCAAGCCCTGAGAATACACTTCTCAACTCAACTACGGGAAGTTATAACATCAACTCAAGAAATTAAAAACACAATTGGAGTGTTCCTTGAGATGCTTACCTCAGCAGAATCTCGTATTGGTAACATGGAAGACGGTGTCGCTTCGCTAAGAAGTAAAGAAACATCCCTGCGCAAGATGGTCCAGGAACTCACTCTGAAAGTGGACGACTCTCTGACCCTGATCAGAATGGATTTATAAAAGTGTGGCAAGCTCACCATGGAATTCGCAGAGTACTGAGTATAATTCATGCAAAATATGAACATCTGAATGCAGCTCTGCTATCCCTTGACGCAGAAAAAGCATTCGATAGGGTGGAGCATAATTACCTCTATAAAGTGCTTTCTCAGTTCGGCTTTGCCAATTATTTTACAACTTGGGTTAAAATAATTTATAATAAGCCTACAGCATCAGTTATAACTAATAACATTGTATCTAACATTCAATCTAGCTAGAGGCACATGTCAAGGTTGCCCCCTCTCACCTCTCCTTTTTGTTCTGGGAATTGAGCCATTGGCTATTATCATAAGGAATAATCAAAATATTATTGACATTAGAATAAATAATCTAAAATTGCCGATGAAATAATTTTAATGTTGTCCAAATTAAAAAGTTCAATCCCCCAGCTACTTAAAACTGTTAATGAATTTGGCAATATCTCCGGTTATGAACTTAATGAATCTAAATACGCCATCCTATTTCTAAAACAATCCGAATGAAGCAATCTCCCAGTTCACACAACATTCCAAGTGGTAAAAGACAGCCTTACTTACCTGGGTATAAAAATTACTCCAAACATAGATGAACTGGTCCAGGCAAACTACACACCAATGGTTCATTGAGTAATAGATGGTCCACGTTGCCTATCTCTGAGTGGCTGTATAAATATTCTCAAAATGAATGTGCTCCCAAAATTCCTATATCTCTTCCAGGCCGCCCCCCTCAATCCACCAGATAGTTTTTTTTTTTTGTTTTTTTTTTTTACAACAATTCAAACAGTCTTCAATAATTTCATCTGGAATAACAGATGGCCCAGATTGTGTCTATCATTACTATATCTTCCATATGATAAAGGAGGGCTAGGGGTGCCAAATCTTAAATGGTACTGTTGGGTTGCTCATCTGTCTAGCGCCTCCTGCTGGTTCTCAGTGACAGGTTTATCTTGGGTAAACTTAGAATATACTAATACCACCCTCTTATTCATACTTATATGCAAGAAAATATAAAGATCTGTTGGAAAAATACATTAAACCCAATGGTAAAAAGTACTATTCGAGTTTGGTTTGATGCACATAAATTCAAAAATGAAGTACCAACACTATCTCAATTTTCCCCCATTTGGGGCGATATGACCAGGTAGAAAAGATATGGGTTTCAAAACATGGTATGATGCAGGTCTATGTAAAATTGCAGATTTATTTGATAAAGGCATTTTGATGAGTTTTGATGATTTGAAACTTAAATTTGATATTCCCACTAAACACTTTAAGTTTCTTCAGATTAGGAGCTTTATTTTAGGTACACAAAATCTCTAACCTTACCCACTCTCACTTCATTAGAGGACCTAGCAATAAACCACCATTTGAAGAAGGGTCTAATATCCCATCTTTACAATACCATCAAAGACAGTTCCCAAACCTCTTCAGATAACAAAAGATTAGCATGTTTTAAAGACTTAAAATGTAATATATCAGTAGATGAACGGCAGATGGCCTGTCTGAAAACCCACACACAATCTATTAACACTTAATTTAAATTGATCCAATACAAATGGCTACTGAGAACATATGTTATCCCAACATTATTAAATCAATTTGATTTTAATATTCCAGATATATGTGCTAAATGTGATACTTTGATCCATTGCTTATAGGAAACCCTGAGATCCCAAAATTTTGGAAGGAAGTTTTGGATAAATTTTCACACATCACAGGTATTTAACTAAATCCTTGTCCTAAACTATGTATCTTTGGTATTTTTTCCACTGAAAATTAATTAAGCAAGGTTGACAAAAAACCCATAATCTACTGTCTGGTACAGGCAAAATACAGTATAGCCTGGTCCTGGAAATCCATTGCTAGACCTCAGCTGAAAACCTGACTGTCCTCGCTGTCCAGCTCTCTTGCCCTGGAGGTACTTACCTTTATGATTAAGGGTAAATACTCTGTGGCTGAAGCTCTGTGGCTACTCTTGTAGTGATGAATGAGTGTGGCTAATTTTGTTCTTATTTTTATATTGGCAGTATTTCTGTTATGCTTATGCTAAATAAAGAGTTCAAGTGTACTTAACTGTATGAAAAGTGCTAGAAATTGAATCACTGATGTATAGCTGCCATGGTTCAAGAAGGACATGTTATTAATGTAACCAAGTCGTCTGAGGCCTCCGGTGGACAATGCTCGGAACTCTTGGACTCAATTCCAATATGCAGCCCTGATATAACAAACTTAAAATATACGGTCTCAATGCAATTTACATATGTTTGTCATCTTGAAGTGTTATGTTGTTAATGCTTGTTTGTTTCTTCTTTTTGTCATTTTTGTTGTTTTTACTTGCTGTTTTGTACACATATGAGATACATGTTATGTACCTTGTTTAAAACACAAAAAAGCAATAAACAGATTTTTGGAAAAAATAAAAAAACACCACTTACAATGGTAATAGCAACCACCGTTGCATTATATCAAGTAAGTCACGTCCTAGCAAAACATAAAAAGCATTCAAAGATGGTGAGCTAGTGAAGGAGGCATTTTTGAAGGCTGCCGACTTGCTTTTTGAGGACTTCAAAAATAAATCTGAAATAAAAACAGTGATCAGAGACATCCAGTTATGCAAAAACTCTGTCACAAGGCCTCATGAGGACATTGTGCAAAACATCCAAGAACAGCTCCTTGATGAAATTAATACATGTCAGTTTTTCTCGCTTCAATTTGATGGATCAGTCAGCATGTTCATTGATTCAAGTTGTTTTATTCTTTCCTTACTACAGCATTCTAAACTACTTCCTCTATCAAGAAACGTGCCGCACTGTTTTTTTTTTTTTTTTTTTTTTTTTTTTTTTTTTTTTTTTTTTTTGGTCACAGTTCACATCTGAATTTGAACAAAGTTTACACAAATTAGTTTGTATGTATTATATGGTCCTTAAGAAGAAAAAGACTGAAATGGGCCACATTTGAAATTTGTAGGTCAGACCTCAATGAAAACTGGAAACCAGCCAAGAAGACCCTGACTGGGACCAATATCGATGTCTTTGTAAAACTCATGAAGGAAAACAGAAAATGGACTACAATATGGAAGGAGTGCAACTGAGAGTTTAATAATCTACACAGCTAAATGTAAGAAACAGCTGCTCTAGATGTGGTTTGAATTAAATGCAGGTGATCTCAAAATGAGTTTTTCTTGCTGTTTCCAATGTTTGTCTTTTCCTGAGGAAGACTAAAATATACAGTATCTGTTTAAGTAAGCAAACGCAGTGCTTAATGGAGTCTTGTTAAACTGTCCCCTTGCCTGCATGATGATTTATTTCCTTATGTTGTCAGTGAATGCCTAAGAAAAAGAGCAAGCTGGAGTTGAACTTTCTGTTTATTGGGTTTAGGTCAAAGTTTCTACAGTTTTTAAATGTCCAGAGTATTTCACAGTTCAACATCTTTGTTCCTACTGAAACTACAATGACTTACTAAATGCGTTATTGTTCCTGTCTCTTCAGTCTGTCTGGTGCAGTTCTGACTATATAAAAAAACTGCTTTTTCTTTCTTTTCTGCACTTATTTAAATGGATTTGCAGAGACAATTTCTTTTTCCTGCTTGTCTGTTTCTTTTAGCTCTTGTTGTTCTCTCATAAAGTGGAGCTCGACAGTTGTGGAAAAGCTTAAAATTTTCATCACCTCCTCATCTGTTTGGCCCAGTTTTTGTGCCTGTTCATGTGCAGCACTCTGAAATTGCACAATTTCTTTACTTTAGTGCTAAAAAGAAAATTCAAAATTCACTTAAATTTTACAGTTTGGTTATAATAACATGACAGCCAACTGTAGCTACTGTTCACTGCTTCTACTATTCCGTAGTAGTAAGGAAACTACATCAATGTGTGGGCTGCACTCTTAATGTGTGTGTCTGTAAGAGAGCAACTGGTCTCACTCATATTATATTAAACAGGATTTTCCCGGGCAGAGTGCTGCTGCCACCGAGCTTCCGAAGTCTTCCTCAGGATTCCCGCTTCAGCACAAATGCCGCAGCTGTGGTGAAATCCGACTGTTTGTTCTGGAGCGGGATTGTTCCGGCGCTGCTGAAGCCGTGAGTCAGCACTACCGGCATTCTGCCCACCTGCCACGCATGGCTCAATTATTAAAGATGTGGGCGCTTTCGTTACCTCGCCATTCCTGATGCTATTTATAGCATCAGAAAATCATTCTCATGAAGCCATTAGAGGTGAAGGAAAATCCTCCTTCTCTCTACAGCAAAACTCATTTTTATGTGGATTATCAAAGTAACGCAGCTCCAAAAACTCAGTCGTATAAGGAAGATATTTTAGAATGTTTCAAAGGAAAATTAATTTTGGTACATTTATTATCATCTTCTTTGGTCTCCTCATACCTCTTGAGTGTTTATGCATTGGTTTTAATTGAAATGTCTATGACTAGGCTTGAGTCTCCACATGCCTTAGTTTTTACATCTTTTCTTGTTTGACTCAGAGTTTCATACACTTTCATCCTTCTTGTTTCTGCTCTGCCTCACTGTGTTCCCATCATAAAACTTCGACTTGGATATGAGTAAAGAGTATAGGATGAAATGCTAAAAGCCAAATGTCTTTTTAAGGAGGTTTTATCTGCTGTTTTATGCTAAACAGGAAACAGAATTAAATACTAATGTAATGAAACAAATCCAAAACAATAAACAATAAAAATAACTGAACAAACAAGGAATAAACTAAAATGGGAAAATATAAGAAAAATAATAAAGAAATGATCAAAACAGAGAATAACTGAAGTTAAATGTCCAAATTGCAAGGGATCTTGACTCAAGGTTTTTTCTTCATTTATTTTACGTAGTGTGACTATTATTCACACCCTGATTGTGAAACCCATAATGATATCTTGTGAATCAAATTAAAATCTGATGTTTTGAACCAGAAGAACTACTACAGTCTTCATAGGTTCAGCCTCGTTCTTTATTGTATAACTTTCAGTTAATAGATGAGTCCATGTAACAGTCCGCTGGCTGCCCACCTCAGACACACTGACTGTCAACTGAGCCTCAGTCTCGTCTTGTCTGAATCTTTGTCCAAACCCATGATCTGAGAGGAATCTTCGTGCCACAGTAAAGAGTTGCACCAGCTCCCAGTGTTTCCCCTGTTTTTTCTTCACTTTGAAAGTTGCTCTTTGCATGTGGAGTTCATTTCAGACCAAAGGTTCGTTTTGTGTTGTGCATTTAGGGAAATCAAGCTCTTTTTGTTTGGTTATTTGTTGGTCTTAGTCTGGTCTGTTTGTAGGTCTGGAAATATGTATAATATGAGACATACATATTGTACTAATACGTACAAATGAGCTAATCTTTGTTTAATTGCTCTGCTTACAATTAGTTTGGCACAGTTTACGTCATGATAACTCATTCATAATGAAGTATATCCATTATTTGACATGTCAACGATGCTTCGATCATTCCCATGTGTATCTTTACTTTGCAAACACACCTGCCCACTGAAATATGAAGCCGAGGCGTAAATTCCAACTGGGAGACTCTTTCCAGCCTTACCTGCATCGTCCAGTCCCCACGCTACACATCCCTGCCGCAGCCAACCAGCGCCAGTGCTTTGTAAGGCTCGTCATCCACAGATCCTCCTGCTTCCCGGCAGTGCTTCAACCCGCCTCCACCCCATCTCCACCCTTGTCATTCCAGGCTTCTTCAGGCTCTCCTCCTTTCTGGTCTCCGCTCCACTACCAGTGTCCGGGCCCCGGGGGGAAGAAGACCCTAATCCTCACTTCAAGATGTTCATCCAAGCTTGTGGTGATTCTCAGCATCCATGTCTTCTGCCAGGGTCTGAGCACTAAAGAACTTTACCTCCAGTCAAATAAAACTCTCTGATTCCTGCTCTCTCTCTCTGTGTGAGTCTCTCCAGGTTGAAATGACAATAGAAACTGTTTTGGACTCAGCTTATTTTGGGCTAGTGACTTTATGAACTCTAGCATCCTTTTAATGTCCAAAAGTCACCTTAATCAATCCTAAATAGGCACCTTATTTTTGCAAAAACACTTAGAAAAAAACCCATTGGCATTTAACTGATCATTTTTACTTTTCAATCTTGCCTCCATCCAAAACACACACACACAAATACTGATTTTGATAAACATCGACTTTAGCAATTTTTTTGTAATTTTAAAGAACCACCATTTTATTTTTGGTTTAAGGTTTTAAAATAAAGAAAAAATAAATAAAACTTTTGGAAAAAGAAAATAGATATATTTTATTCTTTGGGATATTGATACTTGTGGAAAATTATGTTCAACCACCCCACATAGTTTCCAACCCTAATGGCAAGAATCCAAAACATATTACAGTTGTCATTCTCCTGAACTGCTAAAAACCTAAATAATTTAGATGTATATGTATATTTCTTTGTCATTTTAGCCAAACTTATTAAGAGACATTAAGGAAGGAAGAGATATTGTATCTGACTGCGTACAGACTATTTGTGTGCAGTTAGCTTTGAATACTGCAATACTGAATAATGCATGATAATTTGACTGAATTGGATTGTACTGTATATGAGAACAGATAGCTATTTTAAAAAAGCACGATTAGATCATTTTAAATCTAATTTTGATTTCTAAAGATTAGCTCAAGACCTGATGATTGATGTTTTTGTTTATTTACCCCGAACTTTGGCAACCACTTGTCTCAACCCGAACAGCCCTGACAGGAATAGCAGGGAAAACAGTGACTGCTTTGACTGAAATCTCAGACTGTTAAGAGTGAAAACATCTGAGATGTGGGTGGTTCGTTTAGCTCTAATTTTAAAAATTAAAGTCACATAAATGCAGGCAAGTCATTTGATGTTTGCTTAGATCCTTTATTTGCAGGCTTTTTCCAAAAGCTGCAAATCTAAGCCAACCGCAGCCTGTGTTCATAGTGAACCATGCCTTTTTTACAGCCTAATTTCCATTAGATGGGGAGCTTCAACTTAAAGGTCCATTCAGATGGAAAACTTGCTATAACATTTCCATTTTTGAGACCTAAAATTCAATATCTTTACTTCATTACCACAATTTCCACATTCTTGGTATATTATTAAGCCACAACTGCAGCACCTGATGTTGCTCTAAAGATTTGACGTGGATCAAGTGACCTGCAGAATCATTCATTTTCGAGAAAATCCTCAGCCAAGGCCAAGATAATCTCTTTTTGATTTTACAGTACGCTCACAGTTGGAGTTGTATACAATGCGAGAAATTCCAAGTGCAAGGCCACGTTTACAAGCACATGTCCACACATGTGCACACTCATATTGGCCCACCTGCAGTGTGACCTCATATCTGCTTAATGAGGAGCTTGGGGAGGCATGACTATGTAATCTCTAAGTGCATGTGTGTTTGTGTGAGATCCTTCCTTGTGTGACCAACATGAGTGTAAACATCAACAATTACTGTCATGAGGTGTACGTTTAAAAATGTTAGAAAACAACTCAAGAACAAGAATGTTTGTCTGGGATCATTCAACAGTTTAGTGTAAAAAAAAGAAAAAGAAACTAACACCCTGGTGAATAACAACTGATCAGATAAAATATAAATAATGCCAAAAGCTGTGTGGCAGTCCAGTGGTTCTGCTGTGGATATATTGGTACCATTTGCCTGATGGTAGCACTTTCTCTAAGGGTGGTCTCTGATAATGTTCTGAGGTCAATATTCAGAAGGTGCAGTCCCTGGTGGACCCAATTCAGGATCTCAGTGATGTTCTTCAACACAGTGATCAGTCATTTGAGGTCTGTGCTTCTAGGAATTTAATGCTATCCACTCTCAATAACTGATGGGTTGTTGAAGCTGAGGTCCTCTGGAATTTGATTATCATCTCATCTTTTTCATGTTGTTTAGAGCACCAGGTGGTTGTAACTGCACCAGCCCTCTAGCTGTTTGACGTCTTCTCTCTACATTGGCTTGTCATTTCCATGAATGAATCTCACTACTGTGGTGTCATCTGCAAACTTTATGATCAGGTTTTCTGCATGTGAGGCTGCGCAGTCATGTTTTAGGAGTGTAGACAGCAAAGGGCTGAGCACACAACCTTGTGGTGTCCCAGTGCTCCAAGTGACGGAGCTAAAGATCTTTTCTCCAGTGCTGACTGAGGGTGGTCTTTCAGTCAGGAGGTTCATTCAGAAGATGAGTCACAGTGCTGCAGCACTAGTAGTCTCTGGTGAATTATAGCATGAAAATGCTGGACTAACATTATCTAGAGGATTCTAGATTGATCTGTTTGTTGTCCAGATGAGTGAGTATTTAGTGCAGACACTGAGATTGATAAAGAAAAAAGTTTCTGATAGAAATCACAGTAGGTCTTTTGAATATAGCTTCAAAGAATCTTAAAGTCATTGTTTAAACTGATATATCAGCAATAACATTGGTACTGGACGGTTAGCTGGATGGTTGTCTTTTTAATGGTGTTAAAAGGTTAGGGAAATAAATGCAATATAAACAATATCGGTAAATATCTGTTATTGGCCAATAGCAGACAGCAATAACATCAAATATTGATATTGGCTCAAATTTTCATATTGGTGCGTCCCTAATTGTTACCCTTTTATTGGCAACAAATCTTGAACAAATACTGTTTGCTTTTTAAATGGCACTCTGTTTATGAAAATTAATGGTAGTTACTTCTTTTTGATTGACTTTTTAAAGAAACAGGTGGAGTTCAGTATGATTCCAATATATCAAAATTTATTAAACATTAATTTATTAATGTAAAATCATTCATTGTCTAACATGCAATCTGGTTTTCGGACAAGTCATGGTTGCATAACAGCCCCCACAAAGGTCCTTGATGATGTAATTAGAGCACTAGACCGTAAGCAGGTCCGTATTACCTCCTTTTTAGACCTCATCAAGGCCTTTGATTACATCAAGTACAGAATGGCTCTCCAGTATTGGTCTGTCCACTTCCAGTGGCGTGTGGTTTGCCACTGATCTCACTAACCGTGTTCAGCAACTGAAGGCCAAAAATATCATGTCAGAACCACTTATCATCTCTAAAGGTGTGCCTCAAGGCTTCATCCTGGGCCCAACTCTTTTTTCTGTCTAGATCAATGATATAGCCAAAGCTGCTGATACATCCCAGATTCATCACTACACAGATGATACAGTTCTGTACTCAGCTTGGACCCTCTCTTCATTCTGTGGCTTCCAGTCTTCCATTCAGTCTCACCTTTATAGAGTAGTTATTTGACTCTATCTCTGTCTTAATATTAGTAAGACAAAATGCCTCATCTTCAGTCTAAGACCTGTGGCTTCAGCCCCACCCAGAATCACCTGCATGAATGGCATTGCTCTGGAGTACGTCAAAACATATAAATACCTAGGAATTTGGTTGGCTTAATCCCCGTCATTCACTGCACATATAAATGAAATTCAAGCCAAAGCGAAAGCCAGACTATCATTTCAGTTCTGCAATAAAGTTTCTTTTACTGATACTACAAAATGCACCCTTGCTAAAATGACAGCACTGCCAATTTTGGATTGTGGCGGCATTATCTATAGAATGGCACCAAACACAGCCCTTAAAAAACTCAACATACTTTTTCATTTTGCCATCCATTTTGCTGCTAATGCACCATTTCACATTCATCACTGTGACCTGTATAAATCGGTTTGCTGGCCCTATCTTCACACTGGTTTCTCTTCATATACAAGACAATCTTGGGAAAGACACCTCTCTATCTGTCATTCCCCCCCCCACTCCACCGACCCTCACCCTACATCTACTACCTCTGGATTCAGGGGCCCCTCTTCACCACCAAGAACATCACTACCACTGACATCATTTCGGTGCAGATTTGGTTGAATCTAGTAAAGGGGGGCAAGTTTAACTGGCCAACCTTAAAAGCAAATAGGGTATTATTTGCTGAGATGTATTTGTGAACAAACCGAACTCAAACACATAGAGTAAAATCATAGCATCAGAGTGTAGCTGTGGCAACACTAACTGATTATTCTTTGCACTTTTACAAATTCAACTTCCCAATTAAATTCTAAATTTAAATTTTAAGCAATTTATTATCTTGCATCTCTGCTAAAACCGTTAAATCATGTTTAATAGCATTCTCATTCTCAAAAAACAATGTTAAAAAATGTTAAAATCTCCACCAGACATGATGTCAGAGGACAAGTCAGAGGACACTGCTTGCAGCAGCTTAAGTGAGGTTTGCATTGTTTTATTTTTCTAACTTCAAAATGTTTTTGTTGTTATAGATGTCCTTTACACAGTAGCAATACCAGTATCTTGCATAGACTGTGGCTGATGATGAACCAGGTGAGGCTATAGGCAGCCAGAGGGCCCAAAGCTCAGATTTTAAAATTAGCTTTATAGTTAGATTTTATGTTATAGTTTACCGTGAAGGCAATGTATTTATACATATTGTTGCTGTAAATTGCATTGGCCATCTGAGAATAAAAATCGTCCTAAAATTAAAATTTCAACCAAGGAGTTGAAGGTGGATCAGTCTGTTCGGAACTCCCAGGCCACTTTTTCTCCCCAGTCCTCCCCTGGTGGGCATTATGGGGTTGTAACCTTGGCATGAGGTTAGCATGGCCAGTCCTGCTGCACATTCTTGATAATCAAGCCATGCTTACATGTGTTGGACATGTGTTTTATTTTTCCTCCATAGATACGCCTTCAGTTCTGTTCACAGAGATGTTTCCACAGGGAATGGAAAAAAATCTCCAGTTCAGCTTTAAGAACTTGAGAGATGTTTGTCTTTTTCTACAGTGATTTTTTTTTCCCACCAAGGCTAAGACACTGAGGTCGACGCGTTTGGGTAAATGTGGAGAACATTTAGGACTGAATATGATAGAAACACACATGACAAATACACTTTTGAAAGATATGCAGTAAACTTGTAGGAATTTGTCATTTTAGCATCAATATAGAATAAAGATTTCTCAAACTGGTCTGAAAGCTGTTTCACTAGTTAGAACTGTTTCCTCAGTTTGTGTTTGGTGCATTACTGCATTGGATTGTGTGTGTATGTGGGATTGAATGTGTGTGTGTGTTTGCTGCAATGCTCCTCCTGAAGGGCAAACAGCAAGGCCCCGGTCAGCATGATGCAGGTCTCCTGGGAGGTCCTAGGGTTTTTAGATCGATTCTTTTCCTCCTGCATCTTACGAGCCTCACAGTTCCAACCCCTCCTTACCCAAGGCTTGACTTTGGGCTATTTATGGTATCCCTGTGGATTAACAAGACCCCAATCAATGAGCCAAAATTATTATCACAGTGCACCCTCTCTCTTCTCTTTTTGCATATCTGCTTGTGTCAGCTCCCTTTTTCTGGAAAGCATTTAATCATTGTTCCTTTTGTTAGGCTGAAAATATAAAAAGCAATACCAATTTCTACTACTGTAACAAAACCTTCCTACATATAGAAAGAAACACTATAAATAAGGTTTGTAATGCAGAGGTAAGATAATCCATAGTACATAAAATATCCCACATGTTGCTTAAATAGGTGCTTTGGTGTTTGTGGAGTTTGGTAATTTTATGGGTTCTATTTTTGTGTAACAGGAATATTGCTATTGTAGCAGACCCATTAGAGGTGTTAGTTGAAACTGTGACACCATAGGTACGGTTTAGTGTCATAAATAAAAGCTGAAACAGGCCCCTTAGGACCATAAAACACAAGTACTTGTACAAGGGGAACTTTATAGAAAAGGCACACCCACATAAAACTTCTCAGAATCAAATATACCTCTTTCATAGTTGTGAAGTGGCAAGAAGTGTGTATTAAACTGAACCTTTAAACAATCTGTTATACAATAAAAGTGTATATGGGAATTACTTTTGATTGCATTATTTATTTTGTGCTTATTTTTATATAATTGTGGTGATTTAATTTGCTGAAATCATCTTTAAGATGTTTACAGTTTTGTGGTTGATTTGTTTTTTTGTTCATTTGATGCCAGTCTTTATATAACAAATGTACACAGATTTATCATGTCTTGCTTATCAAGTAACAAAAAGTGAGTTGAAAATGTCTGACAAATAAATTTACACGCACCAATGCATACTTCTTGAAGTTGAAGGGATTGTTATGAGGTGTCTGTATATAGTAGCTAAGGTAGCTAAAGCAAGAACAGATATTATAAACTATGCACGAAATAAGGTAAACGCAGCTAAGGTAAGCTCCATTTATATTTTGACTTGACTTAACTTGTTACTGAGCAGGCTTGAGAGCACAGTTAGTACATAGCAGCTTTCATAAATAGCTCACGTTATGATCAGTTATGTCATCCAACAAAAAAACACCCATCTTTAAATTGGCCATGGTCTGTACCGTCAATGCAACACTGTAGCCTACGTTTACAGTACAGCTATTTTGTAAATCAGTGGTCCCTGTGGTTTGCTCCTGTCTCCTGCAAAACAATGGTCTGCAATGAACACAATAGTCTCGTCTTGTCCCCCATTTCCTTCAATAGCTATCCTGATTAACCAAGTGACAAACCTCGTCTCGGCTATTGTTAATGTATTAGTGTCTTGAATCCCTACGGAGAGCAATAATTAAGCTCAGAAAATCATCTAAAGATGGTTATCTTTTAGGCATCTACAACAGTGTTGTGTATATGAACTGCTGTAGATGCAGAAAACCAGCTGGATAAATAAGGGATAAAATGGTCCATGTTTGATGGCAATCATGATTGAATCAATTCTAATATCTGCGTTCCCATTCTTGTATCCATCCGCCGAAAAACTACTTCTTAAATGCAGTATTGCTGATCACATGACATTTAACATTATTTCTGTTTATTCATGAGGTTTGTTTCCTGCTCAGTATAAAGTAGCTGCAGAGTATTTTGGAATGAAAAAGTCATTTTACTTTCTATGTAAGACCATTCATGTGAAATTTAACTTGATTTCAGAATCCATTCGATATAAACATGTTAATCCTTTTATCATTAGTCTATAAATGTCTGTAATGACATAATAAGTACAAAAACACTTTTTAGACTGCTGTACAATTTTACATTGAAATGGCATGCAGTAAGTTAGGGTTGTATGATATTAGAAAATCCTGCAATGACAATAATAATGGTAAATACTGCGATAAATGCCTGTTTTCTTCTTTCCTGTCTTTCTGATCTGTCCTTCTTACTCTTGTATGACCTTTAGCATTTTTGGTGATGTCATTTGTGTCGAGTGTGAGCTTTTGCTGCCATGAGACCCTTTCCTACTGGCTAAATATTGCATTAGCATAAAAATACAACCTCAGAACTTGTAAAATATATTAACCAACAATTACTGCACTCCAAACAGTCTTTTGTGATATGACTGTTGTGCACACTGATATTGCGATGATGATATATTTGCAATATATTGCGCAGCCCCACAGTAGGTATATAAATACTTCCCTTTGTACTTGTTTGAAGTGCTGCTGCCAGCAGTGAAATTGAAAGTCTTCTTGACAATGATCCAAAAATGTTAGCACTCCTTGATTTCAGAAGTTCCTCCTCATTTAAAGCTCTGCAGGAATGGATTATGTTTTTTTGGGAAATACTTGCTTGTCTTATTATTGTAATTTAGTCTTAATTTAGAGTAAAACAGATTGCACATTGTAGGTTTTTATTGGTCATTAATCCATAAAAAAGGCTGGTCCACTTTTACGGATCAAGTAGGATATAATTCAGGGTTCTTGAAATCCAGGCCTCGAGGGCCGGTGTCCCTTCTAGATGGTCCCTGGTCCAACACACCTGAATAGAATGGCTGAATCACCTCCTCAGTGTTCAGTCAGGTCATCAGTAGTTCTCCTGCTGATGACCTGGTTATTTGACAACCTCAGAACTTGTAAAATATATTAACCAACAATTACTGCAAACAATTGTTTGAGCGGAGACATCTAAAAGTTGCAGGACACTTGCCCTTGAGGACTGGAATTTAAGACCCCTGGTATAATACCATAATTTGTTAACAGACAAATCTCAAGATGCCAGATTCCAACCCAATCAGCTGAAATCACAACTCGTGGTGGAAAATTTTCCAACCAATCTCTTTATCATCTAACTTTGGTGAGCCTGTGTGAATTGTAGCCTCAGTTTTGTGTTCTTCGCTGACAGGAGTCCCACTTGATGTGGTCTTCTGCTGTTGTAGCCCATCTGCTTCAAGGTTTCACATGTCATATGTTCAGAAATGGTTTTCTGCATTCTGTTGTTTTAACTGGTAGTTGTTTGAGCTGCTGTTGCCTTTCTCCAGTCTCGTACCAGTCTGCCTATTCATGCTTTATCCTCTGACTTCAATAAGGCATTTTATTTTGTACAACTGCTGCTCACTGGATTTATGTCTCCTTTGGACCATTCTTTGAAAACTGAAGACATGGTAAATCCAAGTAGATCTGCAGTTTCTGACTAGCCTGGTAAAAACCATCCCCTGATTCTACACTTTGCTTCGTCCAGAGGGTCTGACCTCTTGGCTACTGAGAAACAATTGCTTCCTGGAGGCGTGGACTCTGTTGAGGTTTGAAATTTTACCCAGTCACTAATGTTTCGCTGTGACGTATGTAATGCGCCAGTTCATCGCTATGAAGCTCAGCGGAAATTTCCTGCGCTATAAACAACCATCCTCCACTACGAGGAGAGAAGTGCCGGGCCAAACAAGATGGCTGCTGATGTTAATTCAATATTTGGAAGCGTGGCCAACACGGACTGAACGGCTTCGTTCACTTCCTCCGTGGCCATTGCTAAAACTACAGGCTGAGTACAATTATAAAACAGTGCAGAAAATCAACGTCATCGTTCACAACTTCTCCTGTTTGCTGAATGGCCTGGATGAAATTCTGCCAGGGGAATCCAAGTCAATGGGAGAAAGCCCATACTGAGCTATAAGCGAGATTTGAATTGAGTGGAATTGCACACGAAGACAATGGCCAGGCTAGTTTCTGACCAACCTATCACCAACAACCATGACACATTCAAAATCCCTTACATCCTCCTTGTTTTCCATTTGTTGCTTGGTTTTAACTTTAGTGAGTAATTTTCAACACGTCTAGATGCCTAAATGCATTGAATAGCTGCATTGTGATTGGCTGCTGGTTTCACTAGAGATGCTTAAATAGAATCCAAAAACACTGATGATTCTTACTCATTTAGGTTTTTAAATACAAAGATTAAAAAAAAATAAAAAATAAAAAAACCCCACAAAATAATCTGTATTATGCCAAGGAAGGAAAATTGAGTCATAAATTACTTCCTCTTTATAGCTTGGATGAAACACTACTTGTGTGCAGTTGCGGTTTTATTTTTATAAGAACAGTAGTATTAGGAGGATGCTGGTCATTTTGAACCCTCACCATCTGAGACATAAAACAGTTCTGGTTATTTATTTTCTGATAAAAGCCAGGGATGAAAAGGAACCACTTGTCACAGGATATTTTGTCCACACCAGGTCTTGACATGTTTACTTTAGGGTGAAATTCAGAGTCAGTTTCATTTATAAAATACACTTAAAAACTAATTCAAACCATCTCAGGCAGCTGATGATTTGAAGTAGTTTTCTGTCATCTGACACAGATCATCATATCAAAATCATCTTTAATACTAAATAATGTTTCAATAAACCTTTAATCTCGGTGTCAAATCTCAAATTAAGTTCTTTGACTTCAACATTATCTACCACAAGTCACTATTTATTTTTTGGTTTGATCAGGGGTCAGAAACTCTCGTTTCATAAGACTCGACTGGCCCAAACATGGATGAGAAAAAGTCTATTTTTTTCCTTCTTAGAGTTGAACAAAGTCAGTTGAGGAAGGTTTAAGGATCTAATGCAATTGTTTATTGGAGCAACTTCTGCTGGATGCTTTTTTCCAAGCCAGAACACAAGGAAGAACATCCAGGACAAACCCAGAACATTTTGGATAAATTATGTCTTTATAAAACACCTGAATCCTTCAGTAAGAGTTGTTTATTTGACAGAATGAACCACAGTTGTTTCCAATTGTAGTGCAGGTGCAGAAACAAGCACCAAATAAGCTTCTCCTGAAGTACGTAAAAAATGTGAAATTGTTTAAGTCTAATTAATACTAAATCCTCCAAGTTAGGGAGATGATGGTGATATTTTCTATGATTTTTAAACCAGTGAAGTTCATGCATGAACCACAAGTAAAGGCACAATGTTCAAAAGAAACAGTACTAGCTGATGAAGGCTTTAACAGTAAAGCTGCTGTGTTTTTAGTAGGATAAAAAAAAACCCCTGTTTATTTACGACTATAATGAGAGAATAGAGCTGTCTGACAGTAAGTTACAGCTGTGAAAACACAAAGCAGTTAAACTAAAAATAATGTTTCATGGTGGGCCTTTTGGTGCATGGCTGTGTCTCAAACCTGGGATAAAAATGTCTCTTCTGACATATTTATTCTGAGAACATGAATTTAAGCCTTTTGATTTAGAACATGCAGCACATGTTCTTGGTGCCAAGAGTTCCTCCTCATAAAATCATCAACCTCCAAGAAATCAGTGGGGTATGACTTCCCATCATCAGAGGATGGGTCAAGGGTCTTTGGTAACACAGTAACAACCCAACTTAAATGAACATCAACAAATACCTCATAGAACAAGAAAAAGGAGTGATATGATGGTGACATGGATGTTGTTTTTTAATTTCTTCTTGCAATTTCTGCACTAATATTCTGTTTTACCCACCCAAAAACAACAGCAGGATGCTGCTGCCATCAAATCTCTATGTTTTTGTACAGTTAATGACAAACCCTGGGAAAAATATGTTATAAAGCCTTACAATTTTTCAATTCATCCTTTATTGTGATAGCATAATTTAGAAAATCCAACCTTCATTAGAGTACTCATGTGGGCAAAAAAAACAAAATGACATGTTAGGAAATTGTTTTTAACAAAATTAAGAGTGACACAATTATTGGTGTGCCTGCGGTCAATACTTTGTACACCCCTTTGGAATCAGCACAGCTCTTGGTCTTCGCATTTTACAAGGTTGGAGCATACACAGAGAGGGGAATCTCTGACAAAGTCCTGGGTCCTTTCTTTTTCTCTTGTTTCTGCTGCTGAGAATTTCTATCTTTTATTAAGCCTCTGGACTGAGATAACTATGTAAGAAGGTTCATTTTGTGTCTTGGAACCATTTCTGTGTTGCTCTCCCCATATACTTTAAATCATTATCCTGCTGGCTCAGTAATTACCCATTGTATTTAATTACATAAAAAACAGACCCACAGCATCACAGATCCTCTTCCATGCTTAACAATGGGAATGAGATGCTTCTCCAGATATGTGTCCTCTGCTCCACACCAGACCTACCCGCACTGTTGCTGAAAAACTCAATCTTAGTCTCATGTCTGTAGGCACACAGTTCCAGGTAGAGCATTTAGGAAACTCAACACATTTCTGGACTGGAAAGG
Organism: Anableps anableps; assembly: GCA_014839685.1. Classification (NCBI taxonomy): domain Eukaryota; kingdom Metazoa; phylum Chordata; class Actinopteri; order Cyprinodontiformes; family Anablepidae; genus Anableps; species Anableps anableps. Next base: position 1,233,574 of record CM026065.1, read on the forward strand.
TTTTCTGCTGACATGCCTCCCAAAAACTGGCTATCATGTAGACAGAGTTTAACAGTTGTTATGATCATGACTCCTTGGTGTGTGTGGTGGCAAGATAAATATGGGTCCTCATTCAGTCTTTTGACCAGAAACCTGCCTCTGTGTCATGTTTACACCAGACTATTACAAGAATTGTTATGGTTACCATTCATTGTTCTACTTGTGATTTTTTTTTTTTTTTTTTTTTTTTTTTTTTTTTTTTTTTTTTTAAGAGCAATCCTTTTTAACATAGAACCCAACTGAACTCAGGTTAACTGTTCAATGTTAAATTTACAGTTTCAGCATGAGATTTTGCTACTATAATAAAAAGTACATTTATCTGTTAAGATAAGGCGATTGAGCATAGCATTAACCTGCATAATTACAGTTCATAAATACAGTTCATAACCCGTTGTTATGAACTGTTGATTAGTCCAAAATTCCTTCAGATAAAGCCCCGCTCCAAGGGAATATTTTCACATCCTGTATGAGAAATGAATTCTGTGAATTATAGCTTTGAATGGAAGCTTGTATGGCTTCCATTCAAAGCTATGTCAGAAGGCGATTGCAGGGAGGGGGAGCAGGTGGAGAGAATTAGGAAGAATGTTTTATAGGTCATTAATGAGAGAAGCTTTCCTGAAAAGGCCTACACATGACCTGATATCAGACCATTGTAAGACCACCGGGCTGGTGGCTTAGTGTGTGCATTTTTGTGTGGGTGTGTAAGTAGGCAGTACACCTGGAAGACTAAGCTGGTCTAAGCTCCAGCTGATGTGAAACACAGGTTTCTCAAACTGTGTAAGAAAGTTCAAAGTTAGACCATGTGCTGTTGCATGACAAGGTTTCTAAAAGTCAGCAAGTTGCTGGACCGAGGACTCAATCACCAAGACATCATTACAGTTATAGGCACTGGCGAAAAAGTGGAATCCCTTATTTTGAAATCAATCAGTTTTAGCTTGTAGCAAAAAAAATAAAAATAAAATCAGAAAACCATTTTATTAAGAGCTGAACATTCTGGGTTTGTAAAACAAACCTCAAACATACTGTTTTTTCAGACCTAGAAGAAAAGATATCAGATCATTCAATAGGCAAAAAGTTTCCAATCTCAAGTTTTTATATGCATCTGATGTGCCTATACTTATGTTAGTCAATTCTGATTTCTCTTTAAGAGCTGAAATATAACTGGTGCAGAGCGTGGGTGAGCTGTAGAGCAGACATAGCTGTTTGGGGTTTGGTTGAGATCTTGCTGCATGTCTTTCTTCTTCTCTCTCTGCCTGTTTTCTTAACCTTAACTGAAAGGTTGAGGTTAAAGGGTGCCAACATTTCTAAATCTAGCTTGATCAATGACAGACTGAAGTTAAAAGCTCAAAATCATCTGAAACACCTTGGCACAGTGATACTTGACACACTGGCATTTGAAAAGCAGCCAATGCAGCAGCACCATTTATTTTCCTCTGCACTGATTGGCTGTACCCCCAAGAGGAGAAATAAGGAGGGCTGTGGACGTTAGCTTCAGAGGTAGGGCTAAGCTTGTTTCCACTGCGCATATTAATCCATATAAAGGTATATTTGCTGTTTCAAGTGTTTGCGGATTTTAGCTATTCGTGGACAGCTGGGGTCCCAATCCCTGTGAATACCAAGGGTCCAATGTTTATGTTTGCTCTATTGATGACATCATGTAAAATATTAAATCCTATGTTCTGATCAGCTGCTCAGTACTTGAGTAGCCTTCTTACCAAATACTTTTTTACACTTAAGTAATGTTTTGGACAATGACTTTTTACTTTTAGTTGAGTAAAAGTAGTGAAATAGTGCTGCTCTTACCTGAGTACATTTTTTTAATAACTCTACCCACCTCTGCATGCAGCCCCGTATTATCAGTAAACATGAAAATTAGCTTGTTTTCCATTAGGCAGTCATGTTTATATATTTCATCCAAAATGAAATATAATAATATATAAACCCCCAAACCCCAGATGCCAGACCCCAGACTAATTTGAATAATTAGACCAGTGCAGATATGTTATTAGAAATGCAAATTACAGGCTAATTCCATAAAAACCTCTACTCCAGGAGTTGTGTGTGGGCTACTTTCTCTTATATGGGACAGTTTCTGTGTCCTACATCCCTGTGGACTGAGGCATATTGTATTACCCTAATAAAAGGAATTTAGACCTTCTCACAATAAGTGGTAGTAGGTCAATCTAGGTCAGATCGAATAAATCCAAGCTTGAACCACCTTAAGAATCTTAAGATGGTTTGGCCAGGCAGAGCTTAATCCATTCTCAGAAATTCACGTGTTGGCTATTACAATCAGGTTTGAAGTGAATCAGCTCTTTTTCAAAAACACTGCTGACTTTTAACTCAATGACTAAAGTTTGTTTACAATAGGCAGTAATAAAATAGCATTTTATTCAAGCACTTGGAAATCATCAGCTGTTCCTTGAAGATTTCTGCCTTTTTTAAAAACTAAAACAGTAAAATTATCTAAAGCCAAGTCTACACGTAACTGGATATCTGGGAAAAAGGAACACATTTTTACACATTTTGGCCTTTTATCCACACAAAAATGTTGTTTAATTTCACTAAAAACAATTATCTATAAAAACTCTGACCAAAGAAAACTACATTTTTGTGTTTGTGTGTGTACATGTGAAAACGGAGATTTAGGGTCCCGAGCACATTACAGTCTGTGACAAATAATGCACCAGTATATCCACATACTTGCTTTGACATTATTCCCAATCGACATTGTCTTGCGTTTTATTAATTTTCTATTCTAATACGCCTTAGAGGGGATTCTGGGCGCACCATCCGGTGTCTTGGGGGTTGCACCACCAACACTGTTTATAGTGGGGATGGTGTGCTGTTGACCTCAACTCGAGACATTGTGGGTTGGTGGGCGGAGTACTTCGAAGACCTCCTCAATCCCACCAGCACGTCTTCCACTGAGGAAGCGAGGTCTCTCTGGTGCTGAGGTCACTGAGGTGGTTAAAAGCTCCTCGGTGGCAAGGCCCCAGACAAGAACAGGCTGCACCAGAGAGGTTTAGCTGTTGTCTCCCCTGTGCATTAACAATCTATATATAATTGTAATGTGTTAATTCACAACACTGTATGTATTTTTAAACAGATTAAATCCCATTTTATTTGAAATAGTTAGTCTCTGTCATGCCCATAGCCTACAACCCATCTTTCAAACCATCTATTCTGGATAATTACTTTAAACGTTGGAGACAAGTGGGACTTTCTAAGATAAGCGACTTATAACAGGAGGCTGTTTTTGCCTCTTTCAAGCAGTTACAAGAGATGTATAAGCTTCCAGGAGGAGACTTTTTTTAGATACCTGCAGATAAGAGATTATTTTAGAAGACATGCACAGGGCTTAGAAAATATCAACAGCTCCAGTCTTGATAAATGCCTTAAAGTTTCACCTTGCAGTGAGAAATTTTCTCGTATCTATGAGAGTTTGATGTCAATTAATCCTGTGAACTCATCTTTTATCAAATCTACATGGGAAGAGGAATTGGGTATCATAATAACTGATGCTAAATGGGAAGAAGACTTAGAGAATATCCAATTGATTCAATTTAAAGCTTTACACCACTGACATTTTTCTAGAGATAGGTTACATAGAATCTACCCTGAGGTCTCTCCCATCTGCGGGAAATGCTCTCTAGCTGAAGATGCACAGTTTTGTTTTCTGTATTAAAGTTCAAAGGTACTGGGCAGATATCTTCAGTCTAATATCTCAAATTCTTCACATACAGCTGAAACCTGACACTTTAGCAATTATTTTGGGCATTTCTGATGACTTTGTGGGATTAAACAATGCAAAGACATATTTTGTATCCTATTGTATTATTATCGCAAACAAACTTCTCCTAAATTACTGGAAATTCAGTTGACTTTTAACAAGGTTCGAATGCCAGCCAGCGTCTCACTGTGTAGAGTTTGTTTGTTCTCCCTGTGTATGCATGGGTCATCTGGGTTATCTGGGTACTCCAACTTTCTCTCAAAAAAAGAACTGTTAACATGTTAGGTTAACGGTTCTCCCTATGTTGCCTTCTGGAGATCTGCTGATCTGTTTGTTGCCTGTGATATACTGGTGACCTGTACAGGCGCACCCAGTTCTAATCCCGTTACCACCAGAAATCAGCAACATCTCTCTGTGATCCTGCAAGGACAAGTGGTCTGAGAAAATAGCTTGATGAAGTGTCTTAATAATAATATGATTTCCAAAAAAAAAATAAACATGAGGACAAATATGCTAATAGCAGCAACTGAAATGATATCATAGTTCTGAAATAGTCCTTTTGAGATTTTCAAATGAGCTTCTTTTGGCTCTAGATTTAGGAAACTGCTGTTTTGGTTCGTCTGCCTTTGCTGCTGTATATTGTTGGATACTTTAGTCACTACTTGAACTAAATTCAAATGTCAGTGGAACTGCTCTGGAGAGGTTAAGGTTGTATTTATTTGGCAGAAGTTTCATAGTCCACATTGGTTAAATATGTGTCAGTCTTAGTAATGCTTACATGAGAAGTTCCACAGGCACCACCATTCTTGGTCAGCTGCTGTTTTCATAATAGATATTGCCTTTGAGTTCCACCTTTAGAAGATATGAAATCATTTTCCATTGCATTACTGATTATATCAGACTCAATTCAAAAACCAGTGACTCTTTAAAACATTTATTACAATGGCCTTAACAATATGAATTTGTGGGTGAATTTAAAGCACTCTGTGTGTCCCTGTGATGGACTGACAGCCAACCATGCACGCAATCACACCTAAGGCCAATTTAGAGAGACCATTTAACTTAACAGTCATGTTTTTGGACTGCTGGAGGAAGCCAAAGTACCCAGAGAGAACACACACAGACAGGGAGAACATGGAAACTCTATGCAGAAAGACCCCAGGCCAAAATTCAAACCCAGGACCTTCTTGCAGTAAGGCAACAGTGCTACCACTGTGCAAACCATGGCGCAGTGTTGTGGTGCAAATTTTTATGCTTTTTAAAGTGCTCCATTAGAAGAATTAATATTGACATTTGAAGATAAGCAGAGGTAGATATTTAGTATTTTCTTCTTCTTACTTTCAGCTGTGTTTTGGGGTGACATTGCCCTAGATGAGGAGGACCTGCAGATGTTCCACATCGACAGAACGATAGACCTCAAACAGCACACACATATGCGTTCACAATCCCGACAGGGACACACTTCAGGTGAGTGTATTCTGCAGAACTGACTCACACTCTTTAATTGTCATGTAATTATATTTGTTCAGCAGCTGTCATATAGAAATGTAAAAGTAGACAAATGGGGGGCGCTGCGGTAGTGCAAGGATAGATTGCGCGACCCATGTACAGAGGCCTCAGTCCTCCACACGGCCATCACAGGTTCGAGTCCTGACCTGTTGACAAATGTCTTCCCCCTCTCTCCCAACCCTGTCAATCTACTGTCAAATAAAAGCCACTAGAGCCACAAAAATGCTTAAAAAAGTAGACAAATATCAGATTATGTCATGCTTGCATGACTGTTTTTGATTTTTCTTGCATGTTTTCTGAATCAGGAGGCCTTGGAGAACATGAAGATGTGAAGAGAGGATCATTATACCTTTTGCTGGAGAGAATACGCAGATTTGGTTTTGGTAAGCAATCTGAAATTCACCTTTGTATTGATTTTTATTGTAAAGAGGGATACATTTTTAGTTCTCTTTTGTGCCTTTAACAAGTTAGTCTATGTTATTTTAAAACAGTTTCAACTCAACAGTTAAAGGAAATGATCAGACTTTTAAGAATGTACTTGAGCATCAAATTGAATTGGTGGTAATTAATTCATTGAAATTAAAGCATTAATGTCCCAGCCCTGATTTATAATCATATGAAACCAAGCAGACCAAATAAATAAATAAGGCGACTGTGACTTGACTGTGGAAATTATGTCCACTCTGTGATTTAATTACAGAAAAAGAATGAATGGGTGGGTTTGAGGCCTGCATATTGTTGGACCTCTTGGAGTTTTATTTTGAAAATTCTAAGACTATTGCACATTCTGGCCTTGGCTTGAAGCTGCTCAGATGTGCTGGAAGCCGTCTTACATGTTTTTCACTTTAGAATGATAAATCTCCAACTATCATAACCTAGATGTTGATGGGCAGCAACATCTGCTCTTCTAACGCCATAAGTAATGTCTGTCCCTGCACGCATATGACAGAGGTGGTCACTGGTGATCATCAGAACCTGTCTGTAATTTCCATTTTAAATTCTATGAAAGCAACAAGGATATGCCTATTTTTTCACATCCAGCTTTGTTTCATCTTTATGTGGAATCTGTTATGTGTTTTTGTACAGTTGAAATTGTATTTAAAACATTTAAGGATATGGTAAAAACATGCTAATTTTTTATCATGTCCTGATATGTAAAAACTCTAGAACTGCAATTTATTGTTGTTTCTCCATACCTCTTTTTTATTTTATGACTTTTCTCACTTATGTCTATATTAGACTACATACCGAAGAATGAAAGCAAGGGAGCTGCCAGTTCAAAAAGCCAAACCTGGAAAGGTGGGAATCCTAGCGAGGCTGCAAAGAGCCGTATTCCTCGAGCAGCCACATCGCGAGCTGAAAGAATCTGGCCCGGGGGAGTCATCCCCTACGTCATCGGAGGAAACTTCACTGGTAACAACTTCGCTCCCCTGCCGTCCCTCACCGCTCAGCCGTATAAATACACACTAATTGTGTAAAGGTAGCATGTAAAATGTGTGTGTTTCAGGTAGTCAGAGGGCCATGTTCAAGCAGGCCATGCGTCACTGGGAGAAACAGACGTGTGTAACTTTCATTGAAAAGACAGATGAGGAAAGCTACATCGTCTTCACCTACAGACCCTGCGGGTAAGAGTGGAAGAGTTCTTTGTCTGTCTTGGATTGTGTGTATGTGTGTGTGTACCTACGGTTCACTAGTGACCTTGTCACAGTGAGAGACGATATGGTCACTCAACAATGGCTTTGCTTTCCTTCCTGTCCTGCTCCTGTTTCCCTATCCTACCAATCACTGGGCTCAGTTTTAAGTGTTTGTATGTTCGGGCAGTTCTTTTGTTCCGACTCGGCAGAAGTACATTGTTCTGTCGAGTGGCAGCACGGTGGGGTCAGAGTGTGTTTGTACAGCAGTGACACTTCACTCACTGGATGTTGCAAGTCGTGAGGCTTTCCAGTGACTGAGAATATTAGGGTTTATACAGGGGTGAAAGTCAGCCGGTCCGGTCCGGTACTGCGTACCACTGCAAGATTCTGCGCCGGTACGCAGTACCTGAGAGAGCAGCTGCTATAAAGCCGTCATTCAGAACCACTTTGAGTCCGAATAGATCTCCGAGCAATAGGCAGTGTAAAATACAACTTAATCTGTTTATAAATAGCTTTTTTTCCTCATTCCGAATTGTTTCTGAACTGCCCAGCTGTGCTGGACCAGCCTTGCTTCTGTCCCCTCTGCTCGGAGCTTGAGGCTTTGTCAGCGGCGCTCGTCAAAATATCCAAATTAAAAGCAAACGAAGAGTAACTAGTTGTATTTCATGTTATTTTACTCAATTACAACGACACAACGACACACTACTTATGAGCTTATGACCGGAGATTTCACTATCATTACACGAGAGCGCATGGCACACGCGTCTACTTCAAAACACAGTGGTTGCTGAGGGGATTGGCGCGTTTGGGTTCATGGACTGGAACATTTCACACAGGTGGTCCACAGACGTTTAACGTCGCTTGTATTGAGACAGGATGAAAAATAAATCGCTTACCGTCTACAGACCTTTAAATAACAACCGAGAAAACACCCCGGAACAGTGCATTTTTAATTTAAACAAAATCAAAACATGATAACAATGCAGAGAGCAATACCTAATTTGCTGCAAAGAAAAGACAGGGATACCGAAGAGGAAAAGTTACCCCAGACGCTACAATACATCAGAATTTTTTTTATATCAATATTTCATACATGCCAGCAGAGGTGGAAAGAGTACAACAATAATGCAGCCCACTCAAGTAAAAGTACAGCTTTTTTGATAAAAACTTGTATTAAAACATAAGTAAAGTTACTAATATTAAAAGTAAAATGTGCCTAATTAAAATTTTACTTTAAGTACGGTATTTTGTTACTTTTTTATGAGCAGAAGAAAGTTACCCTAATCACAAAGGAAATTAGAATATATTGGTCTCAAACTGTTTTTAATTAAATGAGCACCTTTATAAATTAAAATGCAACACAAAATAAATCATGTTAGCCTATGACATCATGAATATTTAGGAGGTAATATGTGTCATTTTTAATGGGACATAAATTCCCAGTATCTTCTGTCAGCAGCTGTCTTTAGGGTTCTCTCCAACTGATCCTCTCCCCATTTCAGCACCCTTCTCTGTCACACCAAACCCCCTGCATCCTTCGCTACATCTATGAAGCTTCTCTGTGGTTCTCCTCTTCCTCAGAACCTGGCAGTTCTGATCTTCATCCCATCCTTTGTCCAATATGTCCTCTGTCCCTCCTGTCTAAGAGTTTTAAATAACTGACTCCAAACTAAGCACCTGATCCTGTTTTCAGCTTTATCCAATATAATATAATCAGAAGTACCAGATAAAACTGATATTATTTACACTGTTGCTCAAATATAATTCAGAATGTTTACATGGACAAAGTGTTGAACATAAACCAAACTAAGATAATCTGTATGATAAATCTGTTGGCTTACTCTTACTTACAGTTAAACTAGTCCCTTAAGTATAGCCATGGGTTTTCTTTTCACTGGAGGGGTTTTTCCAGCTCCTCTGTCTTCCAGTTGATGCAGCACCTTGAGATCTGATTATTAACCCAGTAGAATGCTGTTTTTCTGTTTTATTTTTATTTTTACTCATTAACGGATTTAAGTTCAAAACAATTTCAAGTAAAAGCTCAGGTTTTGTAAAAAACTTAAAAAAGTACAAAGTAGAGACAAATTGTAACAAATTACAGCAATGCGAGTAAATGTTACTTTCCACCCCTTGCATGCCAGTACCTTAACAAACAAAATATGTATTTTTTCCACGTTGTCAAGTGCTTGTACTTTCCATGATATCCATGCAGGTTGCCTTCAGTACAGTAAAATATTAATATCTTTTTTATTTGTTTGGGTTTAGACGTTGTTTTTAGACAGACAAAGAGAGAGAGAGAGAGAGAGAGAGAACTACAATGAGCCAATGACAGTTTTTGTCATAGTACCGGCAAGAATTTAAAACAACTTTCACCCCTCGGTTTATAGCATCAAGAAAATGGTGTTCAGACAGTTTAAAAGTAGGACATCCAGCTCTATGCTGTATGATTATGAAGTATTCATGTTTGTGCCAAAGCATAATCATAATTCTGATTAAGTTTTAATTATGATTTGGATTTATAGTGCCTTGAAGAAAATAAAGATTTTCACATTTTGTCAGGTTTATTTGGCTTTTATCTGGTGGACCAACACAAAGTAGCACATACTTGTGAATCAAAACAAAAAGGATAAATGGTTTTAAAAATGTTTTATGACTAATAATCTAAAAAGTGTGATGTTATTCAACATCCTTTATCCTGAGACCCCTAAATAAAATCCAGCTGCACCAGCTGGATTTAGGTAACACTTCATTAGTAAGTAGTCCGTAAATAAATTTTTCGTGAGATACAACTGCTTTGTGAAGATCTCTGAGGTTTAATTTTTCAGGAGACAACTGTAAACAAACCAAAGAACTCACCAGACAGGTCAGGGATGAAGTTCACAGCAGGGTTAGGTTTTAAAACAACGTGGTAGGCCTTTTCCATCTCAAAGAGCACTGTCCATGCAGTCATCCAAACATGAGGAGTATGTTAGCAAACTGCAAACCTACCAGGACACCCACCTGAACTGAGAAATAGCACAAGCAGACGTCCATGGTAACTCTGGAGGAGCTGGGAGAACCTGTTGACATGACAACGATTAGTTGTGCTCTCATATAATGTGTCCTTTTCCAAAGAAACCCATTTACAAAGGAAAGGCACTAGTCCCATTTGTAGTCTACCAAAAGCCACATCGTTGGACACAGCAAACATGTGGAAGAAGGTGCTATTCTCCCACAGCGTCCCTCTGGTGAAACATGGTGGTGGCAGTATCAAGCTCTGGAGATGCCTTTCTTCAGCAGGACCAGTAAGCTGTTCAGACGAGACGGAAAGATGACTGGAGCTAAATACAGAGCAATCCTGGAAGAAAACCTGTTAGAGGCTGCAGAAGACCAGAGACTGGTCTGAGCGTGTGCATGCATTGTTGTTTGTCCTGTGTGTCTCTGTGTTGGCCTGTGACTGACTGGAGGCCTGTCCAACATGTACCGTCTTTTGCCCAGTGACCCCTGGAGACAGGCACTGAGTATTATTTTCTTTCATTTTCACAGTTATTCATTGCTTTGTGGTTGCAACGTTAAAAAAAAAGTGAAAAGTTTAAGGAGTATCAGCTAATAATGGCTGTACCTGCATAATATAATGAAGATAATTATTTATTAGGATCCAGTATGTCTATGCTTCCCACTCCATGCCCCATACTGATATTTAGCTCCTCTGTTGAATATATTGTTCATACTTGTGTTGCAACGACCTCTTCCCTGGCTCCTGATCCTCACCATGCAATCAGCTCACTGGATAACTCTAATCAGATTTGTCGGCCTGGCACCGATGACCGTAATAATCAGAAAACAATCATTAATATTTGTGTCTCTGTTCAGTCTCACAAGTCACAACAGCAGCATTATGGTATTAATATGATTGAATATGAGCTCTTCCCTTCTCCTGTAATGTGTGTGTTTGTGAGTTCATTGTTAACTGCATCACTATGGCTGTATTTTTTCCCTCTCACTGCTAAATCTGTGTTAAATGTCCCCCTACTGTGGACTTCATACTGATCCATTTCAGGTGTTGCTCCTATGTGGGTCGCCGTGGCAACGGACCCCAGGCCATCTCCATAGGGAAGAACTGTGACAAGTTTGGCATTGTGGTGCACGAGCTGGGCCACGTCATCGGCTTCTGGCATGAACACACACGGCCCGACCGTGACGATCATGTGACCATAATCCGGGATAACATCCAGCCGGGTGAGACTCATTACCACAGAGACACTAAAGTCTCAGGATCACTCAGGTTGTCTCCTATTTATAGACAATGGCAGCGGTCACAGAAGGTATACATGGCTTTTCTGAATTCTCTCTCATGTCTGGGTTCCAGTAGGAAGTGTGAATGGATCTTTTAATGACTGTGAAGAGACGGCTGTCACATTTCCACAAACACACCTCTCTGCGCTGTCACCCAGGTAGACAGCATGAAATTACTGGGCAACAGCATCGCCACTTCCTTCAACCCCCCACCCTCAGCTCCTGTTCTGTGCACCTCACCTACACTGCAAAACACTAAAGGAGTGTCTTTACAGAGTTAATTCATTTGACTTCTGTTTATCAACCTCTGTAAGACAATCATGTTGGCAATCATATGATTTGGATTCTGTATTCAAAACAGCAACAGCACAATTTAAACAATTGAGCAGAGCTGTTTTAGGGGGTAGATCTGCCCCTGCGTCGAGGTTTTGAATTAGAAGGACATGAAAGCTCAGGTTTTCTCACATGTAGCTCTCACAAATACCTTTGCGAATTATCTGCCAGTTCAAGTTATCTGCTATGTGAAGACACATCACTGGTTCATCTCTTGAGTTTAGAAGCATTTTTATGTCAACTTGTCCCGACCTAAGCACAGAGATGCTTAAAGATTACACAGAAAAATTACACAGTGATCCAAAGATGGTGACTTTCATATTCTTGAGCTAAGTTGTGCATTGTATCAAGAAAACCACATTAAAACATCTTCCTTAAGCTGGATTTCTATTGGTTGTTTGTTGTGTTAAAAATGTTTTTTAACACTTAAAATTTTTTACAAAAATGATTTTGTAAAATATCATTGATTTTCTAATATTTGACTATCAAATATTTGCCAGCTCTGTTTTGTATAAATGAATCTTTGTGTGTTCAGGTCAGGAATATAATTTCCTCAAGATGGAGCCTGGGGAGGTGAACTCTCTCGGAGAAGCGTATGACTTTGACAGCATCATGCACTACGCCAGGAACACCTTCTCACGGTAACAGCGCCAACGTCTTCACAGCTCCATGGATTGTTCTTACAACATTTTGATGTGCTGAGAACCACTTGTCTCAGCAGTAAAGTCTGATGATGTGATGCTGATGATTTTTTAAGTATTTCACTGTGTTGAAGCTTTATTTCTTTCATTTCAAACTGTTGATCAGATCCTTCGCAGAGTAAGGAAAGTGTTTGCAGTAACTCAGGTGTTTGACTGGCCTGTTTATGTCCAAACCTTCACCTATGGTGACCAAATATGGATCACGTGTGAAAGAATCCTCTGTTAGGTGGCCGGGCTCAGTCTTACAGACAGGGTGAAAGGTCAGTCATCCAGGGGCAGCTCGAAGTAGAACCGCTGGGAGGTACCCTGGATGCCTCCCTTTGGAGGTTTTCTGAATATGTCTCCCTGGGAAATGACCCCAGAGCAGAAGAACAACCCCTCAGATGGATGATGAATTCACTTTTTAGCTGAGAATGCCTTCAGATCCTGCAGAATGAGTCAGAGAGTGTCACTGGTAGAAGGATATCTGGGTTCCCTCCCTGGACCTGCTACCCCCACAGCCTGATCTCACATAAGCATGAGACAACAGATGGATATTTTGTTATTGCTTGGCATCATCATTAATTAGGCGTCTTTTTCAAAGTTTTAATCTAATAGGGTTTGGATGGTTTTACAAAGAGACAATACAGCCTCCTGTATTTCTACAGCTTCTATTTGAATTTTATTTTTTTTTCTGGCCTAATTCTGCTCCTGAACAGATCCTTGGGGAAAATCTCCAGCCATCAGTTTGTAAGCTTAAGCTCAGCTATACAAGAGTTATGCAGCAGACAACTGATCCAAAGCATGGCAGCAAGTCCATCTCTGAATGGCTTAAAGAAAATGGTCATTGGAGTGGCCTACTCAAAGTTCAGGCTTAAATCCAAATGAGAAACTGTGGCATGACTTTAAAAAAGGATCATTTGTACTTGAAAATCCCTCCACCGTGGAGTTCAACACTCATTGCCAGTTGTTGCAAAAGCCTGATGGCAGTTTTGCCGCCCAGAGTGGCACAAGCAGTTATTAGACTTTATATTTTCCAATCAGAACAGGTTGGTTTGGATCGTTTTTTTCCCTTTATGAATGAATGAACATGAATCATTTGAAAACTGCATTTTGCATTCACTCTGCTTATCTTTGTCTGATATTAAAGGTGTGACAACAAAACCAAAAACAGAAGAAATCTGTAAGAGAGGGCAGTACTTCATTGCACAAGATCACCCTTTTTATTTTTTGGAAAGGACTGGAAGAAAAATTATGATCTATTTGCAGTCATGATTGGGACCAACAAAACAAAAATGAAACATGCAGAATCTCAAGGTCTGGTTCAAAGAAAAGTTGTGAGGTTGAATAAATGTCTCCCAGTCTCACAATTCATCATCTTTAGTTGTCATACTAAAAACAAAAATAGACTGACTCCTAATTTATGCCCCATAATTTATTTGATTTGAATTAGTCATGAAATTGGCACAAAAAGACGAAAACAGTCATATTCAATACATTTGAATAATATTGAAAAGTTTATTATTTAGGTAGCTCCATCACTTAGTGAAACACATTAGATTAATTCCACACAGACAGATGCTTTCAGTCCATTATTTCTGTTAATTATGATGACTTTCTCCTACCAGCTAATGAAAATTTGACATTTAAGATTAGAATATTACATTAGACCAGTAAAAACACTAATTATAATACAGAAATGTGGACTTAATGAAAAGTATGTTTAATACCTCTGTCATGATTTTGGTGATGATTGTACAAAAGATGCAGACCAGTTGGAGGTGAAAAGTTGGTGAGGAAACTTTTAATAATAATGGTAAAAGAACAACTCATGAAAACAGAAGACGCCACAGAGAGCCAGGGTACGAGAGCAGCAGAACATTAGAGACCGGGAGCCCTGGAGAAAACTGAAGAATCCAGCAGGGAGAGAATGACAGAGAGGAGCTTATATACTGGGAGCTTGATAGGTAGTGGCTGATGGGGAGCAGGCTGCAGCTGAGAGAGGAGACCAGGCAGTCTGAGGGAGAGAGCGTAATGGCACAGGAGCAGTAAAACTAACAGGGAGCAGGAAAAACATAAATTTAACAGTAAAAAAGAATAACTAAATACAAGGAATGAACAACCACTGTAGCTCTAACCTGATCCTGATCAAAAGTGAAGACAGAAACTAAGGCTGAGCACAAATAAACCAGAAAGTAAAAAAAGCAAACACTGAAAAAAAACCTGAAGAACCCGGGATTCTGGCAACCTGCTGAAAGGTTGTTATTTTCAAAAAGTGCTTTAGATCTAACAATTTGGCCTCATTGGAACACACACTCTAATTTATTGAGTATGACTAAATACAAGTTTATTTTTGTGTTTTATTATTTTCTGACTTGGGCTTATAAGGACATTCGCTCCAGAAGAAATCAGAACAACTCAGATGATGTTGTAAGATGTGATATGAAGGGCTTTCAGCATTACAAGATCAATCTTAGTTATTTAATTATTGGTGGACATTTTAGTTTCTTTTAGTTATGGGCCACTATGAGATTCTAATGATATGATAACTTGGGTTGAAATATCTGGGTTTTACAGTGTTATAGCCTTTACATAAAACTATTTACCAAATATATATAACATGATTAGTTTCTTTCATTCAAAAGAAAAAAAGTCTACAGCTGAGTAAATACAAAAAAGCAGTTCTTAAATAATGATTTCCTTTATTAAGGGAATAGAATGTATCCAAGCCAAACTGGCCAGATGTGAAAATAAAATGACCCTCCAGGTTAAATTTGATGAGCCAGGTTTTTTTTTTATTAAAAAAAGCTGAGTTGAATTTTACTAGCAACACCCAGACCTGACTCCTGCCAGACCTGCAGAATGAAGAAATGACCTGAAGACCCAGTCTGACAACATGAAGGCTAAAAGATCTCAAAAAGCCACACATCATGCCCTGATCTAAAAAAAAACCCAGCGGATGTGGAAAAAACGTCACAAAATAAGACATAAGAAGTCTGGAAGGTAGTCATAGTTTTTGTTTTTTTCACAGCACTCTGCCTTAATAAGAGAGATGGCTCTTATTTAGTTCTCACACCATGAGTGATGTTTGCTATCTACATTCAAATCATATCTCAAAATTAAAGCTCTTCAGAACAGCTTTTAATGTATGATTAATGTCCTGTTTATGCATCATGTGTTTTTAATGTCCATTGCTATGTATCCAAGTGTTTATTTCCTTTTATGATTTAGTTGGATGTTCTTCAGTGTTCTGTTTGTAATTTTTTGCTTGATTCTTGTAAAGTCTCTTTGAGTTTTTAGAAAAGCGCTATACAAATAACATGTATTATTATTATTATTATTATTATTATTATTATTATTATTATTATTATTTTTATTATTATTATTATTATTTTTTCATGAGAGAAACGATTTTCTACCTGCTGGATTTCTCTTTGTTGTTAGAAACATGGAGGTGGAGGAGTCTTCTTTCTGCCATCTGACCAGCAGTGCGCAGCAACAGTTTGGTTGGGGCAGCTCTGTTCTTTTCTCCATTTAGCCACTCACTCTGGCACTTTCTCTTTCTCTTAAAAGGGAAACACACACATTTTACTGCATGACGTAAAACGTGTGTGTATTAATTTAAACTCTAACTTTTTAAAACCCTGATACCAATAACCAGGCCATGCTAACATCTGAGCCCAGAATCACTCCTACCCCTGGCAGATTTGGTTTGATAGTAATCTTTTATTTTACCATCATATTACTTTTAACAGGAAGTAATATTAAGATTTTGTTGTGGCTCAACCAGAGCCTGTACTTGAATCTGACAGAGACAGAGAATCTGTCGAGGAACCTAAAGACTACGGTGCTGGTAAAGAGGTCTTCCAATCTCAAACACTTGGAGCTTGTCTTCAAACACGAGTCATCAAAATGTCAGTGGAAACATTCAAAAGGCTGCTCAGTAATTATAAGACAAGTTTGATTGCTCTAATGACAGAAAATATATATTTTAAATAATATATATTTCTTAGTTTTTTCAAAATGATACATACAAAGATCGTATATGTTGAATCGATAACAATATTTTTTAACATTACAGAACAAAGAAAAAACATTCAATAAAACAAAAACTAACAAACATGTCAGGGCAGTTATCTACATAGCTAGTCACACTACTCACATTTCCATTTATACTTTATGATGGTGCTGTCTGCCTAAAAATGCATGGGTGGCATAGTAAGAAACCGGCTGTGCGCTTGGATCAACCGCATACTGTTTGAGCTGGTCCACAAACTGCTGCCATATATTACGGAACTTATTAGTGAAGCCCAAAGTATCATATGAAATATCGCTGTAGGTTCAGTTAGCCACATTTTAAATTGAGGCACTCTGTCAGATTTCCACAATTTTAAAATGACTTTCTTGGCTATTACCATTCTGTACACCACAGTTGTTTCCAAAGGAATGTTACAGGTCATAGGTGAAAGAGAATGTCCAAATAACGCATTCTGTGAGAAAAGATTTTTTTATTGATGACTTAAAAAAGGTATAAAAATGCCACATTTTAATAAAATGTGAATGAAATCCTTAAAATCCTTTTTTTCCAAAGCCATATTGTTTTATTATCTTCTGAGAGATGTCTGTCTCATTTCCTATTAGAATTAAATGTGTTGGTGAATAACATTTTGGAATCTAAATCTGCCAGTGGTATGAATAATTTTGGGCTGTACATATTCGCTCTAAATGCAGTGTCATGTAAACCTCACCTGTCAAAGTTACACTCAGACTTTAAAGAACTAAGCACTGGTGTGTTGATCTGGATTCCAGGAAAGGTTTCTGTTTCCTGAAATTATTATTTTTGACCAGAATAAGGTGTCTTATGCTGTCCTGATTGAACATTTATTTTCTGTGATGGAAAATCTCATGTTTGCTCTCTTCCCTGCAGTGGGATGTTCCTCGACACCATCCTTCCATCCAGGGATGAGAACGGAGTCCGGCCGGCTATCGGCCAGCGAACCAGGCTCAGCAAAGGAGACATCGCACAAGCGAGGAAGCTGTACAGATGTCCAGGTACTGATTCATTTACTGTCATGTTTATGTGTGTTTGGGTTTATGAATATGTGTTTGTCTATTAAGCTAGGAACCAAAAGATGATGTCGCTTATTAATCTGTTGCACCTTTAACACAAAATCCCCCCGTCTCTGAGGCACAGAGGTGAAACTTTCTAATCTGTTTTTCCACATGATCTTTTCTCCATAGCTTTCAGCTTCTTCACACATCTCCAACACACACACACACACACACACACACACACACACACACACACACACACACACACACACACACACACACACATCTCCAACATACACACACAGGCTTATTCATACATTCAGTCCTTGTGCACACCCGTGCAGTTCTGGCATCATCCTGGTCCCCGGTGAGGAGTTTTGACGTGATCTGGAGCTGCTCACTGAGCTGTGGTGTGATACTGTAAAAGCTTATGATTGTAAATGATACACACACACCCATCTTATAAACAATGATGCAGTATGAGATGAGCAGTAAAGATAAGCCACAGCTTCATTGCGTTTTGTGCATAAACTGGAACTTATTTGGTCTATTTCTGTTCTGCTTGAATATCAGTGGATAATAATATTTGTTCCTTTCATTATGCCGCCCATAAATAGCAAGTACAAACAAGTGTGTTTCAGTGGAAGCTATAATCCTCCAGTGCTAAATGGAAACAGATACAACTTGAACCTCATAGGGTCATATTAGGGCGCTACCATATTCACTGACAGATGAACAGAGCCCCGGGGCATTCTGGGGGAAAAGACAGCATGCATGATGGGACAAGAGGGGCATGTTTGGCTAGCTTCCTTTTGACAGACAGCAACATCGTTACGCTCAGAATAAAAATGAACAATGGTCAGGTCATTTTCCCCGAATGCCCGACTCAGCTGTTTTACATTTGTCAGACGTCCTTAGAGTGACAGATTACAAGCTGCATATATGTGTTCGCATCCAGTAGATTACTGCTGTGCAAAGGAATCCAGAATTCAGCTGAATTTTGATGGGGAACACGAAGATTAAACATGCACAACGCAGCCACTAACACGCAGCTTCCTCTGTGTGTTGCAGCTTGTGGAGAAACCCTCCAAGAGTCAACGGGTAACTTCTCCTCGCCTGGCTACCCCAATGGATACCCCTCATACACTCACTGTGTCTGGAGAATATCTGTTACTCCTGGAGAAAAGGTGCACCTGCACACACATTAAAACACACACTAATAAAGAATAAGCGTGTGACGACAGATTGATCAGGTTCTTTCTCTGCTGTCCTCAATGCCAACATCTAGAGTAACCGTGGTACCTTTCACATGGACTAAATGCAGCACGTTTGTTTTTGCTGTACCTTTTGGTCCTCCAGATTGTTCTCAACTTTACCACTATGGACCTGTATAAAAGCAGTCTGTGCTGGTATGATTACATTGAGGTCCGGGATGGATACTGGAGAAAAGCTCCGCTGCTCGGTAAGATCAAGACACTGTGAGACAGAAAGGAACCAGGCTGTTCCTGCTTACAGCACCTTCATTTGGTTAGTTCCTTACTGCTTTAACAGTTTTCTTAACCTAAAGCATAGATTTTGTTTAGTTGTGAGGACTTTCAATATTACATTGTGAATTAAAACACTGAACTTTAAAAACATTAAGCCATTAGTTTAAATCTGGGATTAATCATGAATTTCTTCCAGATGTAATAAAATGTGTTTAACCTTCTAAAAAAAAGTGATTTTAAAGCCCAAAACACACCGCTTGCGTCCAACTTTTCACACTCCGACCAGATTTTTACCTGACACACTCAGGCTCTGACTCAACCGTCGGTCAATGCTCCACCGAAGAGAGTTTGAACCGGAAATCCCACCAACGTAGTAGACACAAGCCGGTCCGTCTGTAAACTCAAACATCGCTGTTTCACTTTTTCATTGTTTTTCTGTACTTCTGAGCTCCTACCATAGTTGAGTACACTACTTTTTTTGCAAGTGAAATATTTTAGTTTGTATACTCCCCCAAAGCAGATGTGCTTTACTTTGCAACTGTGTCTCACTTTCTGTCTCTCTCGTGACATTTCCATCAAATTGCTGCATAGCTCTGACAAAAAGAGGCCGCAGGTCTGTCTTGAACAGACAGTTGGAGGCGCACTCGCAGGGAATCACCAGTGGTCTCAGAGACCAAATTGACCTTAACATGTTATGATTGCGTCATCTGACTGGATTTTTTGTTGGATGCCAAAATGGATCTGGTGTGTTTTGGGCCTAAGTTGGCCTAAGTTTCATCTAACGCGGGGTTAACACAGAAAATCTGAAGTGGCTACAAGCAACAGTAAAATCAGTCTAAACCAGGGACATTTTTCTGATTACTTGGGAAAAAGGTTTTTAAGATCATGGGGTGATGCATAGTGTTTTAATGCAGAAAGATCAGGGTTCCTATGCAGTCTGGAGGTGATGATGAGTTAGCAGCGGTATGGTTTCATCAAGATGAAGAGCACTACAGATGTGATGTTTGCTTAGAAAGTGTCATAGGAGTATAACGAAGGTCAGAAGAAATTACGGCGTTGCTGTGGTGCTGAATTAAGAAGTCTTTTGTGGTAGAGAAACATGTAAAGGTGCTGAAGAAGAAGTATGAGTACAGCAGGACAGAGGTGGGGTGTGTGGCAGGAGAGGCAGATGTTTTCAAGGTGGAGGTAGAGCGCCTGAGCTCTCCGTCTCTTCTTGTTTCCAGTGATTATGGACATGTTGACAGGAGGTCATCTTGGAGAGACAGAGGCATGCTCTGAAGAGAAGAAGAATGAAAGTCTGTCAAAGTGAGACAATATACACAGGTGTGAATAAGAGGACACAAGTGAAAAATGAAGCTGCACAGACTAGAAGTACTGAAAGCAGACCATGTTCCTGGGGTCAACCATCCAAAGCAACTCACAGGGCACAAGATAGGTGAATAATAGAGGGCAGCCAAAGTATGGACAGGGTAGAAAGGATGGAGACAGTATTCAAATTCAAATTCAAGAATACTTTATTTATCCCAAAGGGAAATTAAATGTTGATGTAACTCATTTAGTCAAGGAGTTATTATAGACGGTGATGGCTGTGGGCAGGAAAGATCTTCTGTAGCGGTCCGTTTTACAACCAAACTGAAGAAGCCTCTGACTGAAGACACCCTGTTTTCCAATGACAGTCTCATGAAGAAGATGTCCAGGGTTGTCCATAATTTTCTTGATTTTATGTAAAATCCTTCTTTGCATCATCATCTCCAGAGGTTCCACAGTCGTCCCCAGAACAGAACCAGCCTTCTTTATCAGGTTGTTGAGCCTTTTTAGGTCCCTGGTTCTGATGCTGCTGCCCCAACAGATGATGGCAGAGGAGATGACGCTCTCAACAACAGACTTATAGAAGATCTGCAACATCTTGCTGCAAACCTTGAAGGATCTTAGCTTCCTCCAGAAGTCCAGTCTGCTCTGTCCCTTCTTGTAGACGCTTCACTGTTGAGTCTCCAGTCCAGTCTGTTGTCCAGATGAACACCGAGGTATTTATGTTCCTCAACCACCTCCACTTCTTCTCCCATGATGGAAACAGGGTTTGATCTGAGCCTGTTTCTCCTGAAATCTACAATCATCTCCTTAGTTTTGTTCACATTCAAGATGAGATGCTTGTTTCCACACCAGGCCACAAAGCGGTCCACCAACTCTCTGTACTCACCTTCTTGTCCATCTCTGATCCACCCGACAACTGCAGAACCATCTGAGTATTTCTGGAGATGACAGGAGTCTGACTTGTGCTGGAAGTCTGAAGTGTTTAGAGTGAAAAGGAATGGTGAGAGTACAGTCCCCTGTGGTGCTCCTGTGCTGCTGACCACCTGGTTAGACACACAGTCCTTCAGTCTCACAACCTGTGGTCTGTTTGTCAGGTAGTCATGGATCCAGGCGATTGTTGAGGCCTCCACCTGAGTCTTCTGGAGTTTCAGACGAAGGAGATCAGGCTGAATTGTGTTAATTCAAAGAACATGATCCTCACAGTGCTGCTGCCTTGTCCAGGTGACAGTGGGTTTGTTGAAGCAGGTGTATGATGGCGTCTTCAACTCCAAGTCCACGGTGATAAGCAAACTGCAGGGGGTCCTGATCTGTGCTGGCTTGCTTACTCAGGTGGGCAACAGGAGTCTCTTCAGGACCTTCATGATGTGGGATGTCAGGGCAATGGGTCTGTAGTCGTTGATGACTGATGGGTGAGTTTTCTTTGGTACCGGAACCAGACAGGATGTCTTCCACAACAGTGGAACCTTCTCTTGGGTCAAGCTAAGGTTGAAGAGGTGTTGCAGAATCCCACAGAGCTGCTCTGCACAGGCCTTCAGGACTCTGGGGCTGACACCATCTGGACCTGCAGCCTGGTTCCAGTTCAGTCTCTCCAGCTGCCTCTTCACCTGACTTCTACAAACAGAAAAGTGGGAGGGGGAGGCAAAGGGAGCAGCAGCATCTCCTGATTTTAGTTGAAGACAAACTAGTGGAAGCAGAAGAGTCCATGACTGAGGTAGAGGATAAAACATCTGAGGTGTCACAGGAAAGCTGTGGGTCAATGGAGGGTGGGATGTCTGTTTGGCTGGGGGCAGGAGGGGAGGATGGGGAGCTTGTTCCTGAACTGAACCTGTTGAAGAAAGTGTTCAGCTCATTTGCTCTGTCCAGACTTCCATCTATCCGATCCTCCTCCTGCTTGAAGCCTGTGATCTTCTTCATCCCTGACCACACAGCTCTGATATTGTTCCTCTGCAGTTTACTCTCCAGCTTCTTCCTAAACACCTCCTTGCTGTCTCTAATCTTGGCTTTGAGCTGCTTCTGTATACTCCTCAATAACTCTCCGTCTCGCTCCCTAAAGGCTCTTTTTTTCTTGTTTAACAGTTCCTTTAGCTCACTAGTGATCCAGGGTTTTTATTAGGGAAGCATCTCACGGTTCTGGTGGGGATGGTGTTGTCCACTTATGACAGAAAGATAGCAGCTAGAGTGAAAAGGAAGGTTTACAAGATGCCATTGAGATGCCTGGCCAATTGCAGCTGATGCTAACTACATTTTGCAAAATTAAATTATGTTTAAAAATAAAACATTCCTTATAATCAGTTCTTTAAACAATTTTGTTGATTTGTTTTTGTGTTTGTGATTCACAGGCAGGTTTTGTGGAGACAAAATCCCTGATGTTTTGATTTCAGCTGACAGCAGGATGTGGATCGAGTTTCGCAGTAGCAGCAACTGGGTGGGCAAAGGCTTTGCTGCTGTTTATGAAGGTAGCAATGCCTATAAATTGATAAATCACTCGGATAAATTATTAGTTAACATGCATATGCATCCATATGCAGCATTGGTCTATGTTTGATGATAAACATGCCCAGGCTCTGAATTTGATGACTTTTGAGATGAATTTCATTATTCATAGTGTACAGAGAATGTTTCAGGTGTCTATGATCAGCAGGGTTGATGTTAACTCATCCTGTCTGTCTCTGCCTGCTGAGTTTCTCTCTTTTTTCGTGTTCAGCGATCTGTGGAGGGGAAATTACCAAGGACTCTGGGCAAATTCAGTCTCCCAACTACCCCGATGACTACAGGCCTTCCAAAGAGTGTGTGTGGAGGATCACTGTGTCTGAGGGATACAATGTTGGACTTAGCTTCCAGGCTTTCGAGGTGACCCCCCCAACCTCCCCCACACACAGACACACATACACCTCTCTCTCTCTGTATCTCTCTCTTTCTCTCTCTCTGTGTATGAGTGTGTGTGTTTTTGAGTGTGCTGTGTGCATGAGCTTGGAAAGTCTGGGTCAAATTTCACGCTTGTGTTGGTGCTAGAAGGTTAATAAAGTCACCAGTGCATGTTGTTGTGTCTGAAAAGGCATCTGGGGATTAATTCCATTCTTCAGATGATTCCCTCTTTTCTTTTATTCTCCCATTTTTGTTGCTTATGTGCTGCTCTGCTCTGTTGTATCCCTTCTTTTCTCTGCTTTACAAACAGCAGCTGTTGCTGTGCAAAAATCAGTGTTCCTTCTTTATTAAAATATGAAAGCCTAGCACTTGTCTAAACCACCTTTGATGATTCATGGACAAATGTTTCAGGAAGAATCAGTGTCCACAAGTCCTCATCAGTGCATCACTGATAACAGAAATGTGCAATAAATAAATAGTGCTTATTTGTGTCTGGTGAACCAGTTCTGTGCTGATTTGGTCAGACGTTATCGACCATTATCCTGTTCAAAGACTCAGTTATTATTGCACTCTAACAAGGTTCCCAGGGCCTTTTGAATAGACACAGGCCCACCGCATGAGCTATCCCTCACCTTGCTTAACAGTGGCCATGAGCTGCAGAAGGTTGTACTGTTTATTGAACTGCACACAGAGTATTTTTAATATAAGCTTATATTTTTTTTCCTAAAAACTGTTACAAACAGGGCATAATTTCTTGATTGTACATCTTCTACCATATAAAAAAACCTCAAAATATTTTATGCAGGTGTGTGATAATCCAACAGAGTCACTAAAGTACAACAGAAACAATGATAGAAGTGTGGTACATGTTCTTGAAGATTACTGCTGTTACATCTTGGGTACTTTGGGTCAAAGGTCAGGTCAGAGGAGGGGCAATGATATAATCTTCTGTTTTCTTCGGATACCTATAAAATATAGTTTCCTGGCTCCATGAGGCTTTTCTAAAGTCCAGCCCAGATCAGGGGTGTCAATTAGTGTCTGGTTTAAAGATCTGAAGGGTAGGTGGTTAAAAAAGGCTATTACCAATCAATATGTGTCAGTTTGCAACATTAATGCATATTGATGCAGGAATCAGCTTCTTATTCCTTCAGCACATGGTTGCTCTATTGAATTATCTCATCTGGTGTGACAATGCATGGATTTATCATTTTAATACATGCTTTGGGCACCACAGAATCCAGACCTTAATCCTGCTGAGAGTGAGAGATGTGCTTTATGGACTTTGGTAAAATAAAAAAATGCTGCTCTGGCCAAAAATAAATTTGCCAAACTTCTTTTTGAAAAGAGAGGTGCTCAGAGGAACAGTTGATAGCACTGCTGCAAGTTGCTCTTGAGTTTGATTCCAGACTGGGACCTTTCTGTGTGCAGTTTGCACGTTCTCTAAAGGTAAAAAACACACCTTAGGTTACTTGGCCATTCTGAATTTCTCTCACTGAGTGTCGCAGGCATGGTTGTGTCTCTGTGTTGCCCTGAGATGGATTGATGACAAGGTGCACCCCACCTCTGGAGAAAAGACACCAATCCCCCATGACTGTGCAAGAGTTAAGACAATGGATGGAAAATTAATCTTGAAATTAAAGCTAGAGTTTATTCAAGTAAAACATAACACTTGATGTTTTAGGGATGTAAGACTTTAGGGAAGATCCACTTGTGAAGTACTGATTCTGTCACTACTGTGAATATTGAGTTTAACTTTGAACAGAAAAGCAGGAACACTTGTGATAAACTTGATTTGGCTTTCTGGAACATCCAGCCATCTGTGATGAAACTCAGGACTCAGCACAGCTGCAGTGTAACGAGTGACGTAAGTGCAAAACTGTGACGCAGTGTGTTGCACCTCACTCTTTTCTGGTGTAGAAAACTACAGGTAGTTATTTGCTGTCAGGGTTGGATGAATTGTGTGTCTCTGTTGGGAATAATTATGAAGAGTCTTTTACATCACAGTTGCCCATTTTGCAGAAATACACTCAGCAGTTCATTTAGAGACACTCCTGACTTTTGCTGCTATGAAACCATAAAAACTGGAGGTATTCTGCAAATTCATAGCAATGAATAATCTGTACGAAGCAGATAAAAAAGTAAGGTAGAAAATTTGTGCCAACTGTCACAAGTTGATGGTAAGATAATGACTGTTAAATTCACTTCAAGAGTCTCACTGAACACACACGTGTGACTATGTGTTTGTGTAGATCGAGAGGCATGACAGCTGTGCCTACGACTACCTGGAGGTCCGGGACGGCCCACTTGAAACGAGCCCACTGATTGGTCGTTTCTGTGGCTATGACAAACCCGAAGATGTTCGTTCCACCTCCCACACTCTGTGGATGAAGTTTGTCTCAGATGGGACGGTGAACAAAGCTGGCTTTGCTGCCAACTTTTTCAAAGGTGAGGGACCTCAATTAAGCCAATCTGTGAGTGTTTTTTTTCCTTTTGTTTATTTAATGGCCTTTAAAAGTACTTCTCAAGAATAGCACCACAAGTCTTGCTGTGTTTATTGCAATTACAATAAAGCTTCTTCTCTTACTGTACCTGTTAGTTGTTTTTTTGTCATGCAGCTTTTCTCTCCAAAACATTTCACACATATTTTGTGTGTTCCAGAGGAAGATGAATGTGCCAAGCCAGACAATGGTGGATGCGAGCAGAGGTGTGTAAACACTCTCGGCAGCTTCAAGTGTGCCTGTGACCCTGGCTATGAACTGGCTCCTGACAAGAAGAGCTGTGAAGGTAACAATGAGTTTGTGTGTGTGTGTTTGTTTGTTTGTTTGTTTTAGCATTTCTCCCCTTGTAAGGCCCATATTTCTGAAAAATACTATGTTGTGAGGACCCACTGCCCCATATGGGGCCCATAAGGAGAAGTGCTGTTTTTGGGTTAGGGTTAGGCATCTACTGGTAATGGCTAGGTTCAGGGTAGGGGTCAGGGTCAGGTTGTAGAAATAAATGAAAAATGAATGGAAGTCAATGCAAAGTCCTTGTGAAGATAGAAAGACAAAGAATGTGTGTGTGTGTGTGTGTGTGTGTGTGTGTGTGTGTGTGTGTGTGTGTGTGTGTGGCAGCTGTATGAGGAATTCAGAATGTGCATTCTTGTTCACAGTGTTTTGTGCTTCAGTCGGGTGCCAGTTTGACTCAAAAACATCCAAACAGCTTCCATCAACAGGAAAAAACACGGAAGACACAAATCAAAAGAGGATAAGGGCTTATATTCCCACGATATAGATATCTGTTAAAACCTTAATGAGGAAAAGAACAAAACCAATATAACTCAACAGAGAAAATACTAGATTTTAAATATTTGAGCTATGTATTTCTTTCTAAAGATCAGAACCTGAATTTGGGGTAATTAATGTGTGAGAAAAATAAGGAAAAACTTCCTTACCGGATCATACATGCATGTGTAAAGTACTTAAAGTGACGACTTATAAGTTTATTATAAGGGACTGGTTAAACAGAGTCTGTCAAAATATCAACCTTTATTATTATTCCTATCAAACTGGATGATCAGATAATGACAGTTACTTTTTTGTATGCGTGTAATCTGGACCAACTTTAGCTTAAAATAAAAAGCTTTCAGATTTGATTTGTAATTCTTTGAAGTGTCTTCATTTTGTGCTCCATGTGGACACAAAAAAACATTCAAAAAGTTTGAAACCTAGGTATGCTTTTCCTTCCACTTCACAAAACTTTGCATTTCTCTGTCCCAGATTATACACTAAAGTCTCTGGTTGTAATGTGAAAAAATGTGAAACGTTCAAGGGGACCAAATATCAAGTATCTTGATTACATAACTTATTAAATAACATAAACTTTCAAAATAAAGCAAAAAAGAAAATAGAAATGTAGGCTGATTGGATTTCTCCAGGAAATCTTCTTTTTTGCCATCTAAAAGTGCTGATTTATTTTTGCAGACTGATGTTTTATGAAAGGGTGAATGTGAATTGTGAAGTGTTTTTTTTTTTTTTTTTTCAGCATATGGTTTAAAAAGGCTGATAAAAAGTCTGAGGATTTATCTTTTATGCAGCACAGTCTGATGTTGTCAACTTTTTCTATTTGGCTGAGAGCAAACATTTCTGAATTTGTTTAGCTGTTTCCATCTTCTGTCACATCATCAGTAAACACTTGAGACCAAGAGCTGTTGGAAATCATTCAAGTCGAAAGCATCACTCAGCTTCCATGTACTTTAACAGATGATGCTTTCTGCTTCGGGTCATGTGTCAGTCTCAACCCACCCCTCAACATTATTTTCTTCCTGCCATTTTGAAACAGAAGGAAGAAATGCTGTTCAGGAACTGGTCTGACTTTTTATTGTTTTTTTGTTTTTTTTTGGCAAAGTTTAAACAAACACCTTGATGATTTTTGTGAGCTACTTCCTAGTGTTTCCTATGTTTATCCAGAGGATTTGTCTTGTTTATGCAGCTTGCTCTCTGACCTCCTTTCACTAGTTTTCCTTGTAAATTCAGTCTGTATGTTTGTGTTCACAAAGGTTTTTGCAGGCACAGAATGCAACCTATTTACTGTTAATAAATAGGAGCCAGAATGGTGCATTATATCATTTGCATCATTTAATTTCTCTCTTTTAGGCAGAATGTTTTTCACTTTACCTTTACTACCTCTTTCTCATTAAAATATTTACATTTTTATAAGTTCAGCACAAAATTATTCAAACCTCTGGTTTAATATCTGGTTTGCAATATCTGATGTAATATCCAATCAAGAATGTTGTTTCTGATAACAAACCAGACTCATCCATCTGGAAGGGGTCCAATGCCCCCTATTCCCCCCAATTATTTATACCCTTCTGAAAAATATAGTTTTTTTCAATCTTCAATCTTTATTACTTTCATACCACTCAAACCCTTCGTAGAAATGCTGGCCAGCTTTTTGCTTGTTTCCATTGGTATTATGATCATTTAACTTTGGTAATAAACTCCAAGCCTTTGAGATAGAAAGGCCTCTTGCCATCATCCTAATCTTTAGCTCCCTCCTCAGATTCAAGTTGGGACTCTGGCTGGCCCAAACTTTTAAGATTACTTCCACTCAGAAAATCCTTGTTGATAAAATCAAATGACTACTATAAATTCTAGTCAGCCAGAGGTATGAGTAATTTTGAGCTACCTATATGTTCAAACTTTTTTTGTTTGGTTTGGGGGTTTTTTTATCTGTGTGTCAGAATTAAAAACAGTGTAAAACCTATAATATTAGCTGTTGATTATTTTAAATTGCGATAGCTGAATTCTGATGTTAAAAATTATATCAATTCAAAATGCTTCACAATCTTCTTCTACAACATTCTATCCAAAACTTTCTGATAAATGAAAGTCTTACCTCACCACCAGAGCCTTTTCTGGTGTAGATTTCTATACTTGTAATTTGTTTTTTTACGCTGGTTAATACAGTGGAAATGCAGGAGGGGTAAAATGTCCCCAGAAAACATATGGCACATCCAGACTTGATTTTGCACGTAAATCCAATCCCCAAAATCCTAGCAAAACAAGTTTGAACCTCAGATTGCTCTACAAGGTAAAAAGCATCTCTTTGATCAGGTTTTATTGCATTTAAAGACATATTAAAAAAATACATTTGCAGGGAAATCTGCAAATATTCCTGTTGATTTATGGCAATTACAGCCAGTGAGTCCAGGACTGTCCAGGGGTTTTTGCAGCATGATTTTCTCTTTGTTTCTTCTGTATGTGTTGTGTTTGAGGTAGAACACCAGATTTACATTGTTAAGACAGGGCAACTGTGGCCTCTATACAAAAGAGTGCAAAGTTGCACAAAAGGTGTTTAAAATGTAAAACAAAAAGTGAAACATAGGTGATTTGAGTCTTAGCATTTCCGTACTACACAGGGAAGATTATGAAAAGACTATGTTTTACCTAGCCTGGTATAAACCAGCCCCTTGTTCTATGCTTTGCTTTGTTCAGAGGGTCTAGATCCTCGACTGTTGAGAAACAATTGCTTGCTGGAGGCGTAGACTTGGTTTTGAGATTTAAACGACTGAAACTGATTTTACCCAATTGCTAAAGTTTGGCCATGACGTATGTAATACGCCAGCTAAATTGTGAAGGAAGCTACTCTATAAAGCATACTGGAGATTACATGTCTAAAACATTCCTCTTACTCCGACTTTAATTGCTCAGCATTTTAAAGTGTGGCCAACACGGACTGAATGCCTTCGTTCACTTCCTCCACTGCCATTGCTAAACTACAGCCATAGGCAGACTACAATTCTAAAACTGCGCAGAAACTCGACATCATCATTCACAAGTCCTCCTTCTGTTGCTGATTGGCCAGGATGAAATGCATCCTGAGAAGAGCTCAATGGGAGAAATCCCAGACAGACCACAGAGGGCAGATGAGAATCGAACAAAATTGCATGGGAAGGAAATGGCCAGGCTTTGTTTTACCTAGCTAAAACATCTTTTTGCTGGATTAAAGTAAAAACGTGTCAGATTAAGTTACTGAATCTGACACATTTCAGTTGTATTTAGGTTGCAGTGGAATAGATTTTATTGCGTTTAATTGAATTTAATCTGATTTATTTATTGTCGATTCTGCCATATATACAAGAACATAAGAGAATTGACACTACGTTTCTCCCTGACGCACAGTGAGCGCTACAACATACAAGACAATCACATCAACCACAAACAAAAATAATTTAAAAACATGGATGCTTGGTGTTTATCCACAGTCTAAGGAGTCGATAGCATTGAGACTGTTCAGCATTCATACTGGCTGAGGAATGAAGCTGTTTCATAGTCAGGTGGTGCCGACACGGATATTTTGTCACCTCCTCCCTGATAAAAGGAGGCTGAAGAGGCCTCGTAGGGGGTGGGTGGGGTCGCCAACAATTTTTCTGGCTTTTTGGGCCAGTTTGTTGTTGATGATGATTGTGAGGGAAGGGAGTGGGGCACCAAAGATCTTTTCTGTTGCCATCATCATCTGTTGGAGATGTTTCTGGTCTCTAGCCATGCAGCTACCAAGCCACACTGTGATGCAGTTGTTCAGGACAAATTTAATGGTGCCGCTGTAAAAGAGGCTAAGATTGGGACTGGAGCTTTTGTTCTTTTCAGTTTTCACAAACTGTAGAGTCGTTTGTTGGGCCTTCTTTGCCAATGATGTGATGTTGTTTGACTAGGAACAGTCCTCTGTGATTTCCATGCCTAGAAATTTGGTACAAGTCACTCTCTGCACCGGTGTGCAACTGATGGTCAATGGAAAGCGTCTGTTTTTTTCCCCTGAAGTCAAAGATATTTTTCTTTGTTCTGTCAATGTTTAGTTGAAGATTATTTGACTTACACCACATGACCAGCTGATTCACATCATTTCTGTAGTTTGTCTCATTGTTGTTGATGACAAGGCCCACCACAGCTGTATCATCTGCAACTCTGATATAGAGGTTGCTACTGTGCTGTGATGTGCAGTCATAGGTCAGCAGTGTGAACAACAGGGGACTGAAGACACACCCTTTGGGGACCCCCGTGGTCAGTGAGATGGTGCTGGATGTGGTGCTGCCAAACTGGACTGCTTGTGGTCTCTCTGTGAGAAAGTCCAGTAAGCTAATAGAGACGTGTACAGGCCCAACCTCTCCAGGTTCTGGATCAGTTGTGGTGGGATGATGGTGTTAAGTTTGACTTGTTGACTTTTTAGCTTGAGATTAAATGTAAAAAGAAGCAAACTGGTCTAAAAAGAACAGAAATGAAGGAAACCTTATCACACATATTTCATATACAAAATAAATTGTATTGCTTGTTGCAGGACCTGATTTGTTTACATCTGTGTGTTTTCAGCTGCCTGTGGTGGTCTTCTGTCCAAGCTGAATGGTACCATCAGCACTCCTGGTTGGCCGAAAGAATATCCACCCAACAAGAACTGTGTGTGGCAGGTGGTGGCCCCCACTCAATACCGCATTTCCATGCAGTTTGAGGCTTTCGAGCTGGAGGGCAATGAGGTAAGCATGTCCATGGGTTAGCGTGCAGCTCGGCTGGCTGCAGGATTTTTAGCAACATGCAAACAATTCCTTCTGCATCAGCACTTTAAGACCCTAACATGATCCTTGGTTGTGTGTTTAGGTTTGTAAATACGATTATGTGGAGGTGAGGAGCGGCCTCTCGTCCGACTCTAAGCTGCATGGGAAATACTGCGGCACAGAAGTCCCTGAGGTCATCACCTCTCAATACAACAACATGAGGATTGAGTTCAAGTCGGACAACACAGTTTCCAAGAAAGGCTTCAAAGCTCACTTCTTTTCAGGTAAGACTCAAGCACGAGTGCATCTTTGGCAGAGCGCTCTGATAAAATGTGTTTTAATCCAACAGAGAGTAACAGGAACACCCAGAGTGAACAGTCAGACAGACATGGGTGGCATGAAATAAGGTTCAGGAGTGGTTTGTGGGTTTTGATCGCTAACACCACTGGAATCTACTGAAAGTGCCAAAACATTGAGCTGAGCTCAGATCCTGTCCTCCAACTAATTTAAATCTGAAAGCTATTTGAGCACTTGTACCGATGATACTCACGTTTCCAGAAGATCATTCTCATACTAATCCATCCAAAACCTTTGCTGTGTTTACAATAAACCACAGTCTAAAGATCTGTAAAAAAAAATTAAGAGACCACAGCAATTTTTTTAATCTACATTTATAGGATCCATTCCAGTCCAGAGTGTGTTGAATTCCAGCACAAACACACATGCTTCTGTTTAACGAGGTTAAATACCTCGTTAAGTGATCATCTGAACCAAATGGCCACATGAAAAGGTTGTTTCATCTGATATCGATTACTGAATTTCTTAAATTATAAAATTATTGTTGTGTTATTTAAAAAAATAATTATTAACTTGTTTTTTTCATGTTTTTCAAGGTCTGAAAACTGAATAGGTTTCTGTTGTTTTGACCATTTACTGCTTAAAATTGTGTTGGTTTTTTGGAAGGAATTATGGAGAAAAGTTGTTAGTAATGTATTTTACATAATTTGTATAATTATATATAACTATAGAATTTATGGAATAAAACAAAAATGTTAATTTTATTCAAACATTTGTATATATGGTTGCATCCAGAATTATTAGTACTTCAAGTCATGTTAAGTCAAGTTTAAATTTATAGCACATTTCAGCAGCATAGCAGTTCACAGTGCTTCATGTCATAAAAACATCAATCAAGTACACAGCAAAATCATCAAAATCATTGAGGAAATATCAATGCATCAAAATCATAATGATCATCAAGCAAATATCATCAAGCAAATAAAGTTTGGAAATATTGATCAATGTTCCACTTCTGGCAGAATTAGATTTGAAAATTTTATTCCACCAAGAACTTGTAAACATGTAAATGTCATCTGTATTTATTTAGATGGCATGATTACTATTCAAAAATCAGTGCTAAAATCCATTTTCCCACTGATTTATTCATTGAGCTTAAGAGCATTTTGGATGCTCAAATAAGGTGTAGTTCAAAGTTAAGTTCCTTAATACTCTAAAGAAAAAATATTGCTCTAAAACTGACAGAGCAATCAGAGAAAAATAGTCAAAAAAAATCCAGAAATAAAACATGGCTAGCAAAATACAGCAATGAAGGGAAACTCAAGGCTTTAGCATCTATGATGTTTAACTTTTCTAATCCTCTCACAAAAAGGGTTTGATGGTTTTTTGTTTTTTTTTTTTGGTCCCTTTTGACTTAATGTTCAGGTCCTTCTGATTTTATTAATTTCGATGCAATTTACCTTCTGTATTGTCAATAACTAAAAAATACAGTTCCAGTTTAATTTTTGATAGGCTTTTGTACACACCTGTGCTGCTGTACCTCCTGAGCGTCTGGTGCCTCCTGCGGCGACCCTGCCCTCTCTCCCCTCAGGCAGGCTGAGACAGTGTCAGGAGCGTGTGTTTGTGTTTGACCCTCCCAGGACATAAAGCACGGTCGTTCTTCCACTTGTAGCCATGTCAGCCTCAACGTCTTCAACGGTCCGAGGAAACATGACCTCACAATCGGGATCTCTGATTGGTTCAGGTCTGCTGTGTGAAATGAGAGAATGGATGGATCATTGAATAATCAATTTTCCTTCACAGACCCAGTTTCTTATCTATTCAAAGAAACATTAAACAGCACTGAACAGTTGCTCTGCGCTACTGATATATTATCGGCATGAAATCATTCTGCCAGTTAACATGTGGAGGCCGAACGAGGCAGGTCGGCAGCAGTTCTGAACGTTATCCACTTCATACAGTGGAATAACTGACTGGAAATTCTTTTAAGACCTCTTTAAATCCCTCACTAGGCTCTTAACCTGCTACAGTCTTCTACCTGAAGGCCTCAGGTAGAAGACTGTGTTTTAGCTGCACTCTGGGCAGCTCCCCTGAGACAGCTGCGGACATCTAAGGACAGTGAGCGGAACAGGTCACATGACACAGACAGGTAGAGAGGTGTAGCTGCCAATACAGTGTTTTACCGAATTTGATTGCATACATTGTGCACAATCTGTCACCATATTGTTCAAGCTGATCACATTAAACCAGGCAGTGATTGTTAAACACAGGTATATCAACAACAGGCACCAGGAACTAAGTTTAGTCAGGGACACCTCCAACAGTTATTTAAAAATGCATTGAATTGACTCATCCCTGACTATCTCACGTCTTGCACTAAAGTTACACCCAAGGCTAAATCACTGAAAAATAATTCATTGGCTTTCCTCTCAACCCACCCCTCCTACTTCTTCCAAGTAAAAGGGAGTGGGTTGCCCAGGAAGTAGAATTGCTCCTAAGTGAAAGACTCGATGAAATTGGCTTGGCTAACTTAGAATAAGTCAGGCATAACCTTTTCTCAGTTGGAATTATGTGATTAGCTGGATTTGATTGTACTGTATTACAGCTAGGATCAAATTGGACCCACCTCTTGATTGCTGGAAATGGCTTCCAAACACCACATCTTGGACTCTCTGAATAGGATTAGTGTTAGAGCTGCAACATTGATCAAAGATGAAATTTTAACATTGATTAAGTTAACAGCTGATGTAGATTTTATTGACCAAGACCAAGTGTTGAAGAGACTGTGATGATGGTAAAGAGAGCCAGTAGTATGGAAAATGAGGCTTAGTCATAATCAACAACATCATCATCATGTTTTCCTAATATCATGCAGCCCTAATTAGTGCAGCAGAATGTTGATACCAACTGCCTTCATTTATTGATGTCCACTCTATATATTTTCAATAATAAAGTTGTGTGACTCATGTCGGGGGAATGTGTGAGCACCAACATTTCTGATGTTAGTGCTCACTGTCTCGCAGATGAACTTGTAAAAATCCAACTACCTGCAGAGCCTCTAGAATATGCAACTTGTCGGTGCCTGGTGCTGTGGAGAAGTTCCTCGTGTTCAGATAACCCATGCTTATTTGCACCTTCCAGGGATACGTTTTGGTTGGCAAGAAGCCAGGAGATTTAGGGAGGCCCCTTCAGCCTCCCAAACACGACTAATCCATGTGTGTATGCGGACATTTTGTGCTTGACCTGAAGACAGCTACAATGAACACTTTGCAACATCGGCTACAAAGCCTCTTAGTCAGTGATAGGGTGTGACTGAGCCCACAATAGCACTGTAATACCTCATCAGACACACACACACAAACACACGTCCACACGCAGATACAGACAAGGATTTAGTGGTTTCATTAAAATCTGATCTAGCTGAGTTGAGGTTAGAGTCATCATCTGTGTCTAATCTTACACCTCTTTGTAGGAAATCGAGCTGCTAGGCATGAAAACATCTCAACACTTTTGTTATTTTAGTTGTCAGGTTATCTTGCCCTGTCACCGGCCCATCCTCACCTCTTCCGTCTGTGCATCTGTCAACATGGCAGCCCCACACAGATTGTGTCTTCCCCCGTGCTCCTTTCACCTCCACCCTCTGCTATCTGCTCCACTGCTGCAGAGTCCAGTTCCTCTAAACGGCTTTGTTGTCAGCCAGCCACCCAGAGGCAAAGCTGGGCAGTCAGGAGAAGCCACAACTTAAGGGATGAGAGGGAGAATATGTCTGAGAGACAAACAGCAGATCACCAGGCTTAGTCCATAGGTTTCTAGATATTTTAGAAAAAATGTTCGTATGTTAGAAACAGTTGTAATGAACTGTGCACCACTTATTTTCTTGAGAGGCTGACATTTGAAGTGATAAACATCATAGTTATTTAGATCTGAATAACTGTCTAAACCAGAAACTCATGTGATTTAATTTAGTTGGAGTTCATACACCTAAAAAGCAGCATGACCGCAATTAAGTAATTGTTACATTATGGGCAAATTATATATAAGATAAATTTGCCCATATTGTAACAATTACTTAAATATATATATATATATATATATATATATATATATATATATATATATATATATATATATATATATATATATATATATATATATATATATATATAAAATCAGACAGTACAGAGCCTTGCAAATACATTTGTAGTCCTACCATTGCTTGTATTTTTATGGAATTTTGTGTGGGATAAAAAGTAGTGTATAATTGTGAAATGAGGGAAAATGAAACATGGTTTTCAGTATTGTCTGTGAATAAAAATCTAAAAAGTGTGATGTTCATTTGGATTCAGCCCATCTGAGTTCATAATTTGTAGCACCACATTTTATTAAAGTTGCAACTGTCTCAAGTGTGTCTCAGCCACCTTTATATATCGAGACACTGAATGACCCTGATGAAGGCTACAAGCTGAAACGCATTGCTTTGCTAAGCTATAGCCTCAACATATCCTTGTCCCTCTTCATGTACCTTAGAAGTAGATACATTTGTACCTGAAACCTTACAATCTCTATATTTAAAGATAGAAATTTCATTGGATGTCTCAAGGTCTGTCAGACTGGATGAAGAGCATCTATGAACAACAATATTCACGTCTTACCACAGAATCTAATTTGTATTTTTGCTGGACTTTGATTGGGCCACTTTACTATATGAATATGCATTGATCTAAAACATATGACTAACTCTGAGGGTATGGTTGAGGGAACCTTCATCTCAGTCTCAAGTTTTTTCAGCCTCTAACAGCTTTTTTTTCCCAGGATTACCCTGTGTTTTGCTCTAACCACCTTACCATCAAAGTTCAAAGTTCTCTTGGAGGTGGGAGTTAAAGCTCCTTCTAACAGGAGACTCCGCCAGCCATTTCCAGCTGACCCTCATAATACATTTGAGCCTGCCAGTTCTGACTGGCATCCTCCAGTACCATCGAAGCCAACTCACCACCAAGTAATGATCAGCTGACAGCTCCTGCCCTCTGTTCAAATAGTGTCTAAGACATGTGGCCACAGATCAGATGAGAGGACCACAAAGTTGATCAACAAACTGCAGCCGAAGGTGTCTTGGTGCACATATGGAGATCCTTATGCTTGAACATGGTGTTTATTATGGATAATCTACAATGGGTACAGAAGTCTAATAACTAAACATGGCCTGGGCTCAGATCGGGAGGTTGTTCCTCCCAATCATGCCACTCCAGGGCTTACTGTCATTGCCCATGTGAGCCTTTAAGTCCCCAAGTAGAACAAGGGAGTCCTCGGCAGGAGTACTCTTCAGCACCTCTTCCAAGGACTCCAAAAAGGGTGCATAGGCACAAACAATGCTGAGGACAGTCTCAAGGAGATTATGCCCCACCATCCGGCATCTCAGGAGGGGGAAGCAGAGTGCTGCTGACTTTGACTTGGGACATCATGAGTCAGTGGGCAGAACACTTTGAGGGCCTCCTCAATCTCACCAGCAAGTCTTCCAGTGAGGAAGCGAAGTCCAGGGATTTTGGGTTGGGCTCTCCAATCTCGGTACTGAGGTCACGAGGTGGCTACAAAGTGCCTTGGTGGAAAGGCCCTGGGGGTGGATAAGATCCATCCAGAGTTCCTTATGGCTCTGGATAATGTGGGATTATATTGGTTGATGTATCTCTGCAAAATCACATGGACATTGGGTGGGCAGGTCCCTTGGATTGGCAGACCTGGGTGCTGCTACCCTTATTCAAAAAGGGGGATCACAGGATGTACTCCCACTACAGAAGGATCACACTCCTAAGCCTCTCAGCTAAGGTCTATTCAAGGGTTCTGGAGAGGAGGGTCTCCTGGATAGTTGAACCTCGAATTCAGGAAGAGCAGTGTGGTTTTCGTCCTGGCCGTGAAACACTGGACCAGCTCTACAATCCCTGCAGGGTCCTGGAGGCTATATGGGAGTTCTCTCAACCAGTTTACATGTGTTTTGTGGACTTGGACAACTTGTTCGACCATGTCCTTCAGGGAGTCCTGTGGGAGTTACTTCGGAGGTATGAGGTACCAGGCCCTTTGATACGGGCCATTTGATCCCTGTACGACCATTGTCCACTTAGGACAGCCATTGTCCACTTCGGCTGCCCCTGCCATCAAATCCCAGATTAAGAGGAAAATAATGGATGAATGGATGGTACCTTCCCATCAACACTGTCCTTGCTAAAGTAAAACATCCCCACAGCATGATTCTACCACTACCAAGTTCCATAGTGGAAATGATGCACTTAGGGTGATATTCAATGTTAGTTTTATACCACATGTAGCATTTTCAAATATGTTTCGTCTTGGTTTCATCTGAGCAAAGCTCCATCTTCCACTTTTGTTGTGTCACCTGCATGCTTGAGGAAAACTGCAAAACAGAACTTCTTATAGCTTTCTTTCAACACTGGCTTTCTTCTTCTCACTCATCCATGCAGACCAGATTTGTAGCTCATGCAACCAAAAGATGTATTGTCAAAGCATTCTTCCATCTGAATTATGGACCTTTGCAACATGCGCTCTTGGCTGCTTCTCAGTTAATCAATGCTCAGGACAGCCATGTCTTGCAGCTGAGATATGCTTTCTTTCTTCTGATCTGGGTTTCATTTAGGAGTATCTGAGTAAAGGGGGAGTAGAAACGTGCACACCGCACTGTTCAGATTTTAATTGGTAAAAAATTGTGAAAACGGATCATTTTTCTTACTCATCACAATTATGCCCTACTTTGTTTTGCTCTGTAACATACAGTCTATGAAATATAATACATGGAAGATTGTGGTCGTGATGTGAGAAAATTGTTTTCTGTTTATTATGTTATGGAATGTATGGTGGATAAAAAAAAGTGTGCACACTGTTGTTATAATCCCTGTTTATTGTGATGTTAAAAAAAATCACCTTAAATGTGTCGCAACTCAACTAAAAACAAACCAAAGGATCCTGGGGACAAATAAATGCAAAAAAACTCAAAGTGGCTGCATATGTGAGCCCATCCTCTTATAACTGGGGTTGTGGTTGTGTTCAGAATCAACTACCACAATGAAACTCCTATTGAATAAGAGTTAGTACAGACCTGTCATCCAAGTTCCTCTACAAGTCCGTAAAATGCATGACTATGGTACAATATTTTAATATATAGTCATTTTAGTTTGTGTTGAAAAGTGCACCAGAGAGCATGGCTAACAAGTCACACACATGTCAAACACACTGCCTTGTAGGTCTACACAGAGACTCAGCAGCTCTGTACTAACTTTTCTGATGCTTTTTGTTCTATCTCTACATTTATTAGCCAGTCTTTTTAGTATTTCCTATACAAATTTTTAGACAGTTACTTTGGTAACATTTTGGGATTCAAAAAAATGTTTAAAGCTGGGATCTTTTTTTGTCAGTCCTTTTTAACTTTGTGCTTTATATTGAAAAGCTAAGCTTGAAAGCTGAATAATGTTCTGTCTGTGCATGTTAATGTTTTCACCACTTCTGTCACCTCCCTTTACATCACTTGACCTGCTTGCTTTGGTTTCTCTCCATCGTATTCCGCTTTCCTTTGGGGCCTTTCCTTTGCCCTCCGTTTTCTTTCTCCTCCCACTTTCCTCCACTCTGTTATTTCCACGAGTGATGTGCTGCATGTGTGTCTCTCACAGACAAAGATGAATGCAGCAAGGACAACGGCGGCTGCCAGCACGAGTGCATCAACACAGTGGGCTCGTACGTTTGTCAGTGTCGCCACGGCTTTGTACTGCATGAGAACAAACATGACTGTAAAGAAGGTGGGTTCCTCTTGCACTCACATGTACGCACACCAGAGTAAAAATACCACAATGCATGTGCACATATTAAAACTGACATCATATGCTCAGTTATGAAAATGAAAAATTTCAAACTGAGGATCCACACTCTTAGTCATCTGAAAATGTCAACAAGAAATGTTCAGCGTGTCTGTCTAGAGAACCTACCTGTCACAGGAATAAAAACAAAAATCCCTTTATGACAGTTCAAGTGAATGCTATGTCGTTAACTTTCCCACTGCCTTAGAGTTGGCTTGGCTAATCGGGAGATTCTGGAGAAATCCAGAAGGGCCGCTCTCACGTTTGGGCCTCAAGGGCCAGTTTTATCTTTTCTTTTTTTCGTTTTTTTTTTTTTTTTTTTTTTACTCTGGCTGGTGTGCAGTGATGGCACTGGGCAGACCTGGCACCAGAGGGCGGGTTGTGCCAACCCATGAAGGTATCCGGCCCCTCTGAAGACAGGTGACATGTCCCCCGTATTTTTTCAGTCGTTACAACTGTATAATCCGTTGTTAACATGCTGTAACAGTTTTTCTGGAGCTGTCTTTAAACGCACCATGAGCGGTCACACGTTAACATTGGTTACCTGCGGGTCAGAGGCATGCTGCTGGGCTGAGCTGCACACACTGTTGTGTGTTAGAATCATGGCAGCAAACCAGCAAAACGCAAATAAATTTGCTGCCTTTTCCAAACAAACTGAATAAGTTGAGTAATGGTGTTGGATATTCAACACCATTGGATGTATATGTATATTCTGTTTCAGTCATTTCAAGTCAGTACTCTGACTTGGGGTGAAAGACTTCAGACTTGACTTGGAAAAAAAACTTGTGAACATCTCTGACATTTTATACCATTGACATCCCACCCTCCTTTGACCCACAGCTTTCCTGTCACGCCTCAGATTTCTGTGAGAACTCATTCTTGCATGGGGAGAACTTGCTGGTTGGCATTCAGATTTTACTGAAAGGAAGCAGTGCTATAGGTAGGTAGCTATAGGTTTTTAGACTGAAAGCCAGAACACTGTATAATCGAGAACTTGATCAGATCTTGATTCACGCACAGCCCATGGCAAGGCCGACCATCAAACCGTGGTGCAAGGTAACAGTGCTGACCAGTGCAATACAGTGCAGCCCAACAATAATCCATAATAATTATACTTCTAAGTTCTTCCAGAGAACCTAGAAAGCCAGTCCAGGTGCTTTTTAATAGAGTCACTTAGAGTTAGTCTTAACTGTCATCGTGTTCACTTGATCTGGACTTTTAGTACGTGACCGACAGCCGGCCTCGCACGACTTCAGATTTAATTTGGACTTGTCTCAGATGTCTCGCTCCACAAGGACATCTTTGTAAAATCCTGGAACTTGCTGTAAAGACTTTACGACTATTATTACTTTGAACGTGTGCCAGAGCACTGGAGATCTGGTATCTTTGGCTTGGGGCTTCATCTGTACTTTCTCAAACAATTGCTTCACAGTCACCATACCTGGGTTCGCTTGTCCCAAACGTGCCCTTAACTTCTCCAAAGAAGCTGAGACTCAGAACTTGTATCAGGTTTTCTGTTTGATTTGTACTTGGCCGAAAAGTGATCAAATGAAAGAGCAACAGGCCACAACACAGAAAATTAGAAAATTACAGCATTATTATCATTTAAAGCCATATAAAATCCAGGGGTTGGTGTTATTCAAACCTGCATTTTTATTATGACCGACCCTTCAAGCATTCCCACAGTATTTAAAAATGTCAGAGCTCTGCAAAGTCAACTTTTGCACATGCACACACCCAAAAACACTACATCAGGACCCGCATGAACAACTCACTACAGGCTCCCCATGTTTCTCATAAAGAGAGTCATGTTTCCAACACCTGGGAGCGCCAAAGCTTTGCATGTTGCACTGTCGTCCTGGTTGCACGTGTGTGTTTATATGTTCATTAAACCAGCATGATCCTGCAGCTTTGACCTGAAATCTGCGGTTGTTACATATTAATACAGCATTTGTGTTTGAGGGTATTGGAACAGACAATTCAAATTTTAATGTATACATTTTATGGGCTCAGGGATCTAGCCACACCCTAATTTCTGTAACTGTTATCTATTTAACTGAAAGTAACTGCAGTGAAAACAATTCATATACTATGTAGCTTTTCATATTTTGCTACATTACAACCACAAAGATTTAAAGATTCATGCATTTTATTGGGATTGCAGGTGACAGACCAGCGCAGGTTTTGCATGGTTATAAAGCAGAGGCAGGATAAATTGGGTTTCAAAAAATGAAAAAAATTAAAGACAGATATGCATTTCAGAAAATATTTTTAAAAACCACCTTTTGCTTCAATTACAGCTGCAAGTCTTTCTGGGTATGTCTCTTCGAGCTTTGTACATCTACTGACATTCATTTTTATGTTTTGCCACAGAGCAGCTGAACTTAGGTCCGGGCTTTGACTAGGCCATTTTAATATAATTGAAACTAGATATTTACATACACCATATAAAAAGACACATACACAATTCCTCTTTCTGATACCTTGGCTGATTTCTTCCAATTTTCCAATCATGTTGATCCAGAAAGCAGTGACTTCCAGGTGTGGCCTTAAAATACATCCACAGATGAACCTCCAGTTAACTCACATGTGTCAGTTAACCTATCAGAGGTTTGTAGAAGGAAACCCAAAAGGTTTGACCCAAATCATGCAGTTTATCTGACAATTATCTCTGAAGATGACCAAATGTATGTAAACTTCTGAATTCAAAGTAAGTTACAAAAAAAAAAAAATCTTTAAAAAAGGTTGTCACTAAGATTTTTGACATTTAGCAAACAGAAATAATTTTGGTGATTCTAACTGACCTAAAACAAGAGAAGTTTGGTCTGATTTAACTTCTCCTGCTTGGTGGCCGATGAGAAACAACAGCGGGAGCTGGACGGGGGTTCGTGGCGTGCGCATCACATCACCTTGACATGACGACCCGACCCACGCTGAGGTGGTAAACCACCTGAACTGCGATGAGTCAAGTAGAGCCGAGTCGGTACTGAAGGAAAATGTAGGTATTGCATGCAGATGTTACCAAAAAACACAGAAAAACTACAAAAAAACCCTTTTCAACATGTTAATATTTAAAATTGCATTTCTATGCAACTTTTGGCCTAAGTTACAAAGAGCCACGAGCGGCCTCAGAATTGCAGATTGTAGATCCCTGGTTTAGGTTGAATAGGATAAATATACTCATCACTGTCAAACCATTTTATTATGTTTATGAATTTGATACATATCTTAGTCTTTTCTTCATGCATTAAACATCCTGATAAAGCTGTAGCATTCATCTAACTCGCATGAGACGCTCACAAATGCCACAAGTGATCATGGTGGCTGCTTTTGACATTGTTTGCTGGAGTTTTCAGATTTAACCACTAAGAAGCTGACAGCTGTCAGCATGCTGCAACGTTTGTTAGTCAGCAGCTTTTCCGTGGCTGATGTCTTTCGTTATTGTAGTATGTGATGAATATGTGATATTTCTGGAACATTTCTGAGATGAATCCTAACAAAAGATGCAAGTGTTTCTAAAACCACAGGGGAACTGCTAAGTAAGAGTCCATGACGTGACACAGAAGTTAAGCTTCCTGAACAATAGGATCAGGAGACTTTTTTTCTGTTTTGACCCATTGCTTTGAATAGGAGAAGCAGAATTAGTCTTGCAGCACATGTGCACCACTTCTTCTAATGCTGTGCTGGGAGGAGAAAGGATTGTTAGTTTTTATCATGCAGAAATATTCACACATCTGTGGAAGAGTGGGATGGAGAAAGCTCTTATTGAAATAAAGCCATAAGAATTTCTAGTTGTACTTTTAGTTTGTTCAGATGAGACTAAAATTAAAGGTTTTTTGTCTTTATGTAAAACACTATATGTGGAAAAGCTAATTCTGCACATCACTCTGAATAGACATCCCCACAATGAACCATGGGGACAGCAGCATCAGGTTGTAGGGATGCTTTTCTTACTTACAGGGAAGCTGGGCAGAGTTGATGGGTAGATGGCTGGAGCTAAATGCAGGACATCCCTGGAAGGCTGCAGAAGACTTGAGACTGGAGCAAGCAGGAAAACAACCCTAAACACACAACCAGAATGATCAAAACATAAGAATCTGTGGCAAACTTGAAAACTGCTGTTCATAGAAGCGCCCAAAGCAATCTAACTGAGCTTGAGGTATTTTGCAAAGAAGAATGGAGCAAAAAGTTCAGTCTCTAGGTGTTCTAAGCAGGTAGAGACACAAAGACCTTCACTGTACTTGCATAAAATATAGACTCGGGGGTCTGATTACAAATGCACATCACACTTTTCAGATACATTGTGTTGGTCTAAAACATAAAATCGCAGTAGAATACGCTGAAGTTTGTGGTTTTATGTGACAAAATACTAAAAGGTTGATATAATTTACATTATTTTGTGTCTTTTGGGTTGATGGATACATCATGGTTTTGTTAAATGAAACAACCTTGCTCTGATTTACTTACAGTATCACTGTGTCAGTGGTCAGTGCATCGAGATACAGGGCTTGATTCCATTTTAAACCCAGTTTTCTGATAAAGTGAAAGAAACAGCAAACTGATTTTTTTTCTGATCAATTTCTTTGATGTGGACTGCAACTATGCAAATTGATCATGTTTTTTGCAGCAGTCTTGCAGCAGCAGCAATAGCTTGCACAGTACTTGTGTGCCGGCCTTCATGCAAACTTCACCCTGAACTTGTGACCAGGATGTTCTCTTTTGAAATCCTTTCTCTCTCCTTTGGTTCTCGTGTTTCTCTTCTTTATGTTCCATTTCTATTTCCTCTGATCTTTTCCTGTACAGCCAAGATTTTAACTTCCTTCCTATGTGTGTGTGTGTGCTCTTGTGTTTCTGTGTGTGTGTGTCCAGCTGAGTGTGAGCATAAGATCCACAGCCCCAGCGGGACCCTCAGCAGCCCCAACTGGCCTGACAAGTATCCCAGCCGTAAGGAGTGCACCTGGGACATCACTGCCACGCCGGGACACAGAGTCAAGATAGTGAGTGTGCAGCCAAATGAAGCCAGAGTAACTGCCGTCCTAGGAACAACTCATCGTGCCATCTGCAGAATCATGCAGCATGTAGAGGCTTTAAGGCACCACTTCTCTTTTTATATCTTCATTTCTGAAGAGAACAACATGTGAATGGAGGAGAAAGCACACATTCAGATATTTAGGTTAACTGCAACCGCGTGCGCATGTGTTAGTAAGAGGCCTTGGGCAGAGCCCATCTGTGTCCTTGTGCCTCTGTGTGTAGACACAGACACACACACACACACACTTTTCTGGTGTGCACACTTATGTGATATGACTTAATTAAGAATTCCCCTGACAGTCGTGTTAGCCGTTGTTAGACTGAA
The DNA here is from genome assembly GCA_014839685.1 of Anableps anableps. Taxonomy (NCBI): domain Eukaryota; kingdom Metazoa; phylum Chordata; class Actinopteri; order Cyprinodontiformes; family Anablepidae; genus Anableps; species Anableps anableps. The sequence continues at coordinate 1,278,024 of CM026065.1, forward strand.
GTTGACTGGATTTTTGGTCTTGAGTTTGTCTGTTGCTGAACGACAGATAATCTTGTTTTCATGTTTCTCATCTCTTTTGTAGAGAAGATAATTTGATGATTAAAGATCATCAAGGTTGAACAGCTCCAGGTCACAAAGCCTGCTCAAAAGGAGAGATGGCGACAGCCAAGGAAAAGACCTGAATGTTTGTGATGGCTAATTAGTTCAGACAGATGACAAAAGGCTTTTAGTTAGATTGAATTCATTCTGCGATGTTGAGGGCTATTTACACAAGCCAGTGTCAAAATGGAGATAAATCATCACTGATTTTGTTTGCCTGTTGGTTTGCAAGATTAAATAGAAACTACTGAACCAGTTTACTAGAGCTCAATGAACTTCGAAAAAGTACGATTATTTTCTTCTAGAGCCATTCTTCTCACTCTATAACCGCAAAATAAAGCATTGATTTTAGACCATGTGCTCCCGCACCTGAATTGGGGGGAATTCACAGTTCCTCCATTTTTCCAACTGTTTTACTCCTGGTGTTACTGGATGTATAAAGCATGTTGAACTAAATACATGCAGGATTATTACTAGTTTAGACCATAAAGTCTAGCAGCTATTGTCACTTCAGGTTGAAGTCTCCTCATCAGCAACAAACACGGCTGATAAAATGAAGTGGTCTGAGAGAGAGAGAGAGATTTTAAACTTTTTGTTGCCATCTTAATGTTCAGAGAACTCCAAGTCCTGACCTGATGAGGGCTTCAACAAAACTTTGAGGACAATAGCTGTTGATGAGCATTTGATTGCAACAAAGGAACGACTGCAATAAATAACATCTTGGGATTTTTTTCACTGATTCAGCCAAATAATATATTTGCAACAATATGCCCAAAAATTGGCTCTGTGAAAAGCTGTCTGTGTTGTATAGACACACCACTGAAGTGTAGGAACGTTTTCATGCCCGTTAAATGCATGGGAAGCATTTAACGGGTTTAACAACAAAAAGACATTCCCGTACAGTCAGTGACGGTTCTGAAAAAATGAGAGGACAAGCAATCAAAAGTAAAAGTCTGAAAGACTTTCAGAAATCTGGGATAATAATTACATGTTTAAAAATTACAAGATGGTTTTCTTCTTTGAAGCAAATATTTTCTAAAATGAGGATGCCTAAAGCCTTCTGACTGGTTCTGTGCTTATCATCAGCAGAGCGATCAAAGCGGTCCTCACAAAGGTACATGGTCACCTTTTCACAGTGGACTTTAGATAATCCTCTTAAAGTGTGTTGATATTCTAATGTAACCACACAACAAAGGCTTTCCTGTGTGCACACACACACACACATACATACACACTTGTATGCATATATAGATCAGAGTTTGTAGTTCAGCAAAAATATCAGGACCTGCGAACTCTTTACTTTCACGCCGCAACATGTGAGCCTTTCTGCAGGATTCCACATTTACCACCAAATGCCGTTTAATTCGTATAATCTGCCGTTCCTGCTTATATAACTGGAAATATTTCATATTGTCAGCGACACAGCTGCAGCTTTTTGCAGCTGTTCTGAATATTTGTTCCTAAATCTGAAAATATTCATTTAATAAAGTGTGTTAATTTAGCTCTATTATTATCAGGGTGTAAATTACACTGGGTCCGTCCACCCATCCTTCCATGCTGAGTCGCTCCCAGATGACCGGGCTTCTCCTCTTCAGACCCCCTGCGGAGGAAACTCATTCCGGCCGCTTGTATCCGTGATCTCGTTCTTTCGTTCACGACCAGAAGCTCATGGCCATAGACGAGGGTGGGAACGTAGATCGACCGGTAAATCGAGAGCTTTGCTTTTTGGCTTAGCTCTCTCTTCACCACAACAGACCAGTACAGCACTGCAGAAGCAGCACCAATCCGCCTACTGATCTCCCGCTCCATTTTTCCCTCGTTTGTGAACAAGACCCCGAGATACTTCAACTCCTCCACTCTACCCTTTTCCGGCTCAAAACCATGGTCTTGGATTTGGAGATGCTGATTTAATTCCGGCCGCTTCACATGAATTGCTCCAGTGAAAGCTGGAGATTACTGTCTGATGAATCCAACAGAACCACATCATCTGCAAAAAGTAGAGACTCGATTCTGAGGCCACTACAAAACGAATCCCCTAGAAATTCTGCCGCTCTAGTTACCATAAAACACATGAAAACTGTGCATCTGTCAATCCACTGATCTGCTGGCCCATCATTCCTTCTTGCACTGTCTGGTTTTAGCAAGCTCACTAGTCCAGCTACTGGTTCTAACCCTGTTCTTTTTGTGTAATGAGCTTTTCTCTTCAGCTTAAAAATGTTGCAAATCCAAGGATTCTTGTTTATTTACAAGCCGGTTGTGATATCTTCCTCTCACTGATCTTTCTCTGCCGGTCTCTGCAGGCCTTCAGTGAGTTTGAGATTGAGCAGCATCAGGAGTGTGCTTATGACCATCTGGAGGCCTTTGATGGAGACAGCGATGCAGCAGCCATCTTGGGCCGTCTGTGTGGCAGTAAGATCCCGGAGCCTCTGGTCTCCACTGGGAACAAGATGTACCTGCGCTTCATTTCTGATGCCTCAGTGCAGCGGAAAGGATTCCAAGCTTCACATTCCACAGGTAGGAATACATCCCAGCATTTGTCATAAACTCACTTCCATGTAAAACACTGTGTCAGCTTGTGAAGAGCGTCAGTCAAGGTAACTGGTTAATGATTGGTTCTAAGAAGTAATATCTCCCTCTAGTGGTTTGCTGAAGCAGGTACATGAATGAAGCAATTTAAAAATGAGTTCATCTCATCAGAAGATCTAAAAAACTCCTGACATCACAGCTCATTTCCCTTCATCTGTTTGTGTTTCAGAGTGTGGAGGTCGCCTGAAGGCAGACGCTCGTCAGAAAAACCTTTACTCCCACTCCCAGTTTGGAGACAACAATTACCCGGGTCACACAGACTGCGAGTGGCTGCTGACCTCTGAACAGGGCTACGGCATCGAGCTCAGCTTCATAACTTTTGAAGTGGAGGAGGAGGCGGACTGTGGTTATGACTACATTGAGCTGTATAATGGATATGATGCCAATTCACACCGGTTAGGCCGCTTCTGTGGTTCAGGAGTAAGTTTCATTTCAGATATTTCAGGAAGGAACAAAGCTTCACTGAAATTTTGTGGGTTTTTCCCCCTCCTAAAGCAGGATGAAAATGTGGATTGACATAGATGCATGAACCAATTCATTACAGTCATCTTCTTCAGTTCTTTTCTTTATATTTGTTATTCAGAGCTATTTAGTAACTCAAACAGAAATATAAAATATGGTTGGAATAAGCTTTAATGCCTCAGTTTGACTTTTTTTGAATTAATACAAAAGAAGCCAAAACTTTATAATAATTTAGCATTGGTCTCACTTTGGAAAAATACATTTTCTTTTTGCATATGGGAACATTGAATGCTGAGGTGTTTAAAGTTTATTTGTTTATTTTTGTTTATTTGTTTATTTGGATCCCCATTAGCCATTACCATAACAATGGCTACTCTTTCTGGGGTCCACATCATAAAAAAAAACATTTATTACAAATACAGTTACACAGACTTAATATAACATTAGTAACATAGCAAATTGATTAATAAATGTATAATTCGAACCCTTTATATATTAAAATAATTAAACATTGCTCTTTTAAAAGCTCTAGCATGTTTTATATTTAAAACATATGAAGGAAGGAAGTTCCATATTTTCATTCCTCTAAAAACAGCAGTCTTTTGTGCCACATTCCTGTTGCATGGTGGTAGAGTAAAACAACCTTTTAGAGCATGCCTTGTTTTAAAATGGTGTAAAGTGTGGCTAAATAAAAGTTGATTATATAAAACATTTGGTATCTTAGATACTACAGTATTTCTAAAAAAAAAAGCATAAAAGGGTGATTTCAACCTTATTCTTAACCAAGGGCTAACCTAATGCTTTGTACATACTGGTAATATTTGTGTATATGGAACAATTCAGTGCAAGAGGAGCTGCCTGTTTTGGACTAATTGTAGTTTGGTTCGATGTTTTTCTGAAGTGCTGGACCACACCATGGGGTAATTCTGCAAGTGACACAAGACAGCTCTGTTAATGGTTTCAGGGATTCATTTTAAGGGTATATAATTTAAACATCTTTTTAAAACAACTAGTTGTGTTCCCATCACTGCAACAGTACGTTCAATCTGCTGAGACCACTCCAGTCTGCTGTCCATAGTGACTCCTAGAAGTCTAATTTCTTCTACCTGAGTAACGGCTGTTCCATTTATAGACAGGTCTTCTTTTGGCTGAGTTTTTAATTTCCAATTTGATCCAAATATTATGCTCTTGGTTTTCGATAAGTTTAAAACTAGTTTATTTGTATGCACCCAATTTACTACCTGCTTAAAATCGCTGGCCAAGGTGCTGGACAGTGCCTCAACAGACGAAGCTGACATATATATTGTGGTGTCGTCAGCATACATCACTGTCCTGGCATGCTGCGGGACAAAAGGCAGGTCATTGGTAAAAATTAAAAACAGCAAAGGTCTGAAGCAGCTGCCCCGCAGAATTCCACATTGCAGTTTTTTTATAGATGAAAAACTGACATTAAAAAACACACATTGCTCTCGCTGACAAAGATAATTAGCAAACCACTCTAACTGACCCGCCCCTACTGAGCAGTTGCTGATCCAACATTTTCACTTCAGCAGTTGAGTTGCAGAAAAATCCCAACTTTGACAAACATAATTCTTTAAATCTTTTGATTAATTGTTGGTAAAATCTGACACAGAACAGTCTGGAAAATAATTGATTTCTAGTAAGAAGAAGGATCTGAGTTTTGAGAACAAGGGAGATCTGTCTGGCCATCATGCCCAGGTCCAGGTATGGTGACAACCAAAGAGAACACGAGCACCTCAGTCCAGCTGGTAAGCATGGAAGTGGAGGGGTGTTGATATGGGCTGTTTTTTCAGTCGCAGGACCTGTTCACCTTGCATGGAATCAACCATAAACTTTACTGTATAACAAAATATTGTAGTCAAATGTGAGGTTCACATAAAGTGGATCATCAACAGAACAATGTTTCCAAACACAGCAGAAAATCTACAGCAGAATGGTTAGAAAAGAGAAGAATCATGGAGCTGCAACGGACCAGTTAAAGCCCTGACGTCAGCCGGATTGAAATGCTGTGGTAGGAACTGAGGGGTTGTGTGCAAACTTTAATGAACTGAAGCAACATTTTTAGAGAACAGTAGAAAATCCCTCCAAAATGATCTGAAACACTGATGTAGTCAGACAGAAAACAACTGTTGGGAGTTAATGTTGCTGCTACAAGCTGGTGAATGATAGAGTGTACTTACTTTTTCACACAAAAGTTCTGGTTTGGATTTGTTTTTTTCAATTCAATTCAATTCACTGCTCCTGGATGAGCATGCAGTGACCATATTTATTTTTGTTGAGTAAATAATGTTTTGGCAGACTTAGAGGTAAGATCTGAATAAATGCAGGACCTGGTAAAGACCAGGTGACGTCCTGATGCTTCTAACTGAAAAAGGGTGTACAGTTATTAATATGTGCTTACATATTTCATGTAACAGAGCTAATATCAGCTGGTAAAAGTCAAAAGCACTGTTTAACAGATCTTTCTGTGTTTTTCCATCTTCAGCCCAGAGAGGGGATTTATTCCGCTGGAGATGCCATGCTGATCCGGTTCCACAGCGATGACACAATCAGCAAGAAGGGCTTCCACATCCGATACGCAAGCAGCAAGTTCCAGGAGAACCTTCACACCAAGAAATGACTCCACACTCAGCCTGTGACCTCCACAGCATCGCAATAACAAAAATACCCTTTCTTCCATCATCTCTGACCCGCAAACAAACGAGGACGTCCACCAGCCACCAGACAGGGACAGCTGTTGGTGCAAATATTTGTTTACAAAAGAGTCATCGAACTTTGCGACGAAGTGAAAATGAAAATGGGACTTAAAGGATCGGGTTTTAGACTGGAAAAAAAGGGTTGCAGGAGATCCGAATCAGTCTGAGGTGTTATTCATAGACAAAAATGCAAAGAAACCACTCACAAGTCACCCTAGGCTCATATTTTCAACTATAAACTGGTGGTGAAGGAGACTAACGAACAGAATCAAAACAGGAGTGCTTTGCTGCTCCTTGATCCTTGTACTGTGCAATTTACTGTCACCAGACGGCTGCTTACATCCACAGTAACTCAGACTGCTGACAGATGCTTCATTTGCCTTGGATGGCTGGAAACTGGCCTCTTCAGCCCAGCTCTGAACAGCTGCAGATACTTTTATTGCTGTGTATTGTAAGTCCAGTGTGTGTGTGTGTGTGTGTGAGAGAGAGAGAGAGAGAGAGAGAGAGAGAGAGAACAAACAAAAGGCCGAAGACCATCCTTTTACCCTTGGTTGCTTAAAGCTCATGCAGACCATCATGGAATGGAAAGGAAAACAAACATGTGGAGATTTTATAATCTGTAACATTGATGTATAGCCTTGCTTTATGTTGTGCTCTTGAGTTTTACTGATGGTTTTAAGCTACATATCCCCACAATATTTGTTTTTTGTTTATATATATATATATATATATATATATATATATATATATATATATATATATATATATATATATATATATATATATATATATGCCGATAGATAGATAGATAGATAGATAGATAGATAGATAGATAGATAGATAGATAGATAGATAGATAGATAGATAGATAGATAGATAGATAGATATGGATATCTGAAGGGAATATCTCTCGTGGTTGTTGAAAGAGAGACCCTCATGGTGCTAAAACTCAACTGAATGAAGGTTTTCAAACGGAGGTAATGTTACTTGCAAAGGTATTTATATCCATTCAACATTTTCTCCTTTTGTGGTGTTGCACTCACTAACTGAATATCATGAGGATTTGATGTGATTGCTCAATACCAAGCTGTGTATGTTTGTGAAGCAGAACGAAAAGGATACATGGAATCTTAAAAATGAGGAGCATTTGTTTCAGCACCCTTGAATCGATACATCGCTGATATTACAGTATCACCTAGAGACAGACATTTTTGTCTAACCTTTTTTGCAAAATAGCTGAAGCTCAAGTCTTGCTACTAATTCTCAACTGGATTTTGCCCTGAACTTTGACTTGGCCATTCTAACTCAGGAACATGCTTTGATCTGAAATGTTCCATGGTGCATCTGGCTGTATGTTTATTGAAATTTTTCCTGTTAGAAGGGGAACCTCCACGCCAGTCTCAAGTCTTACAACCTGTAGAAGGTTTTCTTTCCTGATCACCCTGTCCCCGATGAAGAAGAGCATCCCCACCACTGCGAAGTATATCATCTCCAGAGAGAGCACATGAAGTTTTTGGCAGCTGTCACTCAGTCGATGGCCACTCTCCAGGAAATGACACAGCTAAACAAAAAACATCAAGGCAGGTAAAACGTCTTTGAAAAATATAAAAACGGAGAACATAAAGTTAACGGTTGACCGCAAGTAATCAAAACCGGAGAGTAGAGGGAAAGAGCAGCAGAGTGAGAAAAGTGGTCATTATCCCCCCGCCCCCTTTCACAGAACAGCTGTATTCAGCCTGAGATTAAAGTACACACAGGCGACTTCTGAAGGCATTTAGTTACATGGGATTTTATTAAGGGGTATCAGATGAAGGTGGCTGAATTACAAATGTACTTCGCATTTTTCATTTTTATTAGTAAAAACTATTTGAAAGCTTGTATAATTTTTCTTCCATTTCACAAGTGGAATATCACATAAAATATCCAGGAAATGCACTGAAGTTTGTGTTTGTAATGTGGCAAAATGGGGAAAAAGGGGTATAAATACTTTTGCAAGGCACTGTCCAGCCAATGTGCAAATGGCGTGCTGCAACGTCAGCTTCTCCAGATCTGTGGAACCACAAAATAATGCCTTACAACCAAATGGTTCCACGCATGTCTCTTATGCTCTTGCACAGCGTCTACAAGTGTTTGGATGCATTTAGAGTGGTTTTACTGTAAGAAGAAAACACACCGAAAGTGTGATTTGTATGTGCGGTAGAGTGTCTACAGTGCATGCATGTTTGTCTGTGAAGCTCACATGCTAACAGAACTTCGTCATGTGTTTGTGCGTTGCAACAGATTCCATCTGAATGCTTCCTCATGGTATATCTGGAGCATGAAGAGGATGGCGTTGAAGGAATATCAGCTGTGTTAAACTCTAACGTTTAAGTGTGTGTTGTAGCTGATTTATAAGGAAAACATGTGTTTATCTGTAAGTTGTATGTGCTTAAACTGAATATGTCATTGTATGTGCCAAGCTCCAAGTGATCCACTTTGACCCAAACCAGTTTTTGTTTTCTCACTCCACGTCCATGTCTGTAGTCCAGAGACAGTGACACTATGTCCACTGCAGCACTCATTAAAGTACACACAGGTTCAAACCTCTCGCCTCTTTCAATTTGATATTAATGTTTATTATGATAATCTCACATTGAACATTTTTTTTGTTAAAAATCCAACATACACTTCAAGTACATTTATTTACTAGGAAAAAAACAGCTATAAATATGTTTAAACAAAATTGCTGCTGCCACAATTATTGGTACCTCTGCTGTTGATACCAATGAACCACTGGTCGAAATTGATCAGACATCCTGATTACAGTAACATATTTATTTTTAGTACTTATATATTTGTTTATCCAACCACAAAGCCTGAAGACCACCAAACTTTATGCTGGGACATATTTGAAAAGTCTTCAATCAACCCGTATTTGTAGGCGGTGCTTACAAGGACCCGCTTTTTGTTAATCTTTTAAAGTTTCCTTAATTATTTTTATTTTTTTTAAAAACCCTGATGTTGCTGCGTTTTAATTTCTGTATTCATCTATATGCTGAAAACAAACAGACTTGCAGAGAAATTGTCTGCTGTAATGGTTACGATCTCTGATTGGTTTTGTAACTCATGTCTGCATCTTAATGTTCATAAAACTGCATTCATTTTCTTTTTCACAGTCTTTCTACAGATCTGACAAATCTAGATTAGGATGTTATAGTCACAGGCAAAAGACTGTCAGTAGTACATGATTATAAATATCTTGGTGCAATATTGAAATCGAAACTTTTTAAAATCCAAGTTTAAAAAGTTTCTGGCAAAATTGAAATCAGTTTGATTAATGTTAGAGACTTAAGAAATAATTTACCTTCACAGGCGTACATGAACGCCATGAGTCTGTCACATATAAATTACTTCACGACCAGTTAGACAAACAGGAAAAACTACTTAATGCTCAAGAAAAAGACAGTTGAAATAATCTTTAAAAATAATGGATAAAAGCCTGACTCATACTACCACTACAGAATTTTAACTAAATTATCATCAGAATACAGGATTATATCCTGGGATATTTCAATTCAATTCAAACTGAACTCAACTGACCCAAGAGTTACTTAGGAATTAAAAAAAAGCTTCTGAGCTCAAGAGAAACACATACAACAGAGAATTTAGCCAAGAGTCAACTAGAAATTAAATACTGAAGTCCTTTTTCTTGTTAACAGCCAGTTTCTCCTGCAGTAAATCATATTTTGGGAGTCCACCAATAAGGTGGAGCTATAAGCTGAGAACTTGATACATGGACAGGTCATCCTTCTCTCTCCTGTGCTGCTGGTCCTTCAAGGACATTACATTCAGGTATCATTTGTGGTAAATGGTAATTAAACCAGTTGTGTTTCCGAGCTTTTCAACGACGTTACATTCACCCATTCACACACCTTTTTGTAGATCTGTGGGCAACATAGTGTTCAGTGTCGCCTGAGGACATTTCAGCATGTTCTATAGGGATGCTGGAATAAAACTCATAACCTCCCAGATGTCAGTTGATTATTCTTCCCTATTTTTTTCTTGAACCTGCTTTGCGGAAAATTCCTTCATGGTCAGAGTCAAACTCAAGACAGGAAATAAGTAAAAAATGGCATGAAAGGTCTGAAAGAAAATCTAAAGAAATCATGATGAACCATTAATCCAACCTTTATTAAACAGAAAGCTTGACTTCCTGGAAGCAAGGCATGAAGACAGAATAATGAGGCAATCATAATGTAATGACTTCTTGTAAAATATCAGGTTTTGTAATGCATAAGTCTACACACCCCCTTTGAGTAATTCTTTGTTAAAGCAGTTTTTGATTCAATTTAAGCATTCAATCTGATTTATCATAACATTCTGCTGTCCTTGCAGGATATTCTTAGCATTAGTTCATCCTTTAGCTAAAGTAAGAGTTTGCAAAGAAGTTTCAAAAGATCACGTTGATCTCATTATATTAAGGTATCAGTCAGCAGAAGTGTGCAAAAAGAAAAAAAACACACCATTATTTATGTTTATATCACAGTACAATAAAGACAGACATCAATAACTGTAGAAAATACACTGACACTGCTAAAACATGGCGTTCTTCACAGTGATCATGTTTGAAATGTGGAAACAATATGTCTATTCTCCATGTGTTACTCAGAAAACATTCATGTCTGGATCAAATCTAGCTTGACTGTTGCCCTCCTGCGCTATTCCGCTCAATTCAAATCTCATTTACAGCTTAGTCTGGGCTTTCTCTCATTTACTTGGATTCCTCCAGCAGAATTTCAATGGGGCCAATCAGGGAACAGAAGAAGTTGTGAACAATGACAATTTTCTGAGCTGTTTTAGAACTGTAGTCTGGCTGCAGTGGAAGAAGTTAAGTTCTACTCTGAGTTCCTCCCAGATGACTGAGCTTCTCACACTATCTTGAAGGGAGAGCCCAAACACTCACTGGAAACAAGCCCGACTTACTGCCGGCAATGTGGACTGAGCTCTGGCACCAGTCATACAGGGACCTAACAGCCCATATCAGAGGGCCTGGTACCCCATACTCTCGGAGTACCTCCTACAGGATTCCCCAGGAGACACTCCTTCTCCAAATTCACAAAGCACATGTAGACTGGTTGGGCGAACTCCGATGCACCCTCCAGGACCCTGCTGAGGGTGTAGAGCTGGTCCAGTGTTCCACGGCCAGGATGAAAACCACACTGCTCTTCCTGAATCTGAGGTTCAACTATCTGAAGGACCCTCCTCTTCAGAACCCCTGAATAGACCTTACCAGGGAGGCTTAAGAGTGTGATTCCCTTTAGTTGGAACACATTCTGCAGTCCCCCTTTTTGAATAGGGGGACCACCACCCCAGTCTGCCAATCCAGTGGAACTGCCCCCAATGTCCATGAGATATTGTAGAGATGCGTTAACCAACACAACCCCACAGCATCCAGAGCCTTAAGGAACTCCAGGCGAATCTCATCCACTCCCGGGGCCTTGCCACTGAGGAGCTTTTTAACCACGTCGATGACCTCAGCACCAGGGGATTGAAGAGCCCGACCCCAGGTCCCCAGGCCCCGTTTCCTCAGTGGAAGATGTGCTGGTGGGATTGAGGAGATCTTCGAAGTATTCCACCCACCGACCCATCATGTCCTGAGTTGAGGTCAACAGCATGCCATCCCCACCATAAACAGTATTGGTGGTCCACCGCTCCCCCCAAGATGCCAGATGGTGGACCAGAATTGCCTTGAAGCCGTACGGAAGTAGTTTTCCATGGCCTCTCTCAACTCCTCCCATGCCCGAGTTTTTGCCTCAGCAACCACCTGAACCGCATGCCGCTTGGACTGCTGGTACCCATCAGCTGCTTCCGGAGTCCCACAGGCCAGGAAGACCCGATAGAACTCCTTCTTCAGCCTGACAGCATCCCTCACTGGTGGTGTCCACCAACAGGTTCAAGGGTTGCTGCCACGACAGACAGTGACAACCTTGCAACCACAGCTCCAGTAAGCCTCCTCGGCAATGGAGGAGCAGAACATGGCCCACTCGGACTCAATGTCCCCCACTTCCCCTGGAACCTGTTCAAAGCTCTCCTGGAGGTGGGAGTAAAAGCTCCGTCTCATGGGAGATTCTGCCAGGCGTTCCCAGCAGACCCTCAAAATATATTTGTGTCTGAAGTCCCCCAGCAGAACAAGGGAGTCCCCTTGAGGGGTGCTCTCCAGCACCCCCTCCAAGGACTCCAAAAAGGGTGGGTAATCTGAACTGTCGTTTCACGTATAAGCACAAACAATAGTCAGAACCCATCCCCCCACCCATAGGCGGAGGGAGGTTACCCTCTCGTTCACTGGGGTGAACCCCAACGTACAGTTGCCAAGTACAAGTATGCCCACTCCCGCTCGGCGCCTCTCACCAGGGGCAACTCCAGAGTGGAAGAGTGTCCAACCCCTCTCAAGGAGACTGGATCCAGAGCCAGAGCCGTGCATCAAGGTGAGTCTGACTATTTCTAGCCGGAACCTCTCCACCTCACACACCAACTCAGACTCCTTCCCCACCAAAGAGGTGATGTTCCATGTCCCAAGAGCCAGCTTCTGTAGCCGGGGATCAGATCGCCAAAGTCTCCGCCTTCGGCCGCCACCAATACCACAATGCACCTGTCCCCTTTGGCCCCTCCCACAGGTGGTGAGCCCATCGGAAGGGGGACAGTCCTCGGACTGTGCCCGGCTGGGTTCCATGGGTGAAAGCCCAGCAACCAGGTGCTCGCCAGCTTGCCCCACCTACAGGCCTGGCTCCAGAGTGAGGCCCTGGTGACACACTGTTTCCAAAGGTTGGACTCATCATAAGGGGTCTTTTGGGCTGCGCTTTGTCTGATCCCTCACCTAGGACCTGTTTGCCTTGGGTGACCCTACCATGGGTATAAAGCCCCTGACAACATAGCTCCTATGATCACTGGGACACTCAAACCCCTCCACCACGGTAAGGTGGCAGCCCAAAGAGGAGCAGCAAGCACATGTCAAAGCAAACTAGAGAACAAAATCAAAGCTTTGGAAAGGCAAAGTCAGAGCCCCACAGTCACTTTAGAAGGCTGTGGATCAGAGATGTCCTCATGATAGGATGCATTTTGCAGGTCAGAGAGAACAAACTTTGTAAAGATGTGGGAAGCTGATAGACTCTTACTAAAGAATACTGAACACTGAAACAGAATTAAAAGTTGCTTTCGCAAAATATTAGTTTTAGTTTTAAAATGTTTTCTGTTGAACAGATTTGTTTAGTTTACAGCTCAGTTGTACAGGATGAATGCCATATTAAAGGAGGGGAAAGGCTGAATTTTTGCTATTTTTGCTTATGTCTTGTTTATTTGTCACAGAAAAACACTATATTCATTACATTTTGATGAAGTCCTGGTTTTGCTCATATTCTGAATGTAGCCCCTGTTAAAACACCTTTGAGTCAAAACCTGTGCTGTGAAATAGGCTGATGACCAGCACGTCGTCTCACTTCAAAACAGCAGGAGGATTTCTTAGTATTTAAACATTGTCTCTGAAGATTCAGTTCAACATCGCGTGCTTTTAGTTTGTTTTTAATAAATATTCCATTTTATCTTGCTTTAAAGGACCCACTGATTATGTTAATGTATTATTCCATTATTATAGTGATGCTTAGAACTGACTGTAAGGTGATTTTAATGGTTTATTTGAGACATTTCCATCTGATCATTTAATCAGTTAGATTGGATTTGATTGATCTTAAATGTGTGATTTAGATTATCTTTTATGGACAAATGTCATTTTTTAGCTCTTCAATTACAACTTATGCCTTATAATATACCATGGATGTTTACAATTTATGTCATCACAGGCCTGTCTTTCATTTAAGTTACTTACTCTGTGCTTCTGTTGTTATCTAAAATGAGATTCTTAACAATAATAATATACTCATATTTTTTCTTTCTAAAAAGGATGATAGTATTTCCATCATCTTGGGAATGTTTTTAGACGGTCAAAAGCACCGAAGCCGTTTCTTTTTCTCCAGCAAACTGAGCTGTGTAGCGCTTTACTTCTTTACATCACTAGAGGGCGCCAATGCTGAGTTTATCAAAGGTCAGTGGTTTGAAGTGGAGCTGGATTTTCCAATAAAATGTCTATCGTTTCATAAACGATTGTTGAAGTTTCTCTGAATAAAGCTGCACACGAATAAAAGCAAAAAACATAGAATTAGTTATGAAATTGCGCCGGACTGCTGTGTGTTATAATGAGTCCAAAGCTCGTGGTGTTTTTCTTGTGTAAGATGTTTTGTAATCTGTTCTCTCCGGAGGAACTAAAACCATAAGCTGTGAGACTGGGTCAGCTTGTTGTTGGCTGACATAGTGGTTTCTCCATGTTGCAGCGATATTGCAGCAGCTTGTTAAAGCCCCAATCCGTATTTAGCTCCACGTAGAGGTCACCCAGGGAACTGCAGTCAGCTTGAAATACCAGAGTCCAAGGAGCCTTGAGTTTAACATGTTCAATAAATGCGATATAGTTTCACCCGAAATACTGAAAACTTATAACCTGTTGAATGAATTATCTGCATTTCCGACCTATGAGCCACAAATAAGGTCAGTAACTATGAAGGGTCTTTTTCCCATGTGCTGTAGGTTTGAAGTGTTTTTCTAAGTAGAATTTTCATGAACAACAGCTTGAGTTTTCACAGTCTCATAGTTGAGGCTTACATTCTGAAACGCCAATTAAAAACTTAAACCAGGGGTGTCCAAAGGGCATCCTGGGGGCCATTTGTGGCCCCTGAGCTGATTTTGTGAGACTCCCGAACACAATTCAAGAATAGTACATTTCAGGTAGACTTTTTTTTAGTTAAATCATTAAAATGGAAAATGTTCAGAACAACACAAAGTATTCATCTTTTAATAACCATGTTTTAGCCTTTCTTTTTAACTTCATTGTAAATTGTATCACGACTATCCAACATTTATTCATCAGCAACTATATGACTATTTGTCTGAAATGTTACATGTGTAGTTTATTGTTGAGCAGGTAAACAAAATCACAAAGTTTTTAGGGTTTTTAAATAGAAAACATGTTTTTTGTGGTCCTCAAGTTCATTCAACTTGATGATTTTGGCCCATGTGGCAAAATGTTTGGACAGTACTGGTCGAAACAGACAAGCCAGCAGTTTTGAGATAACAGTAAACTATTTCTGTAGTAAAAACGAAAAAAAATCAGTGACCATCCTGGAGGCGTAGTTCAGGTAATCCATCTGGCCGGAGTTCACGCTGTCGTGAGCCGACTTTCCATCTGTGGTTCAGGTGTAAATTCTTTCTTTCTTGAAGCACTTAAGTTAAGAAGTATTCATCATGGTTGGAATTGCTGGGTGTGAGATTCTCACAGTATGCTAACCTTGAAATATCACAGAATTGGCCCAAAGTAAATTTTAAAAGGTAAAATATGATGTTTTTATTTAAAACAGACAAGCAACAGTTACGGTATCTCTGCTGCTGCAGACATACTTTATACCAGACTATCATTACAGGTACTATTATTAACTATAACATTTATTTATTGTCATTTTGATTCTCACCCATGCAGCTGCATTATACTCAATCAGAATATTATTCAGATTCTCAGAAAGTTAGCCAATTACACAAGAGGAATAACATAACTGATTTTTACTACACGGTCTCAGAGAAGACTGTGGACCTGACAATAGTCCAGGTGATCTCCACAAGGAGGCGAAATCACCAAAGGTCTTTGCTAAAGAAGCTGGCTCTTAAGAGGGCTGTATTTATGCATATTAATGGGAAACTGAGTGGAGAGAAAAAGTGTGGCAGAAAAAGGTGTGAAAGGGCTTACGACAGCTTTGAGAGAATTGTGGACCAAAGGTCATTCAAGAATGTGGGCAACATTCACAAGATGTAGCTTCACCATCTGCCACATGGGGCATGTTATCCGTTGGTGTTGGTCCGAAGTCAGCACAGCTGTCTGCAAGGACATTCTAGAGCTCTTCACGCTTCCTTCTGCTGACGAGCTTGATGGAGATGCTGATTTCATTTTCCAGCAGGACTCTGCCAAAGGTACCAAAAGCTGCTTCAGTGACCATGGTGGTACTGCTGGCCTGCAAACATGGACCGGAACACCTTCGAGAATCTCGCCAGCAATGCAGACCAGCTGAAGGCCTCACCTAAAGCCAACTGGGCTTCCTAAACACCTCAGCAAGGGAAACAGGAACATCTGAACACTGAGTGCAAACACCGTCCAGTTCATGGACATAATCTTTTTTTTTTTTTTTTTTTGAAAAGGTTTTTCAGCTCTAGTGGTCTGACAGGAAAGTGGGTTGAGAGGGGAAGACATGCGGCAAAGGTCAACAGGCCGGGACTGGAACCCGTGACGGCCGTGTTGAGGACTAAGGCCTCCGACATGGGTCGCGTGTTTTACCCCCGCCCCCACAGGGACATAACTGTCATCAGGCTGACTATACTCATTTGTTGGTTTGTTGTTAAAACTTCCTGAGAAACTAAATTCTGGTTTTCATCAGCTGGAAGCCTTGACCATTAAAGTGAACAGAAAAACTCTTGACATATTACACCGTGTATGTTACAAATTTATATGCAGTAATAGATGAGTTTTCGTTTTTGAACAGAATACCTGATATATTTTTTGGATATATTCTAATTTGAGATGTACCTAAGAATGCATTGTGTGCATAATGTTATTGCCTTTTTGGATAAACCATGATACCCTTATTGCTGCTCTGCTCTGATGTTCAGGCTGGATTATTAAAGGCTGGAAACAGGATTAATTTAAGAGCGACAGGAGGGTCACCTTTAGGTTTCACACACTGATGGGATTTTTATGACTGGAAACTTTTCCAAACAGACAAATGTGTCGTTCTTGTTACCAAAGGGATGCACGTCAGAATCTTCTTTGGACAGCTGTAGAGCAACAGGTGGGGGAGGGGGAGTGTGCCGTTACTCAGAGCTTCACACAGCCAGGGAAAAGCCACTGCAGCACCTTCGCTGGCTTCTCATTAGAAAGATTTTGCTGAACCTGCCGTACCTTGATAATGAAACCAGCTATATGTATAATATCTAAAAATTAGAGTCATTTCTTAACTTCTCTGCTTGAAAACTAATCAAATGAAGTTTGAGTCATTTGAAGTCTAAAGTTGCGAACTCTGGATCAGACAATAAATGGACCTTGTGCTCTGTAATGTGTTTGTGCAGGTGGGTGGGGTGAAGCTCAGACCATCCAAACATCATTTTGGTCACATAGCATCTTTAATACCACCATTATAATAATTAGGATATCAAAAGTATCGAGTATACATACATAATTTGCATTGCGGTACACAAATCTGAGCTGATTCATGTTTTTATATCTTTCATTTGTTGCTCTCAGGATCAACTTTTATTATCTCGACATTGTGCTGATACATGAAATTGTCCTGGAGAACTCAACGCTATTTCAGGAAGGAGAACATTTAATCGGACATGTATTGTTAAGCAATATAAAAAGGTTTTTTTGATATTTCCAAATGTAACTTGAATCCTATAGTCTACTACTTTCCAATACCAATATTCAAGAATCTTGATATAAGCCAAACTAGAGTCCATGTCACCAAAATCAACGTACTTTAGGTCGGTTTCTGCACCTTCTGCAGCCTTGCTATTCTGTTCTTCTGGGTTTTTTTGCAGTTAAGTTCTTGATGCTGTAGGAACAGTCTCTTGAAGCCATGCCTGTTTTTGTAACAGTCCCAGTAAATGGATCCTCAGGAGTCTGAAGATGTGTGATTGTTTATGTGTGTACTGGTTGAGGAACGCAAGGGTAAAAAAAAAGAAATGGTGAAAACTCCTCACTTCAGCTCCATCACCGTCGCCATCTCAGTCCGTGCTGTCTGTCAGACGCTGGTGATGGAGGCCAGGCAGTTCGATGACTTCTGCAGTTTCTCAGGCTGCGTGGTGGGGGGCTCGGGGATGGCGCGAAAGCTGAATGGCAGTCCAATACTGCTGGTGCCAATGTGGCCTGGGCTCAGCGCCGGATTCTGCCGTCTATTGCTTTCCACAATGCTGGATGTGTTGGATGCAAGGCTTTCACGTGTTCTGCACAACAAACAAACAGTTAGCTTGAAAATTTGATTTCACTGAATTAAATTCGGTCTTCTTACTGTGCAGTGAAAAATTATTTGCTCCTTTTCAGATTTCTTCTATTTTTGCTTTTTTTTTTTTTTTTTTTACATGTAAATTTGTCAGATTACCAAAATAATTTTCTAAAAATAATTTTCTAAATTGCTGCTGATCTTTAGATCATTGTCCTGCTGCAAAATCCAAATGAGCTTTAGGTCACAACTTGATAGCCTGATATTCTTATTCTGCATTTTCTGCAACAGCACAGAAGTCATGGTTCCACCAATTACAGGAAATTGTCCAGGTTCTGACCTGTTTGTTTTGGTGGGATGTTCTATTTTTGAAATGCTATTAGTTTTACAGACCTTCCGAAAAGGTCACAGAAGATCACACCTATCTATGATTTAGCTGCTGTTCTGGATTCTTTCAGGACCTCCAGGATGGGTGGTTGATGTGCTCCTGGAGTAATATTGCTAGGCTGGTCACTCCTGGGAAGATTCACCATCTTTTAACGATTTATGGAGAAACGAGAACCCACTGTGGTTTCCTGGAGACTAAAGCCTTAGAAATGGATTTGTAACCCTGTCAAGACTACTAGACGTCAGTAACTTTGTTTCTCATCTGTTCTCTCATTTCCTCAGGACATTGCTTTTTGACATCATGTAGTGCACTTCATGTTGCCAGACAGACTTTTTGAGTGATTTCTTCATTGTAGTGGTCAATCAGTAACGGGGCTTGAGTGGGGCTCATGAAACTGAACTCAGCTTTTAATCCCTGTTTCAAACAAGAAGGGTGACTACTTTTTCACAGGTTGGGTTGGATAGCTTAAGAAATGAAATCATGCTTTGAAGACAGATTTCGTTTATCCTCATAATATTTTTGTCAGAAACCACAATTTTTTGTTGATCTTAAACACTGTGATTAAAAAAAAAAAAAAAAAAAGAAATCTTCAAGGGGACAAACAGTTTTTCCAGCACAGTATGATACACACCAATTCACAACAGTCGTCTTATGGTTCTCTACAAGAAAAACAGATCAGTTTCATATCCTTTTATACAGAAATATATAACCAAATACATATAATACAATCACACAGGTTAAAATTTAATTCCATACTAACAAACTCAATCCTAATTATAATACAAAACAGTGAAATTCTGCTTTTAATTTGTTATTAAGCTCTCTGTCAAAGAAAGCTCAGCCGATTACATCACTGACTTTGCAGCAATCCCTCTTCCTGAGCAAGCTTGTGGTGACAGTGGACAGACAAATCCCCCAAACAGATTAAAAAGACACCATAACACATAAAAAGCCTAAATTATTCTATAAGGAGAAAAATTTCCTGAGAAACCATTCTTTTTTTTTTTTTTTTTTTTTTTTTTTTTGAGGAGGTTTTGTTGAGGTTCAAATTCAATTCAAAAATACTTTATTTATCCCAAAGGGAAATTATGTACAGTCAATAACTGGGGGTGAAAAGAAAACATGGAACTCTGGAGATGAGATGATTCGCAAAACTGAGTTTACGAGGACGACATCAGACAAGATTTTAAGAAAGGAGCAACTGACACTGGCAGCGTAAGGAGCATGCTGAAACATACAACCTTAGTATTTTCTACTAAACAACTGGTACTGTTGCCATTTGGTCCTCGGGCAATGCTCCACAGCGTGTAGAACAGCAATCCCTTCTCAAGCTGTTCTATTCAGAAACGTCAGTTCTTATGATAAATCTATCCAAAGCTGAAGTCCAGGAATCTGTTCTGTGTCGCTCCAACAACCAGCGTTCTCTGTGTGCTAAAGGCCCAACTGACAGGCGTACATAGACAAGACACAGCATGGTGCTTCCACACGTACAGGAAACTTATCTATAATTTAGTGTAATTTGACCACTAACAGTGTTTTAAAGTATAACTGGAGCACAACTAATCATATAACTTCAGCATTGTTAGCCAATTGTGGTGTACAGCAGTATTTTCTTACTGTTATAACTCAAGATTTTTGTCATCTTTTTCCACTGTTTTTATCTTTCAAAGCAAAATCACAGAATCATGACACACGAATGATTTTAACTCTGTAATGCTAATTTCACTCATTTAGTTAGAGCTAATTTAGCAAAATCAACAAAAAATAAAATAATGAAAGCAGATTTTAAGTGGTTAGGTTAAAGCCAAATCCCATGCCAACTTTAACGTTGGTTTAAAAAAAACAAAAAACAAACAAAAAAAAAAAAACAATACATAATCTCTATTAAATCATAATAAGAGATTATTAGTAAAACATAATAACACAAATCATACTTTGTGTTTCCACAAATGTAAATGTCGGGTTCAACACATCTTTAACTGGGTTTTAAAGAATCTGTAAAAATAATTCAGGCTTGACCTGTACAACGGGAGGATGGCAAACCAGCTAACTTCTGCTTCATTCGCCAGCTGTGGTGATAACAACGTGTTCCTGCAATTATCAGAAAATGTTTTGGTCCTTTCTGCTTATCTTTTCTACAGAATCAGTGTTGCCAACTCGTCAGTAAGAAAAGTAGTCACTGGCTGTCCTAAAAGCTGCTAGATTGTCATCTAGTCACTAAATGATGTTGTCACTTAATGTGCAATATTAGCCATCTGTATGAGGTTGTGATGAAACCGTGTAGGAGACAGACAAAAAGTGAGTAAAAACACTCACTTTATTAGAGCCTGGATGCTGCAAAAGTGACCTAAAGAACACTAGTCAAACCTACAACTTCCAGAGGTCAAGACAATTACTCCACCCACTGAGCCACATAAGCCCATCATGCAAGATTCAGGACAGCCTTAAATAAAGCACTGAAACCTTTTTGTTCACACAATAAAGGTCTGGAAAATCATTTTAAAGGATCTATAAGCAATGTAAATAATTCAGGTTTGATCAGCTGGTATCAACTGGTGTGACAAAACTTTTTCGTCTTGTCTGTCACTTCATCTCAGCTTATCTTTTCAACTTGGTGCCCAGAATAATCACCACCAACTCTTCAAAAAGAACAGAGTTGTTGGATGTCTTAAAAGCTCCTAGAAGTCGCTAGATTGCAATTTGCAAAATTTTTCATCTGCATTTAATTGTAATGGAAAGAGGGAGAAACTTCCCTAATCTAATAGAGAAGGGCCCACAGCACCATTCACTGTTCATTGAGAAGAGTTAGAATGATAACTGATCAGTTTTTAGTTTAATTCAATCTATTAACTAGATTAGGTTTGATCAGTCAAAGGATTTTAGATTTTGAATAATAGTTGATCCATTGCTATCCATAATTTTAAAACGCACTGAAATTATCCACACTTCGCCCTGGAATGACATATCAACTTTAGCATCAGCTGAGCAAATGCATGAAGTTGTCGTTTTATGTGTTGTCACATATGGATTTTGTAAACTGGATTTTATGTTTAAAAAGTCTTAAATTCTGTAAGCAAAATAAAACAATTTAAGTTTGACCAGTAGAAAAAATGCTGAATTTCCAATGGAGCACAGCTCATCAGACAGCAAGTCATTCATTGTTCACCGGTTGTGATCGACGGTAATGTTTTCCCACTGTTATTTAAAAATACATTTGTGTTGTCTGTCACCATTAAATCTTTTTAATCAGGACCTGAGAATGATGCCACACAACGATTTTAAGTTTGTGAGCAAATCATTTATTCTAATTTGGCTAATTTAGCTAAACTAGAGAAATATTGGGATGTTTTAAAATCATTGTGTTAATGTGGCAAAAAGTCTGATTTTACCCTTGATAGCAAATGTCTTTAAACTTTGATGACAGATTTTTTTTTCCTGATAATGACCGGTCAGGGCAGGGTCAAGACTAAAGCTGCTTCTTCCTAGTTAAAACAATCCAGTTTTAAAAATGTCACTGTCATTAATTCACGGTTTTATGAACTTTTATGCAACCACCATAATTTCACTAGATGGTTATTTACATGTTAAATTCAAAACAGACAGGGTTAGGTGCTGGTAACCTTCCTACATGAAATTTATATCCAGCCAGAGTAACAATCTCTCATAAAACAGTGAGGTGGAAAAAGGAAGTTATTTTCCAGTGAATGCTAGTTTTTTACAGCGTTTTCAGGGTTCGTAGTCAGTCTTGAAAGGACTGTAGAAATATGGAGCTCAGTTTTATCATGAACAGGTGAAATGAATATGAAAGAGGGGGTGGAGTATAGAAAAAATGTAGACTTTCCAGACTTTATGTTCAATTTTAGTTTGTTTATATATATATATATATATATATATAGCTGCATCCAGATTTATTCATACCATGGCAGACAAGCATTCTTTAAAGATAATAATAAGAATACCTTTATTAGTCCCCCAGGGGAAAATTACATAATAGAATGTAAAGAGTAAACTTTTTAAAAAATTAAATTTTATTTGAAAATGGCACAAAGAAATATTTATGCCCTTCTCAATAAGCAATTGGAAAAGTTTTTTGGTATTACAGCAAGTACCAATAAAGTATTTTTCAGAAGCAATCAAACCCTTCTTATAATTGCTGAGCCACTTCAAAAAATTAATATTACTTCCGTTAAAAATAAACATTTTGAAAAAATTAAAAGCTTAATTACAACTAAATCTGCCACGAGTATAAATACTTCTGGGCTTAACTGTATTAATTGTCACTAAATTCTCATTATAGCTTATTCACTCTTTTAGTTTCTGTTAAAACTACACTGCCTCACAAAAGTATTCCCTAACCCAACCACAAACTTCATTGCTTTTTTGGAACTTTTATGTAAAAGACCAAAATAAGAAAGTACTTTGTTACAAAGTGAAAAAAAAAAAAAAAAAAGATTTATGTTCAAATTTCTTAAAAGTGTGGCATTGATTTTTATTCAACATTTCTGAGGGAATACTCTGGAGAACCAGCTTTTCTTCTCTTTCGGCTTTTCCCTTCAGGGGTTGCCATAGTGATTCATCTGTCTCCATTTAGTCCTGTCCTCTGGATCCTCCACTCGCACACCAACTAACTTCATATCCTCTTTCAACACATACATCAATCTCTTCTTTGGTCTTCCTCTCGGCCTCCTGCCCTGTGGCTCCAACCTCAGCATCCTTCTACCGATATAATCATCGTCTCTCCTCTGAACATGTCCAAACCATCTCAGTCTGGCCTCTCTGACTTTATCTCCAAAACATCTAAGATGAGCTGTCCCTCTGATGTCCTCATTCCTGAATATTTCCATCCTCGTCACTCCCAAAGAGAACCCCGACACCTTCGATCTCCAGTTCTGCCTCCTGTCTTCTCCTCACTGACGCTCTCTGAATCATACAGCATTGCTGGTTTCACACCTTTTCTTTTCATCTGCAAACGCAGTCCATGGAGACTCCTGTATAACCTCCTCTGTCAGCCTGTCCATCACCAAATCAAACAAGAAGGAACTTAGAGCCAATCCTTGATGCAGTCCCACCTCCATCTTGAACTCCTGTGTCACTCCTACAGCACACCTCACTGCTGTCTCACAGCTCTCATGCATGTCCTGCATCCCTCTAACTTACTTCTCTTCCACTCCAGACCTCCTCATGCAATACTACAGCTCCTCTCTCAGCACCCTGTTATGCACTTTCTCTAAATCTATAAAGATGCAATGCAGCTCCCTGTGGCCTTCTATGTACTTCTCCATCAGCATCCTTTAGGCAAAAATCACATCTGTAGTACTCCTTGACATGATGCCATACTGCTGCTCACAAATGCTCACTTCTAACCAAAGCATCGTTTCCACCACTCTTTCCCACAGAATCAGAATCAATAAATACTTTATTAATCCTCACACTGAAATTCTCAGCATTACAAACCAGGCACAGGATTAAAAATTAAGTCAGTTAAGACAGTAAAGAATAAACGCATATTTCCAATTAAGGTCATCCGTTAATGTAAAAAGTTCAGTCATAGGTTGCAGTTACATAGTTTCACTGTGACAGATAGGAATGATTTCCTGTGT
Organism: Anableps anableps; assembly: GCA_014839685.1. Taxonomy (NCBI): domain Eukaryota; kingdom Metazoa; phylum Chordata; class Actinopteri; order Cyprinodontiformes; family Anablepidae; genus Anableps; species Anableps anableps. The sequence goes on from CM026065.1 coordinate 1,301,938, forward strand.
CACTCTGTTTTAGATCAGTCTAGGTCTGTTGCCGCTTCATTGTATTAGATTTATTCCTCTGGAGTTGCCACAATTCTGTACATCTCCCTTGTTCTTAGAAATCAGCACCAACTTTTGCTGCAACTAAAGATCCATCCATCCATTGGCTAAACCCACTTAATCCATGTAGACTCATGATGGGCCAGGGCCCATTTCCATAGGTCTTTGGATGAAAAATGGACAGGTAACCCCCACTTTAAGAAGGGAGAATATTAAACCTCCAGTTGATCCTATCCCAACTGACTGCTGTGCCATTGCAGAGGTTAGATTTTATAAAGTGTTTGTATGGATTTATAAATCATCCTATTTGGTTAAACAGAAGGCAACTGGACTTCTATTGCTTCTTGAAAGGTGTTATCTTTTTAAGCATGGAGGATTGCCATGTCCTTGATGTACTAGCGGGTGATTGAAGGATGGACCTGTGCCATAGTAAAAGCCTGTCAAAATGACTGTCATCACTTCTGAAATACATCTTTAGATGCTTGTGTGGGTCTGACATTTTAAAATATGTGTGATCTGGTCACAAAAAGATGGATTTGAGACTTGGAGAACACATTCTCCTATGTTAAGTTTTGAATAAAGCACAGGTTACTTTGGCTCCTACCTGGGAGAGTTAAAGCCACTGTCCACTGTGACACTGCTGCTGTCCATGCTGTCCAAACGGGCAGAGTGGGCCGACTTCTGGCTGCTGCTGTTCTCCGTCTCCTTGGGGCTGAGCAGGGTCAGATTGGTTTCCAGTTTCCGCTGCAAATCGTGCTCCTTCTCCCGTTCAAGCAGCCACTGCATTGTTCCTTCACCACCACCACCACTGCTGCCTCCACCATTTCCGCCTCCTTCCCCATGGTCTTTGCTGTCCTCTGCTGTGGCCAACTCTTTGTGCGAGTCCTCCTCTGCCTCTTCCTCCTCTTCATCATCTGATACGTTATAATAGTCAAAGGAGGCAGAGGGGACTGTTGGCTCTAAGCTGCTCTGTAAAACTGCAGGTGACGCTGAGGAAGTGGCTGAATTGGAAGGCTGCTGGGGCTCAGGATTGTCTAGGGCCTCTGTTGATTTGGCATGTGAGGCTTTCCGCAATGTGCCAGACTTGGTGTAGCTGCTGTCCACATAGCCAGTGGACAAGGCATTATGTGGAGGTTTGAACAAAGTGTCCTTGCTGAAGATCTCTTTCCTCTTTATCACCAAACTGCCTCCTCCCCCTCCGGGATCTACATTGTGTTGGTGTGGTGTCAAACGGGCATTTTGTGCTGGTTCTGGCGTCTGGCTTGGCGTCAGTCGCACTGAACCGCTCTGTCCCTTTGCTGCCGACATGTCCTCTTTGTACTCCATTGTATGAGGAGAGGTAAGGTGAGGAGTCTGCCGGTCAGCTGGAGAGCCCTTTCGGAGTCCCCCTGATGAGGTTAACGTGTCATATTCTGATTTTGCCTGAGGCGAAGGGGCAGTAAGGATTGTTTCATTTGATGTATTGCACTGGAAGTACTCATCCGTAGAGGGCTTAGGAGAAAGTCCCATTAGCTCATTGTACGTCGGCAAGCTGTCTCTGCTTTTGTTCCTTTCCATTGTACTCCGGATCCTTGACTCATCCAGACTCCCTTTCCCCAAATCAGGCACATTAAAGTCGGAGTGGAACTTAGCAGCAGAGAACATGATCCTTGAGTAGTGGGAGGACTTCTGTGTGGCTCGCAGGGTGCCATCATCAGTGTAGTAATGACTACGCTCCTCCAGACTGGGTTCAAAGTCTTCTGGGGCTCCCAGTGACGGACCCTTGAGAGAGTTGTCCATTGACCGAGATCGTTCCTTAGCTTGATCTGACCTCTCATGTCGAGACTTCCTGTCCTGATTGTGGCTGTGACTTCTTTGCACTCTGGACTGACAGGTTCCACGTGAAGGCTCAGGAAAGGGCATCTCAGTCCGTCTCTTGGCCAGCTCCCCAGACACGTCCCACTCAGGTGTAACCGGGCAGTACGATTCAGTAATATTGGGGTTACTGTGAACCAGGTACGTTGCACCTCCACTTCGCCTGCGTTCCAGAGTGTACATAGCTTCCCGAGGTGAGCGAACCAACGAGTGGCTAAAGAAACGATAATCCCTTTCCATGAACACAAGATCCCAGTTTGAACCTTCAGATGGGTCTCCCCTGGATGTCCTTGGTTTGCTGTGAGAGCGAGACTTACCATGTGGTGCTCTCCGGTGGCCCCTGCCCCTACGGCTGCGTGCACTGTGCTGGGCAGAAGACCCCGCCTTGTTCTTCTGTGTACGCTCTTCCTCCAGCCTCTTCATCACAGCAGTGTGCCTCGCAACATTCTCCACTGTTAGGTCAGGGTTAATCCTGCGAATTATCTCCATCTCCACCTCCCGGGGAATGGGCGTGGTCGGCACATCCTCGTCACGTAGGGGCCATTCCTCAGGGGGAAACTGGGCTGAGAAGGTAGCCAGCTGTCGCATTTTATCTTTCTTGAAACTTAGTCTAAAAAGTTTGAGACCAAACCTTTTGGTTTGCTTCTCACCACTTCCGCCACTACTTGCCTCTTTCTTTTTGGTCAGGGTATCAGCTTTATAAGGGAAAGAAGTTATGCCTTTGCTCTTATCAGCTTGATCTTGAGAAGGCGGTGACTGTATAGGAGGAGAAGTGGGAGCTGGGGGATGGGGGTATGATGGAGGCTCTCCTCGGTGTTCCCTGGCCGACGCGCTGGGAAGGGTCTCCCCGCCATTTTGATCCTTGGGTGGCTTGTTTTGATAGGAATCTCCCTTGTGCTCCTTTGGTGACTTACTTTGGAGTGCAGAGCCATGCAGTCTTGACTGGTCCTCACGATAGGAATTGTATGAGTCATTGTGGTTCTTGCGAGGAGGCCTCTCTCTCATGCAGCCTGGTGTGGATGGTGTGACATTCCCAGACTGAGGTGAGGTACAGTTCTGTGGCTGTTGCTGCTGCTGACGCTCTGGCAGCCGATCCTCCAGGTGATACCACTTGTTGTTTGTTCTGATGAGGGAAGGAGTGATAAAGTACGTCTGGGGAGTGACGATGAAGTAGCCCTCTGGAGTTGGATATATCTTCCTCTCTCGCACCAGCATGTTCAGAGTGTGTCGCAGGACCTCTGGGCTGGGTGTAGGCACACCTGCAAGAAGCACAAATTAAACACAATAAAATGACATGAAAATATGAGTGAAAAGAATAGCAGACAAAATCTTGTGCAGTCAAGGGACAACTTGTCAATTACAACATAATCAGTAGAAACAGATCATCCATCCATGCATTCAAAGGTTCAATGTAGAACATTTTTGTCCAAATTCTAAAATGTGTAAGCAAACAAAAATAAGTGCAGATCCAAATTATATTTTAAGAACAAGTTAGCAAAATCATCTAAAGAGCTTGAGATTCTCTTTAAAATAATATTTAAACTTAATAAAAAAGTTACATCAGTTTACAGTTTTAAAGCTTGTTTTGCATCAAGATTTAATGTAAATAATCGTCCATAATGGAATAAATAAGTTGTAGGTCCCTTAACTGAGGTTGTAGTTTTGAACACAAACACAAAGCATAACATCCATAACAGTTATTTGAACTTTAACCAAGAGAGAACATATTGTTTGTTGAGTCTTCTGATTTGATACATTTAACAAAACGAAATAAGCATATTTTGTTGTATTTGATCTAATAATGACCAGTTTGAGCCAATTAAATGAACACTGGCAGATTTTTAGGTGGTGGTTAATTAATTGATGAATGAAAATACATTTAAACATTTTGCCCTCCAAACATATGCCATATTAATTTATTTTTTTGATTAAAAATAAAATAAAATAAATAAATAAACCAAGTATATCCAATATAATATTTTGGGAGTTGAGAAATCTGTGTGTTTTAGATCTTGATTGTGTATATGTGGACATGATAATTCTAAATGTTGAAGAACCACCTTACTAGTAAAAACAAAGATGTAAAATATTATTGTTAAGAACTGCAGATGATTGATAATTTTGTTAAACAATAGGAGGGATTAAAAATGTAAAACAAGATATTCAATCTCCATAAACATAAGATGTGTTGAAAATTGGGTTGTAACATTTAGGGAAACAGTATTCAGCATTTTTCTTTTCCAAGGCTCATTTAAGCCATACTTTATTCAACCACTCTTGCATACATACAGTCATAATTAAGAAATTATAATATGCATTCGAGGAATCTTATTTATCAGATTAAAAGTACCTTTTGAAAATAACAATTAAGCAGGTATTACACATACTTTTTATTAAACCTACATTTCTGTATTAAAAATGTTTTTTATTGGTCTGATGAAATAGTCAAATCTCAAATGTGGTGTTTTTATAAACTGTAAGAAGAAAATCATCATAATTACTGAAATAAAGGCTTGAAAGCATCAGTCTGTGTGGAATCTATATAATGTTTTGCATTCAGTTAAAAAATGAGCTTTTAGAAAATAATATTGTAATCTATTAAATATGGCTGTATATTGTCTTGTTTTGTAAGAAATAATGTAGACTTAATGTTTTACAGGTCATCTAGTTTTAGCTCAGCAGAAACATTGAAACTTTAAATATTTAATTCCTTGCAGTATATTGCATTAATTATTTAAAGCTGATGTGAACATATTGACAGATGTTTACATACACTGTAGACCCTTTGGTGCCAATGTCTGACTGGCCACTGACAGAGCAAGAAGCCAGTGGTCCAAAAGCAACATTAAAGCCTACCTTATAGACTGCACTCAGGGACAAAGCTCTTCATTTTTGGGGACATGTCCTGCATTGTTCTGAGGTGGGTCAAAACTTCCAGCAAAGTTCTGATATATTTCTCTGCTTAGAGATGGTCACTCCAAACCTTATATAGTTTAGAGGCAAGATTACAATAATAATAATAATAATAATAATGAAATGTACAATATGTTTAAAAAAAAAACAAAAAAACAAAAAAAACCCACTCATATTGTTGCATTTAGCAACAATATGAGTGTGTTGGGGTAATCCTAACTAACCTAAAACAGCAAAAGAAAAAATTGTCTGATCTCATGTGTAGACAGAAAAAAAGTTGTATTTTTATGCCGGGGTGATGGCGGATTAATGTTAATATTTGTTGCAAAATACAGAAAATCCTCCTCTGCACCATTAAATATAAGTTATCCAACCGTTTTCTGTCATTATATTTGTATTTCTTCCTGATTAAATAATTTTAAATTAAATTAAAATAATAGCTATTGACTTGTGTGCAGAGCATTATAAACAAGCTAAGTCGTAAAAAACAAAGAACAGCTCTCACTAACTGAGACTCGAGTCCTAATGTTCACAGCAAAAATAAGCCGGTCAAAGGAATCAGATCACTCGTGAACGTCACTGCGACTCTCAACAGGTACGACTTGGCTAATCTAGTTAGAAATATATATTTTTAGAAGTTGTCAGTTTCTGTTTCATTTCCCAAAAAGGCTGCGAGCTTCTGTCTTGTTAGCCTTTCTTATGGAGTCTGTGAACCTGGAGCTCTTGTGGAATTAAACCATGCCCTAAAGACACGCTGGAGGGTTTCCTAGCTGGGTTTTTATTATTATTATTATTATTATTATTATTATTATTATTATTATTATTATTATTATTATTATTATTATTATTATTATTATATATTACACACTGCTCAAAAAAAAAATAAAGGGAACACCTAAACAAAACAATGTCACTCCAAATCAGTCCCACCTCTGTGGAATCAATGTCACCAGTTAGGTAGTAACACTTATTGTGAATCAGTTTCACCTGCTGCTGTGCAAATGGAAGATACAACAGGTGGAAATGAGAGGCAATTAGCAAGACAACCCCTATAAAAGAGTGATCCTGCAGGTGGTGACCACAGATCATTTCTCTGTTCTCGTCCTTTCTGGTTGAACTTTTAGTCACTTTTTCATTTTGTCAGTGCTGTCACACATAGAGGCATCATGAGGCGTTTTTTTTTTTTTTTTGCAGCCCACTGAAGTTGCTCAAGTAGTGCAGCTAATCCAAGATGCAACATCAATGCGAGTGGTGGTAAGAAGACTTGCTGTGTTTCTCAGCACAGTGTCCAGAGCATGGAACAGGTACCAGGAGATAGGCCAGTACACCAGGAGAGATGGAGGGGGTCATAGGAGGGCTACAACCTAGCAGCAGGACCACTACCTCATCCTTTGTGCTATAGGAGGAACAGGAGGTCCACTGCCAGGGCCCTACAAAATGACCTCCAGCAGGCCACTAATGAGCATGTTTCTACTCAAACTGTCAGAAACAGACTCCATGAGGGTGGTATGAGGACCCGACGTCCACATATAGGGCCTGTGCTTACAGCCCAACACCGTGCAGGACGACTGGCGTTTGCTAGGGAACACCAAAATGGGCAGATTCACCATTGGTGCCCTGTGCTCTTCATGGATGAAAGCAGGTTCACACTGAGCACATGTGACAGACGTGACAGAGTCTGGAGACACCGTGGAGAACGTTATGCTGCCTGCAACATCCTCCAGCATGACCAGTTTGGTGGTGGGTCAGTCATGGTGTGGGGAGGCATTTCTTTGGATGGCTACACAGCCCTCCATGTGCTAACCAGAGGTGCCCTGACTGCCATAAGGTACCGGGATGAGATCCTCAGACCCACTGTGAGACCATATGCTGGCGCAGTGGGCCCTGGGTTCCTTCTTATGCAGGACAGTGCTCAGCCTCATGTGGCTGAAGTGTGTCAGCAGTTCCTGCATGATGAGGGCATTGATGTTATGGACTGGCCTGCCCGTTCCCCAGACCTGAATCCAATTGAGCACATCTGGGACATCATGTTTCGGTCAGTCCACCAACGCCACATCGCACCACAGACTGTTCAGGAGCTAACTGATGCTCTAATCCAGGTCTGGGAAGAGAGCCCTCAGGAGAACATCGGCCGTCTCTTCAGGAGCATGCCCAGGCGTTGGCAGGAGGTTATACAGGCATGTGGAGGCCACACACACTACTGAGCCTCATTTAGACTTGTCTTGAGGAAAATTCACTGACGCTGAATCAGCCTGTCATGTTATTTTCCACTTTCATATTGAGTATGAATCCAAATCTCCATGGTGTCAATTTTGATTTACATTGATAATTTTTGGGTTATTTTCTTCTCAATCAATTCCAATGTGTTAATAAAGTTTTCAATGAGAATATTTAATTGAGATCTAGGATCTGTTATTTTAGTGTTCCCTTCAATTTTGTGAGCAGTATTTTATATATATATATATATATATATATATATGTTCTACATTGTTTTAACATATATATTTAAAAAAAAACAACTTAATTTTGAAAGTGTGACTGATCCTACTTTGGTATAGTGGTGCACCAAGATCAACTACATGTAGAGGTTGCCTGTACCAGGAAACCCGGATATGTAAACATCTATCTAGAGAGAGACCATTTAACCTAACAGTCATGTTTTTGGACTGTTGGAGGACCCTGGGGGAACCCATGCATGCACAGGGAGAACATGCACACTGCATGGATAAAGTGCAGTCTGCACTTTATCCATGCAGTGCTGGGATCTGAACCAAAACCTTCTAGCAGCAAAAGCAACAGTGCTACTAACTGCACATGGATGTGAACATATGGTTTCAAAATTAGGTGTTGGTAGAGATGAATAAAATAAATGCAGTTCTTCAGGAAATTAATGTCATTTTTGGATATTTGGGATGGGACACTTACTGATTTTAATAATTGCCACAAAATTTTCCACTCTTGGTAATACCCTTTTAAAATGAAATGACTATTAAAACTCTATTCAGTCCATTCATTATATTAAAAAGTCAGGGTTTTTTGGTTCCCCTCAGAAGTAGTTAAGAGTTTTTAGTTAGTTTATAACTTTACTTTGAACATGATTGGAAAATAAAAGAGTAAAAGAAATAGAATAATCAACAGATATTTCGCACCATCTACAGTGTAACAGCAAAATGTTACAGTTGAAACCAGAAGTTTACATACACTGAATAAAACCACTTTTTTCTCACTGTCTGAAGTTAAATCAGATCAAACTCTTCTTGTTTTAGATCAGTTAGAATTGCCAAAATTATTTATATTTGCTAAATGCCACAATAATAGAAAAATAAGTCAGAGATGTATTCCTTAATGTTTTCAGAATTAAAAGTTTACATACATTTCCTCAGTATTTGGTAGCGTTGCCTTTAAACTGTATGACTTGGGTCAGACATTTTGAGTTTCCTTCCACAAGCTTCTCTCAATAGTTAGCTGGAGTTCTGATCCATTCCTCCAGACAGAACTGGTGGAACTGGGTCAGGTTTGTAGGTCACCTCATTCGCACACACCTTGTCAGATCTGCCCACAACTTCTCTCTCGGACTGAGATCCGGACTTTGTGATGGCCATGCCCAAGCATTGACTTTGTCGTCCTTAAGCCTCTTCATAAGCACTTTGGCTGTATGCTGAGGGTCACTGTCCATCTGGAAGACCCATCTGGACCCAAGTTTTAACTTCTTTGCTGATGTCTTTAGATGTAGTTTCAGTATTTCCACATAATGTTCTTTCCTCATGGTGCATCTATTTTATGAAGTGTACCAGGTCCTGCTGCAGCAAAGCAGCTCCAGAACTTCATGCTTCCACCACCATACTTCACAGTTGGGATGGTCTTTCCAGGTTTACAAGCATCCATCTTTTTCCTCCAAAACTAACGATGGTAATTATGACCATTTGGTTTTTTTATGTTTCTTCTGAGGTAACGTCTTCCTCTTCACTGAGTGGCCTTTCAGCCCATAAATCAGTACACCAGCTTCAGCAGCATCTTCATTAGATCTTTGGCTTTTGTTCTGGAATTCATTTGCACATTTTGGACCAGAACGGTCCATCCCTGGGACACAGAACCCGTCTCCTTCCTGAGCGCTATGATGGCTGGACATTCCCATCATGTCTATACTTGTGTATAATTGTTTGAACAGATGAATGTGGCACCTTCTAGCATCTGGAAATAGTTTCAAAGGATGATCCAGATTGGAGCAGCTCCATGGTTCTCTTCCTGATATCTGGGCTGATTTCTGCTGACTTTCCCATCGTGTTGAACCAGAAAGCAGTGAGTTCCAGGTGTGGCCTTAAAATACATCCACAGGTGAACCTCTAATTAACTCACGTGTCAGTTAACCTATCAGAGGTTTCCAAAGCTGTGACATCATCATCTGGGCTTTTCCTCACTGGTTAAAGAGATAGCAATCATTCTGTATGTAAACTTCTGATTTTGTAGACATTAATAAATAAAACTCTGACATATTCTCTCATTGTTGTGGCATTTAGCAAATATGAAAATTTTGGTGATTCTAACTGAAAACAATGACAAATTTGGTCTGATTTAACTTCAGACAGTAAGAAAAAAGTTGGATTTGTCTTTTTATGTGATGTATGTAAACTTCTAGTTTTAACTGTACGTTCAAAATGTTAGTAAGAAGTATAACCTTCCCACTATCTCTAAGTCAAACCTCTCCTTGTGTTATCATATTGATCTGTCAGTGACCATTAGACATTATACTTGAGTTTTCAGTAGTCTTTACCTTCTGTCAGATATTGTCTGAGACACATCCCCACCGAAGTAAGTAAAAGGCAGTGAAAGTAAAGTGAGAATTTTTCACTAACAAGTCTCAAGTCCAAAATTTAGCTGCATTTTGAAATCTATAACTAAGCAAGGAAGGGTTAGTCCTCTGCCTCTAGCTGCCACCAGTAGCATAGTGGCCGATGCTTAGTTCAGGTTTTCACATCAGCAACATTCAGAAGGTTCTGAAAGTTTGTCTGTTTAACTTTCACCTCCTTGGGTTATAAGCATGGTAGCTGAGGTCTGCTCACTCATCAGCAAAGCCAAAAACCAGAATGAGGCCTTCTATCTAAAGCACTTTCTCTAAAAGTGATAATTTTGCAAATAAACTGAGACAACTTCCTTCAAAGCCTCAAGCGTATACAGTGCTTTTAAAAGGTCTATCCAGACCCGTTAAAATTCAGACAAGCTAAATAATTTCAGCACTTTTTAAACCTTTAATGTGACCTATAAACTTTAAAACTCAACTGAAGAACAAACTAATTTCTTTTTGAGAAAAAGAAGAAAAAAATAAAATAATGTGGTTGCATAAATGTGCACACACTAATACTTTGTTGAAGCACCTTTGAATTTTCTTACAGTCAGTCTCAGTCTTCTTGGACAGGACTGCATCAGCAAGGCACCTTTCTCTACCATACCTCTTCAGATCTGGCAGATTGCATCTCCTGTGCAGGGCCCTCATTACGCACATTTTTAATATGGTTCAGGGTTATGACTGGCTGGCCTATTTCAAAACTTGAATCTTCTCCTGGTGATGCCATTCATTTGTTGATGTGGATGTATGCTCTGGGTTGTTGTGGTGCTGAAAAATAAAGTTCATCTTCATTTTCAGCTTTCTAACAGCAGCGTGAAGGTTTTGAATTAGCATTAACTAGTATTTGGAATTTCATAATTTGCTCCACCTTGACTAAAGCCCTTGTTCCAGCTAAAGAAAACAGCCCAAAAGCATGATACTTTCACCACCATGCTTCACTGTGGTATTCTTTGAAAAAGAAACTGCTTAGTCAGTCACTTGATCTGGATGGTATTACACTGGCCTCTGATAATAATGTAAAGAATCTCAGTGTTATTTTGACCACGATATGTCATTTAAATGCCATAAAAAACAAGTTTCTAGAATTTCCTTCTTTCATCTCTGGAATATTGCCGTAATTAGAAATATCCTGTCCAGGAGTGAAGCTGAAAAACTATTCCATGCATTTGTTACTTCAGGGCTGGACTACTGTAATTCTTTAATATCAGGAAGTCCACAGAACGTAGTTAAAAGCCTTCAGCTGATCCAAAATGCTGCAGCAAGAGTTCTGATGAAAATTAAAAAGAGAGATCATATTTCTCCTATTTTAGCTTCCCTTCACTGGCTCCCTGTTAAATCCAGAACAGAACCTCAGATTCTCCTTCTTGCATATAAAGCCCTTAATAATCGGCTCCATTATCCATCAGAGATCTGATTGGTCCAGATGTTCCTACCAGAGCACTTCGCTCTCAGACTGCAGGTTCATTTGCTGGTTCCTAGAGTTTCTAAAAGTAGAATGGGAGGCAGATCCTTTAGTTATCAGGCAGACACCATGTCTACTTTCTAGACTAGGCTTAAAACTTTCCTCTCTGATAAAGCTTATAGTTAGACTGGCTTAGGTTATCCTGAGCCATTTCTGTAGCTATGCTGCCATAGACTTAGGCTACTGGAGGACAAACTGACCACTTTTTCCTCACTTTCTTCTTCTATTATTCTCCAACTTGAGTTATTTGCTGTTATTTCAAGTGTTAACTTTTGGCTTTCTTTCAGTTCTTTTTCTCTCCATAGAAGCTACACCTGGTCTGGCGTTCTATTTGGCTGTGGTGCCTTCCTGGAGGAGGGCTTCAGCTGAGATAATGCTGCCAACAATTAAATGTGTTTCCCTCTCCTGCCCTTAATGGGGCAGTATTATGTGTTATCAAGCCACATAGAATAATTTTATAGCACAATCCAGTAACTATGTTACCTTCAGTTGTTATAAAATATATCAAATATGACCTAAAAGAAATTTGACTTCATAATTTAACACCTTGAAATTGGGCCTCTGTGTCTTTAAGAAACTCCTGCTCTCTGAGAAGTAGCTCGTATACTGAGCTCAGCAGATGCACAGTTCCACCACGTGTTGCTAATTGCTAATTGCTGCTGGCGAGTCTGAAGGAGCTGAGTGGGGAAGTTCTGAGGAGGAGCTGCACCTCGAAAAGAGGAGGAGCTGCGCCTCAGTCTCCACCAAAGTGTTTTGCTCAGCTGAATGGTTGCCATGGAGATTAAAGGATTTCTCAAACATGCATGAAAGAATCAAAGCAACACTCCAGGTATGTTTTCTCTTTCTTTTTTGTGTCTCTGCTCTGTTTTCTCAAACCCCCAGTCGGTCGTGGCAGATGGCCGCTGGTACTAAGCCAGGTTCTGGTTCTGCTGGAGGTTTCTTCCTGTTAAAGGGGAGTTTTTCCTCTCCACTGTTGCTACATGCTGGTCGTGGAGGAGTTAATGCAGCAAGTCAATGACTCACTGCTCTGCTTGGTTTCCTTATAAAACTTTTTAAACTAATTTGAATAATAAACTGAGCTTAATGCACTGATTGATAACTGGGATCAATTGGAATGTATGTGTGACTGAATTGAAATGACCTTTTTTTTTGTAAAGTGCCTCGAGATGACATCTGTTGTGAAATGGCGCCATCTAAATAAGCTGAATTGAATTTTGATTATGAGCAACGTTTTTATGTCAAAACTTATGTGAAAACTTTATGTTAAAAAAATTCAACCATGGTTTCATCAGACCATACCAAATTTTCCCACATGGTTTTGGGAGACTTCCTATGTGTTTCTGCAAAATTTGCAAGGGGTCGGATGATTTTCTTCGTAATGTATCTATTCTTCATACATTTAGCCTATGGGCTATTAGGAGAAACATCCAGTTCATATTAATGTCATGGTTGCACCATATTTTCTCCATCTGATGACATCTTCCAGTTCCATGGCATTTCTAATGCCTTTGAAATTATTTTGTCATAAGTCAAGATATTAAGTGATGACAACATGAGGAACAGGGCTGTGAAAAAGCATTTACCCCATCACAGATTTCTTCTTTTTTTTTTTTTTTTGCAACATTTAAATGTTTAGATCATCAAGGAAAACCTAATATCAGACAAAGATAACATGGGTCAAATCAAAAAGCCATTTTTAATGTGTTTTCCATTTAATAAGGGAAAAGGGCTATCTAAGCCAACATGGCCTTATGTAAAAAGGTAATCGCAACTAAGCCTGATAACTGATCGTGCCACTCTGGCAACAACTACCATGAAATGGTTGCGATAACTGGGAATGTCTCTTCTACACTGCTGTGGAGGAACTTTGGCTCACATTTATTTGCAGACTGGTTTAAGTTGAGACATATTGGAGGCTTTTCAAGGATGAAAGGCCTGTTTACCATCATGCTACAGCATCCCAATTGGATTCAAGTCCAGACTTTGACTATGCTACCACAAACTGTCATTATGGTTTGTCAGCCATTTAGACTTGTTGGTATACTTCCAATCATTATCTTACTGCAGAACCAAAGTGTGTTGATCTTTAGATCACAAACTAAGGATGCAATATTTTCCTGGAAGAGAGCAGAATTTATGGTTCCAATAATTACAGCAAGTTGTCCAGATGCTGAAACAGCAAAAGCAGCCCCAGCCCATCACACAACCACCACCATGTTTGACTGTCGGTATGATGCTCTTTTTCTGAAGTGCTATGTTAGTTTAGTGTAGGGGTGGTTGATAAGACGATATTAGACTGCGAAGGATTAGAATGTGTCTGTGATCAGCCAAAGCAGACAGACTGTGGGATCATCCACAGGGAACATTCTATACGTTGCAGTTCTATGCTCTCACTCAAACACATCTGTTTCATTTGGGTACTTTTCCCTCAGCTTCATGAATTAACTTGATTGTTGCAGGGATGAAATGGTTGCTGGTCCTAACAGTACCTTAGTAAAATTTTGTATTAAGTGTTATTAACATTTTTTTAAAGGTTTTTTATTTGCCACTAGTGGCCTTTATTCATTAGCAGCTTGAGAGGAAGAAGGGCAGAGAGATGCAGTAAGACATAGACGTAGACATGCAGTAAGTGGCCCAAATCCGGGAATTGAACCAGGGACAGCTGCGTCAAGGACTGTAGCCTCTGCATATGGTGCACTTGCTCCGCCACTAAGCCACCTGGTGTTCCTGGTTAGTACTAAAGTTTTGAATTGAAATTAACATTAAAAGCATATTCAGTTGGCATGCTATTAAAAATGTTGGCTTTTTTTTTTATTATCTATTGCATACGGAGCCCCAGATGCAGCAGAAGGCAGTGAAAGTACAACTGGGACATTTCAACAGCCAAAGAGCATAAACTGTTCAATGTACCTGTCCTTCAGACTTTATAGGGGAAGGTTTTTAGAAGATTTTTTTAAGGTTCACTACATACCCAGCTAGCATTGAATGTTTATACAACGTCCCCTGAATGTTGTCATGAATGTTTGCAGACAACATTCGCCGAACGTCAAAATGATCTGTATTAACGACATGAAAGACTACCAAGGCAAAGGTAATGATAAAATAACATACTTGTATGTACATATGAGACATTATCAGTGAAATTTTCCTTCGAAAAATGTAAATCGTACAGAGCATCAGTTTTAATGCAATGGGTTTTGGAATAAGACATTAACAATAATAATAATAATAACAATAATAATAATAATAATAATAACAAAACTTCAAGAAAAACATCAAAATTTTAAAACATCCATTGCCTATAAAAATACCTTAGGATCATTTTTTTCCACAGTGAGTGAATGTTTAGAGTCAACGTTCAGTCAGCATTGGTTGTACAACCATTCCTGAACATTCCACTTTTGGGGGACATTCACTGAACATCGCCTGAACGTTCGCTTGCTAGTTGGGTACAAAGGAACATACAAGAGCAGTCCTCTCCTCCTGAAGCTGGTATTGGGTTAGTGGCTAACGCTACATTAGTAAATATTTAGCAGGAAGTTTGAGCCTTCAGAAAGGCCTGGTTTGTCTGTCTAACTTGTTACTAGCTTATCAGATTTATTGTACAACTGCCATTGCATTGGAAGTTCTGCTTATACCAGGCAAGATCACACGAATAATAGGAGATTTAAGGAGATTCCTCACCATAAGATCACTGCAGTTTATCTCTCATTGTTGAATCCAAGAGTTGATTATCCAGAACAGAAAATCAGTAGATCTCAAAACAAGCATTGCTGTTGTTTGTTGTCTTCTGATCTGACCTGTCATTTGCTTTTTCTGCTGTGTGCTTGTTGTTACATATTTGTTTTATCCTTGTCGAATATTAAAATTTGTTTGAAGATCTGAAACATTATAGTGTAGCAAAAAAGCAAACAGAAGACATCTGTAAGGGGGAAATACTTTTTCACTGCACTGTATATTTCTAATAGATTTACTAGTATATTTGTTTCTTTTTTCTAAAGACAGCATACTATGTATTCTGAGTTTTTACAAAGATTTGTACCTGGAAAACTGGCAGTGAGGTGCTCCATCAGTGCCTCCTGGTTGACAGGCTTGTGGGCAGAGTTCATAGCAGAGATGGCCAAGCACAAGATCTCCCCCAGTGGTATGAACTGTGACTGACTGATAGGTGACATACTGATTGGAGACACATCACCTGCAGAGGGAGGAGGAGGAGGCGGCACAGGCACAACAGTTAGATCATGAATGAACAGTGGGCGCAGCGTGTGAAGCTATGATGTAATGGTCAAACAGCGGCAGTGTGCACGCTGCCAGGAACGGCTCCTCCCCTCGTCTCTGTGCTTCCTTAGCCTCTCTCCTCTCTCTGCTGCTGTTTCTTCTGGGTTAGCAAAGCGAAGCATCTGCTGCAGCAGAGTAAAACCCTCTGCAAACTGCTCATCTGTTTCATGTCGTTTCAGAGAACCAACTAAAGCCATCCTCAAAGATCGACCTATTTGAAATTCTACTCCAAGTGAACCCACACACAAATTCTTGGTCCGCCATAAGCTGGCTTTGCTGTCAGCCGTAGCAAATGATGAGATCATCCTACGGCCAGAAAGCCGGGCTTCGAGCTCTTCCGAGAGCCGACATCTGTCTAGCTGGAAGGTTGTAAAGCAACACGCTGCATGCACTGCTGCAGCATCTGTGCTGTAGTGACCCTGTCCCCTGACCTACATCTGAGAATCACACGAGACGATGAAGAATCCCTGACGTCCAAAGCTCTATGTCTGATTCGAATTCAACATAAAATCCCCTCGTCCCCACAACAAAACAGAATCAGTATCACCCATCTCTGTTCTGCTTCTTTAACTTCAGCTCTGCCTCCTCAGCACACTCAGCCGAGTGGTCAGTTAAGCAACACGATGACGTTATCTCTGTTTAGCATCTCAAGCCCTTTAAGCCTTCTGTGGCTGTAGGGGGCTTTACTTGGTTGATATCAAAAACAAGCAAAGGCTGATCTTTGTGAATCTGCACATGAATATATTTAAAATATATTAAATCAGGGCAGAGAAACAACCAAATACTCACAATGAAAAGGGCTCCAAGTATTTATTTTGCAGGTGAGAGTTTGTTTGCTCATTTCATACTTTGAAATGAGCAAACAAACACAAGATGAGAATAAAGAGCAAGATTTCTCCCTGAAGTAAAGGATCCTTCAAGCATTTATCAGTCAGACCTGCACATCCAAACAGTACATGCTGTTCCTACTTTACCTGTTATCTGCACTTTAAAATATAGGTCAGGTAACACACAGATTGTAAAATATATTTGGAAAATCACACAGATTTGACCCCACTGAGATGCCAGCTTCCATTGGGACAGAAAGGAGAATCTTTCCAACACTCTGAGTCTACTTCACCACATCTCCTGGGTTGGAGCTCATTCAAAAGGGGGCTGCAACGCACACATTCAACATCAGTTTTCCTAAACTCTTAGCCGCCTAGCGTAGAGAAGGTGGAGCTTCTGGCAGAAGGGGGGAGTGTCAGACTCACCTGGCGCACGATAACTTGGCGGGGACGGAGAGAAATGCGGAGGAGGAGGAGGAAGATGCTGTTTCTGCACACGGATGTCCTTCTCGCTACGAGAGAGATTGTGGTCCAGCGGGCGTTCGGGAAGCTCCGAGCTGGGCCAGGCCCGCCGCAGATTGCTGCTGCGGTTCTTCTTCATCGTGACCCCCTTTCTTTTTTAATCCGGCGGCCTTCACTCCCCAGGGAGCTCTGGGATAAGGAAGCGTGGGGCAAAAGGGTGACGGGAGTAGGGGCGGTGGGAACTGGTGAAATGGGGGAAACAGGGGGGGAGGGAGGGAGAGGTGGGGAAGGGGGAGGTCGACCAACCTCAGGCTCAGTGCCTCCCCCGCATCAGTGAGAACGTCCCGCTAGAGCGATCACACACCAGACATGGCAGGAACCAGTGTGCGCCTTTACACACATTCACGCATCTCATTTACGTCCACGAGCAGGCTACAAACGAGCGCGTTGGCGCTGGGGGCTGTTGTCATCGGCTGATCCGGAGCGACGGCGGTGGAGGAGCAGGTGATTGCGCGAGGCATCACCCTTTCATCGACATCAGTCCCAGCCACCATTTGTAGCATCCCCATTTGCATGCGTAGGGAGGCACATTACGTAGCCACTCTGATGTGGGAGGAGGGAGCAGGAGAGATGTGGGGGGGCAGGGGTAGAGATGAGGGAAATGGGGCATTGGAAGCAAGGAGGATGGTGAGAAAAGATTTCAGCTGAGCTTTTTGGGATCTGCTTGTTCCCTTTCAGTGGAAAGTAACAGGGAGGGGGAGGATCCGGAGGAGATTGATGGTTGGTCACAGATGCAAAGCTTGAAGAGGCCCAGTCTTTGACAATAGCTCAATTCACCACAGGAGTGCTCGGCCGATCCCCCGTAAAACAAAAGAGCTGGCTTAAAAAAGAGCCAGAAATAAAAGCTCCATTCAACCCGAGGGGCATTAAAAGCTCAGTAGTAAGCCCAGTGCCGGAGACACCATGTTCACCTCCATCTTTATCCCATCAGCCACAAGACCCCATCGTCCTTTCGACAACAGCACACCAGCAGAGGGTGTGGAGAAAAAAAACCGTGAGCATAAAAATGAAATAAATAAATTCAGGAACAGATATCCACAGTTTCCCGCAATCCAACGTTAGAAGCTCCCGATCCGATCGCCGTAGCATCCATTCATTAACGGGGGAGGGGGCGGGGGGGGTGGGGGATGCAAACTCCAGTCAACGGCAAATCTCTTTCAACGCTAATGCTGCAGCTGCTCCCAGCACCTCCAGGAAGGGTGTGTGAGTATGTGTGTGCATGTGTGTGTATGTGTGTGACAGAGAGAGAGAGCGAGAGAGAGTACGTATGTGCGCATCCGCCTGCTGCGCGTGATTCTGCGTGAGCATGCATGCGCCTGTGTCTGGGTGATTGAGGCTGAGGGGATGGGAGGAGAGCATGCAAGGGAGAGAGAACGAGGACATGCGTTAGAGGCAGAGAGGAGAGTAAATATGAACACACAACACACACACACACACTCAGAGAGAAACGTCAAAAATATCCACCCCTCAGGTAAAGTCCAGAGGGAAAGAGGAAGAAGTCTTTGGCTAAATTTCCAATGTCTCCCTGCACCTTCTCTGCATCATGGGCTGTCCTCTTTAGGGATGAGGGCCCCCTCAGCCTCCTTTCCTCCTCTTTTTCTGGCCTTGCTGACTGTACCACAAAACTCACAGCCAACGACACTCAGTCAGAGACGGCAGGTTTGATACACCTGAAAATGAAACTTTGCTGAACTGTAAAAAACAAAAGCAGAAAACAAACAAGCAGCGCTTCCAACGCACTCATGCTGACTCACATGTATGGAGTGTGAACGGACGGTTGGAGGGACAGAACAAGGAGCAAAGTGAGAGGGCAGGACAGGGCAGTGTGTGGGGAGGTGATGGTGGTGTGGGCCTGGGGGGGTCATAACCAATCTGCTCCAGTTCACTGAGACCAAAAAGAAAGAGGAGAGCAGCAGCAGCAGGAGGAGGGGGGAGAGCAACACAACGGCAGCCATTTTATTTCTCAGTTGTGCTGCAACAGCCTTTGTTGCCATGACAACGCAAGCCGATGATCTCATAGCTGTTAGCTTTTGAGTGCTGTTCCCTTAAAGAGCCAGTTACCCAAAATAGAAAGTCAACTGAGCACATAGACAAGGACTGGAAAAACTAGGATCCCTCTTCACGACTGGTCGACACAGGAGAACAATTATATAATTCAAAAATTTTTAATGTTATTGAAAAGTTTAAATAACTTGATCAAAATTTAGATCAAAATGTGAACATTATATATTTTATATAGATCCTAGAACAGCACTGCTCATGGTGGCAGCACGTTAGATGAGCTCTATTGGTTCTTTTTCTAGACTTTAGTTCATTTTTCTGGTTAAATCGTTGCCTGATTGGACAATTCTTCCCCTCTGGTTCTGCATGCTGTGCAGGCAAAGAATTTTTGCTCTGACTTTTTTACTTTTGAACAGTTATGATGTGTAACTTTACAACTACACGGTATTCATGTTGAAATTTTGCCTTACTGTACAGTATTTTTTATTCTGTTTTTTATACATATTTTTATATTCTTGGTGTGAGTCTGTTTTCTGTTATTGCCTGTCACTGCCACTTTGCTGCTGTTGCACAGAAATTTTCCTGTCATGGGACAATAAAGGATATTTCTATTCTATTAACATTTACTATAGTGACAATATTTTTCATTGTATTTGACAAGCAAACACCAAAACAAATAATCCAAATGAGTATAAATGTTACAAAGAATATGCAATATGTGATAAAACACTGTTACGGCCTGGGTCTAAGACCATAAATTGAGGGAAGCAACGCATCGGATAACTTAAAAATTAGATCTATTTAACAAAAATCATAGCTGAGGAGAAAGGTCAAGGAGAGGGAGAGAGAGGAATGAGAATGAGAGCAAGTGGTGGATCTTAAGCTGGATTTGAAGCTCTTCTGAAGACACAGAAGAGACAAATTCATCCATTTGCAGAAGCACTCCCCCTTGGACCAACATGACTGGCATCAACTTGGAGTTCAAATAGCTTACTCATATCAGGGGCCATCAAGACAGGACAATTACACAACATCTTCTTCAAGTCTTCAAAAGCCTGCTGACAGACAGGAGAACAAGTATATTTCACATTACTTTTCAAAAGATCTGTCAGAGGTGCAACCACAGTTAAAAAAAATTCCTGCAGAAGACTGTAGTATCCAACTAAACCCAAGAATTTCATGAGTTCCTTTTTAATAGTTGGTGGTGGATACTTTTCAATAGCCTCAACTTTTGCACCAACAGGACATACCTTGCCTTGACCCACTTGACAACAAAGATTTGCAACAGTTGCTTGAGGAAATTCACATTTGGCTAGACTCACTGTTAGAAGTGCATCTGTATTACAGTCAAACAATGTTTTGAGTTGTTCCAGGTAAGAGGACCACGTATCTTAATACACAACAACGTCATCCAAATGCACAGCACAACCCTCCAGACACCCAGCAACTTTATTCATCAAGCGTTGAAAAGTTGCCGGTGCATTCCTCAAATCAAAAGGCACAACATTGTATGAATACAAACCACTAGGTGTAATGAAGGCAGAGATTTCTTGTGCCCTTTTAGATAAAAGGAACCTGCCAATTGCCCTTTAATAGATCTATCTTACTGATGAATTTAGCATTACCAATTTGGTTAATGCAGTCACCCATCAAGGGAGATGGTATGAATCAGGTTTGGTTACATTATTGACTTTTCTGAAATCTGAACAAAACTGAAAAGCTTTGTCTGATTTTGAAACCAACAAACAAGGCGAAGCCCAGCTTGAAAATGATACCTGAGCGATGCCATTTTTTAACATACAGGAAACCTCAGCATCTAGAGGTTTGCATTTTTCTGGGTTAACTCTATAAAACCGTTTAATAGATTGTACATCACCCCCTTCAATATCATGTTCGATCATCAGCTGCGTGCAGGATAAAACATCTGCAAATAAATCAGAGTGAGAGTTTATCAACTGAATCAACTTAAAGCGTTGTGACTCTGGCAAATAACTCAGTGCAACATCCAAGTTTTCCAGTACTTCAGAGTTCTTGAGTTGACCAGTTAACACTGGTGAATCTGAAGCAGGCAACCCATCTCCATTCCATTCATCTCCAGCAGATGTTACTGTTTTACCAATACACACAGGGTGAAGTTCATCCACCAATACCTTCTGAGCTGCACAAGCATGATATGGTTTTAAGAGGTTAACATGAATTGTTTGCCATTTCTTCCACCGTTCTGGAGTAGCAATGAGATAGTTTTGTTCAGGCCCAGAGAACTTGGCCTGAAATGGTAAACTAACAATAGGAAGTAAGGCCAATACTTGATCACCTGAAAGAAAGACACATCGTTCAGCTTCCTTATCATACAGGCACTTCTTCTTTTCCTGAGCAGATGATACTTTCTCTTTTGCCAACTGTATAATGGCAAAGAGTCTCAGCCTAAAACCATTAACATAATGCAACAGGTTTTGTGGTGGTTCAGCATCCTTCCACTCCTCTCGCAAAACAGTTAATGGACCATGCACAGTATGACCAAACACCAATTTATTAGGGTTAAAGCCTGTACTCTCCTGTGTTACTTCTCTTTCTGCAAGTAACAACCAAGGCAGGCCATCCTCCCAGTCAGTATTCTTCTGAACACAGTAAGCATGGAGTACAGATTGTCTGATGAAATTGCTCCAGTGCTCCTTGGCTCTGCACATTGTATGCTGTAGATTGATTGTGCCTAATGTGCAGCTGCTTCAAAACCTGTGCAAACAAATGCGAGGAGAAATTAGATTCCTGGTCACTCTGAATGACTTTTGGTATCCCAAAAATGGCAATAAATTCCATAACAGCTCAAAACACAGATTTTGCAGTAAGTGTGTGCAATGGATATGCTGCTGGATACCTGGTACTTTGGCACATAACAGTTAAACGATACTTAGCACCTGAACGTGAAGAGGGAAGCGGACCCACACAATCAATAATTAAGTGCTCAAATGGCTGACCAATAACTGGCATAGGATACAGTGATGCTTGTTTAATAGTCTGACTGGGTTTACTGGTCACCTGACAGGTGTGACATGTTTTGATATAGATAACAACGTCTTTTTTCATTCAAGGTCAAAAAAAAGTTTCTCAAAATGTGATCATAGGTTTTCCTAACTCCCATGTGTCTGGACTCACCATGAGATACACACAAAACCAAGTCGTGCAATTTCAAAGGCACAACAACCTGGTAAACTAGCTCCCTAATAATACTGTTACTACATGGCAGCCACTTTGTTAACAATACCTCATTTTCAACAAAGTTTCCATGAGCATGGTTCTGCATCTCCTCAGCAGGTAAAGCAGACTGAAACAAGTCTTGTAATGTAGAATCAGATCTTTGCTCCTGCACCAGATCAGTCTGTGAAATAGACAAAAGGTTACATTAGACAAACAAAAAGATGACATCTGGTTATCTTTTCCTAAGTCTTCATCCAGATTTGTAGCATTGGATATTTTTCATTGCCCGTGTCACAGCACATGCTTGACAAACTTCAGGTGTGATTTTTTTCATTTTCATCAAGGCTATTGCTGATCAAAGGTACTGAAACAACAACTGGACACTCTGGTTGATCAGGCCAGACTTTTCCTCCAGCTATATTGTTTCCCAAAAATCACTGTGACACCATCCACAAGTAGAGCAGGTCGAACATCCATTTTTACTTCCCCTTCAAACAACTCTGAATGGAGCATGAGCTTATGCACTGGAACACATAACACAGACATGCCCATACCCAACACAGGTACAGATAATCCAGAGTCAGATTCATCTGAAAAAGGCAAAACTGATGCCAGAATGAATGAATCATATGCACCAGTATCTTTCAAGAATATAACTGGCACCAAGACGTCACTAAAGAAACTTGTCCTCCCATAAGAAATAGTTTGTAGACACTCTAATCAGGTTTCTCTTCTAATGGCACTTCAGTAATTTTATTTGGAACATTTAAAGAAAATGATGCAGCAAGGGCTGCTGGTTTAACTTGAAATCCATTTTTGTTTCTTAATTTCAGCATAGCACAGTCTTTCTTCCAGTGACCTTTTCTGTGACAATTACAAATTTTGTCCATATCATGGGTACTGCAGTCTGAAAAGGAACCACCAGAACACGTTGAACACCAATTTGGAGCAGTCATCCAATCTGTATGCTCTCCCCTAGTATCTTTATGTGTTAAGACAAAGTCATCAGCCAACACTGCAGCTTCTGATACGGTTTTCACCTTTTGTTCATTAATAGACACTACAATACGTTCTGAAACAAGAGTTCTTAAATTGTCTCAGAACCATTAAATTACAAAGGTGATCAAGTGTTTTCACTTTAGATGAAGTGCACCCCTGATTAAAATGGATCTCCAGATCTTTTACAAACTCTACATAAGTTTTGTCACCCTTTTTCCAGTTCCTAAACTTCTGTCTGTATGCTTCAGGGTCCAATTCTTATGCCTTCAGTACTGCAGCTTTAACCTTGGCATAACCAGCACAACCAACCAAAACACACTAAAGCAAAACACTGTGCGGTCTGAATCAGACCAACACCTTGTCTCTGCAACCCTCTCAAACAAAGTGAAAAAAATGTTTCAACATCCTTTTCACAAAACGTAGGCACCAAGCGTAAGTCACTTAAAAGATCAGAGGATTTACATTTGAAGTCCACAATACAAGATTCCACAGACAGTTTATCTTCTTTCATCAGATTTAATTTCTCACTTTCTAAGTTTAATCTCACTAATTCAGTTTGCTGCCTCATCTTTTCCAAATCTGCTTGCTGTCGCACAGTCTTCAATGCCAACTCCTTTTCCTTCTCCAGTTGCATTCTTAACTTTAACATCTTCTTTTGTTGTTCAAAATCCAAAAGATTAGGGTGTACAACCCAAGAACCCAAATCTTCAGGTTTTGAAGGCAATGTCAAAACACCCATTTCAATTAAATTCTCCCTTAAAATTGCTTTAACACTTTCTTTCAACCGTTTGTCACCAACAGATGGTTAACTTTTTAACAGCTACAAAACAGTCTCTCAAAAAGTTTAAAGAGTAAATTGCTGACAATCTGCTTAACACAAAACCACAAGTCTGAACGTCTCCACTGACTGCCTACCATAAACTAAGTAGCTTAGCTCTAGTCTTCAGAGATCAGGGATGGCGGGTACTTAAGCACCAAATGCCAACAGAATGGCAAAGCAACCAGAAAACTGGCAACCTCACCAACACGATGGCTGTGCCCCCGAGACAACCGCTCTAACAATATGATCTCACACTACCATTTCTGAGCACATGAATCCCAAAGGGGAGACCTGCAGAGGCCTACAGGGGAGTCGGTTCAGATTAGCCATACTTAATTGCACAAATTAGTCAACAATCAACATTTACCACTGGATTCATCAGATGAAGTTGAAAGCAAACAACTGACCCCCCAAGCCAGAAAAGAAGGGAGGGGTGGGGGGAATTCAAACAAAACTTAAGATTCCTACACCAGCTTCCCAACCAAATTAAGAGAATGAAGAGAGAAGAGAGAATGAGAGCAAGTGGTGGATCTTAAGATGGATTTGAAGCTCTTCTGGCGACACTGGGCAGCTGCCTCCATTTCCAATCAGCACCAGTTAGGAGCTCTGAAACACAGAGATGTTAGAGAGGCCAAGAGGAAAAGCCTTGGGCTGTAACAACGCATACAGATTTTTTTTTAAGGCTTTGGTCTACATTAGTTTATATCTCTTTGCACTAACTCAAAAAATAACCCGTTAACATAAAATTGAGAGTCTGCTCAGAATTATGGTTTATGTAACACCTTGTGTTGTGATAAATAAAAGTGCCTCAAAAAGGCAAATGGAACAAAACTGTGTAAAAGGTCCTCAGAGGGATAATGGGAGCAGTTTGACTCACTCGCCAATTAAAAATTCTCTCAGATTTTCCAAAGTGAACCTGCTCTGACTGTCCACTGCCAGTAAGATAATGACCACTCATATTTATTCAGCACAAGTTCAGAAGTGCAGAGCTGTACTTCTCATAAGATTTTTAAGAAATGTCTGAACCAGAACTGGAGATTTACAGCTGCTGGGTCACATTCAGATGTCTCAAACTGGCCTTCAGGGGTCAACAGAAAATCTGTAATTTCATCTGCATAAAGTCTTACTTCTGCACACTAATCCAAAAAGCACAGCTTTTATTTTGAAGGCAAACACTGTCTTTCTCTGTTTGTGTTGCTACACTAGCACCATTGACTGAACCACAATACCTGTACAACTTGAATTTTTTTTTTTGGACTATAGTTCTTCTAAAAGGTAATTATTTCATGTAAAATAATATAAAGTTCCAGATATCAGTAAGGCATGCCGTATTTTATTGTTCAGTTGCAATGACAACTGTTACCAGCAGGTGCTGATATTTAGAATTTATTATCAAATATATTTTTGTAATAAAAGACTTCAGCAAATGATCCAGCTCTCAGCAACAATTACATTTACTAAAGAGCCCCTTTGGGAAGATTAAATACCACTACTGATGCAAAAACACAATGTCAAGAGTTATCCACGTCATCTGTGAGATGCATGAAAATATGAATTTTAGTCTTGATTGAAATGTTAGATCTTATTTTATAGAGAATGCTGCTCCTTTGATGATTCCAATCAAGTCATGCAATTTGAATTTACACTTTAATTTTCCTATGGGATGATAAAGTGTTTTATCTTTTCATCTTATATAAACAATGCTGGACTCTATGAGTTATGAGAATGGAAATCTGATTTTTCTCAAGACTTCCTCACAAAAACTTTCTTACCAGTGGTTTGCCCTTCAGTGGCTCATGTCATCAAAATTACATTCTCACAGCTAAAAGTAGAACTTTAAAGACAGGCAGATTTTCATGTTGATAGCCAACGTAACACATACATGGCATTTCGGAAATATATAGCAATAACTTTTGCTGCGTCAAAACATTTCCTCCTATTCTCTGCGGAGACCCTCCCTTTCCTTTCAGTGAAGAGCTGTGCTGTTGCAGGGAAGCAGAGTTGGGTAGAGTTTTCCTGAACAAACGCTGCACTTTTCCTTCCTAAAGAGAACAAACTCCTCCCACCAATTCTTTAGTCTCTGCTAATCAGATTGAATGAGAAGTCAGTGAAAAAAATATACCTTGCAGAAAACAGCAGAAAACCTGAAACTTTCATCTGGACCTGCTCATCCAGCAGCAGTTTGACTGACTGCGTTTAGGTCCTAAGCTTTTTATGTATTATGTTATATTACTAGTTTATACCATCATCTCTAGCAAAAGTTTGGAACGCTGTACAGTCAAAAGGAAGTGATAGTTTTAAAGGAATGATTTGACATGAATTTTTAGATTATAGCAAAACACAATTTGTAATTTTTAGTAATAGGCAAAATATAAGGTATGTTATTGTGGATGATTTTCAAATTGAAACAGTTTATGAAAGCACATTTGGGGAGAGATAATTAACCACAATTTGTGCTTGGAACCTCACATAACTAATGTTAAATTGTATAAATCCAGTGCAATAATGACGTAAAACAAGACATTCAAAACAAATATCTCTATTCATGCTAACTATTAACCTTTTCCATGACTTCTGTTGGGTGATGCATAAAAAACTAAACCAGTTTGTAACCGACTGACAAAAGCGTTAAAATTATAAATGATTCACATTATTATGATCCAGCTAAGACGATATTCATTGAATTAGTTGCCTTATAATTCTATGGTCAAGAACAATTCAATACTGTACAGGTAGTGTACAAATGATGCAATAATCTCTTCCCAAACTGTATGCAGAAGTTCTTTGAAAATAAAGAAACTAAATATGAACTTAAAGGAAAAAAATGTGTAAAGGTCCAGACCATTATTCAAAAAAGTTTACCTTTGTTATAAGGGGGTTTGGAATTATGCAATAGTGAAGAATTCGGAAAATATTGTCCACAATGTAGATTTTCTTTTAAATCAGACTCCAGAGAGTATTCACAGTACTTCACTTTTTCCACATTTTACTATGTTAAAAGTCTTATTCCAAAAAGATTTTTCTTTGTTTAGTTAAAAAAAATAAGTGCTGCTATTGAAGTTACAGTGATTGTAAAAAAAAAAAAAAAAAACATAGGTGTAATTAGTTTATGCTTCTGCCTGTATTTTTCTGCTACAATTGCTACTAAGCAAAATCTCTGCTAGTTTACAGTTCTACAAATGTTGATGCTAACCAAGGAAATCATATTTCATATCATCTTCACATGTCTCATACACTAGCAGAAAGCTAATGTAAACCTCTTGCAAGCTTTTGATATTTACAGTCATATTCAGATTATTCATCAGATTAAAAGTAGCTTTTGTAAATAACCTTTCAGCAGATATTAAACATAATTTTCATTAAGCCCACATTTCTGTTTTTAAAAATAGTTTTTTTTATTGGTCTGATGTAATATTCTAATTTTAAATGTCATGTTTTCATTAGCTGTAAGCAGAAAATCATCATAATTAACAGAAACAAAGGCTTTCAAAGATCTGTCTGTGTGTAACTAATCTATAAAATGTGTTTCAATTAGTGATAAAGTTCCAGAAATAATTTGGCTTTTTAATAATATTCTAATTTACTGAATGGGTCTGTACTGCAGTATGATCATCGTTTCAAACCATTAGTCATAGCAGAAGTTTTTGGGTTTTAAAATCACCAGGTAAACGTGAAGCTGCATGCTGGGCCAGCACGGGGCCATTTCAGAGGCAGACTGGTTAAACTGTAACTCACTGATTAAGCTGCTCAACACAAACAGCCCTTCCTGCAACATATTTCAATGATCTATGTTCGGTGATTCTCGGTATTGAGCTCAGTCTGATTTTCAAACTGCAAAAAAATATGACATGATTTATGAAAATCCAATTCATATATAAACTATAGGTCTAATCTAAACCAGCACATAAAGTCTTTTGGTTTTGTCATGAATAATTTTAGTGAGTTATTAGCTATTAGACAAACATTCCACAGCGTATCAGCGTGGAACCGACGAGGCTGACACTCCAGCAGCAGCGCCGTCCCAACCTGCCTGAGCAACACCACAGAGCTATCAGGCAGCTGTCCTGATATTATCCGTCCGCAGAACCAACACCGTTCAACAGAGCCAAACAAACGATGTCAGCCCAAGCTTAGGGTCCTTTGTTATATTCTTTGTGAAGTGGATTTGTGAGGTCAGACACTGATGCTGGATGAGAAGCTCTGACTCACACTCTCTAATCCATCCCAGAGGTCTTCTGTCCAGTTGAGGTCAGAACGTTGTGCAAACCAGTTAAGTTCTACCACAACAGACTCACTCATCCGTGTCCTTATGGACCTTACTTTCTGCAACATTGTACAGTCATGTTGAAACTCCAAAATGTTCCCGTATGGTTGGGAGGATGAAATTGTCTTGGTGTGCTGAAGAGTTCAGAGTTCCTTTCACTGGACTTCACTGGACCAAGGCCCAAGTCCAACTGGTGAACAGCAAATGCAACACCTTAATTCTCTCTGCACAATTACAAATCATAAACCCTCAGACATGAAAACCCAGTGGGTAAAAATGGGTTCAATCTCTAGAAGTCCAAGGCAGGCACAGACCAGCACCAAAAGACGTGCAGTAATGTTGCATGTAAAGCATGTAATTGTAGCAAAAGGTGGTCCTCCAAAATACTGGTCACCGAAGATAAATGTATGGCACAGGAAAGAAAAAGAAACCGTAGTAGTTTCCATCCACGTCATAATCATTGCTTTGTGCCGGTCTATCAAATAACATCTCAGTTAACACACTGGCACTCCCGCTGGTGTCCAAACATCTGGAAAAGTGCAAAGGGTGTGATTACTTTTGGAAGGCAGAGTAAATATTTCCATTAATGCCTTGTTGGTGCTGCTTTTGCCCCCCAAATATTCTGAGTTTCATTCAGGTTTTGGAATAATTGTCAGCAGAACTTCTTGCTCAAATCTACAGAGAACATTTACTCCATAACCATAAATGATGTCTTCATATGATGATGATGTCTGCCTTTCTTCAGTGCCTTGATGCTCTGATGAGTTTCGCAGCTCATGAGACATCATACTGGAAGATCTCTGACACTCTCCACGCCTGTCGCTGAAAAGCTGCTGTGGTTGGACCTGCTAAAGAACATCGAGACACCCCAACATGCCTTAGTGCATACGTGAGTTATTGTTTTGACAGAAATAATATGAGCATTGGTACAGGAAAGTTAAACCTGAGCAGAACTGGGCCTGGTTCCTGAACTCGACTTTGTGAATGAGTATAAATACAAGTCATAAAGCAGCTGCGGTCCCAAGGTGACAGGATACCTGATCTGGCTTTTAACTCCAACTAGCTGCGACCGGTTTGATGCGACCCGGGGGCATCCTCGCTGGAATCCCAGACTAATAACTTCCTTTTAGAACCTTTTACCTCACAGCTGCTCGATGCAGGTTTTAACATGGTTAACAGGACTTTAGAAACAGATCTAAAAAGCCTCAGTTGGCAAGAACATTTGCATAACTGTTTGTCGCTGAGACATTCTGACTGTCATAGTCCTAAGAGCATTCTGGGATGACAGCAAAAAACCTGGTGGCTTTTGATATGGCTAACGTGACTCACCGCCCAGGGTGGGCTCCTTGTCGAAGGTGTCACAAGGACTCTGAGAAAGAAAAGTTAGCTTCGAGTTGTGCCATTAACAGGCTTTCTATTGCTTAAATGTATGGCCAAGCAGAACGGACTAAGTGCCTATCTGTTTTGTGAATAGTGTGAGAAACTAAAGCCGTCTACCATGGCTAGCATCGATGCTAAATGGCACTGAGCTAAACGGTGATTTCACTGTTTCATCGGGAATCCAGACTGCACTCTGTTTTAGTTCAGAATCACAAATACCAGACAGACAATGAAAACCACACCGAAGAGAGATTTCCTTTAAATCACCGTTTGAGACTGATGAAATCTTTTTAACTATTTATATGAAATATTTTCAATGATTGTCAAAAACAAAACATCAGGATACTGAATCTCTTGTGCCATTCACATAAACCCCTCTGACCTATGGGCTGACTGTTATATTCCAGTTCAGACCATATTAGTGGAGATACATGTGTGACTGTTTTATTAAATGTAACTTTCATAATGTTTTTTTTAATTAGCTCAGAGGCAAGATTCTCAAACCGCGGTTCATGTACCAGTGGTGGTACGTAGGTTGCCTTTAGTGGTACTGGTAGGAAAAAATAAGAATCAACTATTTCAAGTTAAAAACTATTATATTTACAATTTATAATTTGAATACAAGGGTATTATTAGCCAAAAAGATGAAGTTCTTTCTTAATGTGTTTGATTTATTTTTGTTTCAGACAGAAACTACTCGAGCTGCTGATGGTCACATCCTGAAGTTACAACATGGATCCTGGAATTACTCTAAACTCAACCTAGAACTAACTAGAACTAGAACTTTCTTTCCCCTTCCAAGTTAGAACCCACTGGGCTCAGAGGCTGCCTAACAACAACTAGCAATACTGGCTAATAGCAGTTTACTTCTTTACATTTTACGCATTCAAACTAACAGAGGTTGTACAGTACAGAGCATGTCAAGGATTTAATGAGGTAAGCCAGGAGAACAGTTCATTAACACAGCTGTCACTACATTTTAAGCAGGCAGCGCCCATGCTGGCTTCTGAAGCCTGGGCTGGCGACGGAGCTCTTGACTTTCCTACCTCCTTCAGCTGACTTTGTTTCCGTTTCAATTTCTGAACTTGAAAAATTTGACTTCGGACTAAAAATGGAATTAAAATCCTTTAACCAACTATGTTGTGCCTGTGGATAAAAATATTGCTTCTCTTCATTTTTGGCTACATGAAAAACCATAACCATCTGAAAAAGTTCAAGGTTTCACTTGTAAAACGTCGTATTGACTGAGGAGGTGCTTGTCATGAACCGTGAGCCCCACTCGCTTAGAGCAACGACAGCTTTTTAGAAAGAACCGCACCGACTGGAATCCAGAGCAAACACTTCACTGCTCACTGGCTCCGAAAAGGATATGCAGGGAAAGTTACTGTGCTGCACCTGACTTTGCAGGGGAAGAGTGTTTGTGTGTATGGAGAGGGGGTTGGAGGGGTTCAGGGTGGAGGTACCCCCCCCAGCACCATTAATCAAAAAAAAAAAAAAAAAAAAAAAAAAACTAGGGGTGCACCAATAAATCAGCTCCGATTTCCTTAATTTTGGGTGTTTGGTCGATACTTATTAGTGAAAGTGATCTTCTCCACCGATCTCATCTACCTCCACAAAGGTCTGGAAATCAGCCACGGTCCCCTTTTGCTGTGAAGGCCCCCACCCCACATTCTTCACCCGAAGCCGAGCAGTCGACGCCAGTCACCTGGTTGTGGACTGTTCGTTTTCGCACACAGGCGCAGACCACCTGGGGGTCACCCCTCCCGCTTCGGTACACGTCACGCCTCGACCCGCCGGGTCCCCACTCCCTCCGTGCACCCTCTGTTTTGCTTGAAGCGCTCACAGAGAGAGCGCCACACGCGTGGACGACGACGTTGCGCTGTCCACGCAGGTCTTTTTAGCCAATCTTTGCATTATTGCAGTTTTTTAGTGAAGACAGTAAGAGAGGGCCGACTGTCACACACACCCACCAGGTCGCGTCTACACCTGCGCTGGTAACAATAGTCAACTTTGCTGCTGTATCAAGCAACTTTTCAGACAAAAAAAATTGGTATCGGCCAAAATCATAATCAATTTTTGCACCCCTAAAAAAAACCCCACTGACCTCAGCATAGAAGGCTATTACAGGCTTAGTGTTTAAAATGTTCAATTATAAAGACTTTAAATGCAAGGATGATAATATACACATGGAAAATAGTAATAGTTTTAAAGTGAACTGTAATTAGCATTTAAAGCTTCCAGTTAAATCAGCTTCAACAAATAATCTAAAACCTACAGGATCTCAAGTTTATCTACAGATTATACACATGATGAAAAATGCTTTTGTTCCATAACTGCAGACTCTTCTTCACAAATCCCATCCTCTTTGATTTGATGTTATGCTTACCCAGAACTTACTTTATTTATAGTTTGACTTTTTTGTAAGCATGTAAGTTAAATTGTGCAGCAACCAACTTCCTGCAACCCAAGCAGCTTCAATAAAATAACAGACCAACACAAAGTAGTGCAAAACTGTGAGGCGATGCATGTTTTTTAACATGTATTACAACCAAAAATCAAAAACGTAAGGTATATAATATACAGATTATATTCCACCTCTTTTACCCCAGTACCTCCAAGTAAAATCTAGTATAACCAATTTACTTTCAAAAGAGCCTAATTCATTCCTGAAGTCCACCTGTGTGTTATTTCATCTCAGCATAGAGCCAGTCGTCCTGTGAAGCCTCCAGAGGTTCTATAGAGAACATCAGAGAACGCCCAGCGTCATGAAGACCGAGGAACCCAGCAGCAGGTCAGGGAGAACCTGGTGGAGAAGTTTAAAGCACGGTTAGGTTCTACAACAACACCCCAAGCTCTGAACATCTCCCAGAGTTCTGTTCAGTCCATCATCCATCAACATGGAGAGAGGATGGACGCCCCACCAAGACATGTCTGGCGCCTTAAACTGAGAGACTGGACAAGGAGGGCAGCAGCCAAGAGGCCCTTGGTAACTGTTGGAGCTACAGAGACCCACAGCGCAGGCGGCAGAGGCTGCTGACGGCACAGCTATTAGTCATATACTTCAGAGATTTCAGTCTTTTTGAAAGAGTGGCAAGAGGAAAGCTGCTGATGGAAGAGAACCGTCTGAGGTCCTGAGCTCATGCTGGGGAAGCAGCAAATGTGAGGGAAGGTGCTCTGGTCACATGAGACAAAAACGTAACATTTGTCCTCGAGGCAAATGCTTTGTGTGGAGGAAAACCACCTTGAACACACCATCGCCACTTTGACACATGGTGGTGGCAGAAACATGCTGTGTGGATGCTGTTCTTTAGCAGGAGCTGAATATAGGGCGATCCTGGAAAATAAAATAAATCTGAAAGAACCTCCACCCTCTGGAGGACAACAACCCGAGACCTGAGGCCAGAACTACTGATGATTTAAGATCAAACCATATTATGGGTTAGAATGGCCTAGTCAAAGTGCACACCTTAATCCAATTTAGAATTTGAGGCATGACTTAAACTGATTTCCCAGATCGCCTCCAACCAGTCTGACTGAGCTGGAGCTCCGTGCAGAGAAAAACAGGTAAAAACCATTGGTCTCCATACTGGAAAAGCCTTTCCCTACAGGTCTTGCAGCTGTAATTGCAGAGGTGGTTCTCCAAAGTATTCACTCTGGGGGCTGAATCCAAATGCATGTCATAAATGTACATAATTTTCACATTTGTGTAAAAATTCAATAAGCCATTAATCATCTTCTTTCCGCTTCACAAACATGCGCTACTTTTTGCTGGTCTGCCCCTGAAGTCCTGCGACAGATGGGCTCTGGAACCTGTTACCCACCGATGCATTCGATGTGGAAGCCCTGAGGTGGCTTCAGGGTCCTCCTGGTCCATGCGTTCCTGAGCACCTGAAGGTGCGCCTCCTGGCTCTGGACCAGCAGCACCTGCTCGTCGATCCAGCCGAGGAAGAAGACCTCCGCCAGCGCCTCGGTCAGCGCCTTGTTCCAGAAGTGCTGCATGTTGGCGGCTTTAAAGCTGGCGAAGACCTCGTAGCCGCTGTGATGCTCCAACCTCTCCCGGACCTCAGCTGCAGCTGGCGGTGGTGATGATGGTGGCGAACCCTCCCCATCTTCCCCGCAGACCCGCGACAGCACCAGAGCCAGAGACAGCGGAGTTATGTGGACAAACTTTTCCATCCCTGCTTCACTTCCCGACAGAAAACTGACATGTCTGAGCGGAACCTCGTCTTTAGTCCTCAAACCTGACTTTTACAGGTAATGTGTGGCAGAAAGCTGCCCCTAAGTCCTGTCAGGTGCTGCATGTAAGCAGCAAGCAGACGCGCTGCTCCCCAGCTGGATCTGGCCCCGGCCCCGGCCCCGGCTCTGGCTCCGGCTCCGGTTCTGGCTCTGGCCCAGAGCATTAAGACCTGCTTTCAGTCACAAAAGAGGCGAGGACTTAGTGCTGCGTTCAAAAGCTCCTCGTAAACTACTACTCTTACATTTTAAACCACAGTTTGCGTCTGCTTTGTTACTGTTATTATCCCCAATGAGACCAGAGAGTTAAACTGCTGGTCTCACGATCCGCTGGACCAGAGAGACAAAAAGAGAGCGAGAGAAGTCAGAAAGACAAGCGGCAAAGCAACTTCTGGCCGGCTTTTACTGCCAAAGTTAAGGAATTATTCGCCCTCTTAATTGTAAAATATTTAAAAAATAAATAAATAAATAAATAAATAAAAACATTCTCGAAAGATGATGTTCACTAAAACTGAACAACACTGCAGGGATGGAACACATGGCTTTGCACACCAAGCAACTGTTTTACTGGGATTTTATGCGAGATTCAAAGACAAAGTGATCCATTTTGAGACGGAAGGAAATGGTAAATGTTTTTTTTTTTTCTTAATATTATTTCAAATACATTTCTGAAAAATGTGACTTGCATTTATGTTTAGCCTTCTTCTTCAATCTTGTTGGGGTATGCCTCTACCAGTATGAAGTCCTTTTTAATCTGACAACCTCAAATAAAACCCATTGCATCTTCCTACCTTCCAAAGTCCCCAATCACTTCTTAAAGTCCACTTGCATGCAGTTCAGTCTCAGCATAAATACAGCTGTTCTGTGGAGGCCTTAGGGTCCAGCCTCTAAAACCAACCGCAGCGCTGAGCAAGTCCATAAAAACTGTTCAACAATAACTATAAACAAATAACAAGAAACAGTGTTGACAGTGTACAGGCTGGAAAACTGACAGATACCGACCGACTAATGAACATATTAGCAAACAAACTACTGAACAATAAAAGTATGGTAAAAGGAATTAAAAAGAGAGAGAAATACAGAATGTTTATACAATAAGTAAAAGACAAAGCAGGTTATTTTGGGGTTTGATTCTTCTGATCTGAGTTTTGATTATTGTTATTCTGTGTTCCTTAGTTTCTTTTTTTGATTCGATCAGCCTTGTTTCTGTTTTACTTTAGTTCAGTCTTTTCACAGATACTGTAGTTTAAGTATGTTTATTTATTCCTCATCTCTAGTTATCCTCTTTTACTGTTAGATTCATTTTCCTAGTATTTAAACTCCACTCCTGCTCTCACTCCTTGCTGGTTCATCCTGGTATGTCCTCGTCATACTCTGCCTCTTTTCAACTGGATTCCTCTATTTGTTCTTCTTCTTCTTCTTTTTTTTTTTTTTTTTTTTTTTTTTTTTTTTTACAATAAATGACTAAAATCTACTCGCTGCCTCTGCTTCTCTGCATTTGGGTCCATTATAACCACACCTCATCATGACAGTAAATAAATATTTTGTGGGAGTCTCGTTCAACCTGGATAAAGAGCAAAGGAGAACCTGAACCCATTATTAAAAAAAGATTTAAAATGTCACAAGTTGAGGCCAGCCTTATGTGCGCTGGTAAGCTGACACCTGCAGTCTTCAGCCTGGTTTTAGGGACTTTGAGCAGAAGCTGGTTAGTTGACCTCAGGGTTGTGGCTGGATTATGTAAATGCAGCAATACTTAGAGCTTTGGGGTGACAGGACAGCTATTAGATGTGCAGTCACTATGTAAGCCATAATCATAATCAAGAGTAAATCATGTTTGCTGTTCGTCACAAGCCAAGTCTAAGTGTTTTAGTACTTTCAGTCTAACATTGTGAATAAGAAATTGTTCTTAATGTTTAGCCTGGTCAAATAAAGGTTTAACAAACTAACCATGAAGGGGACACAGCAGAAATGTGGAAGAAGGCTTTCAAAACAAATGGGACCAAAATGAATTCACTATAACCAGGACACAAAGATCCGAATCAAGGATTTATGGAGGGAAGGGGTTGAATGGATGCAACCCAAAACAAAGAGTTAGTAGGAGGCAAGGACAAGGCAGGGATGTTGATGGTGGAGGTGGGGGGGTGAGGAGATGCCCTGGTGAGGGCAAGGGAGGGTCTGTGTCGAAAGGTGACAGACGTGGAACGTTTTTAAAGACCGCTGTGTAATTAGAGGAGTGGTTGAGGCGTGGTCCTGCAATCGATAACAATGTCTGGCCTACATGCAAAACACGGTGTGGAGGAAAACCATCACTGTACGTCACCCTGAATGCACCATTTCCTCTGTGAAACATGGTAGGGGCAGCATCATTCTGTGGCCATGCTTTTCTGCAGCAGAGACAGAGTTGATGGGATTTTTTTAATAGGAATTGGAAAAGCAACCATCATTTCCCTCCACTTTACTGTTATGACTTCATGTTGCTCTATCACATCCAACACTATGCTGGGCATATTCCACTGACTCTACCCGGTCTCTTTACTTTTGGAAAAAACACTATAAACACAACATTCTTTATTTCACACCCTTTGATGCATTTATATTGAAAATGTGGGGACATCGGGAGCAAAGTGGAACCAAAGGCCAGTTCTTTAAGTGTGCTGAATCTGACCCTCTGATAAAGTCCAGACAAAACACATTAAAGGTTGTTCTTATGCGAACATACGGACAATTTGAAGGGGTGTGAATACTTTTGGTAAGAACTGTAGCACAGTTTGTATATTTCTGCTGTTTGATCACCTGTTCAGATCCTACATTAACATAATAATTTGGATTAACTGGTCATAAAGTGACAAACGCTGTAACATCTTGCTGCTCTGGATCATACAGGTGGGTCTTGCTGCAACACCAGGGTGGGAAGACATCAGGGAAGCTGGTGAGTTACTGGGTGGACATGGAAACATCTGTTCCCAGTTCCTGTCCAGGTTGGTCTGGTTTTCTATGAAGTGCAGCTTCTCTCACTGTGAAGGAACCACATCAGCGGCCCGGTTTTGCTGTGGAGCTCAGGATCTGGTGGCCCAGTTCTGATCACCTACAAGCCACATGTTTACACTCCCACAGGTCTGTCACTGTCCTGGGGGTTAGCTCCTCTAGGAGGAGATTGAGCCAAAGCTCAAGATGTTCGCTGAAGCTGCTTCTTGGTGCTGGTAACCCGAACCCTCTGAACCTCAAAGCAAACAAGCGACGCATGATTCAAAGAGTTTATTTTTAAGAACAAAAACATTCACTGTAGCTGCTGATGAACAGTGATGTTGTACATTACAGATTTAAAAACCACCATTGTCCAACTTAACACTGAATAAACTAAAACAAGTGATTCTTTTTGCAACTGGATTCAAATGACCACCATTAAAACCAGTGTGTGCGTATGGAAACTGCTTAGTGTGCAAACAGTTCAATTCATGAGAAGCTACAAAAACGACAGAACCACTACAACAATCAGACGGGTTCCCTTTTTGGAGTCTAAATGGATTCGTTTTGGTCTGTTTATTTATACAAACCAGTATAAAAAGGTTTGAAGGCAAGAAAACTATTATCACAACATTGCTCTATGGCTGCATGGCTTTCATGGTCTCAATAACCAATTAAAGAGAAATTTGAACCGGAGCACAGCTTGAAAAAAATCAATGTTCTGCTGGATCAACATGAAAAAAAATTACATCATCTTAACAATAGAATCAAAGCATAAATTAAAGATTTGAAAGTAATCAGACAGGATATGCTTGCAGTAGAGCTTCTCCTCTGTTTGTGAACTGCTTACTAGCTCTCAGTACCTGAAGGCCCTGTGAGCTGAACGTTTGATCGCTGCAAAGACAGACAACGTTTGGGAATGAAACTCACTCTCCAGTCAGCAGATTGATTTTACTCAGAAAACAAGCGATCAGAAGAAATCCAAAACCAGAAAATAAAACACCAACCCAATTCTGAGCATTGTGTTACAGCTCACTGGATGCTCCTGACAATCCTACACGTTATCTACCACCAGAGCCTCAACTCAACTTTTTATTTGTAGTCTGGTTGTACAATTTAATGGCTGCTGAAACAGAAGAGAATACAGCTTTAAAAAGACTCGATCTGCTCAGATACTCAAACACATTGATGCTTTCATGATTATAAAAAGTACAAAAAGAGTCAAACTGGCTGCAAAAGGTATTTCCCTGAAATGTGCGGCGTGTAAACGGTAAGGCTGCTTCCTGAATGTGCATGCTCCAATGAATATTATCTACCAGCAGACGGCCCCTTGGAGTTGTTTTGGTTTGAAAGGTAGAGCTGCACAATAAATCCCATCACAATTAAAACTGAAACGCCAATATTTGCAAAACTGCATTTGCAGAGGATTGCTTCCTACGTAAATACACTTCAAGTTCTTTATCCAAATAACATATTTGGCCAGTTGGAGTTTCCTGGCCTCAATGGTCACACATAACAGAGTGTCATGAAAAATCATCTGTCCCAAACAGATTTTTACTGGTTTTGCTCTTTTTGGACGTATTGATGTTTCACATCAAACGGATTTTGCTAACAAAGATCATTTTACTGAATACAAAATGTAGTTATAATTAATTACTCCCATTATTAAGTCAGAAGTTGACTGGCTGATCACTGTGTTGGGTTTAACTTCACTGGCCAGACGCAGGGCTCAATACTGACAGACCTGAAGAACTAAGGTTTCACTTAAACAGAACCTTCATGACAACATGAAGCAGGCTAAAAGAGCTCAAAGAACCCAGAACAACATCTAAAGAACTGCAAGCCTCTCTGCCTAAGCTAAGGTCAGAGGTCATGGTTATTTAATTATGACCCCTACAAAAAGAAGCCATCTCGATGATACCTGAAACACTTATTCAGTGGACTAATGAGACCAAAGGAGATCCTTTTGAAAGCGCTGTTCTGGTGTAAAACTACCAGCATTTAAGACAGAGAAACATGGTGGTGGTAGAGTGATGGTCTGGGACTACTACAGGACCTGGATAACTTGCTGTAACTGATGGAACCATGAATTCTGCTTTCCATTAAAAAGTTGTGAAGGTGAATGTTCAGCCATTAGTCTGTGACCTTTGCATTGGCATAGTTAAAGTCTGAAGTAAAAATTCTATGGAGATGGAGAGGCATGATCTAAAACAGGCCATTCAATCCTGAAAGCCCTCCAGTGTGGTTGAATCAGGAGGACTCTGCAAGGAAGAGTGGATTAAAATACTTCTTCCCTGTAGCTGTGATTAGCCAACATGCTAAAGGTCACAGAGGAAAATGTGGGTTAATACCAACCTATACTGGAACCCATTATTCAATAATATTTTAGTAATTTCATAATTCCATATTTTCCTCATTTTGTGTAGCCTTGATCAAGGTGAAAAATCTGTCCTCTCATAAGATCAGACAGGCCTAATCTGAGATCAGAACCACCATCAAGGAAGAAGTATAAAATCTTGAGAAAACTTATAATGAAAGCATTTTTATGATTATCTCCATGACTTCTGAAAATGCTTTACTACCTAGAGAAATGAACCGAAACGCAGTGATTAAATATGAAAACGGTTTGCTTACAGGTACAAAAAGGTAGAAGGTATATGTATAATGACAGGTATGGGTACGAACCGGGCAAACAGACCCAGAACCCACACCAACCACACCATGAGTGCTTGGACTCCTAGTGCAATCACAGGTACCGTCACCTGTAGTTTCAGATCACTTCATTTTAGGCTGAAAACAGTTTTTAAAAAAAATAACATTTCTGTGGTTAAGTGTGTTCATCGGAAAACAAAACAAAACAAAACAAAAAAAACCCCACATGCACTTGATATAAAAAAAAAAAAAACTGAATGCTATTCATATCAGAAAGTGAAAAACCTATAATGCCAAGCCTGTGAAATTAAAGTATAATAATGCATCACATTTGCTCCCATGAAATGTCATTTTCAGTAGACTTTTATGTGGAAACAACCTGATCTTTAATCCTGTCTGTCAAGCTCAGGTTTCTCCTGTGAATTCAACATCAAGGGCAAAAATACATCTCTTTGGTCAGCATTGACACAATGCATGGGATCTGCTTCCTTGCATTAAACCCAGGTGAATTGGACACTGACTCAAATTCTACTGCCACCTTGTGGTTTACTCGGGTCATGATGTGCAGCAGCTCCAGCTCTCTTCCGTATTTGCCAATTATGTCACACAGTGACTGGATAAACCAAGACCCACTCGTGGTGTTCCTCCAGGAGTAGTAGCCTGCATGAATCACAGATTATTAACCTGGATTAGTACATTTTTAAAAAAGCATTACAAGTATTTGAACACTGATGTGCTGTTAACCTGGAGCGGTGGAGAAGGCATACAGAAAGTCAGCTTCCACAGGGATCTTTGTGGTTTCGTCTGGGCTATCGGATTCAACACCCGGATCCAGATCGGTGCCTCTGCACGCCTGCTCAGAGCAGACAACAACACATAACAGGTAAATAAATAAAATGACAAACAAGAATACACAAAACAAGAAAGGATTAGCTTACCTGGATAAAGAAAATTTTGGGTTTTCCCACCAGAGATTTACAGCGATCGCCACGGAAAAATGAGGTAAGCACCTGGAGCTGCAGCGGGCCATCGGTACCATAGAACACGCCTTCGTCTCCGTGGCTCAGGAGAACACAGACAAACGAGGCAGAGTTGCTGTGATCATCCTTAGATGCTACACAAACAAAGGGGGTGAAAAGAGATGTTTCTTCCTTCCACCAACAGAAAACTGACGCTACACCTCCTACGCTGTCAACAAGTATTTGCTCCTCTTACAGATTTCTTCTGTTTTTGCTTTTTTATAGCGCTTAGATTTTTTCAGATGATAAAACAAATCCTAATATGAGACGAAGATAAACCTGAATAAATACAAGACAGTTTTCAAATGATGATTTTATTTATCAATAGAAAAAAACTCTTCAAACTAACCTGGCCCCATGTGAAACAGTCATCTCCCCCTAAACTAACTGGTTGTGCTGCCCTTGGTAGAAACGACTCCCAGCAAGGGTTTGCAATAACTGGCTAAGAGACTTTTACATCACTGCAGCGGCAATCAGATTTAAAGCCAGACTTGGACTAGGCCGCTCCAAAACCTTAATGTTTGGAGTTGTCCTGTTCACCAGCTGATGGTGAACAGGACAACTGTTCACCATCAGCTGAAGTCCTGGTCCCATCATCTCCAACAAGTTTTCCAGGTCCTGAAGCAGCAGCGCAGCACGCCCACACCATCACACTACCTCCACTCTGGACTGCTGGCAGGAGCTCCATTCCTGTTGAATGGCTGCAGACACTGCGGCCTTTCTAGGCTGACAGATGTCAGTGACTTTGTTCTGATTGGGGCCTGATGTGATGCTTTTTGAGATCTTTCAGCCTACTTCATGCTGTTAGACGGGCTCTGCTTCAGTAATGTCTTGATTGTACAGGTCAAGCAGTAATCAGGCCAATGAACCTGGACCAAAACAATGTGATCAATCACGGTCAACTGCTGATTGAAACACAGCCCTACTTTCACAGTCAGGTGGGTTTGGACGCCTTTCTAAATGTAATAAATGAAAACTCCTTTTTTAATGTTTGCTCAGATTATCTTTGCCTGAAATTAAAATCTTTAACCCCTTAACTGTCACCTCAAAACCACTTACATGCAAGTCAATGGCTCCACAAGGACACCAGTGTCATCATGACAGTTAAAGGGATCTGAAACACTGAAGTGTGAAAAAAGCAAAAGTAGAGGAAATTTGTTTGGGAACAAATTCTTGTTCACAGCACTGTGCAGGTAACACTCCCAGTAGGGAGGTTCTCAGATCTGAAAATACAAAAATTTGCCAGTTTGTTTTGGAAAAATGAAAATGTATTATTGTACTTACCAGCACTTAAAATCGTCACCATCTGACTGGCTGTTTGATCATTGTAAACATTCACTTTATAGCCCAACTTTGAAAACACTTTAAACACGTTGGCTGCATCAATATCTGTGCCGTTCCGCTGATTCATGCCTAACAAGATAAAAATGCAAAACAGACTGAAAATCATTTTTCTCCCAAAATGTTTTATGATTATTATTTTTTTAAGTAACAACTTTAACCAGCTTCCTACTTGTTTTGATTGATGGTTAATTTATTGAACATTAATCCACACAGCAAGTTACACATACAGCTCAAATATATACATACATTCACCTAAATCTTTTAATAGGTGGTGCAGAAAGCCCCTGAAAGTCTTAATTTGATAAGACCAAAGGCTATTAAGTTGTGTTTAGTGATGGTGATAGACTGTAGCTTGCAGTTTCTCAAGGTCAGGATAAATAAGATTTGTTTAACACTCACTGGATTAACCAATACTCAGACCTATGGGAAGGTCCAAGGAACTCTGTGCAGATCTATACAGGTTGGTAACATGTTTTGAAGCAATTTCTAAACAACTGCAACTTCCAAGATCATCAGTTCAAACAACTGTATGCAGGTACTGGGTATGCAGATGGGTCACCACTTTGGAAAATGCATGAAAGAAAAAAATATATATATATCAAGTTGGTTTGGATGATTGGGAACAAAAACCAAACCAACTTGACTCAAGCCTTCCATCAGCTGCTGGAAGACCAGTGTCAATGAAGAAAGAGAAAGAAAACAGCTGTTTAAGGTAATATACTGACTCCTAATTAATACATAATTCCATCCTAAAAAACTACATAAAGAGGGAGTACACTTTAATTTGCATGTGTCCAACTCTGCAATGAAACAACCTCATGAAACAGGAACTGCTGCTAGTGTTTAGCCCACTCAAAAACAGCTCTGTAAACAGCGCTCATTGAACCACGTGTGCTCTTTCAGTCCTGCTAGGCAGGTTTTTACAACACAGTCCACTCAGAGAGGACCACAAGAATCCGTGCATCTGTCCGGCTGAGGCTACATTCAGTAGCACTGATAACCAAGTTGCTTCCTAATCAACAAGGGTCAGTTTCAGTCACTGCTCTGCACACATTCATCCACCGATGCCAGGGCTGGCCAATAAATCAGTGACAATATATCTATCGAGATAGACACGTGATCAGTAGCAACAGATAATACGTCCAATAGACTGTTCCATAATTTCGCTGGACTCTGCTCCAGAACCGCACAGCATTCTGGGGGATGTAGGCAGAGCAAAGGCTTTCGCTGCTCAACCTCTCAGGGCCAGCTAAGCTAGGTTGCTGGCGTCAACTAACTCACTCAGTCTTTGGTTACCTAGCAACAACCTGTTGAGTAACCTGCACAGCAGCAGTTTCAGGTTTCTCCACCGTGCCTCAAAACTGCTTAAAAACGAACAACAACAGTGTGGCGTGAAAACCGTGGATAATGCAGGAAAGGTCACGTCACCAGTTTGGCATCATTTCTGATATTTAAAACAAAAAACTAATCAATCGTTTTCTATATTGACTGATATGAAACGCTTATATCGTG
Organism: Anableps anableps; assembly: GCA_014839685.1. Lineage (NCBI taxonomy): Eukaryota > Metazoa > Chordata > Actinopteri > Cyprinodontiformes > Anablepidae > Anableps > Anableps anableps. Next base: position 1,345,059 of record CM026065.1, read on the forward strand.
ATACGTTATTCAGCCATATCACCCTAACGTAACTGATGCGCAGATCGGCAGGCACCATGGGGTTAAGAAGAACCTTGCCCACATGTGACACAGGAAATCTGCAATCGTACCCACAACCTTCAACTGCAAGACAACTACTCTACCCACGGAGTCAGAGTTGCCCTGAGGTATCACTAGGTTCATGGTGTGAGTCATGTCTACCTGATGCAAAGTAAGCATTGAGGCTGAACAAATTAACACAAGGCAGGCATGCGAAACACTTTACCCCAGTGCAGACTAGTATAGTTTGTACTTATGAATTGATCATACTGTAATTTTGGGACTACTGAGTGCACCTGAATATAAGCTGCACTAACTTTGAAATTTTTTTTAAAAAATGTATAGATATAGGTCGCACTTGTCTAGAAGTCGCACGTTGTACGTACCTAGAGGGTTTCCTTTACGCTTTTTAAAAATTCTTTCATTATAATTATTTGACTTTTTTCTCCCCTTTATTTTTAACAAAATTGTGAAAAATGAATTAAAAATGGGCTTTTGTGTCAAAACATCCTGTACGTCCATCTGTGTGTGTCTGTGAGGGTGGGGGCACGTACATCCTAAACAAAACATGAATTGGTTAGTTTAACTTTATTTACCGGCTGGTGCTTTTTCCAGAAGCTAAATGTGATGGGGTGGTGAAGGTAACTAAAAGTCTGTTTACTGCGATCTAAACAGTTAAATCTAGTCAAAATCTTAGCCAAAAAGAGGAGAAATGGAGCAACTTCACCTCCTCCTCTTCCTCTGGACGTCACAGACACAGTACCTGAGCCTGGGAACCGGCAGGAGGAGAGGTCACTTCAACCAGTCGGCCTTGTTTTCCCTTTTTTATTATTTAGTGTCGCATCGTTGCGCCTTTGTTTGGGTCAGGTACATTGTGCTGGTTTTGTACGCCACATGCATGATGCATGATGGGGATGTGGTTGTGTGGGTCGAATGCAGTGATTGTTCTTGTGCAATGAAGAAAGACTTCCAGATTTCTGAAGTGCATTTTAGCCTCAAAAACACTCGATGACATTTCTCACACACACCCAGTTCAGTTTGATGTTTTGACACACCTACCATAACTCCAAGCTGAATGCAAGAAGTGTGTGTGCACACCACCCTGATGAACAAATAAGGATGTAAAACTCTGGAAGGTATTCACTGGTATCATCAACAGAACTTCTTGTCCTTTATCCAATGGTCACCATAGGGACCGACACAGAGCATACATCTGAACGCCTAATTAACTATCATGGGATGTCGTTAAATGGTTTCCAACACAGGCAATGCCACAGTTCACACTGGATCTATGGCAGATAGTTCAACAACAGACAGGCTTCAAATATCTTCTTCTTGTTGGGTTTTTCCCAAAGAGAATCATCTGTCTCCATTTAGTCCTCTGGATCTTCCACCCTCACACCAACTAACGTCATATCCTCTTTCACCACATCCATACATCTCCTTTTTGGTCTTCCTCTCGGCCTCCTGCCCTGGGGTTCCAACCTCAGCATCTTTCTACCGATATAATCATTGTCTCGTCTCTGAACATGTCCAAACCATCTCAGTCTGGCGTCTCTGACTTTATCTCCAAAACATCTAAGATGAGCTGTCCCTCTGATGTCCTCATTCCTGAAAATTTCCATCCTCGTCACTCCTGTTGGAACCCAGCCATGAACTACATACAGGGAATAAAGAGACTGGTATATAAACTATTAACCCCAGAATACACTGCATTAAGTTAGGCCTGGACGATAAACTGAAAATTAACCGATACTGAAATTTATGACGATGACCGACTTAACTTTGTCCATGTTGGTATTTTCTGTGTTTTAAAAAAGTGAAAAGAAAAGTTGTTTTGGGTTTTTTTTTTGGCTGTGTATAGGTAGGCTATGCTCCTGTCCCTTTAAGACGCTATGCTACGTGTACAGTCTGTTGTCATGTGACTCCTCCCCATCCAGTCTGTAACAAGAAGAAGACGGTGAGATGGAGAAATGTTGAAGCGGTAGCGATAGAGCTGGTCGAGCCAAGACTGTACGGCTGCAGCCCGGAGACCTCCAGTCTCGTGGCACTCGCCTCATGGTGCTTGCCTGGTGAACTTAAGCCACGACCCCCGTGGGTGATGTGTGACGTGAGTTTTTATTTTGAAATGTAAGCGTACGGGGGGCGTGGCTTAAGTTCACCAGAGGAGCGCTATAATTCAGAGATTCTTTCTGCAGAACTGTAAATAAACCTGGGCCAAGGCTTATTCTTCTTCCGGAATTCTGTCTCTCTTTGTTCCTGTCCTGCATACCAAACCTGCTCATCACTTCCTGATCACCTCCGTTCCCCTCACCAACATGTCCGTTAAAGTCTGCACCAATCACTGCCCTCTCAACTCTGGGTCACATCATCTAGCTCACTCCAGACTGTCTGCTTCTCATCTAACTCACATCCCAGCTGTGGGGAATAACCACGAACAACATTGCTCATCATAGCTTTAATTTGGAGCTTCAGTCATCGGCCTATCTGATTCTTCTCCCTTCCAGAGCGTTCCTAACAACCACCTCCTTCAGGATAACTCCGACGTCATTCCTCTTTCAATCCACACCGTGATTGAACAACTTGAACCCTGCGCCTACGCTTCTAGCCTTGCTACCTTTCCACCTGGTCTCCTGAACACACAGCATGTCCACCATCTCTCCAGCTTTACCTGCCATATTTCCAACATTCAAAGTCCCTACTCTCAGTTCCGCACTCGTCTTTCCTCTTCTCTCTCTGACTAGACAGGCTTCAAATATGAAACCTGGGAAAAAAAAGAACACAAAATGTAAGGAATGAAGGACACAAGGGAAGACAAGAGGAAGGACTGAAGTAGGGAAGGTAAAAATGAAATCAAAGAATGACAGAAAGAAAGAATAAAAAAAAGACACGTCTGGAAGGGCAGGGCAATAGAAATGGGAATAGTTGAATAATTGAAATGGGAATAAAGTCTAACATAAAAATCCAGAACTGCAGAACTGGGAAATACTGAGATGAAATTCCAGACTGTGTAGGAACCCCATCCACAAAATATAAACACTGATTCTGTGATGTACACTTAAATAATGCAGTGAAATTCTAACTAGAGGTGCCACAAAGAAACCGGAGATCAGACACATTTACTAAGCATCCTATTGCCTCGAGATAAAAGGAAGTTTCACTTCAAAAGTGTTTCTGATCCAGCAATGTTAGTCAGCTGCTATCTGATGATTTTCTATTATGGGTGAATAATTCCTAAGATTAATCTCATTTTTAAAGAAGTCAGAGAGACTTTGTTATTGCTTGTGCCAAATCAGCAAGTTGTTGATCCATGCTTTAGCTCAAAGTGGAACTGGTGATCACCAAGAAGAACGACAAGCAGACCAACACCCACCCATTTCAGATGTTATTCATCACTTCCTACCAGGAGTTTCACTCTGAATGCACTCTGAGCAAACAAAACAACTCCAGCTACAACTTAAGTGATTCCATAATTTAACCTAATTAGAGGAAGGACGGTCCAATATTCTGACTTCATCAAAAACCATAAAGAGTCAAAAAAAAAAAATAAATAAAAAAATAAAAAATCAGTAGCATAATATAGAACGTTTTGGATATTGATGTCAGGTGATCCTATTTGGCTTTAATGTTCAAACAGTAAACAAGTATGGTTCTGTTATCATGTGTCCTCTAAGTTAACAAACTCATTTGCTTTTATTTTACTAAACAAAGTAGCAAATAGTTCTTTAGAAAATGAACTGTATAATATACAGTGCTGGAATAAAGTCTTTGCCCCCTTACAGTCTATCATTTTTGCTTTTTGTCAAATTGAAATATTTCAGACCAAACTAATTTTAATATTTAATACCAAACAAAGATGGCCTCAGTAAAAACTAAATGCAGTTTTTAAATGAGGATTTAAATTTTTAAGGGGAATAAAATCCAACTAAATAAACTTGGCTTTATGTACGTAAAACGAACAGCTTTTCAGAAAAGCAATACTGTACACAGTCAAAGATGATGGTGGTAGTGTGATGGTCTGGGGCTGCTTTTCTCTTCATCACATGGATGACTTGGCATCACGGGTAGAATCATGAATTTTGCTTTCTAGCAGCAAATCCTGAAGGAAAATGTCCATCCACCTCCGCTTGTGACTTTAAGCTCAAGAACACTTGGGTCCTGGAGCAGGACAAGCACCCAAAGCCCACCAATAAATCCACCTCTATGGCGGAAAAAAAACTAAATATGGGGAAGGTTTTAGAGTAGTTTCGTCATTAGGCTGCACTTCAAATCACACTAGATGTTGTTGCAGGACTTTACACATTTAATATTTACTCAGATTATCTTAAAATTGATTTGATCATATGAAACATTTCATTGTGACAAAAAAGCAAAAACAGGATAAATCTGCAATCAAGCAAATAATTTGTACTGGACTGTACATGGAAACTTGTGCTTAATAGTTTTATTCATGACTTAGAGAGTAGAATAGAGAAAAGCATAGATTTAGCATTCATATTTCAATAATCCACCAAATAAGGTACTCATTAAAGTGCATATCATTAAATTCTATGATTTAGAACAACTCAATACTGCAACAGTAATGTATACAATAATCCCCCTCATATCTGTTCAAACAAGGTACCAGTGAAGTACCATGTTAAGTCAAGACAAATATTAAAAGAGGTGTATTTTTGTGGTTAAAGTGTGGAATAACCGATTATGATTTTTTTTTTTTAAGTCTTGTTCACACAAATAAATAAACAAACAAAGCAACCAGGTGGTAGACAAATATAAAAGTGAGATTTTATCATCACTGTCAAATTTACAGTACATTTTTAGTTTGAGACACACATCATCTGGAACACATGCGATTTTGTTACTTATGAGAATATAGATTAATTTTAAACCACATTTTTTCTGAGTTTTATCTTTCATCTCCTTCATCACACATATACACTGTGGACATTACAGGTGGTGACAGATCATCCACCAGGCTAACATTATTGACATGAACGGCACTTATAATATCCTGCCAAATACTGCATTCAAACAGCACTTGGTAATTGCAATATTACGCATACTAATATTGTGATCTCAACTACGATTTGATATATTGAGTAACTATTTTCTTAGTACTTTTTCCTCCAATGGTGATTTTTTTTTTCCCTCTTTAGATTTTGTTGTTTTATTGTTCTCCAAGTAAATGTAGCCTTTTATGTCAAAAAGACTGTTAATAACAGGTATAGGCGTAATAAGCTTCTGCCTACACCTTTTGGTCTCCAATTTGTATAATTGCAATGAAATATATATTTCAGTTTACATGAGTTCTACAAATGGTTGTACTGTTTATAAACAATCATATCATCCCTAATTAGTATTAATATGCACCAATTTTAACAAATAAGATGATACAATAGTAAAATATTAACTTCTGTACTAAGCATGTGATCAAAATAAATTGACCCAATTCTAATGTTTCCACATTTTCCGCCAGTATCATGTAACTAGTTTCATTCTGACTGAAAACATTAGAAGAACTAAACAAAGACAAAAAAAAAAAAAAAAAAAAAAAACCCAACCCAGGATAGAGAATCACCTGTGCTCCTGTCAAAGTTCTTGTTGTTGATGACGATGCACTGGCCTATGTTGGGGAAGCTGAGGCTGTATCTGAAGCTGTGGGAGACGGCTTTAGCATCCACGTCCATGGGCGACGGGGCAGACAAAGACCCCGCTGGCCTGCAGGAGCACAAACCAGACCACAGCCCATCATCTGACTGATTAAAAACAGCATTAAATGATGCAGCTCGGAGAGTCAAACCGACAAAGGAGGAACTCAGAGGTTCAGAGAGGGCTGACAGTTTATTCTGCTGACTTGAACATGACAAAGAAACAAGGACCTGCTGAGGTTAAAGGTCGCAGACAGTCTCAATCAGCCATGACTCACTGTTTTCCATCGCCTTGCCTCGCGTCTGTGGTGTCCCCTCCAGGCCCGGGTCTGTTTGCAGACATAGTTCTAAACAGGAAAAAAAAAAAAGCGCAAACCCTGACAGAGAAACTCCACGCCCTGAGCGCTATCAGAGGAGCCAGCTGCTAACCAAAGCGGCGCACAGAAAGACGAGAACCGACAAGCGCGAGTAGCGAAGCCTGTAGCTGCTCCAAACCCGCCCAGTAAACGAAGATGCCGACGTCATGCGAAGATGCGCTTGTTTTATTCACGTGGGCATCCCGTGTTATTAGTCATCACAACCATAAAACCACAGTGAAGCGCAGCGCGCCAGAACTGCAATCAGGCGGGTTGTGTTGTTCTAACCAGACATGAATACGGAGACGCCTCATTGAGCGGGTTGGCACCGTTGCTGCGATACGTCACAGCGTCCGCCATATTGGATGTGGCGGATCTACCGGTAAGTAACAGTAAGTAAATGGACCGAACTTTATAAAGCGCCGTTCTAAATGGATTTTAAGTTCATGCCTGTCATTAACCCATTCTCTCTCACACATAAATATATTTGGGAATCAAACAAGCACTAAAGACAACGTTTCTGAATGATCAAACATTAGCTACATATTTTTCTTCTTTCAGGAAAAAAACTGCTATGGACAGCATATACAATAAGAGGAAAAACAATAAATTCTAATAGACTAAACAATTTCATGTCATTACATAAACGTTACATCTTAATACGCTCATAATTCCGACTGCAATATTTCACTTAAAATACATAAAAAGTGAAAGAACAAACTTAACTATTAACAGAATTGCTTGTTTGGGAGAAACCGTTTCTAACAAAGTCTCATTAAAAACCATCATTCTTTAAGGCATAAAATGTACCAATAAAGTTATAATACAGAAAAACTCAACCACAAAGTGTATGTTCCTTAAGTTAACAATTTCCATCTTCTCTTGTGAAAATATTTAATAAACAGAGCTGAACAGAGCTTAAGTAAGAGAACTAACAGGACCATAACAAGTTAGTATTACTGAAAATTATCTTTGAATAATTTTAAATGACCCTGATAGAGTATAATACCTCTCAGTAAAACATACATTCGCTCAGCTATTAGTCCCCTTAGCTCTATGTTGCAATTTCAGTATATCCCACAGTATCTACCAGCCTTCTTCTAGGCCTCCAGGTGTCTGGACTGACTTTGCATCCTGTGCTCTTCTTCAGTGTCTTGCCTTCTCCTCCTCTCTCTTTCTGTTTGGTCCGTCACCAGTCTGTCTCTTCCTGACTCCTTGTTGTGTCTCAATCCTTCCCTGTCCTTTACTAAATTCTTCTCTCTTCTATGTGGATGGACATCTGCTCTAGCTCAGTGTCTTTGTTTCTCAGCAGCTGAGAGTGGCCTATCTAAAGTAAAAATGTAGGGTTGTATTGAACACTATTGTAATTTAATCAGTAAATAATTTAAAATGCATGTATATATTTATTCTTTATCAGTAAGAGGAAGTGACATCATTCCATGCTGTTTATATAGCTGTGGGAGGTAATTCCACACATTTAAAGGGAAAGAACCATATGGTAACAAAGTTGACAAAGACTGCTGGATATATATATATATATATATATATATATATATATATATATATATATATATATATATATATATATATATTAAAGAAAAGGGGTACTTGAAATTTACTTATTGCAGTATTGTTATTAAACTAACTATTTAGACAGGTTAGAAAAAAAAAGTAATTACAAATTACCATAAAAAAATTAATAAAAAATGTGTTTTTACATCATAATCCATGTTGGGGGGAGGGGCAGTAACCAACTCAGCACCCCACAGTCAGATGGCAGCAGATGGCCTGGAACTGGCTGTCTGATGGGTTATTATTTCAGCTCCCTTCCATGTGACAAACTGAAGTCACATGGAAGTCTTAATAAAGAAGGGAAAGTATAACACAGTTAAGTTTGAATTTTGTCCACATTTGTATTTTAAGTGTACGTTATAACACACATTTATTTATGTTATACTCACAACACTGGGCACAGACAAGGGCTCAGCCTGTTGGACAAGCTGGGAGCAGTCCAGTGACAAGGTCTCCTGTTCCTTCTGAGGTAGCCACAGGCTCAGGCGAAGGATAAAAGACAGAAATGATCTAACAATGATGTATGACAGAAATGATGTCTTTTGTAATACAAAATACATCCCTGATTCCTTCACATTAAAAGATATATGGTTTACTTCTTCCGTTTACATGATGTTGTGTCATCTGATTTTGTTTAAAATGCTCTTGTTTTTATATTTTCTTTTAATTCTTGTTCATTTATCAACCATTAAAAATGTTCAAATTCATTTGTATCTTCAGATGTAACACTAAATAAAATACATTTATTAAAACATAAACACAGATTATTAACTTTGTGAATAATCCTCAAATCAATAATAATCTCTACAGTGCTCTTCCTTCCTCTGCTTCCCTTTGAAGTCATCTGCTCCTTGGTCCCTAAAACAAACTGGCACATTAGTGTAACATATTGTTTAACACCACCAGAAAGAAGTTAACATCTAAACTGAGATTAGCCATGTGTTCTTCCTGTCGTGCAGGTTCATATGCAGAAAATATTACAATACTTATATGCAAATGCCTAACAACACAAGTCCTTTAAATATTTTAGGTCTTGTACTGGGATACATTATAAAGTCTATTCTCCTTCCTCTTCTGTTGAAGATATATATATATATATATATATATATATATATATATATATATATATATATATATATATGTGTGTGTGTGTGTGTGTTTGACTATAAAATGTTCAAACATTTCTACAAGGAAAAAAAAAATCAATAAAAACCCCCCCCAAAAAATCATTTTCAAATGATACATTCATGCAGCAGCTCTGTCGTTACATGTTCACCACAAGTGTGGGAGAAGGCTGGAGGAGAAAAAAAAAAAAAGAGAGGGAATCTCAGAGTTGGTCTGTACTATATATATATATATATATATATATATATATATATATATATATATATATATATATATATATATATATAAAGAGAGATACATACACACACAAAACACGAAGACATGTTTGAGTGAAAGAAAAACTGAAGTTTACACATAAGAATTGTGAAAATCAAAATAAGAGAACACAGAACAGTTAATTAAATTAAATTAATTAATTAATTTAATTTTTTAAACAAGGTTAACATATTGTGAGAATTTCTAACCAGTCTGTGAACTTTAATCATTTTTCCACCTAAAGCTGCATTATTACTGATGGGCAAATTCTTTCAAGAGTTAAAAGTGAGTGGGAATGCTTAGAAGTGCGTATTATAATATCTAATTATAATCCATACTATAATCCTTGTTTTCAATAACTAAACAAGACCTATGAACATTTAAAAGGAAACTCTCCAAATGACATAACTCTTCAGGGTCCAGCATTAAAATGAAATCAACCATTTATTTGTCATAATATATCTGGGAACACTCAGCCTGATAGAGTGCAAGAACACCTTTAAATCTCTTCCCTGGACAGTGACAGCCTACAAAGTGCAGTAAAATAGTAATCATAGGTGGAAAAACAGAAAATAGGATAAAAAAAAAAAAAAGGTTTAATAATAAAACATACAGACTGAGACAATACAGCAACAAAAATCAGAGGAATTTATGTTTAGAAAAAAAGAACAATCAAGAACCTGGAAACTGAATCATTTGATAAGATGCAGTTGCAAATTTAAATGTGGGTAAACATACAATTCTGTGGTACAAATCTATAAATATGTCAAATAAGAAGCTCCTCCAGCTAATAAAGAAATTCCAAACTGTAAAGTAAAGCCATAAACAAACAAACTTTAAAGTGCTTCTCTAACTGCAGTCAGTTCCTTCACCACCGGATTTATGTACACAGCATCATTTTCAACACGCCTTCATTTGTAGTATTCTCTTTGTAAGTACACTTTAATGAGAAATATTAACATTTCACTTTCCTTTTCAATCAACCACATCATATTCCAGCTTCACTTACACAACAATAAAAAGGAAACAGAAGTAACTTTGTCTTTTGCAGCTTCAGCGTCCTGATATGACTTCTTATGTCATGTTGCCGGGGCAGTGGCACTCGTACTGCTCCGTGGAAAGATGTGACACCTACAGCACACAAATCACGCAATTCTCCTTCCATGAGCTGAAAGCTACGAGTAGGAAGCTGGAGGGAAGTAATGAGGCCCACCCGAAGCAAATCCCCCCCCCAAAAAAAACTCTTGGACCATGTTTTTTTTTTTTTCTTTAGTTCACCAAAACTGTCAAGATATTTCCTTCATCTTCACCTTTTATATGAAAAGACTGTTGAAAGCATGTCATTAAATCCAAAGAAAAAGAAACCACACTAGGTTGAATTGTTGAAGGAAGAGACAAACTGATTCTCACTGACCTAAAACCAGTGTCTTGGATCACTACTTTACAATTTATGATCATGACTACATTCACACAGGGGAAAACAGAAAGAAGTAATTTTCTGTACAATGTCAGGAAAAATGGTTCTGAAACAGAAAACAAAATAAATCATACACTTTAAAATGAAGTATCTAGACATTTAGGATCAGTGTTTTGTAATTTCTAAAGTGACAGAAACAGGTGTTATGCTAAGCTCCTCAGACCCTCCCCATGTGCTTGAATAATCCAGTTGAAAAAGGGGCCAGGAGTCTGGAAAGAAATCACAAACTAAATAAATACTAGAAAGGGTTTATAGAGTAGGAAAAGGAGCCCTCAGGTAGAAAGACACTCTAGAAACACACAGCACAATGGTCTAAATATTTTCCAGCTTTGAGATGATTAACTTTGCTCAAAGTGGTGCTGGAACACTGATTCACTGCAAAATAATCAAAATCCTATCTGCCTCAAAAGAAAAACAACAAACTGGCTTTAAGGGAGCAGCTCCATGAACAAAGAAAAACCAATACATACAGCGCTTAGGAAAAGTATTAATACATTGGGAACTTTTCCCCCCCATTTTGTCTCGTTCCAACCACAAACTTCAAAGTATTTTACGGAAATGTGATGATATAGACAAATACAAAGTAGCACATAATTGTGAAGTTGAAAGGAAAATAATACAAGGTATTTAAAATGTTTAGCGAATAAAAAAAAAAAAAAAAAAAGAAAAGTGTGGTGTGTGTATTTGTCTTTAGTCCCCTTTAATCTAGAACCCTCAAATAAAACCCTGAAGTTGTCTGATTAAATCTGAGGGAAGTATAAATCCAGCTGTAGGCCTCAGAGGTTTGATGGAGAGCAGAGAACAGCTTCACCAGCAGGTCAGGGTGAAGTGAGGGTGCAGGCTCAAAAATAGCCTCGGCTTTGAAAATCTCACAGAGCGTTGTGTTGTTAGGTCCATCACCCAAAGATGGAAAGTATATCGCACAATTCCAAACTAGGGATGCAGAAATATAAGAATATGGGCTGAACTCAGTATCTGATATTAATATTTCTATTATGACTGATAAGTGATATTTACCAATATTATATACATTTCTCTACCATTCCGACAAAGTGAAAGAAACACACCACTGATATTGCTTCTCTGCTCCAGTTAAACACCCCACAATCCTGCGCTGCATCACTATCACATGACCAAACGACTCCCACCCCCCACAAGTAACAAAAAGCAACAAGATGGAAATAAACACTGTTCGTTAATGTCGACCCACTTTTACTTATCAGACCGATACTGATTTGTTAAAAATTGACCAATGCAGATAAAGCGGGCATCTCTTGTGCAAGAGATATCAAGAGATGTCTGTCCACCTAAACTTGGAAGTCGTGAAAGGAGAGCATTAAGCAGAGAGGCTGCCAATAGGCTGCTGGTAACTCTGGAGGAGCCGCAGATTCAAAGCTCCTGTGGGAGAATCTGCTGACAGGACAAGTATGACCCATCCACTTCCCAAATCTGATGGTCATGGAAGAAGCACAAGAACCTGTTGGAGGACGGAGCTGGAGGTTCACCTTCGTGCAGGACAACCACCCTACAGCCAGAGCTACTGAGGAATGGTGCAGATGTGTTAGAGTGGGATAGTCAAAGTACACATCTACTTTTAATTGAGAATTTGGGTCAAAACTTCAAAATAAAGATGTTCAGACACTCTCCATTCATCCTGGCTGAGCATGAGCTGTTCTGCAAAAAATGGGCCTTGTAGAGATGTACACAAAAAAATGTAAATTCTCTCCACATTTTTAGGTTTTATTTATCCTTTTTCTTTCTCTTCACAAATATACACTACGTTGTGTCGGCCTGTCAGATGAAACCTTAATAAAACAAACGATGGTTTGTGGTTATGTGACAAAACGTGAAAAGTTTAAGGGAAGGTGAAGGAATACTTTTGTAAGGCACTGTATAAAGGATGATAAAATCATAGCTGGTTCAGAATATTTCAGAGTGGGAGAAAAGTGGCAGTGAGAAGGGGCTTTGAACACTGATCATGCAATTCATTTGAAGTCAGGAGCCAGAGCTCCTGGGTTCCAGGACCGAAATGTTGTTGTTTTTTAAACCCATCCCCAATCCTAACAGTCAATACGGCTGCCATGTCCATGAGGAACGCTGATGGCTGAGGCGATCAGCTTTTGTTTGCTCTTCTGTAATATATGTACACTAATTAGTGAATGTTCTGCCCCAGCAACTGAACGCATAAAATGTGACATTCTGTGTTTTCAGCTTGTATCCATAATAATAGACACAACCAGCACCGAGTACACAGAACATACCTTACTGGTTTTCTCACTTTCACCTGGAACACAGTGGAGTTGGGGCCGACATTCCCAGAATTTAGATCCGACTCATGAGGCCAAAGGAATGCAACACAACCAGCAGCAGAATAACTACACCACCACATGAGCACAGAGTCTGCTTTGAGGGTGCCCCTGATCCTGAAGCTCCCGCTATCTGAACGCTGGAATCAGAAGATATCAGGGCACATTTCCCAGCTTCCTTGTTCCTTCGCCTCCCAGTAACCTCCCTTGTAGACGTGTAACGTCTCTCCAGATGCAGAGTCGTGGATCTTCTCGAACCACAGCGCTTGGTAGTTGTCTGGATGGGCACCTGAAGAAGATGCCAAACAAAATAAAATTATTTCAACAAACTATGTTTAAATGTACATTAAAAGCACTGCAAGTGAAGGTCAAGAAGCAGCATATCAAGCTTTAATTCAGTTCATACAGTCATAACCATATAATCTTTACTCTGTTTTGTTCATTTAAAGCAAAAAGGAAAATGAATTAGAAGTCAGTGAAAGTCTTGTTTCTGTGACACATGAAGCAGACCAGGCTCACAACTAAATCGTCAGACAGAGAACTGTTACGCCAGGCTTCTAGTTCTGCCTCTGCAGCTAATTCTACAGCCAATCACAGCTGATCTACATCCGTATCTAAAACACAGGTTACAACAGAGAACAGGGTGCAGGTTACTTGCTTTTGGCTGGGGCTCCAAAAGGATGTTCTTTGCCTTCCACTAAGAAAGCACAAGTCGGAAAAAGGAAATGAAGTAATTGCTTAACATTGTGCAGGGTTTTCTAAACCAGAGTTTACTACAACCCTACAGGCGTTGCTATGTTCACTACAGGTAGGGCCAATCAGATCCAGTTTCTGGATCGGAACTGATACTGACATATTCCTCCAATCACAAATCGATCTGAGGTCACTGATCCAGACGCTATGGTTCTGTATTGTCAGAGATTATTTTACTCTGGAAGTTTAAGTTTCCAGTGAAAATTTTGTTAGACAGTTTTTTCCAGATTGGTAGTCGACAGAGGTGGAGTTTGTTAAAGAAGCCTGGAGTCAGCAGACGGTCCGCTGGCTGCGGGGTCGGAACCCTGCTGCTCGGCATCACCATCCTCTGAGACATTTTTGTGTTGTGAAGAATAAAAACAGAAGACTGTATAAAACACATAAAAAACAAACAATAAGGTCCCACTCAGACATGCCCACTCAAGTCCCACTCAGACATATTGTGTTTGCATCTACAGCCCAAACTCTAACTTAGTTTTTGTTGAGAAAAACAGATTTTAAAACAGCTGGCATAATCAAGAGTTTTCAAAACTCCATTTCTGGTAAAATATATGCAGACTCCAGAGATATCAGGAGATCGTCATGAGATTATTAGAGCTTTGCACATAACTGGCTTTCCCTGCTAACAATAACATGGCAACATGCCCTGCACCACTTTAGCCACGCTGAGAGCTTCACTTGAACTTTGTTCATAAAAAGCAGTTATATACCTCCCGGTGATAATTACACTGTTTACAACTGGAATCCCAGAGACTGTAGACAGATTTAAAAGAAAAGCATCCGTAAAAAAACAAAACCGTCACACCAACTAATGGTATTAAGCACTAATTAAAACAGGTGAACCATAAAACCTGTCACCATATTGATTTTATTTCACTGAAACAACACAGAAAATAAAGCAGGCGTTTGTCCCTCATGTACACACAGTGCAACGCTGCCTCTGCTCATGAGTAACTGAGGGTCTACTGGGATGTAAAATGGGCTGAAAAGCCTCTTCATCTAAACGGTGTTCAGGGAAAAAGCAGAAACCTTTTTTGACTGCTGTTATTGTTCTGGAGTCAATAGCCTCCCCTCCCTTTTAAGAGTCTGTGGTTCTGCCATGGAACATATGTAAATATAGGAAGAAATGGTTTGTTCTAATGATTATGTAATCATGAACTTTGTGAATACAAATACAGCTCAAGAGGTAGACATGAACTGCAGCAGTAAAACAAACAGTGTTTGTGTAGTTTGTTCATATTCATTTACACAGCATGATGACCAAAATAAGCAATAAATATTAAGCTCAAGGCGTTCTGGATCAGAAACTATCAGTATCAGCATTTATAAAATTCAGATATGGGGATTGGACCGAAACCCCAAAAAAACTGGGATCAAGGCATCTCTAGTTTTAACTATATGATGATATTATTAGAATACTTGCTTGGGTATAGAGGGACTGATTGTCCATAAGGGGCTAAAAAAAAAAAAAAAAAAACAAAAAAAAAAAAACAATAAAGGATGATTTTTTTTTTTTTTTTTTTTTGAGAGCCTATGCATGACATTCATATCTTTGTTTAATACAAAGAAGACAGGGTGAGAATGTAGGGGGATACTTGCATGCAACAGGCGTATGAGGAGGAGAGTCCTCTGCATCAGCTGAGCAAACCCCAGCATAAACAGAAAATATCAGCTCATGAAACAAGCCACACGATGTTGTCGTGTAGAGTTTAAAAAGTGCCATGTGTTTCATTAATAATTCTATTAAATTTAGCTGATTTATATAGCACTAACTCACAACAAATGTAATCTAAAAGCACTTTACAAGACACACAGATCCATATTTTATATAAAGAAGCAAAGCCTTGATTAAACTTCTGCAATTAAAGCTTGATTACAGTGGGCATGTCCATCTGAAAGTGACAGCATATATTTATAATATTATAGAGTTTGCTGTTCAGTCGAAACTTTACTCTCAACCCTGTGCTTTGAGACAACATTTGAGCTTTTTGGCAACAAACTCCAGTTGGCTCAAACAGACATGGACAAATCTGTTGGCACTCCTGGTACAGAAGTGTGAATAGAAATATGCTTTATTGTCCCATGATAGGGGCAATCGTGGGACAATACGTGGCTGGCAACAACAGAAAACAGACTCACAAAAAGAATATAAAAGTATAAAAAACAGAATAAAGAAGAAAAAAGAAATAATCATTTAATACAGTATCATAAATTCATAGTGAATTTTAGAAAATCATAACATTTATTTGAGCACATTTATTGAGTGTGTGTGAGACAGTTTTATTTAAGAATGTTTTAGATCAACTTTTTTTTCCTCCTGTCCTGCTCTTGGTGGAGGATGCTGCTTTTTTCTCTTCTTCTTCCTATGCATCTGCCCTTCTCAGCTCTTTTGTCCTGTGCTGTCTTGTTAATCTTTTTGGAGCCTCTCTTTGCATATCTTCCAAATTGCAAATCACAGATCTGGTCAATTGCATTGGTCTCTCAATGCAGTTGATAAAATTTTCTCTTGGAGAAGACAGGGTAGAGTGGAACCCTCTTGTCCAGATGGAACGTTTTTCTCCAGTTACACAATGGACTCCTGGCAGAAGAGGAGGATTGTGTGTCTGTCGATATCATCAGTCAAGGTTGTTGAATATGTGTACATAATTCGATTTTTGACAACAGGATTACTGCTTTTTGGAGTTGGCGTTTACCTGGCATATTGAGAAATTTGGAAAACGTTGTAAGCTCTTCTTTGTAAGACAATTACAAAGCTCCCCAGCTTGTGTGATGGAATCTGTAGAGCAATCAACAGACTGAGATGCTACGTGAGCAGAACAGAATGAGATCCTTACACAGGAATGCGAACTGGTTGCGGTTCCTGGACTCAGAAGTGAAATGGGATAAATCTTGGAGAAATTGTATGCTCAGATTTGGTGGAAATTACCAAGAATCTGGCTGTTTGGAGTGACCATTGAGATGTACCAGTGAGACTTAAGGCACACAGAAAATTAACAGAGTCAGCCTGACCCAAAACAATTAAGAATGATCTAAATCTGGCTCCCCTTTGTCGGCCTTGGAAGGCTGGCTATCTCAGTTTCTCCCGGATGTTATGTAAACAAGATGCTCTGGTCCCTCTGCCCCTCCCTTCCCTTATATCTGTGGACCTGCTCAGAACTTAACGAGGCTGGTTGATGAATGCTCCATCACTATCAAAGACAATGGTTTCTGGGACATTGTTTCACGGACTTACTTGCGCGTGCGTGTGCACACACACTCTGCTGGCTCCCCACGTACTACCCACCTGGCATAGAAACCTAGGTCAGATGCGATAAGCCAGGTGGCTGCGTCGCTCACGTGGGCAGCCTGTGCTGGGACCTCCCCCCAAACTCCTGTCTACCCTACCCACTCCACATGTTATATATCATGTCTGCTGTCTGTATGTTGCTTTTTTGTGCTGAGGTTTTTTGCAATCTCAAAATGTATCCTGTCCTGATAAATACATAAGTGTGGAATATAATTTTTTTTCCTCCACTTAGCTAATGCGGTCTTTTTTTAATCATCTAATAAAAGGGCGGCACCTCTCAGTGACTGCTGCAGGCCTCAGACACCCGTCTACCCATGTCTTATGTTGTCAGTTTTGTTTTTCTTGGATGGGCTGTACTGAAATGTAAATTTCCCCCCTGGGGACTAATAAAGAAACTCTGATTCTGAACTATAAAGCATTTTGGTCAACCTCAGTTGTTTCATTTTCTATATAACTAAAACTTAGTACTGACATTATCATTTTTATATCCCAGAAAAGCAAAGACACAGATGACTTGTTAGACATAAAACTTCCAAAGTTAAAATGTACTTCATTTAAAAGTATGCTTCAGTTACATTTATTTGAAAGGGATTATGAGCATGAAGAAATATGTCATGTGATTTTGTTCCCAACTACAGGTTGGATCTTTCCCTATTTTTCAGTGTAATATGATTCTACTTCTAAAGATGAATTTCTTTGAAGGATTTTTATGCTTCTTTGCAGCAGATTTGTCCACATCTGCATCAGCATTTGACTGAGTTGCTGTTAAGATAGAAAACTGAGAAACTCCAAATGTCTGAAGGTTTATTGCTTTAAAATTTAAAGTAATTTCTTATTATCTTTTTAGTAAAAATGCAACACACAGCACTTTTTTCCAAGTCAAATATGAATTGATACTTGCTTTCATCAGAAACCTCACTTGCTGTGGTGCCAGCCTCATGTGCATGAGCTAAATGGAACAAATGTGGATAAAGAGATGTTAAAATATAGGGAAGGATGTTGTCACCAAAACAAAATCAGTGAGACACGTTCAAATATCAGCTGCATCCTCAGACATGTACTTGGTTTTAGGGATGATCATGTAAGGTGAAAGGAAACAGAATGGACAGACACCAGATCTGCAGAACAACCAGTTTCTGTAAACAGTTCTGACCTTCCTCAGGTGTTGTTGCTGCTTTAACAGCATCTCTTTCCCGTTCCCGCCGAGTAGAGCGCTGCTTTTCTTCAAGCCTTTGTTTCTCTGCATTCGCTTCATCCCAGCGACCTTCTTCCATCAACCGCTGATCTGGACGTCGCCGGCTGTCTGTCGGCGCCACCCCCTCCTCGGGTTCATTAAGTGTCAACGCAAGAGAGGAGAAATAGTACATGTTCTCTGCTCCCTCCCTGTAATGACATCATCAGGAAGTATTTGAAGCAAAAAGCATCAATCAGGAACCAGTTGAATTTTGACATTCTCTCTAAATATTAGAAATATTAAATAAAATAAAAAGTACAGTAATGGGTTCTTTCTCCAGATTTCTTTGGGTTTGAGGGTTTGGTAAACAGTCCTCTGTTTTCCTTCAGTGCCATTCTCGCCTTTGCTGCTTTGCATTATCCTTGAAAACTCCATCTTCTCATCCCATGTTCCTGACAGCACATAATGAGCCTTCCCATCCTTATCCGTCACAACTCCAGTCACCTGAGAGAGAAAAATCCCAAACACATTTTATTTACTGAAAAATATTATTTTAATCTTATTACATTTTTTTTTTACCCCTTTGAATAAATGAATACATAATTCCTGCATTTTGAATACATTCTGGTGTTTGGTTTTTCGCCTTTTGCTATAATGCTCCTTTGTGTATCCTTAGTGCACAAAGGAGCTTTATAGAGGATCCTTCCTCCAAGCAGCTGTAAAACTTTATAACCATTAATGCTCCCAACAAACTTGATAAGTGTTCACATATGTTGGTACTTGAACAATTTTTAACTCATCTTAAATTTTTTTTTTTTGCTGGTATCCCCACATCTCTGGTGTGCAGAGGAGGCAACAGAACTCCTTGACCATACTCGCTCACCTTCCGGGGTACATCTCTGGAGAAGTAGCTGTAAGGAGCAAACTTGAGGTGGCAGCGATCTCCTGTCTTATGGTTCACCACATCAATCTCTCCTGACTAGAGAAGGAAGACCAGACAAGTTCAAAAACCACTGGGTTTTATACAGAAAAGGTAATGAAGATCAGTTTTCATTAAACTGCCATCGTTACCTGATCAATCCACAGTTTCCCAACAATAATGTTGTGTACAGTTGTTGTAACTTTCTTCCAAGAGTACTGATTGTTGCTCTTATCAAACATACACTGGATCGAACCTGGTTACAGAAAGGGTGATGAGAAAAGAGCTTTATTCTACTTATGCCGTATGTTCTAGTGTTTGGACATCAGAACACCTTTAAACATGGTCGCACTCACTGGTTATAAAATGGGCTTGTAGCTCCTACAGATTTTTATAAAAATTCCACACCTTTCCAGATTCAGATTTTCTAGATTATTTGCTTCATTTTGCACTGGTAGTCTGTTGGACCTCAGTGCAGCATTTGACACTGTTGACCATGATATATTATTAAAGTGACTGGAGAGCTGGGTTGGACTCTTTGGTACAGAACTGGACTGGTTCCAGTCTGACCTAAAGAACAGGTACTTCTTTGTGTCAATGGGCAACTTCTCCTCAGAGCAGAAAGAAGTCATATGTGGCGTACCCCAAGGTTCACTCATGGGACCCCTCCTATTTAATTTCTACATGCTCCTGCTAGCTCAGATTATAAAATATAATAAGATTAATTACCATAACTATGCAGATGATACATCGCTCTACATTATGATGTCACCAGGTGACTCTGAACCCATCCAAGCACTGAACTGCTTAGAACAAATCAATGCATGGAGGTGCCAAAAATTTCTCCAGCTCAGCAGAAATAAAACTGAAGTTATTATCTTTGGACCTAAAGAGGAAAGATCTAGAGTCAGCACACAGCTTCAGTTATTACAACTAGAAACTAGTGATCAGGCCTGAAATCTGGGTGTAGTGATGGACTCAGACCTGAACCTTCAGAGACACATAAAGACAATTACAAAGTCGGCCTTCTATCACCTGAAGAACATTTCCAGGATTAAAAGGCTAATGCCCCAACGAGATCTAGAGAAACTCGTCCATGCGTTTATCTTTCGTCACATTTGATTACTGCAACAGTGTCTTCACAGGTCTGCCTAAAAAGTCAATCAGACAGCTGCAGCTGATCCAGAACACTGCTGTTGGCGTTCCCACTTAGACCAGGAAGATAGAGCACGTCACCCCAGTTCTAAAGTCCTTCCATTGTAGCTCAGAGAATAGACTTTAAAATACTTCTGTTAGGTTATAAATCACTAAACGGCTTAGCACCACAATACATTAAAGACCTGTTGTTGTTGTAGCACCAACCTTCCAGACCACTGAGGTCTTCTGGTTCTGGTCGACTCTGCATTCCCAGAACCAGAACCAAACATGGAGAAGCAGCTTTCAGTTTTTATGCAACACAAATCTGGAACAAACTCTCAGAAAACTGCAAAACAGCTGAAACACTGAATTAATTTATATCAAGGCCAAAAACCCACCTGTTTAGAGCTGGCTTTGATTAATAATAACTAGAACATTGATCAATATATTTGATGTACATTTGCTTGATGATTTTGATGGTGGCATTTGACAAAATGTAATGTTTGTTGCCATTTCATAATTGGTTACTGTATTCTGTTTTTATGGTGTAAAGCACTTTGAACTGGTTTGTTACTGAAATGTGATATACTAATAACCTTGACTTTATCATCTACATACAGCTTCCTAGAAATGAAGAGCTGCCTTTTATGCAATGCCTTGATATAGTATTTATGACCCTTGAACTCTTACATAGTTTTGTCATGTTACAAATTTTATTGGGATTTCATCTAAAAGACCAACATTAAATAGAGCATAATTGAGAAGTGGAAGAACACATTCCTGTTGAAATAAAAAAATATAATCTGAAAAGTGTATTCAGACCCAGTTACTTTCTACCACTAAAGAAAATCAAGAGCAATCAATTGCTTGCTCATTAGTGAACTGAGTCCATCTATGTGTATGTTAAACTTAATATTAATCCTGCTGTTCTGGTCTCAGAGGTTCTATAGAGAACAACCAGCATCATGGAGACCGAGGAACCCAGCAGTGGGTCAGGGAGAACGTTCTGGAGAAGTTTAAAGATGGGTTAGGTTCTACCATAATCTTCCCAGATTTTCCAGGTAACTGTGGAGCAGCTGCAGAGGTCCATATGTCATGTGGCAGAATGTGTCGACAGAATTAGTCAGCACTCTAAACCCTACAAAGATGGCCTTTATGGAAGAGTCGCGAAATGAAAGCTGCTGTTGAAAGAAAGCTTTCAGTCCCATCTGCTGTTCCCCACAAGCAACGTAGGGAACACTGTGAAGACAAAAGGTTTTTGGCCCAAATGCAAAACATGTGGGTCAAACATAAAACTACACATCTCCCTGGACACACCATCCTCACAGTGAAACATGGAGGTGGTGGCAGCATCGTGCTGTGGGGTGATTTTCTTTAACAGGGTCAGGGAAGCTGGTCAGATGGGACCATGAATGGAACCAAATACAGGACAATCCTTGAAGAACGTGTTAGAGGCTGCAGAAGACCTGACGCTGGGAGGAGCTTGAACATACACCCAGAGACAACAAAGACCTGTTGAGATTAAAGCAGGTTTATGTGTTGTGTGCCCAGTCAAAGTCCAGACCTCAATTTATCCAACAATCTTTGGAAATAAAAAAAGACCTACATCCTCTTAGTTTGTCTGAGGTTGAGCTGTTGTACAAAGAATGGCCAAAAATGTCTCTTTTTTGGGGGGCGCTCTAGAGGCCTTTATTTGAGTCGACAGGAAAGTGGGTTGTGAGAGAGGGGGAAGAAATGCGGCAACGGTCAACAGCCAGGATGGCTGCGTCGAGGACTGAGGCCTCTGTACATGCGTCACGACCTTTACCCCTGCGTCACCGCAGCGTCCCAAAAATGTCTCTTTAGATGTGCAACAAACACCTGAAGCTCTGCCGGGCTCTGCTGGTGTTATTCTGCTGTTCCACTGTAGCTTGAAACAGTAAAATACTTGGAATATTATGTTATCACATGACAAATATGATCATGTTTAACATGTTTGTTTTGCAAATCACTGTGACCACTTCTTGGAGCATTTTAATATCCAGTCAAAACAAAAATCAGCTGTGGTTGTGTTTATTTTTACAAATTCTGATATTTACCTTTAAGGAACTTCAATACATGTTATAAAATCCAGAAACATAAATGCTTTTCCTTCCTGCTTCCTCCCTCTAAGCCTTTCCAGACAAACATATTGTGTTGGAGGAACTTTATTACTGCATGCTGTAATTATTCATTTAATTATACAAACACTTGAAAACTTACCCAGTGGCATAATGGAGAGATATTTTCCCCTGAACTTGCTGGCCAGTGTGATCTCCTGTCTTAGGGTCCAGCCCTTTTCAGAGAAGGCGTGGTGAGCTGCAGCTGGTGGGTGGTGGCTCACCTGTGTGTGTGTGTTGGAGGGGGGGGGGATTAAAGACAGAGTTTGATCATTCAAACCACAATTCTTCAGGAGTCAGTATGAAGCTGAAACCGACGTTGGACAGAAATAACCAAACAGCTCAAGTATATTATATCTATTTCTGCACACCTGTTCACAAAGTGAGCGGTAACCGGACTCTCGAATCCGATCCAGCTCAAAGGTTTCCCCCAGTAAGGGATTGAAGGGTTTTCCTGTGCGATGGACGGTGGTGGAATAGGAAGAGATGGTGAAAGCTGCCACATAACACATCTGCTCTAAAGAGTTCTGACACTTTGCAGCTTTATCCAGGAGCTCGTAGTATTCCAGATCTTCAGACAGACGCTGAAGCATTGACAAGGGCTCGTTGAAATTTACCTTGAAACACAGAACAATGAGAGAAAAGCAAAATGACTGTTCTACTCCATTTGAGCAAAAAAAGATCCAGGATTTCAGGAAACTGATCGATTTCTTACAGGCATCGGTATCTTTGAGAGCTCCTTTCCAATACAATTCTTCATGATGCTCCACAAATTAAGGTAATAGTTGGGTTTTTCGGGAATACGAGTCCGTCTTTGTCTAACCAGCTCCAGCTCAAGAGGTGGCGAAGTCTCGGAATTGGATGCCAAGGACAGTTCATCAAACTGATGGAGAAAAAGGGGAAATATTTGGAAGGTTAGTGAAAATTTATCATGTCAAGTCGAAGCAGATCAGATAATAAAAATGAGAATTCTTACCGACTGATCATCCATTCCCGTCTCATTGCTTATCCCACTGATGTTGCTGCCAGATCTCCTGGAGAACAGAGAAAATACCACGCATCATCAGAGAGGTACCTGGAAAAAGCACATTTAGAAAGAGAGAAAAGAGGGAATACCGGTGGTACTTGGGGTCAGCAGGAACAGTAATGAATCCTGTTGGGTCTTCCATTGCATCAAAGAACTCGTTGTCATCATCCTCATCACTGGCATCGCCTTTTCCTGAAACACCACCTTAAATGATGAAGAACAATAGAGAAATGATAGAACGGTTGAGAAATATTTTACATTTAAAAAGGAAAAACCTTCCCAGATTAATCTTTTTATTTTTCTGGGCATTTGAGCAGAAAATATTTTTTTTCTTGGGTTTTATTATCTGTATGGTCCAAACATCATGACATGAACACATTGATGTATCTTAACTCAAAGTTAAAGTGGTAAAGGGCCATTCCGCTGCTTCTCAGGCATTTAGACCAAGGTAATTTAAGTAGGGCTGTAACCAGCGGCTATTTTAGTTATTGATTAATCTGTTGATAATTCTGACGTTCTTTCAGCAAATGGCCTTTTTTTGAGTCCGTATACTCCAGTTAACGATTGATTACTAAATTACTTGACAATTATTTCAGTAAACTGATTCATCACGATTAATCAGGTTAATCGTTTCGCCCCTAAACTTAACCTTTATCTCAACATCGAAAATGTTTGTTTTTAAATCTGGGCTGAACTTTCACATTCAAAACAGATTCTTTAAATCACAGTTTCTGATCTATAATATCTTTTGTTTTATTGTGAAAACACTCACAGGCCACCATACACTGGGTCTGACCCCCTTTTTCCTTCAGTACTGCCTTATTTCTTCATGGCAGAGATTTAACAAGATGTCCATAACATATTTTAGAGATTTCGCTCCACATTGACAGGACAGCGTCAAACAGTTGCTACAGATCTGTCAGCTCTACATCCATGACCTCCTGTCCCACCACATCCCAAAAGTTTGAGAAGATCTTATTACTGATTATTATTAGAAATCTTAGTCACATGGTGCTTTATCGTGCTTGAAGTAGCCAGCAGCAGATGTGGTCACAAAGGGATGGCCAGGGTTAGCAACGATACTTTAGAAGGCTGTGGTGTTTAAGCAGAGCTCAGTTGCCACTCAGAGGCTCAAAATGAGCCAAGAACATAAACAACAGAGCAGAAATCAAATCTTGTCGAACAAGGTAACATTTTCAATCTAATGTTGTAGCTTTGGGGACACAGCTGGCAGGAGTGGCAACCTGTGTGGTCCTGCTCCTGTAACCCATATGCTTCAAGGTTCAAACTGTCGACATGACATTCCACAAAGCTTAATATGAACATATGGTTATTTCAGTTATTGTTGCCTTTTTAGCTCATTTTCCTCTGACTTAGACATGCCTGATCAGAAGCTGCTGATCCCAGGAGGTCAGCAGCTCGAAGATCAACCCAACAACAACAACCACAACATGTTCAAAGTTCCTTACATCTTCCATTTTTGGTTTCAACTTCCACAAAACGTCTTCCCCACACCTGGTTATCTAAATATATGATGTGGCTGCCATGTGTTTGGCTGATTCACTGTGTGTGTGTTAACAAGCAGTTGAATAGTTGTACCTAATAAAATAGCAGATCATTTCACAGCTTTGTCATTGATGTTTTTTGGTAACCAACTGTTTTGTGGTATGAAATGAAGCAGTCTTCTACAGGTTTCATAGCAACCGTGGGTCACCTGACGACCCGCTTTAATAACTGATGATTCAAAGTCATTTAAATCGTCACTTCTCAAATCACTCAGAACTATTGTATATGGAAACAGGGAGTAGAGCAAAGTCTGCAGGAACTAAGATGTTTGGGAGATTTGAGCCTTCTTTGGACCCATGACCCTGTGCAACCATCTCTGCCCAGGTACAACAGTAGGAAAAGGTTTGTTTACAGGTACAAAACGGAGATGGAAGGGAGGAGGTGGTCACACATGGGGATAGCAAAAACGTTGGCATCTCAACCCGACCCAGTTTAGGAACAACTGGTCCACTTTTTGAGTTTGAAATGAGATTGTATTTATCTGCAATTTCTCAAAAAACAAAACAATCTATGCAAAAAAATCTGTTTTTTTGAGGCAAATCTAAAAGCATGTTACTGACATTTCATTAATACCACTGTAAAAGGTCATTGAGATCTGCAGCTTATTCATAATTTCATAAGGAAGAACATCTGGAAACGTCAACATTTTTCCATAATCTGTTTTCTCCTTTCCATGCTTCCCCAGACTTGGGCAATGATTAAATCAAGTTTTTCCAGCCTCTCAGACGGTGTAGGACCCCCCTAGACTAAGAAGACAGAAGTCCAAAATGAGAGCCTTACTTTTAATACTTAAGTTGGGATTGCTCAAGGAAGGTGGTAGAACGGTGGCACCTCTGAACGCTCTCTCCAGGTGGTTGTGCTGTTTGGCTAGTTGCTCCAGTGTCTCCTCCAGACGAATCCTTTGGTCTCTCTCAGTCTGTAAGGCCTTCTGCCAGCGCTTACTGTGGCTCTGGGCGATGGACAGGAAGTCTCTACAGGCCTTCAGGAAGAAAACAGCGTCATGTCAGTAAAAAAAAAAAAAAAAAAAAAAAAAACAAACAAACTCAGCAGCAGTTTTTAGTAGCTCTAAACTGACTCAACCTTACATTGATCATAGCATTGGAGGTGATTCGGAACAGTGTGGCCCTTTCTGTGACCTGTCTGATCTTTTCCCCTACGTCCGCTCCAACACGCAGCCCCTCCAGCTCTGATAATGACCTAATGTTGTGAAACCAGAAAAAAAAAGCTGCTGAATAAAGCAAGAATGCCAACAAATCATTTTGAGCTCTATGATGATCAGTAGTAGACATTTACCTTTGGAGAGCAGAACCATGTTTAACGATTAGATCGTTGCAGGTGGAAAGGTCCTCCACCTTGCTGCTCAGGGTTCGCAGTGTGGACTGGATTTCTGAGTTATGAGAGCCCCCGCCCTGTCCTGAGGCAGGGGGGACTGCACAGAACTCATCAGCAGAGTCATCTGATGACAAAGACAAGTAGAACAGCACAACAACGTCATCTCTAAACGTAATAAGAATAATTATGATACATCCCTTTGAACCACCAACTAGTTCAGCCTTAATCTCACCAGATTCATCCTGCATGCGAACAGCTTTTGCCTTAGCAAGTTCCAGCGCAGTGATCCATCGCTGGCGCTCAACTTCGGAGCTGGCCTTCAGGTGATACGTCTGAGCCCCTCCATTGGAAATGACAAAATTGCAAGAGTCCTCCACAGCAATGTTGGCAGTGGCCAGGTTTATGGTGCCTCTGCAAGTGTGACCCATTTCCGCCTGAGACCTGGAGACAGAATTAAGGTGGAGTTTCAAAAGCATCCAGTTTAAACACAAAAATTCTGCAACATGAATGTGTGTGTAAGCAAAAAGAAAGCAAAAAAAAAAAAAAAAAAAAAAAAAAAAAAAAAAAAAAAAATCCATAAAAAAAGGAATTAGGAAGCATTCTAAAATACAGTGGTTACCATAGCTCTTTGTGGTTATTCCTCTTAAAACAACAGTGTAGGTTTCGTTTAAATATAACCTTAATTCACAGAAGAAGTCAATAAAATATTCCCATATAAATATCCCTATTGCTTGTGTACTGTTTTCTACCAGACATTTTCCTTCCACTCAACTTTCCATTAATTTGCCGGAACATAGCACTCTGAACAGGCAGCTCTTTCTGTAGTTTTCAATGCATCAATGACTGTCTGCTCAACTACTGACAAGTTAGCAGTTCTCCCCATGATTGGGTAGTTTCTGTATTGAAAACAAGTTTTTCATTGGTTAATACACTATTGCTAATATTCTCGTATTATTCCAGAAGAAACTAAATTTTGGGTGTCCATTAACTGTAAACCACAATCATCCAAACTGAGAGAAATAAATGCTTGTGTGTAGTGATTCTATATACTAGTGTTGGAATTGAGTTTCTTGATAAAAACAAAACTATTCTAAAGTACTAAGATGCATTTATGCTTACTGCAGTTTGCTGCCAACATATATTAAAAAAATATTTCTTATTTTTGAGATTCCATGTAAAGATTGGAACAGATTCTCAGTATGTTATTGCATGAAACATCCTGAACATTTGTCCTCTGTTTTACAGGCTTTATAGATTATTCTACATTTCAATCTGTACAAGTTACCTGTAGTAAGACAGTAATCCATTGCTGAGAACAAACCATCGTCTCTGGTAACCTTTTATGTAATTAGTCCATTTGAAGAGCCATCCCTTGTACGTGTCTCCAGGGGTCGGAGTGGTGGGAATGGGGGGCTTGGGCTCCGACATCACAACTACCTGTGATTCCACTTGATGAGTTTAAACCCTGGAGAGTGACAGCAGATATTAAACATGAACACAGCGCACCAGAACTCATCTTTATTCAGCCATTTGATAAACGAGATGCACACACACAGGCTAGTAATCAAATACAATAAAGCTCATAAAATACTGTGGTAAGAGATCAGATATTTTATTTTACAGGGAGATTCAACAATAAAGCTCTGATGAGGGAGATCAGAACCAAATTGTACAAAGTAAACAGTCAGGCGCCACAAGTGTGTGTCCAGCCTGTTAGAGCTGTATCACTTTATACCATCTAGCTTCATAATCCTATATAACATAGGTACAAACAGCAGCATAGGTAATGGTTAAAGAGCATAGCTGTGAGTCTTAATCATTCTTTGGAAAATTAAAAAAACTAAAGAAGAAAACAAAAACATTCATCCTGCAATACACTAAAATCTACAAATGTGATATAAAATAAGGTCTAACTGCGAAGTGGAAGAAAAAGAATACGTTGTTTTTAACATCACCCCTATGTGCCCTGCATTTGTATTCAGCCCCACCAAGTCGACACTTAACACCAAACAGAAGAATCTTTGCCGCAGTGACAGCTGGAAGTCCTTTGGGGCATGTCTTTGCTCCCTTTGCACATCTAGAGACCCAAATGTTTTCCTGTTCTATTCAGGACTTGAGTTTAGTCAGAGCAGAAGAACAACACCTGAACAGGTGTTTTATTTTTTGGTCAAACGTATCATTTTCATCTCATCTGACCAGAGCATCTTCTCCATATTTACATGTCTTGCTGAAAACTGGACTACCGATGGCTTTGTTATCGGGGTCCACAACCAATAGCTGTCCTGACAACGGATTCTCCCACCTAGGTTGTGAATCTCAGCAGCTCCTCCAGAGTTATAATCCACCTCTTGGCTATTTCTCTGATTACAGCTCTCCCACCATGCCGTGGTAGGTTTGAGATGTTCCATCCTCTTTCCACTTCCAGATGATGGATTGAATAGCACTCTGGGAAATATTCAAAGTTTAACATAATGCTTTATTTCTCCCTGATCGGTCTGCTCTCTAAGGTTCTCAAACAAACCATTGGCTTTAAAAAGTGATTAGTCACACTGGCTTTTATTTAAAGGTACCAAAGTAGAAAGGGGGTGAATACAAATATATGCCACAGTTTTTAGACTCCAACTTCAAAACAAATTTGGAAAAGCCTGCATTGTTTACTTCTTCACAAATATGTAAACTTCACAAAAGCACATTTAGCATACCCTGAATCTGCAGTTTTAGTGTGTAGTTTTTATTACTTTCTATATTTGACATTTCTGTAGTTTCGATTTTAGTTTTATTGCTATTACCAGTCTATAGGTGTATCTGCCTGTCACTTCGCTGTTGTTACACTGAATTTCCCCACAGAGGAGGAAAAAAAAGATGAATACTAGTAATACATAGTAATACTATGTATTCTTTTCTGTTCTATTCCTGTTTTGGTCTGACACGGAGATGCCCATGAAATTACATTTAAGTTTGTTGGTGTGAAAAGGTTCAAGGGTGCACTGCTGCAAGTCACAAGTGCAACACTACGGTCATTAAAAACGAGCTGAATATCTTTAACAGTTTTATAGTGACTCTCTCTGTAGGTGGGAAACCCGCTCAGTTCCCAGAACAGAAAAATCAACAGCTGTTCCTAAACACGACATTCCAGGATCAAATGAACACCGTCTGGACACTGAGGGGTAAGTTACAGAGGAAACAGACGCTACAGCTCTTCACATCAAAGCTACTTAAACTCTGGCTGTCTTTAAGCTCACAACAAGATAAACCAAAGGAAAACGAGTTTAAGTCTCGTGTGCCGAGAAGCTAAAGTTTCCAACTGAGCAGCTTCATTCAAGGTTTCTGTCCCATTTTCAGAGCCAGGTCGAGCACGCAGCTCAGCATTGAGCCACTTACCTGTCCGCGGCCATCTCTGTTCGAAGAGAAGACAGAACGTAGGAGCAGAAGCGTCAGCTCTGCTAAATACTTAGCTACACGGTGTGCATCGGAACGGTGTCCGGCCAACCTATTAATGGTTCACATTAGTTCCGCTGATGACTATCTTAAAAACCAAAAAAAAACAAACAAACAAAAAAACATGATGGATCAAGCCACATCGTCTGAATGTAGAAATAAATTTTAGAGCAACATTTGGATAATTACTTTTAGAAAAATAATTTGCAAGCTGGACTGACACATCTGACTGCAGTGAAATGTTGCTACATAAAAACTGGCATTACAAATACAGCAAATCCATTAATTAAATGTACCGTGCTTTTTAAATGATAAAATTATCAAAAAATATTCAAATTAAAACTGTTTATTGAAGATGTAGTTTTTTATTCCAAATTTAGCACTGAGCAAGAAAACATACATCGTCTTCCACTTCAAACACCTGCATTTTTGCTGTTTTGTTTTCATTTATTGGAAAGTCTGTTGTGATAATTCTGCTGTACACTTGATTGGTGTTTTTATGATGTAAAGCACTTTGAACTGCCTTGCTGCTGACATGTGCTGTACAAATAAACTTGACTTGTCTTTTAATGCACAAACACACGTACTTTTTAAAAATATATTCTTAATTAATCAATCCATTCCTTTGGATTGGAGTACGCCATTTTTGATAACTACACAATATTTTTTTTTAATTTTGCCCTTACTGTACGGTGTATTATTCCTATTTTTTTTTAAATATATATCTTATTATTTTTATCTATGTGTTAACCTACATGCCTTGACGTCCCGTTACTTTGTTGTTGTTACACTTGAATTTCCCCACTGTGGGACAATAAAGGATATTTCTATTCAACCCGAAACAAACCTTGACATAAAATGTTAGTCAAAAAAGAAATAAAAAAATTTAAAGAACCTGAAGCATCTCATTCTTTTTTGAAATATGCAGTATTTAAAACACATGGAAAATTTGTGTTTAGTTTTTGTTGAATAGCCCAGACACCCAGATGTGATTTAAATACTTTCACAGGTACTTTGACCATGCTTATACTTAACAGAGCCAAAAAGGTCCATAGCTAAATGAAAAGCAGCTTGATTCTTATTTAATATTTATTCCAAAGTTTGTAAATTCTTTGTAGTTTTAAGTCAATTGAGCTGTTTAACAAAAATGTCCTCAGATTTGATCTAGTTACATGTTTGTCAGTTAAGCTGCATAAAGTGAATGGAACCTGTGTCTGAATAATTCAAAGTTAAAACCACTGAGAAGAGCTTTATAATTTCACCAAACTTTATTTTAAACAGGTTGAGAATTTCACGTGCATTTTTTTCTTTTGTATATCAAAGATCAAAATCATGACACTGACTATCTTGCAATTGAAAATATTCACTTTGTAAAATTCACAACACAAATAAAACTGTTTTATAGTTGCACTGCTTTTATTAAACATTTTTGTTTTTCAGCAATTAAATTTTTACCAGCTAGGACCAAAAAAAAAGGAAGGAATTATCTAAAAAGATATCTGCGTATGCCTGTGTGTATTTCTGTGTGTTTCTAAGCTACACACCAGACCGGGAAGTCATTTAGTGATGTTGTTTGCATTCATGCTCTTCCCACTCCCACTAAGCACGATGTATGGGGTTTTCTGAGATTTCTGTTTCTCCTGGAGCAAAGCCACGGTCCCAAGAGGAGTATCGCTGCTGCTCATCTTCTTCAGCAGCGCCTCTTCCTCCAGCTTTTTCATCCTCTTCTCCGTCTTCATCTTTCCAGACCCTTTCCCGTGGAATCGGTGTGAGAGCTGTCTGAAAGCTTCCTTCGGAGTGAGTTTCCGCCCAGACTCGTCCACATACTCGATCTTGACGTCAGGCTTATAGCCGTCCTTCTCCTTGAATTCCTGCGTGAAGCCTCTGTACTCTTCTCTGCGGCTGTACTTATCGTCAAAGCCCATCTTGTCCTCAATACAGTAGTTGTCGTTAGGCAGGGCCGCCTTTGGTGCCTTGACACGAGCCACCTTCTGCATCTGAGTGTCCAACAGGCCTTTGTTTGTGCACAGCTTTAATGCAGCTGCAAGGCCGGAGTTGACGATGGGTTCCTCGTCCAGAATGGTGGCTGAGGCTGTGGAGAAATCCGCCTGTTGTTGTTCTTCATCCAGGTTTACTGTGCTCCATCCAACATTCTCATCGATTTCAGAGTCTGAACCTCCACCATCATCTTTTTCTTCTTCTTGCTCAAAATCCATGATGTCCTCCTGGTCCTCCCTGTTGCCAGACAGTCCATAAGTTGGAATATCCCCCAGAGTTCTGCAGAACTCTGAGGTGGCATTGAAGACAATGTTGTTCTTCTTCTCTGGATCATGGTCATCATCGCCTTTAGCCAACACTTTGATTTGCGCTGCCACCTTCTCCCCAGAGTCTTTCAGAAGCTGTTTCTGCCTCAGCTTCCTCTGCTTCTCCAGCTGCTTCTGGAGCTCCTGCTCTGCCTCATCCTCCTCAATCACAGCTGGCTCCGGAGGAACGTAATCATCTTCGTCACTTATATCCATCTCTGCCATCCTGATGTCATCTGACATTTGGGGAGGTTCATGCGGCCTCCTGCCACCATCTTTAACTTTCTCTTCATTCTGCTGTTCCTCCTCCTCCGCCTGTCTGCGACCTCTGCCTCGCACCCTTGAGCCAAAATCAGAGGTGCGGGTGTCATCGAGAAGCTCGTCTGCAACTGTCACCTTCTCCTTCTTCCTGATCTTCTTGACTTTGCGCTTCGTCTTTTTGAAGCCGACCATTTCCTGAGGAGTGTAGTACTCTGAGGCAATAGTAAGAGCGGGCATCTCCAGGGACTGAGCCTGATTTCGCAGCGTTTCTTTCATCGCCTGGAGCTCGCGTTCTCGCTCCCCATCCGCAAAGCCCCACGTGCCCAACCGGAAGCTTTTTTTCTTTTCACCTTCGATTTCTTCATCATACTTTGACAGCACAGTGTGGGGCTTGAAGGTAACCATGTCATCCACACTCTCCTCTTCCTCATAGGGCTTGTAGTCAGGCTTCTTCTTTTTTAACTCCACGTTCTTTTCAGCTTTCTCCTTGTCCACCAGTCCCACGTTCACCAGCACATCTTCCTCCTCTTCCAGCACACCTTTGTCTTGCAGGGTCAGGACAACAGTCTGACCCTCAGTGAAGGAGTCCACCTTGTGCTGCACTTTGAGACCCTTCAGATCTTGTGATGAATAAGAATCTCGTTTGCTTTGAACAAACTCTTCCTCCACCAGGCTGCTGACTCCAAACTCTTCATCCATCTCTTCCAGGAGCTTGGCTCTCTTCTCTGCCATCTCCTTCTCTTTGGCCAGCTTTCTACTTCTCTCTACCCAAGCGGCAGTGTCATCCAGCCAGTCATCATCACCGATTGCTTTGACTTTACCCAACTTTTGATTGAGCAGGCGTTTTTCTTTCATAGCAGCGAGCTTCTCTCTCATCTCCTTCTGTTGTCGGATCAGAACTGGGTTGATGGTGTCGGCCACCACCGGCTCCTCCTTGGTCCCCAGCTCCTTCTTGCCTTCGTTCAGCTCCAGGGGCTTGAGGCCCAGCTTAGCGCGGAGTTTGTTTGTTTCCTCAATGCTAAGAGACGCATCTCCGCTGGCGCTCTGAGGCTGGATCTCCGCGCTGCTCTGCTCATATCCAGGATCCACCTTCTCCCTCTTTACTCGGGGCTCCCCGCTGCTTCTTTCAGTCCTGCTGTGGCTCTCTCGCCTGCTCTTTTCCCTGGACCTGGAGCGCTTTCGCCTGTCTTTATCTCGATCTGAAGCATCTCTTTCTCTGTCCTTGTGGCGATGTTTCTTATGGTCGCGACGACGCTCTTCAGCGTCCTTGTCGCGGCTCTTTTCTTTGTGTTTTTTAGAAGAGCCCATTGCTTCTTCAGCTGATTACAACTTTAAGGTCCAAATTCTGCGATGGTTTAATCGCGTACACAGTCTTATTTAGCTGGGAAAGCGAGGAAAATGTTACTGGCTTTCACTCTTCCGCTTGCTAGCGTTAGCTTTAGAAGCTAAATGAACCACGATGACACAACTCACTCATTTCGAAGAAACTTAAATCTTGTTTTCGATGTCCTTTATCCGCAACACATAAGTTAAGATGCTTGACCTTTGTTTAATTGTGTTTTTCAGTCCAGTTTTAAAATCCACAACCCTTGACGCTAAAGTTGAAACGAATGTCGAACGAAAACCTTCTTCTTTTGTAGTAATCAGGCAGCTGGTTGAGCAGTGTAACGAAAGTTACCGCCACCTAATGGACTGGATTCAGAACAGGAGATCGACATCAGAATATTTGATTTAGAAACTTTTTCAAATGGAAAATGACCAAGAACAGTCACGTGCATTACATGATATTTATGAGTCAGACATTTATATTTTCCTTTTGAACAAGTAAACTCAACTAGAACAACATTAAGAAAATATGAAAAATAAATAATTTTATGTATTATTATTATTATTATTATTATTATTATTATTATTATTATTATTATTATTATTATTAGTGGTAGTAGTAGTATAAAAGATAGTCGTATTCTGATTTATTTTGACGAGCCAATCCTACTTCTTGGCAATAGGGGAGTAAAGACTTAACCAAACAGTATTAAATAAATGGCGTCATAATTCAGAAAATAAATGTGTAAATATTTGGTTTTTCATAGCACCGGGAGCTCTTTAATATCTGCTCACTGACAAAGGTTTGATGCTCTTTGGCCTAATGTTAAATGTAAGTTGTAAAACCAAATAAAGACATGTAGA
The DNA here is from genome assembly GCA_014839685.1 of Anableps anableps. Classification (NCBI taxonomy): domain Eukaryota; kingdom Metazoa; phylum Chordata; class Actinopteri; order Cyprinodontiformes; family Anablepidae; genus Anableps; species Anableps anableps. The sequence goes on from CM026065.1 coordinate 1,379,361, forward strand.
ACAAACTTCAGTTTCATTCAAACATGTTAGTAGATTTAAAAATATTTTTTATGAGCTGTGTAATGCGAAACAAAAGAGCAATGCATCTCAGAATCACAACCGAACGAACAGTCACAACTTGACTTGGAACAGCACAGAATGTTACGTTTTTCGCAACAAAATGCCACTCACAACGTGGCGGCGAAGGTGACGCAAGGACTGGTCGCTTTCCATATCCCTTAGTTTTGCCAGATGTATTCTGTCGCCACCTGGTGTTGGGGGGTTATAGCATCAGGCTAATACTATAGTTAGTTGCTGCGATGTTGGGAGCCATGAAAGATAGTTACAGATTCATAGACTAGCAGAAGAAAAGATAGCATCTTTACCTAAGTATATGAGGCTCTTCAATGCGATTCCGTTTTTTAATTTTAAACAGTAAGATCATTTTCCAGTTCTAAAATGTTAAGCTAGCTATGTTAAAACCCAGCCACAGCCTGTCTTGGTAACGTTTGGTTAGCCTCGCAAGGCGTTCAAACGGTACTTCTGCAAGTTAACTAAAAATATGTTAGGTTTATAAACGTTGTGCAAGATGCTTGTTTTGTATCCAATACTTTGTTACAGAAATATTTTAGGTTTGTCTGTGTTGTCCGAAGCTGGGTCCAAGCTAATGGGTATTAGCCATCTTAAATTGTTAAGACTGACAACTTCAGTAACTTCTTAGCACTGATTGAGGGTAAGCGTAACAGTAAACGCGCGAATTTAATGACGCAAAAATATTGGGTTGTTTGTTGCCATGGCGATTGCTGGTCCGAAATAGGTCACAAACGTTTGGCTAGTAGAGTTCACCAAGCATCAAGTCTGGTGTAAACTGGTAAGAGTGGCTACGACAATGGCTAATGGTGTTTCACTTTTTACTCGGTAACGGCGGACCTAACTGGAAGCTCGTGCTAGTCTCTCGCCAGTCTCGTTACCCGGGAGTCCGAGCGGGCCATCACCGCCAAGCATAACCCAGCTGTAGCTAACGCTAACCGACAGCTCACCAACCAGCCGTAACGTTTTGGGTTTTTTTGTTTTTTTTCGTAGAGTTGTTAGTTATTGAAATGTTACACTATGCAAGTTAATATTTGTCGGTAAGAAGTAATGCATTGATATCAGACGTCAGCCTTAACCTCTAAAATTAGCTATAACAGTTTAAAATAATAATTATGTTTTCAGTTTGGGCTAACTAGTTTAAACCCGGTAACCAGTTTTAGGAGCCATTTTGTAGTCAAATTCAATATTACATCATAACCTAATGTTAAATTGCTGTTAAAAAACGTTTGCCTGTGGTGAAGTTATACAGACACAGTAGAGGTAGTATGTAAAGTGATGAACATACATTATAAATTATGATTGAAGTGAAGCAGTTTATGTAACTGCTCTCTTTTTTTATAGCATTTCTAACTGAATTTTATTCTTTTCATGTTCTGCGAGCTGACCACCATGCTGTTTGTTGTTATTTCCAGTAAGCTGTAAGTGGGTGACATGGCAACCGGAGGCGCTCCATTTGGTGACAGTGCAGAAGAGCTGCAAAACTGGACAGCACCCAATGGCAGTCTGGAAGACAGACTGAACAACATGGTAAGGGTTGACAGAAAGTCCCACTTACACATTGTTTTTGGCAGTTTAACATGAGCATCTATTGTCCTGATAATTTTCCCCAAATTTTATCTGTACATTACATAATCTAGTTACCATTCATAGCTATCCCTCCGAGTGTTGGGCAATAACTTATTGTTATATCAAACTTAATAAAGAGAAAATAATCATGTCAATTTATAATCTTGTCATAATAATGGTCAATAAAAACATTTTAATGTCTGCAGACTTTAAAAGCTGATATTGGGTATTTTAGCAAAATGTAACATTTTCCAATTTATATCCTCCAGTTTAAATTGAAATATATAGCAGACAGATCTGGTGCAGCCCCTGACAGAAATCTAAGAATGATGCAGACTTGGCTTGCCAGCACAGGTGGTTAATGCAGATGAAAACTTTTTATTTTTAGATTTTTGCATTCTGTCTGTTTTCATATTTAATAGGACCACATCTATCCAATGAGTTTTACTTAAAAGCAGACTTTGGTGTACCCAAGTCAGTTTTTTATTAAATTATTAAACTTTGTTAAAGAAAGAACACTTTCCAAATCCTCTTCTTATTTCCGAGAATAGACAAAAAAGGTTTATTTTTTTCCAGTAGTGCCCAGAAGAATGTCCAAACAAGATACCTTTCCTTATTAAGGTAAACATGGAAAGCCCTTTAAGTTTTGTTTTCTAAAATAATTTCTACACCCCTTTCCTACAAAAAAATCTGGACAGTTTATTTGTTGCATTAAAATATTGCAAGTTTAGTTTATTGTTGAGCTGGTAAAACAATTCCTATTATAATTTTTGTGATTTTGGTTTAAAAAAAAAAAAAAGAATTAGGATTTTTTTTTTTTTTTTTGCCTGTGAGTATTTTAGACTTGACAATTTGGCCAAAGTAAGAAGAAGTTTTGTCTCCACAGAACAGTTTTCTCTTGTTAACAAACAAAATCACTCATATTTTGTGTTGTGTCTGAGCAGAACTGGGGGATACAGCAAAAGAAAGCCAACCGCTCTACAGAGAAAAACAAGAAAAAGCTGTCTGCAGCAGTGGAGAGCCGTCTGACTAATGATATTTCACCAGAGTCCACCCCAGGGGCAGGCCGCAGGAGAACTCGCACTCCTCATTCTTTTCCTCATATCAAATACACTACCCAAATGTCTGTTCCTGACCAGGCTGAACTGGACAAGCTGCGCCAGAGGATCAATTTCACAGATCTGGATGAGGTAGACATCACAGTACTGAACAATGTTTTGGACGATATATGTTGTTAATTTGAGCTACAGGAAGTATATATATATATATATATATATATATATATATATATATATATATATATATATATATATATATATATATATATATATATATATATATATATATATCCCAAATGTTAATGTATAAGAGTGAAAGCCTAGAAGTTAGTAAAAGGCAGTGTGAGGATAACTGCGACACCATCTTCTATATTCTTGATGATCTAGCATGCAGTTCCCCTAGTCTAGCCTTGGGGCAGAGGCAACTCAGAGGCCACTCTCTGTGGCTAAGAATTCAGCCAGAGCATGGTCACTAACAGGGAATTTCTAAATATTTTTTTATCACCTAATAAATATGTAGGAAGATTGTACTGTGTCATGATCCTTCTTATTTTACTTAAATAATATAAAGATGTAAAGCTTTGCTTACAGTAATTACAGAACTTTTAAGAATTCTGTTATAAATGTGATTTACATAAAAATATGAAATACAAATAAGAAAAAAAATTGATGTGAAAGAAAGTCAAAGAATAGTTTAGTCAACCAGAAAAAGACATTTGAAATTGGAGACAGAACTGCTGGGATTTCCTGGGAAGTTGATGTCACCATGGAGAATCAGCTGACCAGTCATAACTAACAACAAATCTGCCATGCAGCAGAATTCTGTAGAACCACCCCACAGTCACAGATCTACCTTCAGACTTTGCAGTTAGACTTGTTTGGCTTTAAAACCTCTTTCAAACATGATACACTGAATCTGGACAGTGACAGAGACCTGGTCTCTCATGGCAGTTGGTCAGCCATCTTCTGTCATAATCTCTGAAACATAATTTGTCAGCAGATAACATTTTTCCTCTTCTCTGTCATAGCATGAATTTTACCTTCTGTTTTCTGTGCTTTTTGGTTTACCAGCAGGATGTTAGATGATCCCCCTCTCCTATCAAATAACCGCTTCATGTTTTGTTCCTCACACCCATTTATTCTCTAAGTTATGTTTCACATTTTGAAATGTACAAAAACAGAATTTGTATTCAGAAGGCTTTGTATCTAAAAGTTCATCCAAGAAATTGGTCTTAAAATGCTATTTTCATATTTTTTAATCATCCATTAAACTGTATGGCACAAAGAATACATGACTGATAAATGTTTGTACATCTACATCACTTACAGTTTGAAAAGGAAAATGGCCAAAAATCCCCAGTAATTGTCTTTGTCCTCTGATGTTTGGTTAATCAGAGGAGCATCGGCAGCGACTCCCAGGGACGCGTCACAGCTGCCAACAACCAGCGGCAGCTTGCTGGTGAGAACAAGAAGCCTTTCAACTACCTACCGTTGCATGTCAACACTAACAAAAGCAAAGAGCTGCTCCATCCCTCGGCTTCTGCCCCAACTACCCCAGCTATCACCAAGGAAATGAAGAAGCAGAGTCCGGGACGGAGGGAAACATTAAGTCCTGTAGTTCCTCACAAGGAATCACCAAGGATGAGTCGTGGTGGGACAGACAGAGGACTTCTGATGCAGAGAGAGTATGGGAGACCAGAGCCCAATCTAGACAGCAGCCAGGTAATGTTTTGTGGTTGCAGACGTCTATATGACAGTCACCTATGAAATTACATCAGACTTATGTCACGCTTTAGGACAATCAAAGACACTTTACAATGAAATCAGTTGTTCCCATACACACGCACACGCTATATTGCGCCATCGGCCCTTATGGCCACCACCACCAGCAGGCAAGGTGGGGGAAATGTCTTGCCCAAGGACACAGCGATGGAGATGGACGTGGCAGGCGCGGACAAACTCCTACCTCCATCATTTTATCACATAAAAACCACAAACTTCAATGTATATTAATGGAATTTAATTTGACAGACCAACACAAGTAGTGATGTATTGGAAGTAAAATCATAATTATGGTTTCTGAACAATGTTACAAACACAAATACAAAAAATGTGTGGTATGCATACTAATATGTGTTTAGCCTTGCTGAGTCAGTAGTTTGTCGAACCAGTTTCTGCTGGAACCACATCTGCATGTGCTTCAGGTATGTCTCCACCAAGTCTTAGCCTGTTTATTTTTGTAAGCTAGCTCAAGCTCAGTCTCATTGGATGAACAGGAGTATTCAAATCTGACCACAGATTCTCAATTGGTTTTAGATTTGGACTTTGACTAGGCCATTCCAACAGATGAATGTGCCTGTCCTTGTGGACGGTGAATCTTAGCCCCAGTTTCAAGTGTTCTGCTGCCTCTAAAGGGGTTTCCTCCAGGACTGGTCTGTATTCAGCTCTGACCAGCTTCCCTGTATTGCTTCTGGCAAACTGCAAATGGGACTTCTCATGGCTGTGGTTTTTAAATACCAGACTTGTGGGGGTCATGACAGCTAGTTGTCATATCAGATCCAGTCCATCTGCAGCTCTTCTTGAATTCAAATTCAAAAATACTTTATTTATCCCAAAGGGAAATTAAATGTTAATGTAACTCATTTAGTCAAGGAGTTATTATAGATGGTGATGGCTGTGGGCAGGAAAGATCTCCTGTAGCGGTCCGTTTTACAACCAAACTGAAGAAGCCTCTGACTGAAGACACTCTGTTTTCCAACGACAGTCTCATGAAGAGGATGTCCAGGGTTGTCCATAATTTTCTTGATTTTATGTAAAATCCTTCTTTGCATCATCAACTCCAGAGGTTCCACAGTCGTCCCCAAAACAGAACCAATGTTCTTTATCAGGTTGTTGAGCCTTTTTAGGTCTCTGGCTCTGATGCTGCTGCCCCAACAGATGATGGCAGAGGAGATGACGCTCTCAACAACAGACTTATAGAAGATCTGCAACATCTTGCTGCAAACCTTGAAGGATCTTAGCTTCCTCCAGAAGTCCAGTCTGCTCTGTCCCTTCTTGTAGACGCTTCACTGTTGAGTCTCCAGTCCAGTCTGTTGTCTAGATGAACACCGAGGTATTTATATTCCTCAACCACCTCCACTTCTTCTGGAAATAGGGTTTGATCTGATCCTGTTTCTCCTGGGTAATTAGAAGCTCATGGTAACTATAAAAAAAAAAAAAAAAAACTAAGTTTGGCTTTGTTGAATGACCTGGTCTCTCATGGCAGTTGGTCAGCCATCTTCTGTCATAATCTCTCTGTTTTTAGCAGATAGATTGAAGAGCACTCTGATGCTTATATCTTGATTTTATTTAGTTTTTTATAACTCAGCCTTACTTTAGATTTTCAGTACAACTTCATCCTTGTTCTGTTTGGCGTGTTTGTGAGATTAAATTACAATCAGGTGGAGCCTTATTTACTAACTGGGGGACTTATGGCACTGGATCGTGATTGGGGCAGAGAGCCAAAAACTGCAACTTCACTGCAGAGTTTTCAATTTTTCTTTACAAAAGTATAATTAAAATTGAGAGCCATATATCATTTGTTTTCATTTCACAATTCCTGACAAGTTTGTGTTGATCTATCACATAAAATCACAACAGAACACATTGCAGTTTGTGGTTTTAAATGACAAAATGTGAGATGTTCAAGCAGAATAAATGCTTTTTCATGTCTCTGTATGGCGGTAGTTGTACATCACAGTGCTCTAGACTACTTGGGGAAAAAACAAAAGTAGGATGAAAGTGAGGGAGAGGTTGTGCAGCTAAAACCAGACTGTATATAGGACAGTTTCTAAATATGCCACCAATGGTGCCCTGTGAGTTTTTTGCCCAACCCCCTTTCAGCCCTCGTGTATCCCAGTCACAGCTACATCTACAGATGCTCACTTAACACTTTTTGTGTTTTTCTTCTCTTTCTACCAACCCTCCACCATACTGCCACACCCCCCCCTCCTGGCTTTGTACGGTCTCAGGTGGTGAGCAAACTGGTTCAGATTCGGGACTACATCAGTAAGGCCAGCGCCATGAGGGATGATCTGGTGGAGAAGAACGATGTTCCAGCCAATGTTGAGCGTCTTTCTTACCTCATTGACCACCTCAAGGAGCAGGAGAAGTCCTATTTACGCTTCTTGCAGAAAGTGCTTGTAAGTCTCTCCATTTTTCTCATGTATTTCTTTAGTGTTTTTTAAATGTCACAAGGCTTAGCTAAATTACATCAAAGGAAATATGGCCTGTGTTAATGATGCCTTTACATTATAGATAAAAAGAAACCCATGTTGCTGGGCAACAGGCAAATTGTCAGGTGCATATTTTTCAAGGGATCATAACACCAAATTTAATTCTTCTGTGGTTTTGGGGGTATAATTTGATCTGTTGTGCACCGATGAGGCTGTGTGAATGTCAAGAGTTGGTATCAAAAGCTGTGCTCATATACGGTCAGTTTTCTTTCTTTGCTCAAAAACGGACAAATCAGTGAACAGTTTCTTTCTACGTAATTCGTATTCTCCAATTAGAGAACACCATCAAGCAAACAGCCTTCCCCCTCTCCCTTCCCCCCAGCTGATACACCGGTTAATTGAAGGGCTAAGTCGTGCTAGCATGTCTGGCTACTCCACTTGAGAAGAGGATGGCTGCTAAAAAGTGGAGCTGTTTTGTCCGAGGGTCAAAAACGGCTGAAAGTTTCCTCTTCCTCCCAAAGGATGAGAGAATCAGAGAAGAGTGGCTGAAGTTCATTTCTGGGGAAGTAGCACGCAGTTATGACCTCAATTTGAGACGATGTTCAACGCCTTTTATGAAGAGTTTCCCAACCATGGTTGTAGCCAGTCAGAGTGAAGTCAGCCAGGTAGAACCACATGTCATTACCGAACCCAAGCCTTTTAGTGAAGAGAGAAATCTGGCCTGCCGAAACAATCCACTGCAAAAAGGTGACATTTTTTTTAAATGAAATTCTTTGGAGAATTGACATATGCAGCAATATCAGCTACATGAAATAGTTTATACAGTGATGTCATCACCCCTTTAATGTTACAAATGGAATATGTAAAGTTAGCTCAATGTGTACTTACTAGCTGTGGGCTTTGGTTTAGATGTTTTTTTCAAAGAGTAATAATTTTAGTTTTAAAAAATTAATTATTCAGTTTCTTATTCTGCCTTCTGCAGTTTAACTTGTACGGTCGCTTTCTTTGCATCTAGATCATAAAGAAATGATGGATAGACTTTTTATGCAGCACAAATTCCTAATTAATGTTTGTGTGACTTTTTCCTCAGGCTGCAGAGAGTGACTGTGATGTCGGGACCCTGGACTCTGCAGTTGGATCAGGGTCACTGGCTGAGAGCTCCTCCCTTAACATAGAAGTCCAGTCTTCAGATGCTTCAAATATAACAGTGAGTACATTTGTGGGAGATTGTTTTAAGAAAATAAAAACTTTTCTTCCTGATTTTTACCATTTTATGTCAACCTTTAAATTCCAAGGAAAACAAACACAATGTCTCTCTTGTTTCTCGTGTTAAGTTTCACCACATCCATAAATCCTCTGTTTGGTCTTCCTCTCTGCCTCCTGCCCTGTGGTGCCGACCTCCGCATCCTTCTACTGATAAAATCACTGCCTCTCCTCTGTTCATGTCTAAACCATCTCAGTCTGGCCTCTCTGATTTTATCACCAAAACATCTACCATGAGCTGTCCCTCTGGTGTCCTCATTCCTGATCCTCACTATCCGTCCTCATCACTCCCAAAGAGAGCCTCGACATCTTGAGCTCACCAGCCTCTGGTTCTGCCTCCTGTCTTTTCCTCATTGGTCCTGTCTCTAAACCAGACAACAGTGCTGCTCTCCACTACCTTTCTTTCATTCTTGCTGAGACCTTTTTATCACATATCACACCTGACTCCACCCATTCCAACAGGGCCCTAGACTAGGGTTGGGGCAATTGGATTAGAATTTTATCTCAATATTTAGTAGTATTATTGTGATAACAATAAAAATGATGTTTAAAAAACTATTCTTTTTAGGTAACTGCATGGCACAGCATTGATAACACCACAAACACAAATGGTGCCCTTGAAAAACATTCCCATTTGAACCAGGCTTCTTCAGGATACTACTTACTTAAAGAAGTGTGATTCATATCTCTAAACTGCACACAGTAACTGCATTTAATCATATTTTAAAATTTACTGATATTTATTGACGCACTCGTGGAACAGTGGAGAAAATGGTAAAAATCATGTTTCCAATAATACTGTCAGTTTTTTAAAAAGTATATATATATATATATATATATATATATATATATATATATATATATATATATATATATATATATATATATATCTTAAAAAAAAAAAAAAAAAAAAAAAAAAAAAAAAAAAAAAAAATTCCCTTCTCACCCTCCACGGGTGGTCTTTCTCAACCTCTGAGCTCGGATCCTCTACCAGAGGCCTGGGAGCTTGAGGGTTCTGCGTAGTATCTTGGCTGTGCCGAGAACTGCGCATTTCTGGACTGAGATGTCTGACGTTGTTCCTGGGATCTGTTTTAGCCACTGCTCCAGTTTGGGGGTGACTGCCCCGAGGGCCCCGATGACCACAGGCACCACTGTGGTCTTCACCTTCCAGGCCTTCTCCAGTTCCTCTCTGAGCCCCTGGTATTTCTCCAGTTTCTCGTGTTCCTTTTTCCTGATGTTGCAATCGCTTGGTATTGCTACATCCACCACAACGGCTTTCCTCTGTTGTTTATCCACCACCACGATGTCCGGTTGGTTCGCCATTACCATTTTGTCTGTCTGGATCTGGAAGTCCCACAGGATCTTAGCTCGGTCATTCTCCACCACCTTTGGGGGTGTGCCCCACTTTGATCTCGGGGCTTCCAGTCCATATCCTGCACAGATGTTTCTGTACACTATGCCCGCCACTTGGTTATGACGTTCCATGTACGCTTTCCCTGCCAGCATCTTGCACCCTGCTGTTATGTGTTGGACTGTCTCAGGGGCCTCCTTGCACAATCTACACCTTGGATCTTGTCTGGTGTGGTAGATCTGAGCCTCTATCGCTCTGGTGTTTAGGGCCTGTTCCTGTGCAGCCAGGATGAGTGCCTCTGTGCTGTCCTTGAGTCCAGCTTTTTCCAGCCATTGGTAGGATTTCCTGATATCAGCCACTTCAGTTATTTGTCGGTGGTACATCCCATGTAGGGGCTTATCCTCCCATGATGGTTCCTCTAGCACCTCATCCTCTGGTCCCCATTGTTTGAGACATTCACTGAGCACATCGTCGGTTGAGGCTTTGACCTTGATGTATTTATGGATCTTGGATGTTTCATCCTGGACAGTGGCTCTCACACTCGCTAGTCCTCTGCCTCTGTCCTTACGGCTCGCGTATAGTCTCTGGATGCTGGATTTAGGGTGGAACTCTCCATGCATGGTTAGTAGTTTCCGAGTTTTAACATCCATGGTCTTTATCTCTTCCTTTGGCCAGCTTATTATTCCTGCAGGGTATCTGATTACTGGCAAGGCATAGCTGTTTATCGCACGGATCTTGTTCTTGCCATTGAGCTGGCTTCTCAGGACTTGCCTTACTCGTTGGAGGTATTTGGCTGTGGCTCCTTTCCTTGTGACCTCATCGAGGCTGCCATTTGCTTGTGGTATTCCTAGGTACTTGTAACTGTCCTCAGTGTCTGCTATTGTTCCCTCTGGGAGTGAGACCCCTTCTGTGTGGATGACCTTCCCTCTCTGTGTAACCATCCGACCACACTTCTCTAGTCCGAATGACATCCCAATGTCAGTGCTGTAGATCCTGGTGGTGTGGATCAGTGAGTCGATGTCTCGTTTGCTCTTAGCGTACAGCTTGATGTCATCCATGTAGAGGAGGTGACTGATGGTGGCTCCGTTCTTGAGTCGGTATCCGTAGCCAGTCTTGTTGATGACTTGGCTGAGGGGGTTCAGACCTATGCAGAACAGCAGTGGGGACAGAGCGTCTCCTTGGTATATGCCACATTTGATGGACACTTGTGCAATTGGGTTGCAGTTGGCTTCAAGGGTGGTTTTCCACATCCCCATCGAGGCTGCAACGAAGGCTCTTAGAGTCCTGTTGATGTTGTACATCTCTAAGCATTCAATGATCCAAGTGTGTGGCATTGAGTCATAGGCTTTCTTGTAATCAATCCAAGCCGTGCACAGGTTGGTGTGTCGGGTTTTGCAGTCTCGGGCGACTGTTTGGTCTACCAGGAGTTGGTGTTTGGCTCCTCTGGTATTTATGCCGATGCCCTTCTGTGCTGTACTCATGTATTTATCCATGTGCCCATCTATCTTAGCTGCTATGATGCCTGACATGAGCTTCCATGTTGTAGAGAGACAGGTTATTGGCCGATAGTTGGATGGGACCGAACCCTTTGAGGGATCCTTCTGGATCAGGATTGTGCGCCATATATATATCTAAAAAAAAAAAAAAAAAAAAAAAAAAAAAAAAAAAAATATATATATATATATATATATATATATATATATATATACACACACACACACACACACACACACACACACACTTTGCTTTGAGTCTTGATTGGCTCAGTGCTTGAACTGATGTGTTGGGGGTGAATTTGCAGGGTGTTAGGACAGAAGCTGTGCGTGCAGACCAGAAGGAAGAGCTGGAGAATCTGCGTAAGCAGCATGAGCTACTGAAGAAGATGCTGGAGCAGCAGGAACAGCTCAGAGCCCTGCAGGGACGACAGGAAGCACTGATGGCCATGCAACATAGTGCCGAACAGGCGCTCGCTGTGATTGAAGACACAGGTGACATACAAACCCAGAAAGAGAGCTAAATACATTTTCACAGGCTAGTTTTGTGTGGAGTTTAGGAATGCCATTTCAGTTACTCAGTAGAACTGAAAAAGTCATACATTTATATTTTTGTTGTGGATTTTTTTGGCTGTAAGTTTCCCAAAAATATTGACATAAAAATACTTTGTATGTTTTTGCTCTTTTAAAATTTGTTCTTGTCTATAGTTGTAACAGAAACCACTGGCAGTGTTTCTGGCCTGAGCATCACATCAGAACTGAATGAAGAGTTAAATGAGCTGATTCAGCGTTTCCACAACCAGCTGCATGACTCTCAGGTACAGTAGAAACTACAGCTAGATTGCCATAATAACTCTGGACCTTCTTTAAAATACTTCAGCAACATGCCAACATTTCATCTGCTCTTGCTAATACAGTGCTGGCCACAATAATGGACACATTTGTTAAAGATGTATAAAAAGCTTGGGTCTTGTGTCTTCTGAACCATTTCAGTGTTTTGGATCATTAGCCCACTGAAAGAAGCTGTGAATAACTCATTTTCAGTTTTCTGACAGAGGGCACCAGATGTTTCGATGTAAAATGTATTTCAGGCAAAAATTCAAATTGCTGTGTACTCTGACATGATACCCAGAGTTTTTAGAAGAGAAACAGAGCCACACCATCACAGATCTTCCATCTCACTCAGCAGTGGCTATGAGGTTCTGTTCCTCATGTTCATCCTTTCTGTTCACACCAAACCCAACTGAAGTGTTTGTTGCTGAAAGTCCTGATCTGCATCTCAGTGTCCAGTGACATTTAGTAAACTCCATATTTTCAGGTTTATGATGGTAGGTCAGAATCTGTTTTTGTTACAGGCATGCCTCTCAAACAAGCAGCTACAATGTACAAAGTGTGTTTGTGTTGTTGGTGAGAACTGGTGACCTTTCGATGGCGCTCTTCACTGCAGCTCTTTAACAGTAAACTTCCCTCTCCATCTTGCTTATTGTTGTTGCAAGATAGTTTTGGCTCCTCCTCCAGCCTACTGGACAGATGGTTTATCAAATACAGTGGGGCAAAAAAGTATTTAGTCAGCCACTGGTTGTGCAAGTTCTCCTACTTAGAAAGATGAGAGAGATCTGTAATTCTCATCATAGATGCACTTCAACTATGAGAGGCAAGATGAGAAAATAAAATCCAGGAAATCACATTGTAGGATTTTTAAAGAAATTATTTGTAAATTATGGTACAAAATAAGTATTTGGTCAATAAAAGTTCAACTCAATACCTTGTAACATAACCTTCGTTGGCAATGACAAAGGTAAAACGTTTCCTGCAAGTCTTCACCAGGTTTGCACACATTGTTGGAGGGATTTTGGCCCATTCCTCCATGCAGATCTCCTCCAGAGCAGTGATGTTTTGGGGCTGTCGCTGGGCAACACCGACTTTCAACTTCCTCCACATTTTCTGTGGGGTTGAGGTCTGTAGACTGGCTAGGCCACTCCAGGACCTTGAAATGCTTTTTAACGGAGCCACTCCATTGCCCGAGTGGTGTGTTTGGGATCATTGTCATGCTGGAAGACCCAGCCACGTTCCATCTTCAATGCTCTCACTGATGGAGTAATTACATTATCGTGGCTTAAAATCTCACGATACATGGCCCCATTTATTCTTCCCTTAACACAGCTCAGTCATCCTGTCCCCTTTGCAGAAAAAGAGCATGATGTTTTCACCCCCATGCTTCACAGTAGGTATGGTGTTCTTGGGATGCAACTCAGTATTCTTCTTCCTCCAAACACCATGAGTTGACTTTTTACCAAAAACTTCTATTTTGGTTTCATCTGACCACACGATATCCTCCCAATCATCTTCTGGATCATTCATCTGCTCTGGACGTGTACTGGCTTAAGCAGGGGGTGGACATATGGCACTGCAGGACGTGAGTCCCTCTCAGCGTAGTGCGCTACTGACGGTAGCCTTTGTTACTTTGGTCCCAGCTCTCTGTGGGTCATTCATCAGGTCCCTCTGTGGAGTTCTGGGATTTTTGCTCAGCGTTCTCATGATCATTTTGACCCCACGGGATGAGATCTTGTGTGGGGCCCTAGATCGAGGGAGATTGGAATTTGACTGTTTGAGGCTGTGAACAGGTGTCTTTTATAAAGATAACGAGGTCAAACAGGTGCCATTAATACAGGTAAGGAGTGGAGGCAGAAGAGCTTCTTTAAGAAGTTGTTACAGGTCTGTGAGAGCCAGAAGTCTTGCTTGTTTGTGGGTGACCAAATAGTTATTTTCCACAATAATTTACAAATAAATTCTTTAAAAATCCTACAATGTGATGTCCTGGATTTTTTTTTTTCTCATCTTGCCTCTCATTGTTGAAGTGCATCTATGATGAGAATTACAGACCTCTCATCTTTCTAAGTAGAAGAACTAGCACAATCAGTGGCTGACTAAATACTTTTTTGCCCCACTGTAAATGAGGCTCTACTTTCAGGTCACATTTATAGCCCAGTGACACATGAAGTCATGAATTACATTAACAGAAAAGCAGATTAACCTAAAAAAAAAAAAAAAAAAATCAAAGTGTGCATTAAAATTGCTTCAGTTTCGTTTATTTTATATTTGTTATTGGGTTGTGTTACTTGTGATTTTGTAAAACAGTTAAGTCTTCATGTGGGATTCTCTTGAGCATTAAAGCTTGGAGTTTACATTCTGAGATGTTTGCTGCTGCTGTAAAAAAAAAAAAAAAAAAAAAAAATTGTATTTGGCGTTTTACTCTATTAACAGAGATGCCAATAAATGCACTGTAAGCATTAAAGTTGATAAATGTAACGGTAGAAAGTTGGTCAACGGATAAACTGTTGAGAATAATCTGAACATGAACATCAATGTTTATTTGATGAATTGAATTGTTCTAAAACCATTCCTCCACCAGACTAAAACGGTGCCCGATAACCGTCGTCAGGCACAGAGTCTTTCCCTCTCTGGAGACGCGCCCTGGTCCCGGCCACCCCACGCCGTCGGTCCACCTCAACACAGGCCGCTCCTTCACTCTGCTTCAGGCCCACATGCTGGTCTAGACACTGAAGGAGCAAATGCCAGTGCCAAACTCACAAAGTTACAAGAACTTCAAGGCAAAAAACAAACCATGGACAAGATTCTGCAAGAACTGCATTCACTCCGAGACCAAACCCTGAACAATAACTCATGTATGGCTCTTTTTAAAAAATTTGCAACCATAGTACAGCTTTAACCTTTAGAAAGTGTTGATGAATTGCCTGTGGGCTTCTTCAGGTCGGGCCTTATCAGCACAGTGCAGTCCCAGTATAGGAGGATCTTCAGATTGCCCATCAGCTCTCTGCTTCAATGCAACTTCAGCCTCCACTTCCTTTCAGCCTTTATTCACACAGCAAGACAGCTCTGGTTCTTCTGACAAGCTGAGGTACACACACACTCACACACAGTCGTGTCTGACTATACTGGTGTATACTGGTTCCATTGAGTTCCATGAATTTCTATAGCCTAACCCTGACTTTTTCCTTAGACCTAACCACCTTGAGGATATATCTAACCCTGACTTAAACTCAATTCACACCTTAGTCCTAAACCTGATCCCAACCCACAAATGATGTTTTTCCATTGTCTGGAGCAGCCAAGTGTCCATGCAACCCCAGTTTCACTCCAGCTTTTGTCCACAGAAGTACATGTTAACACACACACACACAGCTCTGAGCTCGGGCATTGGTGGGTCAGATATGAACAGCAGTGCGTTTTGTTGCATGGGGTGTGGTGTTATGTTAACACAGAACTTTCTACTGCACATCCTCTGTTGAGAAGTTTTAGTTTTCCTGTGCTGAACTCCACTAATCATGTGTCTTTTAAAGGGATCTATGAATCTGACTGAAGAGAATGAGCCTCCCTTTTTCTGGCATGCTGTTGAACCTTTTAAATTCAGTTCTGGCTGGAAATTTGCTGACATTCATCACCAGCATGAATGTGATGTTAATTTAGGATTTTTACATTTAAACCCTTATTCGCTGAGTACTTTTACAACAAACAGCTTAAATGATAAAACGAAAAAAAAAAAAACTTGTGGGGCATGTTTGAATGGTTTTGTGAAGGTTTTGTGAATTTTCTTTAGTTATGACTGTGCCAGAAGTTATACATATTGGTTCAAATAAATACATATGCCCCCCCACATACATGTAGTTACATTTTCCCTGGTTAAATCTGCAGGAAAACCAAACACTTGTAGTTGCTGAAAAAGTCCCGGCATGACTGGACACCCAATCAATCTTCCTCTCAGAATTCACTATTTTAATATGAATTGGTTGGGTTTCTATGGAGAACTGATCCTGCCAAAATTGGAAATTAATATAGAATTAAATAAATGGATTCATAAAGTCATTAATGTGTCAGATATTGCAAAAAATAAAAGAACCTTCCCAGCCTCTTTTATTATACAGTGTGACATAAATTATTAATCATTTTCAGCTGTATTAATTTAACATGATCACTTTTTTATTTCCTGTCTTTGTGTTTTATTAGTTTCCTTTTTTATGTTATATTTTTCATATTCTATATTTGTTTAATTTTTTTTATTTAATTTACTGTCAGTTTTTTAGTTATACATTTTATTTTCTCCCCTCCTGTTTTCACCTGTGTCTGCTTATTTTTTTTTAAAAACAGATTTCTTTTTTTTTTTTTTTTTTTTTTTTTTTCCACATGTTCTCTTTTCTGTTTCCTTCTGACTCTTTGGAAGAGGTCAAATGAAAAAAGGTGGGAGGAGAGGAGACTGGAGCCTGGTGGGTGGGGACTGGAAAATTGAATGGTTGTGATATGTGATATTCACATATCACAACAACATATATGTTTATAATTTTCTGTTGAAAATTATAAACATATATGAATGTCATCGTATACTCAAATAAGTTGGGGAAGTTATTTTGTTTTTTGATGCAATATTTGGCAAATTAATTTATCAAGCCATTTGTTTTGTTCTATAATTATTGCCAGTTTTGGCAGGATCCATCCTCCATAGTTTCCTATACCAGAACCTGACTTAGAGCATGATTCATAACTTGTTGATAGAGTTGAAGCTGGGACAATTACAGAAGCTGTGTTCTTCCACTAGCAGCAGGTTCAACCCTCTTGAAAATGTGCTGGTCATGCCTTAAAGCTGGCTCTGTTCCAGGAAACTAACCAGTTTAATCGAACTCCACCAATTCTGCCAGTTATCTACTCTTAGTCTTATTGATGGCTAAAAAAGCATGTTGTTGAGATGGCACTTGGTGAGGGACATTGAAGCAAATGTTTATATTAATATCTCAGCCTGCATCTATAATTCTAATAGTGTTGGTTAGAGAAACTTCACAATAAACCTTGTGCGCCTAATTTTTGGGTTTAAAATTCATTGATGTTGTTTTGTTGTATAATCATCCCACACAATGGAATGGGATGTCATCTGCAAATAAACCATTGAAAAAAGCAGAAATGTAACACTTGTGGAAATAATGCCTGAACATAAATTTTTACACTGAAACTGCATTCATTATTTTTATCACATCCTCCAACAGAAAGCTGAAGGAGGTCCATAAGCGCCTTAATGAACTGAGGGAATTGGTTCAATACTACGAGCAGACTTCTGATATGATGGTGGATGCCGTCAATGAGAATGTGAAAGAGGCTGATGAGGAGGAGGAGGAGGAGGAGGATGAGACAGAGAATGGATCCATGTTTGAAACTGTGTTTGAGTTGGAGCATGAGAATCGCCAGCCTGGTGCAAACATTAGGTGGGTGTGAAAATAACCAGCAAAAATAGTCTTTTTATTCTTTTTTTTTTTTTTTTTTTTTTTTTTTTTTGGTTGACTCATTTTTTTTTCTGAACAGATTCACCATATAAATATGGCAAAATTAAACAAAAGTGTCGTCAGCGCTTTCAGTTTGTCATTAAAATGTATCAGTAATGGGCATTCCACTTCTACGTGTCTTCAGAAACCCTCAGCGCAGCAGTAACCGGGCGGACCTGAATAGCCTGACTAATGGCCGCAGTTTCAGGAGCAGTACCACAAACAACCAAGACGGTCGACTGAACACTGAGTGTGAAATCAACAACCGAGCAGCAGCAAACCTCCGCAGCCTCAATGTCACCACGCCTATAGGTCTGCTCATGTAACACACTGAGAAAAACATCTTTAGATCTGAAAAAACGTTTATTCTTAGTGTCTGTAGTGTAGTTATAGGCTATAGTTTGGCTAATGTTATAATATTATACAATAATATTTTACTTTGTAAAAAAAAAATTAAAAAAAATATGAATGATAAAATGGGAATCAAAGAACGAACTATGACAAATTAAATGGAATATTGAAAAATAAATAAGGGAAAATCAGATTTGCAAAACCACATATGCAGCACAGTGTAATAAAACCGAGTAGCCTCCCTTTGGTGAGGGAAGAGCTGTCCTCAAGTCTAGAGAGCCATCCATTTTTGGGAACTAAGAGTTACAAAAATCGACCATGTGCTTAGGCTATCAGGAGGCTAGACAAAGAAGTGTGACTTTGGGCCCTGTACAACCACAAAATGGATATGCATTTATTAATTTAAAAAAAAGAAAAAAAGAGGAGAATGAGAATAGGAAGCAGGAGGCGGAGAGGAAAACAGATTGGCAGAGAGGGAACCAATGAATTCTATCAGCACTAAATTCAATTATTCTGAATACAGCCGGTCTCTTGCAACCAAATATCATAAGAATATCACAGCAAAGCATAAAGCAAACATGCAACAGAAAGGCAATTAATTATAGCCTTATTTTAACGCCTAATTCAGCCCAGATAATAGAACGATCTTACTTTGAGCAGGTCTCGGTCAAAGCAAATCTCCAGAGGTCTAAAAAAGAAATGATGAAAGAGGAAAAAAAAACCTCGTTCTTGTCCAGCAGGTGAGCTGGCGTCCCAGCTGGGGGTTCTCGGCAGAACTAGAACTACTGTTGGTTGAAAAATCACGAAGGCATCTTTCTCGTCGATGGATGCAGAGGTTGCCTTGGCAGGCCTATAGAGATAGGCAGATGTCCAGAGACTTTTCACATCTCAAAAAGGAACGTAGAAAAGCAGGATATGCAGATCGCTTTGTAGAAGTTGTCCAGTTAACACTTTGAAGGATTTAAAAGTCCTCTTTCCTGGCTAGAAAACGTGCAGAGATGTCGTGCCTCCGTTGGGTACAATGTCCCATGGGTATTGGCAACTAAGTCAGAGTGGTTCCACCTTATATAACCTTCTGCATTTGCAAAAATGGCGTCTTGCTATGAATGCTGGGAATTGCAGTTCGGCTAGTCAACGAATAAAAATGGAATCCAACATACTATCATCTGCAGAAATACACCACTCGGTCAGAAGCAACCAATCAGAGCCAGGAGGAGGGTCTTAGTGTTGTCAATCATGCTTGTGTACTTGCGACTTACACCCTCCCCCTTGCTCTCTGCTATACTACAGCTAGTACCCCACAGTGGAGCCTGCCGTGAATGCTCAGGCTAGCTAGCATGGCCACCGATGATGGCAGATAAACAGTTGTCCTGTAACGGTAAGTTGTTTCTCCGCCAAAAGCACATTGAACAGTGCATACACAAGCGTGATTGATGGTGCTAAAGCCTTCCTCTTGGCTCTGATTGGTCATTTCTGTCCGAGTGGTATATTTCTGCAGATGGCAGTAGGACCACTGGGAGGAGGTGGAGGAGCTTGATTTTTTTTTTTTTTTCTCTTTTTTTCACAGATTATCTGTCTCATGTTATACTGTCACAACATAATGACAGTTTAAACAAATATGTAAAAAACAATTTTTTTTGTAAAAGTTGCATGCTGCAGCTTTAATGCAGCAAAAAATCAGTTTCACCTTAGATTAGCAGTTCCTATTATTTACTTGAGGGTTTCTCCTGGGTCTTAAATGATCTTAAACTTGATATTCTCAAGTTTAGGCCTTAAAAATATATGTTAAAATATCTGAAACAAACGTTTGTTCATTTATTGCTTTTCTGTCTACTTTTTTCCCTAAACAATAAGCCAAGTCAACCTATGTTGGAAATGCCAAGAACGTCGGACTTCAACCTTCAAAATGAGGAGAGAAAGACTGATAAAAATGCAGCATATGAGAGGATTAAACAGCAGAAATGAGATCATAACTGAACAATGAGACAATCTTTGTCCTTGTATGTCTGCAACATTCACGGACCGAAGCGTCTTGTGGTATAATGGTTAATTTGGAGTTATATGTTCTTATTCCTCACTGGTTTTTATGTTTTTATGTTTCAAAAATTTTATAAAAACTTCTAATTACAAAAAAACAAACAAAAAAACAATAAACCAGTTTCGTTTGAAACAGATTTATTGTAATGATTAGGGAATTACAGTGAAGTTGTTCTTGTTATGGTATTCATCACCTGTAGCTCATAATAAAGTGGATATGTAACAGCATTTGGCTTGAAAACAGGGATGGTAATAGTTGACTGAAACCCGTCGTACAGTAACTGTACAGCGAAACTTGCTGCATACTGTAAAAAGCCATTGATTGGGGTAAACAAGCAGTAAGAGCACTGGGACGAGTTAAAGACCATCAGCTTAAGTTAAAACACGTATCTTTAACCAACATACTTGGTAAACTAAACCTAATTTCTAGTCCTTTTATTTTAACTTACTCAGATTATTCTTTGAAATTCATTGAAGTCTTAAATCAGAATGAGAAAAGGCTTAAACTGAACATAGTGCATCTTGCAGAAATCCATTACTTTACTCTTACATTATTATCAACACGAACATCATTTTCCATATATATCAACTGCTTATTATTTGTTCAAATAAAAACATTAAAAATACAGTAAAATTTAAAAGTTCTAACTGAGATTCATTCATCTCTAGGTTTATGTGAACTTGGCCTTATTTAACAACATTTTAACTTTTATCTTGATTTAGAGTGCCAGTACAATAGGGACCTTCCCTATGATCAGGTAAAGGATGAGGATGACGATGAAGACTGCATTGGTAATAATGAAGGAGGCCAGGCCATGCTTCCAGACAGCGCGTCAGAGTCCAGTCGAGGGAGCAGCTTTGGGAACGATGCCGCTTTTCCTCCGAAGGTTCACCGCCAGACAGCAACGCAAAAACTGAGGCAGCTCCAGGAGCTGGTGGCCATGGTTCAGGTACAACACACAGCATCTAACACTGTTATGGTTCACTTGTCTGGCTCTTCTCTCTTGATTGGCTGAACAAAAGAAAAAAATAAAACCATTTTATCTTTTATTAAAACAGTGGTGCGATCTACTGTTTTGCACTGCAAAAACACAAAATCCTAAATATTTGTGGTCTGGTTTCCAGTGCAGATTTCTTGAATACACTTGAAATAAGACAAAACTAACTTACAAGTAACTTTTCAGCAGATATAGGAGCTTCTTTAAGTCAATAATTCCTTAATATTGATGAAAAAGTTCTGGTTATAGGTGAAATATACTGCCAGTGGAACAAGACATTTTTCCCATATTATAAATATGGGAAAAATGTCTTGTTCCACTGTCAGATAACTAGAACCTTTTCATCAATATTAAGGAATTGTTGACTTAAAGAAGCTCCTATATCTGCTGAAAAGCTACTTGTAAGGTTGTTTTGTCTTATTTGAAGTGTATTCAAGATAGGGCTGAGTGATATGGCTAAAAAACATATTTAAAAAGTGAGATGAAGCTGTGTTTAGTGCATTAAGTGTGGGAGATGCATTTAGTTCAATGTCCAGACCAGAGACAATAATAATCAGATGGCATTTCTTCTTTTATTATTGTTTGATTTAGTTACCTCCACGATTTTCTGTGCATAAAGTTGCGTCTACACCAAGTGGTCCTGTGTGAACTGTAATCCGTCACGGATGGCCTTCAGATATTTTTGTCACGACCCCTGCTGTGTGTATTCTGTGAGCCACGCATACTGTCTGTGGACGGTTGAGCTTTCGTACGCAAGTGTACCGATTACCTACATTTATTGTGACAAATTTTCACAATCTTCATTTCCCACAAATCTTCTCCACCAGAGCAGCCACCGCTCACCTGTCAGTGCAGCACAGAGCGCCAGTCACGCTGCACGTCCTTATTGCAACAGGTTGCGCTGATTCAACATCATCTCGGTGTCGCATACAAAACAATCCAATTCAGTTCAAAAATACTTTATCTCAAAGGGAAATTAAATGCTGATGTAACTCATTTAATCAAGGAGTTATTACAGATGGTGATGGCTGTGGGCAGGAAAGATCTCCTGTAGCGGTCCGTTTTACAACCAAACTGAAGAAGCCTCTGACTGAAAAGATTCTGTTTTCCAATGACAGTCTCATGAAGAGGATGTCCAGGGTTGTCCATAATTTTCTTGATTTTATGTAAAATCCTTCTTTGCATCATCAACTCCAGAGGTTCCACAGTCGTCCCCAAAACAGAACCAGCTTCTTTATCAGGTTGTTGAGCCTTTTTAGGTCCCTGGTTCTGATGCTGCTGCCCCAACAGATGATGGCAGAGGAGATGATGCTCTCAACAACAGACTTATAGAAGATCTGCAACATCTTGCTGCAAACCTTGAAGGATCTTAGCTTCCTCCAGAAGTCCAGTCTTCTCTGTCCCTTCTTGTAGACGCTTCACTGTTGAGTCTCCAGTCCAGTCTGTTGTCCAGATGAACACCGAGGTATTTATGTTCCTCAACCACCTCCACTTCTTCTCCCATGATGGAAACAGGGTTTGATCTGAGCCTGAAATTTCTCCTGATATCTACAATAATCTCCTCAGTTTTGTTCACAAACACTGTGAACACTGTTTCATGCAACAGTCGTAAAAATTGACTTTTGTACAGACGTGTCCAGTGAACGTCTACTTTGACTCCGCGTTTTTCTGCCTCGAGCACGTCCGAGAGTATGTTGGGGGCAACACGAAGCTGCTGTTGTGCATGTTACACAACTCATTGTTGCTAGGTAACCATAGAGCGAGTTAGTTGATGCCACCAATCCTTGGGCCCTGAGATGCTGAGCAACTAAAGCCTTTCCTCTGCCTACATCCCCCAGAACGCTGTGTGGTTCTGGATCAGCGTTCAGTGAAATTATTGAACATTCTATCGGACGTATTTTCTATTGATATTGATCACGTGTCTATCACGATAGATATGGTTATTGTTTTATCGCCCAGCCCTAATTCAAGATATTTGCACTAGAAACTAAAATACTTAAGAGTTTGTGTTTTTGCAGTGTGGTAATTTTTCAAAACAGACAATCCAAAAACTCAAATACATTTGTATTAAAACTTTGATCTCTAAATACTTATTTCCCTTCTCAGGTACATAGAAAAAAATGTATTATGACAGAATCATGTGAACAGTTATGTTTGATTACTGAGTTGAGGTGTTTCAGCTGCACATGTTTAGAGGTACTGAGTATGTTTGCTCAAGCTTCATCTTTTAAACCCCAGTGGAAAAATCAGACGTAGAACATGTGATTATGTTTAGTGTTGGTGTTGCGTTCACAGTGGTGGGACCTCAGATTCCTTTTGGATTAATGTTTGGAAACATGAAGCAGTTATTCCTTTAACAGCATTAATATTCTTGTGATGTTTTGATTCTTTGAAGAGAAAAAAACATCTATTATTCTGGTCAAAAAAACCCCAACAACGATGAGTCCATCTGTCTGTATGTGACACAGAGTGATGACACCGATGGAACAACAGTTAATGATGAGGAAGCTTTACATCAGCAGCCAAATAACACAAGAGCTCCTGTGTGTGGGGCTTCAGGGGTTGGATCCAAACAGAGTCCCAGAGAGCTTGCACTCTCCAGCAAGGCCAGGTGTTGTAAAATAAAATGTTAACATCTAGTCTTGGAGTTTGTTGTTTAGTTATGTAATTAGCTTTATTACATCAGAGCTGCTGTGTTTTTTCTGACAGAGAGAAGTTGTATGAGGAGAAATTGCGTCAGCAGAAACAGGAGCTGAGGCAGCTCCATGAGGAGCGACAGAGACTCATTGAAATCCAAGGAAAGATCCAGGACTTGCAGTGGACCTGCCCTGATCTGCCGGTACTTGATTCTTGTAATCACTCCAACAGTTACTGCATTAAATTATAGATTAGCTTGTGCAAAAGTTATTGGTTGTTTCATGTATACTAGAAATATAAAGGAAAAAATTTGAAAATACGGTTCTTCTCTGGAGGAAATCCTTGACGTAGAGTCTTCCTTTTAGATGTAATCGATCAAAAAGCCTTGGGAGAGGGGAGCAGCAGTACCTGTCCCATCTCTAGATGTCTGAGCAGTAGGGAGGGCTTGTGTTACAAGCTACTTGTGACCAGTCTGTTAATGATGTATGTACTTGTGGGTGTCTACAGCAGGTGTGGGCAGTTTAGTTTCCCAAAAGGCCACAAGCGTAACTATGAGTTTTGTTGAGGGCCAATTATTGGCAGTTGCTATTTAGTCCAAAAATATATTCAATTACTTTACTTCTTAAGAACTTTTACAAGTTTATGGTAATGGTAAATATTGGAACAATAATACTAACAACAGAAACTTTATCATAAAAGGAATAGATTCATGTTTGTGTGAAGAATTACTACTTTCTTCATGTTTAATCTGGGATTTTCTATTGACTGGGACATCAAACAAACCAGATGTGGACTGTGGGATATAAAATGTCCAGATCTAGTAATCCATATCCTTGCAACCAAATGCTGTGTTGTCTGATGAGTTGCTGTTGTCCCCAACACTTGGGTTGGTGCTTTTGGCTTTCACTGAGAGATCCAGGACTGATCAGTGGTCTATGCAGCCACTGGTAGCTCTGGTTTGTCTAACTTGCTTCCAAACTGTTTCCAGCACATGGTTCTGCTGCTCAGCTTCTGAATACATTCTGTGCCTCCTCATCAGTTGGCTGTGCAGCTCCTCCTACAGAGCAAGCCGTCTACGATCCCTCCTTACGTCATTGAAGGTTACCTTCATCTCCATAGCATGTAGTAAAATAAAAACCCTCTGTTCTGGCACATTGAGCCAAAAATATATTTACATATATTCCAGTGCTCATAATAAATCAGGTCATAATCGTCAAATGTCATTATACTATTACAATTGCAAAGGACTGCTTGGGAAGCAGTTATGTTTCAGGTGCTATGCATTCAAATAATATATTTGACCATTTAAGTGAATTTTTTTCTGCTCTTTATGCTCGTACCAGATACAGAATTTAGTGTCTGTCCATTGCACTCAAAGAGAACGGGGCGGCACTCTGATAATAGAAATAAAGGAGAAGAGAGAGGGAAATGTAGTTTAATTGAAATTAATCAGTCATTGAAATATTGAAAAATAATATTGCAATTTCATGTTTTTCTTGTATAATTCAGTTCAAAAGGACTTTTAATTTTGCTTTGGGAAAAATAATGTTGTCACTCATATCATCCAAGTCGTTATGGATGGTGATGCTGTGGGCAGGAATACCCTTGTAGCAGTCAGTCTTGCAACAAATCTTAAGAAGTCTCTGACTGAAGCTGTATAACAGTCTCATGACTGTCCTGACATGCTAACAGCTCAATATCCAGGCAACAGACACAATATTTCACAGTAACATGTCCTGGATGACACCGTCAGTTGTTGGTAAGCTCTGCTAATCCACCTCATTTGCTGTTGCTGCTCCTCTTTAAATCTCTCTCTGGTTGTATGGTTAGAGATGTTGGAGTCTGGGATATGATCCTTGCCTGTTATGATGGATGGAAGAGATGGTCTGAACTTTCTCCTTTTCTCTCTGGATCCATGATGCCTCCTTTTCAGCTCCTCTGGGATTTTGGGTCATAGTTTACCCATTATTTGAGTTATTATGCTAATCAGCTGCTTCTGGTTGAAAAAAAAAAAAAAAAACACATCTTGTTGCCACGGTTACGCATTATAACAACAGTCCAAAGATAATAATTGACAACAAGCAACTCCTCAACCAAAAAAATTATGAACAAATGTTACAAAAAGAACAAATCAGATCTAAAATAACAGAGCTACTCCAACATGCTGCCACCATGAGTGATGCAGTTCTAAGGAGGCCTAATATATTCCATGTAGTAAACTATATATTTAAACTAATGGTTATATAGTTTATATTGTATAAAAACAGGTGATAAAAAAAATCAGAAATGTAATGTGATGTAAAGCTGGAGCCGTCCACAAATCAGACACACTAGCATATCTCTGTCACAACTCTTTAGGACAGTCATAGGAAAGCATGGGTGCTAAAGTGTGTTCAGTAAAGCTCATACCAGTCATAAAAACATCATACTTATGCTTTGAACAAGACCTATATTTGATATTTGGATTGGATTTGAACATTTGATTAAAAATGAAAAGTCTTTTGTGTTTTCCAGTCAACAGTGTCCAGCCAGCAGGGTCTGCTGAGGAAGGCTCCGCTTGCAGTTTCCACTCCTGCTAATGTCAAAGCTGCTTCTGGCCCTGGACCCAACACCAACTTAGCCGTGCTCAAACCCACTGCTCCAGAGGCAGCTTCTTCTTCCGTCACTGACAACGAGGTAACAGATTCACCCCAGCACACACCCTCCATCTCCAGCCCTTTTCAAACAGGTAACATCTGATTATGAGGGCTCTCTGTTTTGGCCCCGCCAGCAGCTTTGGTCCGAAATGCGGCGGCGACAGATTTTACGAGAAGACCTGAGACAGCGGCGAAAGCACCTGGAGTCACTGATGGCTGAACATCAGAGACGTAGTGGTCTCTGTGACTCCCCCTGTCAGATGGAAGAGCAGGAGGGTAGTGCTACACTCTCACAGTCTATCAACAGGGATGAAAGGTAGGAGATGCACTTCCTGTCTCATCATTGTCTAGTTTAGAGCTCTGCTATCAGTCGAGTGGTTCTGTTTCAAGTATTACTTGTTGTTCCACCACCAGCTACATGTAGTTATGATTCTTATTCATTATCAGAACAATGGCCACCTGGGGTTCCAGTCCTTGCAACCTGGATGATGATGATGAGGAGGAGGAGGAGGAGGATGATGACAATGAGGAAGAGGATGATTATCACTCAGAGATATGCGCTGAGGAGGAAGAGGAACAGGAAGAATGTACAGTAAGCAGCTCTGATGATGACATCCACATCTACTCACCAAGGCTGAACCAGAGCTCCTACAGTAACAGGAAGAATCAGGGAAGGTGAGAGCGGCTGGCAGAAGATCCACAGGTTTATGACACTCGAACTCCTCTTCTAGTGAGATCTGTCATCTCTTTCTCTGTTTGTATCTGTGTTCAATGTTTCAGCAATCTGAAGCCTCCAGCAGCCTTTTCTGGTGATACTGAAGCTCATCTTCATAACGAGACGAAGGTGAAACAACAGAGCAGAGGTTTGGACCCGTCTTCAGGCCAGCATGGAGGCATTCGTCGACAGGAGAACCTGCGCTGGGCCTCGGAGCTCTCCTTCGCTGAGGGCTCAAGTCACTGGCAGGAGCAGATAAACCAGCTCCAGAGACAGCTGGACTTCAGTACCAGCATGTGTCAAACTCTCCTGCAGGACCAACAGGTGAATGCTGCAATCAGATACATGCACACACCCTGAAGCTCTGTTTGGGTCTGGTTCTGGCAGCTGTAACTGGGGGATGTTCTGGTCGGATTCAGGACTGGACAGCTGCATGTTCTTAGGCCAGATTCAGAATCTTAGACTCTCACTCTCACATGGTTTCCAGCTGTGTGAATGTAAACATGTTTTCTCATTCTTCTGATTTCTGGAAGCTATAAATTCTATAAGAATCTGAAGATGACCAATTTTCAGAAAAATGTGTTTCTGCAAAAACTCTTAACTAAGCAAATCTGAGCCTGAAGTAAAACTGTGGATCTGTCCTATTAGTCCTAAACTCATTTATAGCAGGAATATAACTAAGAATATATCATGAGGTTTTTTTTTTAATCTGCTAACATACATGGCAAGATGGGAAACAGTGTGACTGCAGCTTTACTCTCCAATTTCACAAATGAGTTTTATGCTTCTTGCATGTTTATCATATCTTACCATAAACAAGTTCATAGATATCTTTAATATTCTCTAACAAATATCCATGGCAAATGTAAAAATGTAATAATAAAAGGGTAATGAGATAGTACAGGTGCTGTTAATATCCGTTAAAACTGCATAATATATACAACTGGAATGTTCAATATCTGTGTCAATTTCATGAAGACGAAGAACTGCTTGGGTACAATATTTGATAAATTATTATTAGTGGTGGGACTCAATTCAAATTTGTAAAGGAGTAAATTGCAGGGTCTGTATTAAATAATTGCAATTAATCACATTTTAATTGAAAACTATAGATCGACAAAATAAGAAACATTTCTAATTTTTTTCGGAGCAAAAATTGACCCTCAGTGGTCCAAGAGAAGCGACTCCGTCGTCTGTCACTGTTTGCGGATGTCGCTTGTGCATCAGATTTCCAGCATACCAGATATGGTATCACTGCTGTTCTCAGCGACAGTAAGGCAGCCATATGTTCTCCAGATATCAAGCAGCTCTAGTATTAGTGCTGCTAAACTGAAGGCTGACTGGTGGGATGTGTGGCTTTTGATAGAAATGAGCTGACTGAGGTCTGATCACAGTTGGAACACATGTACATAATGCTCTGCACCTGCAGCTTCACACGCTAATACCATGTCTGAACAGGGTCAGAATGATCACCTTGATTATTCATCTTGATATTTGACTTGGACTGTTTTATGTTACCAAGGAAACGTTGCTCGGGCAGTGAAAGTGATTGTTTTTGTCCACAGACTCTGTCATATATGTTACAAACTCTGCTGACGGGTCAGTACAGCGTCTTACCGAATAATGTGTCGTCACCTCAAGTCCACCTGGTGATGCATCAGCTTAACCAGTGCTACACCCAGCTGGCTTGGCAGCAAAACAATGTTCAAAGGTGAAAGAATAAACTTGCATAAATAAACAGAATGTAATTCTTTCCGATGTTAGGTTTTCTATAATGTTTCCCTTTTGTTTCAGACTAAAACAGGTTTTGAACGATCTGATTCGCCAGCAGCAGCAGCAGCCCTCTCCCTCCTCAGCAGCAGGTTGGCAGACACAGAAACGGAGCTCAGCACAGGAATCCGGTCCCAGGCCCTCAGCCTCCTCTGGCATCTTCCTTCCATTCTCCTCTACAATGCATCCTTCAGCTGTCAGCGGGGTGAACTCTGCCTTATCTCCATTCTCTCCCAGTATGACATCCATTTTGATATATTTTTTTTTTTTTTAACAATAGATAGTTCCCACATGATGTCACACTTCCTACATTTGGGTGCTCTGTCACCATTTTGGTAGGAAGCAGCTTTGTACTTCACAGATTGCGCATAGGAGAACCACGATGGTTGGATATTGTTGGATTCAAGGGTGTAAAAACAAAGGCGATAAAACAGTAAAGAAAAGTTTTCATTTAATCCCTACTAAGCATCTGTGAGTGTGGCTAGTTAATATTCACAGGAAATAAAAACAAGTCATCTTATATGGCACGGACTTCTGTTCACTTTATTAGGATATTTTCAAATGTTTTAAAAAAAATCTGTGACGCTTTTAGTCAATTGTGTATTGAACAGATTGCTGTAAAAAATGTTACTTTGTGCAAATGGATCTATCATGTCTGTAGGTTTGCCTCCAAAGTATGAAACGTAATTATAAGATGTAGATGTGCAAATGTACATATATACATTTCTTCTTGCTGCAACAACTGCGCTTGAACAAAAAAAAAAAAAAAAAATCTAAATTACTTTCAGATTTGCTGCTGTACTTCAGGACATGTGATTACTGCTTATGTGACCATATTTACAATTTACACACAATGTTAATAAACAGTATTTACTTCACACATAGCAGGTAGTAGAGGAGAGAGCAGTAGACGGCACATTCCCGTTGATCCTCAGGCCTTCATCTTGTTACTAATGCTTTTTGGCTGTTTCTTATACTTTTTGTGTTCAATAGAAAGATCCTTTCAGGACACGGATCAACTTTATGCTCTTAAAATACAGCCAATCAAACAGACAACTCTTGTCGCAGCCGAATTCATCCTCATCTTCCTCATTGTATGGCTCTCGGCAAACACAAATGACTGTTTTTATGAGGTGTGCTATTGCTAGACACTGAACTGGTTCTCCTGGAGAGCAGAAAAAGCCTTGAAAAACAAATTTAGGCTTCGGTAATGCTGCTCGTAATGCTGTTTACAGATATTCTACCAAGATGGCACATTTCTGGGGTAACTTTCCAGTCCAGTCTTGTGGGAACCATCTATAAATGGAGAAAAACAGTGTCAGTATGCCAAAAGTTTCTCTTCTAGAAAGCATTTAAATATGTTTTTCTTTTACCTTGAGGCTTCAACTTGTATCCACCATTCCCTGCGGCCATGGGTGAGTTTCCTCAGAGTGCAGAAGTTCCAGCTTCACCTGAACATCAAAAACTAGATCCCAATACATCGGTCAAAACAGAGTACATGGGTTTCCCTCCTCCACTGCAGCACTCTCCTGTTAACACTGCTACAGAAAGAGGGTAAGACGAACCTGTTTATCTGGAGGAGACAATTATGAGTTGCATATTTTAATTTCAGCTCATCTTTTTACAACTTTAGATCAGCTGCACGACTGAACTCCTCCTACACCAACAACATAACACGACATCCCCCGTCTAAAACAGAGCTGCAAGAGTCTCCTTCTTCATCCCCCATTTTTAACAAATCCCAATCTAGGCTGCAGGAGTTTGACAAGGCATCACAGGAAAGCTTTTGCAGTATTCCTGATCCCGCTGATCCCGCCACAGTAACAAAGACCTTTAAGGCTGGTAAAAAGGCCTCTGCACAAGCCAACTTGGCCTCTCGGAGCAAAACCTCCAAAAACAGACGCAGGAGGAGCAAAGGGGACAACAAGAACAGTGAAGGTACAGCAGTCCAATCATCATTCTCACTCTACTCACAGTTTATTATCAAAGTTAAGGAAATAAGCTCCTCAAATGCAACAAACATTGTATGTATATATAAAACTTCATAAAATGGATATTACCAGATTTCATTGTTTCATTTTCCCCCCAGGCCAAGACAGTGACAGCTATAGCAGCGCTGCAGAGTTTGGCCAGGAGAGAGCAGCATCGTCTCATCACAAAGACCAGAATCAGATTTTGTTGGACAAACTGACTCAAGAAAAACTGGACAGCAAGACTAAGTTTGGAAACAAACGAAATGACCTCTCCTCTGGTATGGCTCAAACCTCTCACAGCTAAATGCTTCCACTTTACCTTTTTCAGTTTTTATGATGTTTTTGTGTGTCTATTTATTATTCATGTTATTTTTCTTCATTTTTAGCCTTATTTTCAAACTGTTTTTCTGTGTATTCTTACAGCATCCAGTTAATTTGATTTGG
Organism: Anableps anableps; assembly: GCA_014839685.1. Taxonomy (NCBI): domain Eukaryota; kingdom Metazoa; phylum Chordata; class Actinopteri; order Cyprinodontiformes; family Anablepidae; genus Anableps; species Anableps anableps. The sequence continues at coordinate 1,410,265 of CM026065.1, forward strand.
TTCTGTTTCTTTGCACATTAGTCATTACCCTGACTCTATTTTAATTTTACATATGTTGCTTTTAATTTATCTTACTCACAGCTTATGCTTGGAGAACTCCCTTCCTCTCTAACAGAATTGCATGCACAGAAGCACCAGGTAAAGTCACCATGCAGATCTTCCATCATTTGGTTCTTATTTCCTAACCATCATGCATGCCTTTTATTCACCTAAACCTTCTCCAAAATATCTACATTTATGTGCAACCGTCTCTGCTGAGGAAAAAGCTAATTTTATTATTATTTTATTGATAAACTAAAACATGCACATAATCTACCTAAAACTAATGTTGTAAAATCTCTGGCTTGCAGATGCAAGCAGTGACTTCTCCTTGTTTGAGGCTCTGCGGGAGACTATTTACTCAGAGGTGGCTACTTTGATATCCCAGAATGAGTCGAGACCCCACTTTCTCATTGAGCTCTTCCATGAACTGCAGCTGCTCAACACAGACTATTTACGCCAAAGAGCGCTCTATTCCCTCCAGGTGACTCCTGTTCCTGTGATGATCTGGGTTTCTAAGCTAGTGTTGTTTGACTAAATGGAAACCTGAACATTTTTGGAGAAATCTCAGTGTGACATGGTCTAATGGCAAAAAAAAATGTTGAACTATGAGATGTTACCTGTGGCACATGTGTTTCCCATAGGACATAGTGACCAAGCACCTGGCAGTGAGGCGTGCAGCGGAGGATCAGTTGCCCCCTCTTAGCTCAGTTGTGTGGACAGCAGGCTCTCAGTCTGAGCTTACGCCCAGCCAGAGTCTGATCACCAGTGATGAAGTGAGTCAGCTTTTACACAGGGTCTTTCAAAAGTATTCATATCCCTCAAACTTTTTCACATTTCATCATGTTACAGCTGAAAACTTCAACATGTTTTCACAAAGTGGAATATAAGTATTAAACTCTACCAGCTTTGCACATTGGCAGACCAAACGTTTTGCCCAATTTTTCTTTTGCAAAGCAGTTTAGGTCTGTGAATATCACATTTCCAACTCTTCAAGTCACAGATTCTTGATTGGTTTTGGACTTGGACTAGGCTGTTCTAGCACAGAAATATGATTTGATGTGAACAATTCCATTGTATCTCTGGCTGGATAGGTAGGCATCCTGGGTTGGGGGGAGGGTGCCTCTGCCCCATTCTCAGGTCTTTTGCAGGTTCTCTTCCAGGATTATTGTGTATTCATCTCCATCCATCCTCTATCAACTCTGAGGAGCTTCCCTGTCCCTGCTGATGAAAATCATCCCCACAGGGTTACTTACTTTACATCTGAGGCCAGTTGTTTGCACTCAGAGAGGACTGAATACATACAAAACACTACTGTTTTCCATCCACTCCACAACCCTGCACTACTTTGTGTTAATCTGTCACATAAAATCTTAATAAAATTCCTTGCTGTTGTGACAAAATATGGCACAGTTCGAGGGGTGTGAATACTTTTGCAAGGCAAAACTCTAACCTTTTTGTTTTCTCATGTTTTGGATTTCCTCTCTTTCTCTGCGTTCAAGTCTCCTTCAGTCCTTACAGTCATCCCATGACTTCCCTAACATCCTCCCTCTTCTCCATTTAAATGCATCTTTCATTGGTTTCTCACTAAGCCTTGTCTCCTTTCATCTGTCTCTCTCTTGTCCCCTGTCATCCTTCCATGTTTCTTTATTCTCTGATCTTAATTTTCTCTCTCCCTTCTTCATTGCTTTTGAATTTGACTCGACAGCAGAGCCTCAGAATCTTGTCTATAAAAAATGACCCCATCTCTCCATGTCTCTTTTCCCAGATTAGACATGTGTTCTTTGTTCTCCCCCAAGGTCCCCAGAGTTGTGCTAATTGGGAGTCCAGTCTTTTGTCTCTCTGAATATTGCCTTTGTTCAAGAGTGATGAGTGAAATGTTGGATATTTTTCCCTGCTTTGTTTAAAAACTATATATTTTAGGGAAGTTGTTATCACATCTATAAAATATGCCCCATATTTTCTGTGGATTCTTTAGTTAGCAGGGTATCATTTTATGCTAAAATTTCAAACTCTGTACCGATCTGAAAAAAAAAAAAAAAAAAAAAAAAAAAAAAATACTTGATACCTTTTTCGATACAGGTTATCTTGACTCACTTAGCCAAAGAGACTTATTACTAAGGATTTTTTTTTAAGGACAGCTCAGCTGAAACCTTAGATTAAGTTTACTCTACCATCCCCCGTTCATCATGTAACTCTGTAAATGAGTTTGTAGATACTCTTCCATTCTAAAATTTCAGACATCACTGATTCCATTGCTCCAATTGAAGTGAAAGTTATGTCTGGGAAGAAGAAATCTCTGGAAAAGTGCTCCACTAGTTAAAAGTGAAAGAAGACCTTTGTCTAAGAGCTGATTGAATATGGCGGAAAACTCGACTCCAGGTTTACTATGAAATCTACAAAGAGAGGCTGCGAAGCTATCACTCATCACTGAAACATGCAAGGGAAACATTCTTTGCTGAAATCATAAACAA